>CM064895.1:1736338-2427016 GCA_030347415.2 Decapterus maruadsi
ATTGAGAGTGTGCTGGCTTTTTCTCCCCTCTCAGTCTGCTGCTGTAGCCGTGCACCTCTATAAGATTTATCCTTTTTTTACATTTTCTGGGTGAATGCTTGCTTCTTCCTCATGTGTCCAATCTCGCTTTGGTCATAGATCAGTCTGATGTTAGTCAGAGAGTTTTAAAAGATTATTAGACCTATCATTTTAAGTCAAATACATTAAATGCAATAGGCCAATGTTGCCATGTTAAAGGGATAGTTGAACTTTTTGCCAAATTGGCCCATTGCCATAATCCCTACAGTCATAGCAATGGGTTTGTTGCCTTTAATTGTCGGTGCAAGCTATTTTTAGAACGGTGGAGCAGAGCCATGAGCTGTTTAGAGCTACACTACGGAGGCTCATGAGATTTTCCCTCATCAAACTCATCAAATACACAATCCAACAACTCCACAACGCTCTGGTGGACAAGTTGTGACCTGCACATTCATCACACTATGAGATAATAATGGAAGACAGTTGTCTTTGAGATAAATTCAGGGACTGCTTGTTGAAAAATAGCACTATAGGGATTATGGCAATGGGCCAATTTGCCAAAATGTTGAACTATCCCTTTAAAAACCACTGTTGACAGGATGAAGAAAGACTGGAGGATTGTGTATTTGATGAGTTTGATGAAGAAAACCAAGAAATTCCATGAGCCTCCGTAGCGTAGCTCTGAGCAGCTCACGGCTCTGCTCTGCCGTTCTAAAAATAGCTTGCACCAACAAGTAAAAGTAACGAACCTACTCCTAAAACTATAGAGATTATGGCAATGAGCCAATTTGAACTATCCCTTTAACAATCGATGACCTGTGCTATGTAGTAGCACCAAACAATAACAGAATAACTGAGCTGAGCTATTTGAAAGCTTTGTTGGTAGGACAGCGCCTGGAGTCCAGTCAGTAAAAGCTGAAAAAGCTCAGCTCAGATGAGCAGTAACAAAGAAGCTCAGTGTTTGTTATAACTTTGTTAACTTCTTCTGTGAACGTTGTGTGACATTAACTTCAACACAATTGTGGCTTAGATGAAAATCAGATCATATTTTAAGACCAGCTAATGCAGGAAACTGTGAAATCTGTCCAAATGTTTTTTTCCTGCCACTGTGGATGAGGAGGATGATGTCATTTTCTTTTTTTCATTGACTTCTTCATGACAACAGCCTGGGTTTGTTTGGTTGCACTGGAAACACACACAGACACACACACAGCAGCTGTGAACCACACTGTATCAACCAGCAGTGAAACCTCAGCCGTTACAGCTCCAGACACTCTGCTGGTTTACAGCTGTCAGCTCACGTCTCCGTTACCTGCTGTGATTTGACAGTCCCCCACACTGACAGTGATGTCATCAATCGCGACCAGGCCACAATCCCAGAAATTCTTACATATGCTGACAAACACCACCTGGGAAACAGAGGAACACAAGTGATTAATGCTAAAAACCACCAGGGTCCACATACAGTTTTGCCCAATCCCTATTCTATTTTTCATCCCTACCCCTACCCCTTAACCCTTGCCCCTTGAAACGGAGCTACAAGGGGTAGGGGTTGAAAGTCGAATTGGGACACCACTTCAACAGTCACATACGTCATCAGTAGTCTCTGCTGGCTTTCACATGAGCAGACATGAGTCAAGCTTTTGCTATAAATCCTGTATTCAAAACCATGTTAACTTCATAAAATAAAATAAAATATAATGAAGACTGATCGGTTCATTGTAAAACATCTATTTATTGATGTAAATGTGGTGATTTATGTACGTATCAGGCTCCAGAGCCCCCAGGGAGCGCTGCTCCTGTGTCCAATACGCACACACTTTTAATTCAAACAAACTAATGCGACTGCCACAATTGTTCAATTCCATCAATGAGACCAGGATTTATCTCTTAAAAAGAATGTAACTACCCGGCGGTAAACCTTTAAAAACCTGCGGGTAAGTTAATTAGCGATGGTCTTTTCTCCCGGGATGACAACGGAGGTTGGCCGGCTGACAAGCTCTCCGGACGGGGTGGTGTCTCCGTGACGATCCGTTGATCTTCCCCACAGGTGGAGCTTCACTTCTCCGAAAAAGAGCAAACATCTAAACAGTCGTCATTTGGATAAACTGACCGCACATTGGGGATCTAAACAGCTACTTTCTTGCATGAAAAAATATTAAAACTTAAATAACAGAACTACAGCGAGAAATAAAACAGCTGCTGGTTGCCACAAGATGCATTCTGGGAAACTTGTCATAGCCCTCGGTTTGAAGTGTGCCTGAAGCCAAAAAGGGTTCTCCTATGAGGACAAGCCGAAGAACCTTATATGGTTCTACATAGCATTTTTATTTCTAAGAGTGTACCACTTCCCCCTAACCTTCACCTGAACCAGAATTGGGACACCCCTACCACTTCACGTGAACATGCAAAACGAAGGGGTAGGGCCAAGGGCTGGGGCTAAGGGGGGAACTCAGTCTGACACTCCATACCTTGGAGAGCATGGGCTTCATGTAGGTGATCTCCACCTGGGTCCACACAGCCCTGGAGGTCTCAGCCAGGCTCCACACCTTCTCCTGAGCCACGTTGTTCTCGTCATAGATGTAAAGAGCCAGAGCGTTTTCCACTTTTCTAAATCCATGAAGCATGTAGTAGAACCTCAGGCAGTACTTGTGGTTCCCCGGTAAGAAGGGACCGTGAAGCCGACCCACGTAGCCAGGCCATGAGGTGAACCTGGTGTTGGCAAGGAGGTAACAGCCTGAGAGAGATCAGACAAAGGAGAGGAAGAGTTCATCAATAACCATGCTGACAATGAACAGGGTGTTGGTTGAGCTTTTGCTTCCAGTTCTGCTCTCAGAGTCTCCTCATGATGTTCTGATTGCGGTGATGAAGCAGAGTAAAATCATCATCAGTGTCAGGATCCTGTCAAATTACTTAATATTTGTTCTGTCAAAATTAAAGGGATACGCCAACATCACTCCCGAATCCATGACCAGCAGGTAGACACCATCCTTTCGAGTGTGCGTGCAGTAACAAGGGAGATAGAGCCGTATCGGCATCGCCCGTAATTAGCTTAGCTCAAGAGTCCTTCAAACGAAATTAGCTCCAGCCGAGAGCTGCGTATACTATACATATACTGGGCAGGGCAGGGCAGCGGAATGCAGCCTCTAAATAACACATTATCTGCAGTGAAACTCCTTCATTTCACCAAGATTTAGTTCTGATACACTAGTGCTCCTATTCCCCTCTGTGTCCGGGGTTAGCTGTTATCAACATCTGGGTCTGTAGGTTGACCTACTGACCTCTGACCTGGACGATGTCATCTCTGAGCGCTGCCCGGCTCATTCTCATAATAATGGTTCCACTTCTGCATTCAGGTCCATTTTTATCTCAACTATCCAGAGCTTTAGTGAGTCCAGGTTGAGGCTACCAGGCTACTGCTAACCATAGCATTAGCGGTAGCAAGTTAGCCGCGACGGGCAGCGGCGGAGATGACATCATCCAGGTCAGAGGTCAGTAGGTCAATCTACAGACCCAGATGTTGATAACAGCTAACCCTGGACTCAGAGGGGAATAACTCTAGTGTATCATAACAAAATAGTTAAATGAAGGAGATAATGTGTTACTTAGAGGCTGCATTCTGCTGCCCTGTAGACTCCATATACGCGGCTCTTGGCTGGAGCTCATTTCATCACAACGACTTGTAATGACACCAAAGTTATCTGGGTGAGTAAATGATCGTATTTCATGCTAGAAATAAGGTCCAGATTCCAATTCCTCTTTAAGTTTGTCACTGAGGTCTATGTCTTCTCATTTTGTCTTCAAAAAGAATCTGAAGGAATTGTTACTGTCCTGGCTTTAATCTTCTCTATCAGCTTCTCTCTGTCTGTTTTTGTCTTCTATTCTTTGCTTCAATTTGTATCAAATACCTAAGTGTTTGCTGCTCTTTACTTTTTGTGTTTCTTTGTTTAGATTGTGTGTTAAGCCTGCATGTCATTTTTTGTTTGTTATTATGGCTCGGAGTGGAACTCTGTACAAACCCACAAGGGCGTCGTTTCCTCCTTGCACAATGTTCAATGCAATATGTGCTAAATAAATAAAACTAAAAAAACAAACAAACATGCCACTTGACCTGGGACGGCCCTGGTCCTGGCTGGGGGTCAAACCCAGAGCCTTCTTGCTGTGAGGGATCTGATTGGTCAGAAGTTTGGCTGATGACAGGTTTTGATTTGATCCTCTGAAGTCAACCTCCCCTGGAGCAAGTGATGAGGTCAGCATACAGTAATTTCTGTGGTGATTTAGCCCAGTTAGAAATACAATTATCATCTGGGTTTTATTTTTTTTAATTCATTTTTCTCTTATTTTCTCTCTCTCTCGTGTCTGTCCCTTCTTTCATCTCAAGCGATCTGCCTGGTAAAATAAAGGTAAATAAATAAATAAACAAAGCCAAAGTTACCCCAATAACCTTAAGTCCTGCTTCAGCACAGGCCTCGGGGTAGAAGTCATTAAGTTCCAGCTGTGCACATGATGGTCAAACATCTGGTGTGTACTGTGTTACATCAGTCTCACTGTGTTTGCGAATGTTGGAAACCTGGAGAGAAAAGTGTTTCATGTGGACCAGGACGATGCTGTTGTTCATGTGCAAAGACACAGACGGTGTATTATGGCAAGCAGATTTAACATTTAAAAGCCAAGTTTGACTATCCAAAATTAATACTGTAGATATCAACAACATCTTTCTGACTTGTCGTGATTTACATTTTGAATAGTTGGATTTTTGATTCGAGATATCTGTAATTCAGTTTTTCCAAGTCAAAAAGAACATTTCAGATATCCACAACTACGTTCTTCTTAGGACAAATGACGTCACTTTTGCCATTCATGTGTATGGGGTTTGTCATTACAGATATCTATAATTCAGTTGCAGATATCCACTATGTGAATTACTGATATCTGTAACTGAATTATGACTATTCCTAATACCAGTTCAAAGTCATTTTGACTAGTCAAAACTTAATGTAAGATATCTGAAAACCCTAGTCAAAATTAATTTAAAGGGATAGTCTCAGTTTTTGACAAAGGAAGAGGTTGAACTGATCTACAACTAGCCCCTACAAACAACTTTAATTGGATAGAAGACTCTTCCACTCCTTCCGTGGAGCCCATAGTCCTGCCCAGAGATTTACAACATACATTGTTGTGAATGGACCCAAAGAAACAGCCTATTTTTACAGCATAAAAGAGATTTTACCTGAAAAAAAAACACAGTTCCAGTGTTCACTATAATATAATTTTTTCCAGCCCTTCAAAGTGCAGGAAAAACACAAATATTTTGTGATGATACAACTAGTGTTAGGGTTATTATTTGCAAGATCCTACTCCTCCAGGTTGAAAAAAAACCTCTGATCCCTTTAAGATATCTGAAAAGGGACATAGACGTAGATAGGGACGTAGATATCTGTGGTGAATTAAAGATATCTTGAACTGGAATTATGACTAGTCAGAATCAAATTGTAGATATGTCATTACAGATATCTATAATTCAGTTGCAGATATCCACTATGTGAAGCCTGGATCCTAACTGAATTCTGGCTATTTGAGCAGTTCAAAGTCATTTTGACTAGTCAAAACTTAATGTGACAGATTCCCTGTCCTGCCAGCAAGCAGTGTCTCAGTTCACTGACACAGGAAGAGCAGTGAACTGAGACACTGGGAGCTTCCGCTACAAACAAGCTTAAAATCTTCTCATGTGGGGGCTTCAATACAAGAGGGACATTACAGACGAGCAGTATGGAGGTATTTGGATGCTTTATGGTGTGTTTTTTTGGGCGAAGAAAGTTGGTGTCCATTGACAACCATTATATGGACAAATACTGATGTGTGGACCCCCCCGTAACTCAGAGAAGGAACGGAGGACTCTGAAAATTCTCACAGCTCTTAGTCGACATGAGGGTGAGTAGATAATGAGTGAAATTTGAATTTTGGGTGAACTATCCCTTTAATCAGTGTCTGCCTTCTTGGTCCACACATATCCAATCTGGCTTTTAAATGTTAGAATGGCTTGCCATAGACAGTGTGTGCAGTATGGAGGTATTTGGATGCTTTATGGTGTGTGTGTTTTGTGGCTGACCTGCTCCTTGTGTGGTCCATCCTGACAGGCATTATATGGACAAATACGTCTTTGTCTCGTGGATCTCTCCCTGTACAGAACAGGCCGTTCTCAAAGTCACAGTTGGCTATGGAGGGGGAGGACTCTGAAACACACACCACAATTAGTTACAGAGCTCTTAGAGGAAACAGTGAGCGCTGTGAATCAGATAGGATGGACCAGTGAAAGGTTTTGATTTTGGATTGGAACAAATCTTGAAGATGGGTTGTTCAAAACTAAAAACAGATTCTGAGATCGGATTAGATAATCCAGTCTTGGTTTTAATCTGGATCACACCCTCAGTTTGTGTTGTTGTGTTTTTAATTAAAGCAGCTCCTGTGGTGTGGTCTCCCATCTGCGTTCCAGGCATTAGGCTTTTGAAACGTAAATTACAGCTCTGCTCCACGACTTTCTTCGTCTCCAGGATCTCTCCTGTTTCTAGTTTTACAGACACAGGCCGTTCTCAAAGTCACAGTTGGCTATGGAGGGGTCAAAGGTCGGCTCTGAAACACACACCACAGCAAATCCAACGTTGTTACCAGAGCTCAGAGAGGAAACAGTGAGCGCTGTGAATCAGGAGGTGAGGGTAAGGACCAGGGTCCCGTTGGTCAAAGGTCATCTGATCAGGTTTTAGATCATGGATTGGAACAAATCTTGAAGATGGGTTGTTCAAAACTAAAAACAGATTCTGAGATCGGATTAGATAATCCAGTCTTGGTTTTAATCTGGATCACACCCTCAGTTTGTGTTGTTCAAAACTTTTTAAATTAAATTCAAACTGAGCAATGATGATATAATTGATATAATGTAGAATACATTTATTGTTTTGTATTTTGCACCTGATTTTTGTTTGACGTTCGAAATTTGACGTTTGATTTTGAAACACATGGAAAAATATTCCCAGTGTATTTGACTAACGTATTGTGCATTTGCAAAAAAACAAAAACAGCACAGAAAACATACATTTTTTACACACCAAGCATCCAGTGTTATACACAGTCCCAGTAGAGCTTTCATTATCCACATTTGGTAATCTTGAAAAGTTTGTATCTGTATCGGACTGATCCAATACAACTTTGCTCTAAACAACTGGGATACAAGTAAGATGGAGTATGTGATCCTGGATGACCAAACAAGGGATTTCAAAATCTGAATAATTTGCAGATTACACCTTTTGAACAACTGGGCCAATGTGGATTAGAGAGCATGGGACTAGAAATAAATATACATACACAGGCAACACATAACAAGAGCGATGAACAGGCTGCTTGAAATACTTTTTTCTCTATTAGCGAGAGTCGGATCTGTTTAATGTCTAAGTGTTTCTGTGTTTGACACATCAAGGCCTAATTCCAGCCCGCCCCCCCCACTCCCACTCAGCACAGAGTGGAACTGGAGTCACACACTCACTGCTGTTGAGCGTCTCTTCATTTAAGAAGGTATAAATACAGCAGCAAGCGTTTGGGACACCCTCAGCTTTCTCTGAGGGAGACAGGAAATTCATTATTCCCCAACATATTTCCAGAAAGACGTTGTAATTAAATCAATATTCATCACTAATGGAGAAGTGGGTGCGTGGGCAGTGACATGGACCAGTGGGCTTGTGAGAAGTCAACTATTAATTGAGATAATAAAATCTCATTCCCATGTTTCTTTGGCTGCATTTCTTTATCAATGAGTATGTTTTTATTTGCCATGTTGATCTGATCATATCTTTGTTTTCAGTTAAGAGAAATGATGAACTGTTGTATAAGGAGCACAAGGACATGTGAAAAGAAAAGTGGTATCCATTGACCTCATTAAACTTGACAAAAGCTGGAGTAACTTTGAAGGAACGGAGGACTCTGAAAATCCTCACAGCTCTTAGTCGAGATGAGGGTGAGTAGATAATGAGTGAAATTTGAAATTTGGGTGAACTATCCCTTTAAAGGTCCAACGTGTAATATTTCTCAAGTGTATAATCACCATAAAATAAAATTTGTTTGGTTGGGTGAACTATCTCTTTAAGTGTTTGAATGTGTACAGAGGGAATGTCACAATGTAACAGGAGGATTTGAATGAAATGTTAAAGGATAACTTTCCCCTGGACCTGTCCTTCCTAGCATCAAATACGATCATTTACTATTATGACAAGTTTGTGTCATCCGGACCAGTCAAAACCCAATGCGCGTAATATCCGTATAATGCGAGAACACGGGGCACCCAATGCAGCCTCTAAATAAAATTAGGGTCAGAACAAGTTCAATGTTTGATTAAAATTTTTTTTTGATAATAAGTTTTACGAATTGATCCAAAGCGATCCGTGGTGGCATGGTTAGCAACAAAACTCAGGTTACCTGACTAACCTCTGACCTGGAAATGATGAACTGTTGTAATAAGGTCCGTTTCACGTGTTTCTGACTTGTCAGAACAAAATGAACAGCTGGATGAAGTTCATTCCAACCTCTTAGCCTGGACAAAGCTCTGGCTAGTTGAGCTAAAAAGGACCCCCCCGTAACGTAATGATTATTATCAGAACGGAGGACTCTGAAACATCATCAGATCAGAGCTTTAGGTCAGCCTGGAGGAGCCGGATGTTGTAGATAATGCCACCAGTCGGAGGGGAATAACACTAGTATATCATCCAAAATTTACGAAATGATCCCAAAGGTCCGGATAATATTTCTCAAGTGTATAATCACCATAAAATAAAATTTGTTTGGTTGGGTGAACTATCTCTTTAAGTGTTTGAATGTGTACAGAGGGAATGTCACCATGTAACAGGAGGATTTGAATGAAATGTCAAGTAGCAGAAGTCAGACGTTCTGCTCTCTCCTAGCCATCAGAGTGACAGACCCAGCCCTGCATCAGGGAAGTCATGTACCAATTAAAGTGGAGAACATCAGCTGTACAGTCTGGGGGTCTACTAGAAAGTTTTATAATATCTCACAGCCTTTCTGGTTTATTGAAGATGTGGAGGCAATATAGTAATGTCTGCCTTCTTTTCATTTTTGTGTTATTTATCTTTTTCTTAATCTTTTTTATGGACGTCTGGCAATGTGAACTCTGTGTCTTATACTGTTTATATGTCTGGTATTTGAGGTAGGATTGGGGAGTGGGCGGGGGGCAACTTCCTGTTTCGTTGTTCCTTGTGTTAAATTGTGAAAACAAAATAAAAAAGACCTTGATAAAAAAAAAAGTCGAGTTGCCCATAAAAAAAGCCAACAGGGGTCAGTAGCCTACGCTGCAGCTTCAGTAAATGTAAATAAACACCATCATCTCCACCTGTCTGACCACACTCACCTCCAGATGAATGTTCTCCTAACCCTGTAGGACTCTCTGTCCTTCCTGTGTGATTTCCCTTCTATGTGAGTAAATGAAAATAAACCTAAAGTTTCATGGCTCTCATTCTTTCCATGCATCCTGACACCAGGCCCTTGGTGAGAGTTAACCACCTACTCACTGTTCCTCTCTTCCTGTCTGATTTTTTTTCTCTGTCTTTATTGCCTTCTTCTCTTCAACCTCCTTTTCATTTCATCTCTGCTTTTCTGACTGACTTTTTTTTTCCTTTTCCTCCTCTCTCTCTGCCCTCTCCCTCATTTCTGCTTCTTGACATGGTACCTTGATGTCCAAAAGTAATGTTAGTAACATGCTTTGGTCAGAAAAACCAACAGATTGAGCACAGCTGGTTCTCTCCACACCAGTTTCACAGCCCTGCTCTAAACGCTCGCTTTAGAATCTTCGCTCTGGTAGCTGAGGTAACCATGGAAGCGAGGGCTTGAAAATTCAAATCATCCGGCTTGTGATATTAAAACGGCCGTGTCCACCAGATGCGTTTTTAGTGCTCTGGTCTACTTTCCATTCAAACCCTATTGAGTTGGGCGCTCACAGTGCTAAGCGCTCTTCTTTTTGTCACGGCGCTCCGAGCGCTCCGAGTTGAAATCTGTTCAACTTTTAGAACAGCGCCGCGCTCGTCAATGTCACTTTTCCCCGCACTGACCAATCAGAATCAAGAAGAGGCGGGGCATACGTTACCGACAGCAACACAACCAGAGACGTGGCTCGGTTTATATCATGACCCACATTGTATTGAAGGTAGGCCGACCTCAGGGTCCGTGTCAAAAGCTTATGCTAATGCTACTGTGTATTTCTGACCCTTGTTGTAGTGTTTACATTAAAGGAGTCATCACCAGGAAATCGCAATTTCTCTTGTTAAAACATGCATATTGGTGTTTGACCTCAGTTGAAACTTGCCTGAAAAGCTGGAGTTTGAAAGTGGCGCCGTTTTTTCGCTTCAGCTCTTTTTCCGAACAGGAATAGCACACAATGGTGTGCCTTCCTAAAGCACGAGATTTTGATTCTGCTCATACGGTGACCTCACCGTAGGCTACTTGCCTCTTTCACCACCCAACCCCGGCCCGTCCGCTACCTGAAATCGCCGAAGCGGTACCAGGGGGCTGTTTATGTTTTGGAGTCTGCATGCAGGCCACCCCCCCCCACCCCCCCCCCTCTCTGTCCCCTCTGTCCTCTGTCCTTCCTGCGGTGAATCAACGCGCGCCTCATTACATATTATACAATGCACATCCGGACCAGTCAAAACTTCGCGCGTAATCTCGCGTAATAAAGTCGCGGTACTAAAAAGGGTCAGAACAAGCTCAATGTTTGATTAAAAAAAAAAGTTTTTCTAATAAGTTTTACAAATTGATCCAAAGCGATCCAAGGGGGGCTGGATACGTAAAAAAACAGGTTATGACTCCTTTAAACAAGGCAGAAACACGTTAGTGTCATAGGACTCGTTTTGTAACCTAGCAACAGCGGCTTCTGACGAGGGAGAGAGAGAGCGCTAAGCGCTGGGAAAGCAATGCTGAGAGCGCTGTCAGCGCTAAAAACGCGTTTGGTGGACACGACCCCTACGGGACACATTTTCTGACTATGGCAGTTCACAAAATGTTGACGTAGTTGTCAAAACTTACGTTTAAGGGGTGAGGAGGCACTCCGGCTACACAAATACATCTACTAAAGCAATGAAAAAGTGAGTTTTGCATTTAAAGGAGACATATTATACTGTATGTCCCCTTTAAAGCGTCTCTCAGAGGGTTTGGGCTCCAACACACAGACCCAGACTGATGCTGCGTTCAAGACAACTCAGAAGTCGGAAAAGAAGTTGTAAAAAATGAATTGAACGGCGTTGAACTTGGAAATTACAAGTCGGAAACTCGGGTATCATATCAGAGCTCCAACTTGACGTCACGACAACATTAAAACATGGCATCCTTCGTCTTAAACGGTTAGAATTTAGACATCTTAAGTTATTTGTTGAGGCTTGAATGCATATTTTTGTGTATTATTCCAGTAGCCTTTATGAAATATGTTTTTACTAAGCTGTGATTGTTGTATGGTGTGAAATTGCGGTCCTCGTAGGCTACTTGACGGAAATAACGTTTAACTGTTATCAAGGCTATAATATATAATCATAATTTACTGCTGCATTTATTTTTCATATTCAGCGATCGTATCCATGTTTTTTTTTTCTTCCGAGTTCCTGCAGCGTGAACGCAATGATGTTGGAAGTCGGAAATTTCTGAGTTGGGAATTCAGATCTCCGAGTTGTCATGAACGCAGCATGAGGTTCAGGTCTGGATCTGGTCTGGTCTCTTCTCACCTGTGTCTGTGTGGCAGAACTCAGGGGAGAAGGAGATGTCGTCTATGGCCACATATCCACCTCTGGCGCTGTTGAAGGCCACTTCAAACACCACCTGGTCAATCAGACACAGACACAGAGAACATAACACGCTGTGTGAACCGGTTGAGAACATGTGCTGAAGTCTGGGGGCTGATGAATGAGGCAGCTGCTGGGCCTGCGGTGACATCAGAGCGCTGCAGGGTGAAGGCAGGAACATGGGTGAGTCAGCAGCCTGATGGAAAAGCTCTGGTTGAGTGTTGGCTCGGCCCGACAGAGGAGCTGACCCAGTTAGTGGAGCTGAAGGAGCTTTTTTTTCCACAGCGACAGCAGAAGGAGGGGGACGCGCAGTGGAAACCACAGCAAAGTGTGTGTGTGAATGTGTGTGAGGGAGTGTGTCTGTCTGTCTTCGCAAACACACACACAACAGACTGAGGAGTAACATGTGTTTTTTCTCTCATCTGAACACATGCGTTTTTGTCTCTGTCATGTTAGATGAAAAAAAAAAACAGAGAGAAACAAGTTGGACACATCAACGTCTACTCTGAAAACACACATTCAACACACACACATACCTGAGGTTCATTCCAAACACCACGCCATACTAAACACACAGAGCAGCAGGTAAAAAGTCTGAATGAAACGGCTAATTCACTTTGGACTCAACCCTTCCTGTTCATTAAGTATTTTAGGCACAATGTTATAATGGAGCCAGCCAGTTATTTATGTCGTGTTTAGTCGCACTTTGTGAAGGTAGCTCACAAAAGCAGGAGGATTATGAATGAAGCTCTGCAGCATCTGTCTGTGAATGACACAGAGATAATATGGATTTTAGAAGACAGCCCCCTCCTCCACAACCAATCTGCATAGGAGGGATGGTAGTACCTACACTCTTAGAAATAAAAGTGCTATGTAGAACCATATAAGGTTCTTCGGCTCGTTATCATAGGAGAACCCTTTTTGGCTCTAGGTTTTTGACCTTTAAAGGTTCTACCTTTAAAAACCCTCCAAAAGGGTTCCAGATAGAACCTTTAAAGGTTCTACCTGGAACCCTTTTGGAGGGTTCTACCTAGAACCCAACTTATAGGGTTATATCTAGAAGGTTACACCTAGAACCCCCAATGAGAGGTTCTACAAAAATCAATTTTATGGCGTATTGGTTTCACCCAGAAGCCTTACTGGGGGTTTCATCCAGAAAATATCCCACTTCTTACGGTTTCATCTAGAACCCACACAGGGAGTTCCACCAAGAACCCTTTTACTGGAACCCTTAGTGTTACCAAGAACCCTCAAAAAACCCTTTCTTCAGGAAAGGGTTTTTCAGGAGCAAATGGTTCCAGGTAGAACCTCGGCCCTTGTAGAAGAAGACTTTTGGAACCCTTATTTCTAAGAGTGTGGGGCTGCACCTGGACAACAAACTGGACTGGGCTCAGAACACCAACCTCCTCTACAAGAAGGGGGCAAGCCAGGCTGTATTTCCTGAGGAGACTGGCGTCGTTCAACATCTGCACAAAGCTGCTGCAGTCTGTGGTTGCCAGCGTGCTTCTCTATGCTGTGGTCTGCTGCTGGGGGAGCAGCACCAGCAAGAGGAACATGAACAGACTGAGCAGGATCATCACAAGGAAAGGTTCTGTGATGGGACTGAAGCTGGTCTGTCTGTTACCACTTATTAATGGGTCAATTTTTGATAAATATATCGTTGTGTCTTTATCGTTATTTTGATATTATTATTTAGTGGTCAACTCGCCCAGCATTTCTTACTTTCAGTTTCGCGGATGCTGCCTGGTGGGTCATGGGAATAACGCCACCGAATCACCATTTAGGGTCGGGATGGTATCTGATCGTCTTCTAACCTCCGACTTTCATTCTTGATCAATGAAAACATTCTTGGCAAATGTTTCCATCTTGTGCCGGTCCAAACACTTAGCTTTCCAAAACTCCTCATTGTCCCTTTAACCAATGGCTTAAAAACGACCAAGAGAGCGACCACTAACTGGACTTGGACTTACTTAACAGTTCTATTGTATTGTTTTAATGCTGTTGCTTTGTTTTGTCTTGTCCTGTGATCTACATTTTATTTTCTGTATTGTCTTATCCTGACTCTGTAGTGTACTGTGATCTGTATTTTATTGTATTTATTTATTTATTTATTTACAACAGTATTCTTTTTACTATTGTTCGCACATGTAGAGTTGATTTTGTCTAAGTGAGCACTGACATTGGGCATGTTTAATGATGTGCATGTTTGCAGCTGCTCTGACCTCCAGTGGGTGGGGGGCCTTGATGTCCACGCTGACCATGGTCCAGCCAGCAGTAGCATACACCTCCGGCCTCCAGATCTCCTCGTAGTGGCCCAACTGGTCCCTGGTGAAGATGGAGAAGATGTTCCCCCTTTCCTGGTCTCGCTGGAAGTAGAACGACAGGCAGCCGGCCATGGGCACCGTGGTCATGGGGGAGGTCAGCTTGGCCACTTCCTGGAAGTGCTTGGCGTACACGGAGTCCACGTACATGTAGTGGCCTGGAGCAGAGGGAGGTGGACACGCAGCTCATGTCAGTGAGGCCTTCACACTCCATCCTCCATTACCAAGTACACACACACAGATGCAATAAATTATGTGAGATGCCTTTTTCTGCACAAATTCTGGTTTTCCAGAGTGATTCAATTTTTTTATGTTTACATGGAAATAATAATTCTATAATAATAAATAATAATTTTACAGTTCATAATCAGAAATAATTGTACTGGGCTCCTTTACTGTGGAACCAGCTCTCTCCATGGGTCAGAGAGGCAGACACTCTAACTACATTTAAATCTAAGTTTAAGACCTTCCTTCATGACAGGGCTTTTAGTTAGGACTGGTTCAGGTAGCTCTGAACCATTTATAGCTACGCTGCTATAGGTTTAGACTGCTGGGGGACACATCTGGTTACATGGAGCCCTCTCCTCTCCTCTCCTCTCCTCTCCTCTCCTCTCCTCTCCTCTCCTCTCCTCTCCTCTCCTCCTCTTCTTCTGCTGGGGGACACATCTGGTTACATGGAGCCCTCTCCTCTCCTCTCCTCTCCTCCTGCTGGGGGACACATCTGGTTACATGGAGCCCTCTCCTCTCCTCTCCTCTCCTCTCCTCTCCTCTCCTCTCCTCTCCTCTCCTCTCCTCTCCTCTCCTCTCCGCACTTTGCACTTTGTAGTTTGGCCTTGGTGTCTTACACTCTCTCTGTGTTTCTGCAGATCCACCGGAGCTCCATCTCTCTGTACCAGCCGCCACCTGCATCGCCCCCTAACCCCCATTTTCCCCTGCTGCTAAACCGGCCTGCCCTCCCTTCCCATGAACCAGTCTGCCATCCAGTCCTCCCATTACATTAAGCTGGCCTGCTCTCCCTGCCTCCCTTGCCTACCAGAAGCTTCCTCCTTCAGCTGTTGTTAACATTTCCATGTTTCCCACATTCTCTGTTATAAACTGTTTTCTTGTCTGTAACAACATCTCTGTCCCGTCTGTCCGTCCTGGGTGAGGGATCCTCCTCTGTTGCTCACCCTGAGCTTTCTCCTGGTTTTCCCTGTTAAAAGGGTTTTCTATGGAGTTTTTCCTCAGTGGATGTGAGGGTCTAAGGACAGAGGATGTTGTTATGATGCCATGTGAAGCCCTTTGAGAAACTGAAACTGTTTTTAAAAGCGGGCTATACTAATAAAATTGCCCTGCCTTGCCTAAGAGAATAGCAGCTAAATCAGGAAACAAGACTTCAATCCAAACTCATTGATTGGTTTGATTTGAGTGTGTGTGTGTTGTCTGTATCTATACATAGCCCTGTGATAGACTGGCAACCTGTCCAGGTTGTACCCCACCCTTGCCCTGTGTTAGCCAGCCTGTGAGATTTGTAAATGATATAAACTGGTGCAGTGTATGTGCAAGAGCAACAGATTCATTTCAAAGCAGCATGATGTCACTGTTTATGTGACATCATTACCTATTGTTAAACTTGTGTCCAGACCCTCAGCTTTGAAGACTCCACAAAGAGGGAAGGTCCTGGTGGACAGCCAGTCAGAGCTCAGTGCTCACAATAATAAGCAGCTGGGAGCTGCAGCCTGCTCACCACAGTGGTGACAGACGGAAGCTGTATATTTAGCTGAAGCATTCTGAACACGCAAACCCACAGAGAGGAATGTTAGAGCAGAACTGAGCTGCTGCCGGACTCCATCATTACAGCTGAGGTTTAGAGTCAGAGAGGACACTTCTAGTGTGGTTTCCAGTCTCCACGCAAGATCTGTGGAACTCAGAGTGACCATCAGGTTCTTGGCCTCCTCTCTTCTCCTTGATGTCTCAGTTAGTCCGGGTGCAGAGTCCTGGATGTTCCAGACCTCATGTCAGAACATAAAGATGGAGACTACTGTTCTGAACTTTCAATGCAGCAGATAGTGTATGTTTTTGAGCCTTAAAGGAGAATTCTGGTCATTTTTGATCCCTAAATCCTTGTCCTGATGGTCACCCAGTGTTGGAGGGAGCAAAAAACACTAAAATTGATGCAGGCAAACCGGAGTTACACCATGGCTACCCGGCGCTAGGGATAGCAACAATGGGGGTAATTCTTTCAACCACAACAGACACTCAGAAAACAATCAAATATCTCTGGTAAATGACTGGAATCCTTATGACACACCACTGAACTCATATAATCTACAGTATAAACAGTATAAACTGTGTTTCAGCCTAACTCTGAAATGTCCTGGAAAGACATTACTATCCGATCGCAGAGCACCTGCTTTTCCGAGCACCGGGTAGCCATGGTGTAACTCCCAATTTTAGTTGCGTTTTTTGCTCCCTCCCACACTGGGTGACCACCAGGAAAACGATTTAAGGCTCATTTATGCTCCACGTACGGATGAAATTGTATGCGTCCGTTTCAAATGGTGTTTTCCGTCACATACTTTCATGTGTCCTTTACGTTGGCATGGATGTTAACCAATACATCCACCAGGGGGCAGCTCAGAGTCAAAGGTTTATGACAACAAACATGATGACTATGGAGGAGATCTTGATCATGTACTTCATAAATAAAAGAATAAAATGGACTCATTCTAAGAGGCGGTGGTTGGTTTTCTCTCGTTCAGCCATCGTGTCTTCTTCTTTGGCTAATGCTGCGTTCCAGGCAGGCTTTTGAAACCGTAAGTTACGGCTTCAAGTCACGACTACGATTTTGTAGCGTTCTAGGCAACCCGTAACTCGTGTTTTTACCGTCCTGTTGTCTGTGAAAGTCACTATAACGGCCCATCGTAACTTCCGACCCGTGAACTCGTACCAGATCGAACTGGTACGACTTCACGGGTCGGAAAAACACAAGTTACGAGTTTCCTTGAACGCACCATGAGTTAGCAGCCCTCACCCTCGTCATGCATCTATTGGTCCTCGTGCTACGTCACCACATTCACGCGCATCCTTTGGCTGCACACACAGCCCTTCATGCCGTTCTCTCTCCTCATTGGATAACACTTGTATCCCACAAGGAAAGTTTTCTCCTGGTTTACAGCAGAGCAGAGTGATGGAGAGACTCGTGTTTCGGCTGAAACACTCCATGTAAGTGATTGGTGACGAAAAATAGGACTATTTAGGACTTATATTAACAAAAACATTCTACTGATATCTGCTTTAAGTCTCACACTGGATAGGTTACGTATCAGGTAGTGACAGCAACACCGCCCCCACGGTTTCCGACTGCTCCGTTTGGTCCGTATCCGTAAGCTTTGAGAAAGCGGACGAAAAATGGACGAAATAAACCGAGTACGGACAAAAGGCTCCGTGTATTTAACGTTGAGCATAAATGGGCCTTTAGGGGTCAAAAATGGCCAGAATTCTAGTTTAAACTGTAAGCTATAAGACCTGATATAGACATCACGTCTGGTCCAGGGGAGTTCACCACAGGTGGATCCAGTCAGGATGTAGAGACATCTCAGAGATCAGTTGCAGTATATGAATGTGTGTGTGTGTGTGTGTGTGTACCTCTCTGGTTACTGCTGCTGTGATCGTCCAGCAGGTTGGACTCTGCTTCTCTGGCCACGCTCCCTCCAACGTACCAGTTGACGTTTGGGTTCCAGCTGTTGCTGTAGCCGCACAGGTGATGCTCCTCAAAGTTACACTCTGCTCACAGGAACATTACAGTCACCACACTACCTCACACCGCTCCTCACATTTGAAACAAGCTGACACTGACCTATGCAGTAACCAGGGACAATGTGGATTTCAAAGATGGCCACGCTGTTCCCCGTGCCAGGTTCAGGTCGACCTTCCAGTAAAATCTGTGGAGGAAAAAAGTCTGAACACGCTGTGTCTGAAGAGCCGCCAGGATTACATCACGCTGCATTATGTCACACCAAATGAAAATGGCATCAGGTTGTAATTACAGGACATTACAGTGAAGCAGCAATGAATAATCTGAATCCAGTAAATAACATCTTGTCTCTTGTCTTAACAACATGTCTCTTAAATCCACTTCAGTGCCTTTTATTGAATTTGAATTAAATACACATTGTGACTTTAGTTAATGAAAAAACAACAAGACAGCACAGTGGAAGCTGGTATTATGAGACTAAACTGTTCTGCATCACTGGTCTGTTTCAGCTAGTTTACACTGGTGTTGGATTCATTATTTCCACCAGTGTATTAAGTGAATAGCTTTGTGTGTTCTGGACACAGTGGTGGGTGTCCACTGTCCACACTTAGGACAGACAAACCAGACTTCCTGCTTTGTGGTTGTGAGTTTCCACCAATCAGCAGCCACATTGATGTGACATATGGTACCACAACATCTTCCTCAGTAACAGCACAATGATGGCCACATGTGTTTATGGCCATTGTTCCTCATGTGTTGCATTCATAAAAGCATGAGATCACCGCAACCTTCAGCCTTCTCCAAGTATGTTTCTGCTTCCTTCAAGGTGCTTAAATGATAATAGTGCTTTTTACATTCTGGACCTTATTTCTAGCATAAAATACAATCATTTACTCACCCATTACAAGTCGTTCCAACGAAATTAGATCCAGCCGAGAGCCGTGTATGTCTGTATAATGTGAGAACACGGGGCAGCGCAATGCAGCCTCTAAGTAACACATTACCTGCAGAGAAACTCCTTCATTTCACCAATATTTAGTTCTGTAGTGCTATTCCCCCCTGAGCCCGTGGTGGCATGTTATCAACATCCGGGGTCTGTAGGTTGACCTACTGACCTCTGATCTGGATGATGTCATCTCCGACCGCTGCCCGGCTCATTCTGATTCTGCTTCAACATTCACGTCCATTTGTATCTCAACTACCCAGAGCTTTAGTGAGTCCAGGTTGAGGAGAGGAAGCCTGTGGAAGCCTGTCGGAGATGACATCATCCAGGTCAGAGGTCAGTAGGTCAACCTACAGACCCTGGATGTTGATAACATGCCACCACGGGCTCAAAATATTGGTGAAATGAAGGAGTTTCTCTGCAGATAATGTGTTATTTAGAGGCTGCATTGCGCTGCCCCGTGTTCTCACATTATGGCTGGATCTAATTTCATCGGAACAACTTGTGATGGCACCAAAGTTATCTGAGTGAGTAAATGATCGTATTTTATGCTAGAAATAAGGACCAGACTGTAAAAAAATAATCTTTAAAGGAAAATTCCATGCAAATTCACGTATCAAAATTAAGAATGTATCTACTGTGCAGTAGTTGTGTCTGTCACTGCATCGCCATAGCAGTGTATAATGGGAGTGGACCAATCTTACGCTGTTTAGGCTGTTTACATCCCACAAAACCGTAATTTTGTTCCACAGACAACATCAGGTGTCTTCAAGCATACATGTAGGAGTTTGTTCACCTCAAAAAAGCCAACATGCTTGTAAACGGAGGTGTAAGTCTTGCGATCTAGAGTGAGATCTGTCCGCTCCCCTACACCGCTGTGGTGATGCAGGGACAGACAAAGCTAAAACATACAAGAAAACCTTCAGATTCATTCTTTTAGACCTGAAAGTACTAGGAAACTATAACTCCAGGTTGAATTTGCCCGGTGTTGTCCATTAAGGGAGATCGTGTTCATGAAACAAAAACAATGATTTGTGAAGTCCCCATGACCTTTCACCTTTTAGCATCAAAATCAAATTATTTCCTTGTGTCCAACTGAATGTTTGTGCTACGTGTAAAGTTCTGTAAAGACATACCTGAGACATTGTGTCCATAGAGGGAAATCCACAACACAATTTGCAGAGAGAGACAGATGCTAAAGGGGAGTATCAGTTCTTCCCTCTGACTACAGGTTTGTTTGAATGGCTGAGAGTCTGGGATTGTTGTTGTGTGACTGTTGAGCCTGCAGTCTGAGCTGCAGACTCTGGTTAGTGTAGATAACTGTGTTCTGTCATTAATTTAATTGCTGACATGACGTGGCTCTGTTTCCCCTCATAACTCAGCATGCTGTACCATTCACTCCCTCAGGTTCTCATGTTAATCACTGCTCCTCCCACAGAGACTTCAGGAGGTGGCATTCACAAAGTTACATCATAGAAACTGACTGTGTGTTTAAGGAGGGTTCACTTTCTTTACTGTACCTAAGCCATTAGAAGTGGATTTATATAAAGATTTATGCACGTAAAAAGGTTGAACTATGAATGTTGGGCTGGAAGAAGATGAGAGGAAAATGTCAGATGCAGAAGAAACCACAAGCCAACCAGGTCAGAGAGGTGTATTGTTCTCTGGTCCATGGATGCAGCTACGCAAGTGTCGCTACAAGTCTGTGTGTGTGTATTACACAAGGTGCAGACATCCCTAAATATCCATATAGTTACAATAAATGAGAAAACGAAAGCTCAGCAGCTTCTCCGTGTCTCAGTGACACACACTGTAGAGTGCAGACACCTCCCACATCAGAAAGTGATACACTTAAAGGGATAGTTCAACATTCAATCAGTGGTTTTGAATGAATTTCCCTCTAAAACAACTCTGTCTGTTGTGTTATTATCTCATAGCGTGGTGAATGTGCAGGTCACAACTTGTCGAGCGTTTTGGAGTTGTTGGAATGTGTATTTGATCAGTTTGATGAGGGAAACCAATAGGGTTGTCCGAATTTATCATATTTAGATAATCAATTATTCGCAGGCATAAAAGCGATCAAAATCGAAGTCTCGACGGCCACGCAGGGTGGGGGCGGTAGTAACGTCTGAAGGGGGGGGTCGTAGCGGAACTAATGAATGTAAGGCAAACAAACACTGCATATCTCCAAAATCAGGCAGGTTTCCAGGATGCCAAGTAGCCTACTCATTTCAATGTAACAATTGCCGATGAGAACCGGTGTCAAAGAGGGGAAAAAAAATCGATCATGATCGATAACCATGGCAACGAACAAAGCTTCAAAGCTTCAATTTTTTGGGGGTCAGCCTTAGAAACCAAGAAATTCCATTAGCCTCAGTAGTGTATCTGAGCAGCTCACGGCTCTGCTCCACCGTTCTAAAAATAGCTTGCACCGACAATTAAAGGTAACAAATCAGGTCCTGTTCCAGCTAAGACTACATCCATATAGAGAGCCTAAGCGGTCAAACTTCAATCGCGCTGGTCATTGGGGGGACCTCAAAAGGAAAAAAAACGGTCCATTCAAATGCCGAGTGAGATTTTATTCTGATCTGATTGGTTGTCGCCATGAGAAAAAAATATGACCTCTACCTGTTTAAATCATCACGTTTCATCCGAAAAAATCAGCAGTTTATTGTAAAACGGCAACAGAAGAATATATTTTGTGTGAAGGCTGCTCTACGGACTACAGATCTGGTGTCCCACAAAAAATACGTCACCAACTGACACGGTAAACGGCGGCATTTGGTGTGTGGCGTCACCTACGCGACTTGTAGTCTTTCTGGTTACAGATTCTTCTGAATTTTATTCTACAATAGTTTTACGATAAACTGCGGATTTTTTCGGATGAAACGTGATGTTTTAAACAGCTAGAGGACATATTTTTTTTCTCGTGGCGCAATTCAATCAGATGACGAAATAAAAATCTCACTCTCGTTCATTTGAATGGACCGTTTTTTAGAGTTGAGGTCCCATGGTGACCGTTACTTCCTGCTTCTGCTTAGGCTCTCTATTGATGTGTTTTATTTGAAAACCATCTCACACACTTGAAATCACATGTCCCATGATCATCCACCTACACTGTGCATGTGTGAGCTGGTGGAACAGATAAGAGGCAGACTGTTTACTGTGCAGCTGATTAACTGCAGAGTGGGGAGCAGCAGATACAATAGTATTGTTAAACTGAACAACAGCTGCAACAAAGACTCTGATGTGCTGATGAGGGAGAACCGTCAGTCATGGGTAAAACATTCACATTTTCATAAAAGGGGATGGATTTCAAGTCCTTAACCCAACAAGACCTGCAGCCTACGTGGTCATGTTGTGGATCATCTGCCCCCACCCTCTGATACAACCCATATGGCAGCACCAGCAGCAGACAAACCAGACCTTTGCTGTCATGGTTACAACAATAAACATGGTGTTAACCTTATGGAACGGGTATGGTTTGGGTCAGTTTGGGAAACGCTTGTGCTTTGGATTAAAATAAGTACTCCCTTAAGGTTAGGGGATGGTTGTTGCCATGGATACAATAATAAACACAAGGCTATGGTTGCGAAAACTGTCATGGGTTAAGACTTCCTGCTTTGCCTGTGTCAACCACCAGGACTGTTCTTACAGTAACAGGGTGGACCTCAGCAGCACAGTTAGGACTCAGCCTCCAGAACCTGGTTCTGGTCTCTCTGCAGACCTCCTCACCTGATAGGGGATGGTGGAGTTGTGTAGGTCCACACTTGCGATGAGCCAGCTGTCAGAAGCTTTGTTTGCCGTCCAGAGCCGGTAGTCGAAGTTATCGCTGTCCGGTCTGAGGTGCAGATGCAGGGACCCCTGTCCGGTGATCTGGTACACCAACCTGACACAGCTCCAGTCCTGCTGGTCCAGGACCGGACTGATGAGAACCGCCTGCTCCTGGTCACGCAGGAAGGCTGAGTCCACTGTGATCAGATGTCCTGTGAGGACAATGAGAAGATGTGTCAGTACAAGCACAGTAATGTACTAGGATGGCAAGCGGATTTGAAGTTTATCCAGAATTAACACTGTAGAGATAAACACTGTCTTTCTGACTTGTCGTAACTACATTTTGAATAGTTTTCATTCAAGATATCTGTAATTCAGTTTTGCCTAGTCAAAAAGAACATTTCACATATCCACAACTACGTTCTTCCCAGGACGATACGATACGATACGATACGATAAACTTAATTGTCCCGTACAGGGAAATTTGTCTTGGACACTGTAGCTGCGCCGTAAATGCCTAGATGGCCAGAATGACAAAAAACTAAATAAACAAAAGAACAATACACCTCAGCCATATCAATCCAAAAGCACATATCCCATAACATATCACATATTGCATATTGCACATATCCCATAACATAACATAACATATCACATATTGCACACATCCCATACATAACATAACGCATATTGCACACATCCCACTACATACACATACAGTACATACACCTCATAAGTTCACCATGGTAAGAGCAGCACAAGAATAAGAATAAGAATAAAAATTATTGCACCGACTCGTTAAGAAGTTTGATAGAAGTTGGGATAAAAGAATTCTTAAAACGGTTGAGTTTACAGCGAGGGACTCTGTATCGTCTACCTGAGGGTAAAAGGTCAAACTCTGAGTGGAGGATGTGGGAGGGGTCATTCACTATCCTCAAGGCTTGCCTGGAAACAGTTTGCTCATACATGGACTGCAGAGTCTGATTGTCACTTTTCCCAATGACCTTCATGGCCGTGTTTACAAGGCGAGCAAGCTTAGTCTTCAGGACGACGCCACTTTGCCCATTCATGTGTATTTGGTTTGTCATTACAGATATCTACGATTCAGTTGTAGATATCCACTATGTGAATTACTGATATCTGTAACTGAATTATGACTATTCCTAGTTCCAGTTTGAGATATCTTCAACGTCATTTTGACTAGTCATAATTCCAGTTACAGATATCTACAACGTCATTTCACCTAAAACGTAATTGAAGATGTCTGAAAAGGGACATGTAGATATCTTTAATTGTGGTGAATTAAAGATATCCTGAACTGGAATTATGACTAGTCAGAATCAAATTGTAGATATCTCAAACTGGAATTAGTACTAGTTGTAATTCAGTTACAGATATCAGTAATCCACATAGCGGATATCTGCAACTGAATTATAGATATCTAATGACAAACCCCATACACATGAATGGCAACAGTGATGTCATTTGTCCTGTAGCAGTGGTCCTCAAAGTGGGGTCAGGGGACCCCCAGGGGTCCTTGAGAGGGTTTCTCCAAATTTTACAATTTTTGAGAAATATTACATTTTTTTCCAGATATTTCTTGAAAATCTTCCAAGAAGTCATGCCATTGGCAGTAATTTCAACATGCATTGACTAAAAAAAGTAACATTATTCAGAGTTTCAAAATGTTGTCCAATGGGGGGTCCGTGGTCTAATTTGTGTCTGGTTTGAGAGCCACTGTCCTATAGGAAGAACATAGTTGTGGATATCTGAAATATTCTTTTTGACTAGACAAAACTGAATTACAGATATCTGCAACACATAAAATGGCTTTCCATAGTACAAGCATGAATCTTGAGAGTGCTGTCAGAATGAAAGAAAAACAAAACAGAAAAGAGATGCTGTAAAGTCTGAAAGAAAAGTGAAAGAAGAAAAAAGTGCACCAACAGTTGGTCAGCTCCTGTGCTGAGGCTACAGTAACTTCACTGCCTCTCGTCTGATCTGGCTTTAATTCAACAGAAATAATAAAAACAGTTCTTTGTAATCATGAATCTTGAACCTCTTGAAGATTAGGATGTGTTTGTTTATTTCCTTATTTAGTTGGCTATGGCAACTGGTCTTGGTGCTAGACTGGCGCCAAGCAACACATAAACACTTTCCACATAAATACACATATTCTAACAGACAACGATAGCTGCTTCTGTTACACTAATAAACAGGAGGACACCTACACAACGGAGCGACACGTGTGACACATGAAGGAGAGTTTCCATTGTCATTCAGGTCTGAGAGCAGCAGAAGAGGCTTGGGGATGTAAACAGAGTTCATGGAGAAAGGGTGTAAGTGCCCGCAGCTCTACATGAGGCGGGGGAGGTGGAGGGGAGGGGAGGGGAAGGGAGGGGGGAACTTTACAGCCGTATCTGTAGTCCCTTATTTGGTCAAATGAAGTTGATGGAGGATCTGAGAGCAGCTACAACAGAGGAGCAGGTAGAAGAGGCCAGATACAAGTCAACACAGCAGAGTGCTGCACACACACTCCTCAACAGTGTCGGCCACGTTACTTTAAAGAAGTAATCAGTTATAGATAGTTACTGGTTACCTTCCCCAAAAAGTAACTCAGTTAGTAAATTAAGTACTACGTTACAATAGTAACTAATTAGGAAAGTAATCCATGATTGGTGTTTTTTACAACCTGGACCTTATTTTGCATCAAAACGATCATTTACTGCCTGACAAGTTTGGTGTCATTTGGAGTTTGACGAAATTAGCCCCAATCGAGTGGCGCGTATATCCGTATAATGCGAGAACACGGGGCACCCAATGCAGCCTCTAAATAACACATTATCCGCCGCAAAACTTGTTCATTTCGCCAATATTTTGTGGTGATACACTAGTGTTATTCCCCTCCGAGCCCGTGGTGGCATGTTATCAACATCCTGCTCCTCTAGGTTGACCTACTAACCTCTGATCTGGATGATGTCATCTTGCCTAACTTTCATCGCTAATGCTATGGTCCGTTTCTGCATGTTTCTGACTTGTCAGAACAAAATGAGCAGCTGGATGAAGTTCAGCTTCCACAGGCTTCCTCTCCACAGCCTGGATCCTCACTACAGCTCTGGCTAGTTGAGCTAAAAAGGACCCAAATGCCGAAGCGGAATGATTATTATCAGAACGAGCCGGGCACCGGTCGGAGATGACATCATCCAGGTCAGAGGTTAGTAGGTCAGCCTGGAGGAGCAGGATGTTGATAACATGCCACCACGGGCTCGGAGGGGAATAACACTAGTGTATCATCACAAAATATTGGCGAAATGAACACATTTTCGGATAATGTGTTATTTAGAATTGGGTGGCCCGTGTTCTCGCATTATATGGATATACGCGGACGATTGGGGCTAATTTTCAAAACGACTCCAAATGACACCAAACTTGTCAGGGTGAGTAAATGATCGTATTTGATGCTAGAAATGAGGTCAGGTTTCAAAAGTTATCTGTTTTTAACCATTCGGTTCATGGCGCAGTGGGTAAAGCAGCTGCCCCATGTCAAGTCCTCAAAGTTGAAGTCGGGCAGTCCTTTCCTGCATGTCATTCCCCCTCTCTCTAATGTCTATCTCTACTGTTTACTGTCAAAATAAAGGCAAAAAAGCCATAAATAAATAACCATAAGCTCCTGTTCATTTGGAACCAACCAACTCACTCAGTATTCCTCTGCACAGCCTGTGTGGAGGAATACTGAGTGAGTTGGTTAGTTCCAGATTAGGGCTGTCATTTTCCCTCCCAACTCAGACTAGAATTTCTAATGCGTCTAATGCTTTAGAATTAACACATTTTTGAAGGGACATTGTGTAACTTCTCCTGTCATCTATTCACAAAAATTGATTATTTCGTTCAAAAGTCTGTTTTTCATTCATCAGTAACCCCCCCCCCCATCAACAAAGTGAAGTGTTCCTTTCAGTTCATATCATTCATATCTCCATGTCCAGGTGGCGTCTGTGCGGTAACGCATCGAGGAGGAATGGAACGTTACACTGGTGCTGCATTCAGGTGCAGTCGGGCAGACAGCCGTCGGTAACAAACCAGATGTCATTTTAGTCACAGAAGTCCAGAGAAAGACAGTAAAACATGGGTCAGGTCAACAATACGACATAGTAAATTAATTACTACATGATGACATGACATGGCAGCCAGCAGCGAGCTTACCCGCTCCATGGAGATATGAATGATATGAACGGCTCATTCAGAGCCGAAAGGAACACTTCACTTTGTTGAAAAACAGACTGTTGAACCAAATAATCGATTTCCGTGAATAGATAACAGGAGAACTTACACAATGTCCCTTTAAAATCAATCAACTGTATTGATTATGCAACAGTAATCAGCTGATTAACTCATGTAAAACAACCCATTTCTCCAGTGCAGACCTTATTGTACGAGTGCGGCCCGGGCTGCACACAGCTCACTGACACCCAGTGTTTATCAGAGCTGAACTGTGACTGTGATCTTCCTGCTGCTGCAGCCTGACCACAGACAGCGCTGAGCTCTCTACACCCTCCACCCGCCATACCCTGACCTCCTCCCTCTCAGCTCCTCATTCACTCAGACACACGTCGGCTGTGAACACAACCAAGGCTGAAATTACACCATTACGCACTGTGGTTGTGCATAAACATAAATTGTGGAGACGGCCTCGGAGGAGAAACTGTCAGAGGACCTGGCACCAGAAATCCTACGAGAAAGACTGCTCTAAAATATTGTCAGTGAAAATATAAACTCTTTAAGATTTGTAGAGTTTAAACACATCTAAAACTCTGCCACCCCCGCTGTCAGTGGCCCCAGCCAGGCCAGGACAGGCTGCTTGTACATCTGCATCAACATGTCACATTCATATAGTTTCATTTTTTTAACTTCTCAAAAGGAAACTGCATCTGCCAGGAACTATTTTTAGCAGCGGACCAATCTACAGAGGATGGAGCTCTGAGGTTCTGCAGAAGAAGACGTCCCAAGGCTCTGGGTTTTTCTCCTTATTGTTTTCTGTGTCATTTCCTCCTATTCCACTGTCAGTGACTGCTTCTCACCTATTCATTATGGTATGGATGGGATCAAGCCAAAGACGGCTTCTCCTCAAATGGCTCCACAAATGATTTTACAGCGTGAACCTTCTCTATATCAGGCTCTGTCTTGTCCTTAAAGGGATAGTTCAACATTTTGGCAAAATGGCCCATTTCCATAATTCCCATAGTCATACCAGTAGGTTCATCACCTTTAATTGCTAGCTATTTTTAGAATGGTGGAGCAGAGCCGTGAGCTGTTTAGAGCTACGCTACAGAGGCTCATGGGATTTCTTGGTTTCATTCATCAAACTCATCAAATACACAACAGAATGTTATGAGACAGGGTTGTTTTCGAGGTAAATACAGAAACATGGGAAACAAACTCTGGTGGACAAGTGGTGACCTGTAACAACGTTGTTGTTTTATTATCTCATAGCGTGTTTGAATGTTCAGTTATCATCTCAGGTCACAACTTGTCCACCAGAGCGTTGTGGAGTTGTTGGATTGTGTATTTGATGAGTTTGATGAGGGAAACCAAGAAATCCCATGAGCCTCCGTAGCGTAGCTCTGAGAAGCTCACGGCTCTGCTCCGCCGTTCTAAAAATAGCTTGCACCGAGAATTAAAAGTAACGAATCTACTGCTATGACTATAGGGATTATGGCAATGGGCCAATTTGCCAAAATGTTGAACCATCCCTTTGTGATGATAAATCAAATGATCGTAAACATTGAATTCGTCATGGCCTCTGTGTAGTTTCACTGCTGTTGATGCTGCACAATGCACAATGCACAATGCACAATGCTGTCTCACTGATGGTGTGTGTCTATCTGTGTCCTGATCATGGCTCACTTATGAAACACTTTGGCCCAGTCAGAGCTCACTGGACGGCAGTGGAGGAAGAGGAAGAGGCAGCGCCAGAGTCTGAGTCTTCATCAGATGTTTCAGTGGTTTTCATGGCACCACAGCTGGGGACAGCGAGGGGAGCACTGATGGATCAGAGGTTTGTTTCCATCACTCTTCTGTTTCCATTACACTTTTACATCTGCAGCTGTCATTCTGAAACCAGACTTCCTAATACAGGTTTGTAGGGAGAAGGGAAGGGAAAAGGAGAGAGGAGAGAAGAAGAGAGGGGATGAAGAGGACAGAGGAGAGGAGAGGAGAGGAGAGGAGAGGAGAGGAGAGGAGAGGAGAGGAGAGGAGAGGAGAGGGCTCCATGTAACCAGATGTGTCCCCCAGCAGAAGAAGAGAGAGGAGAGGGAGGAGGAGAGGAGAGCCGAGGAGAGGAGAGGAGAGGAGAGGAGAGGGCTCCATGTAACCAGATGTGTCCCCCAGCAGAAGAAGAGGAGGAGAGGAGAGGAGAGGAGAGGAGAGGAGAGGAGAGGAGAGGAGAGGAGAGGAGAGGAGAGGAGAGGAGAGGAGAGGGCTCCATGTAACTAGATGTGTCCCCCAGCAGAAGAAGAGGAGGAGAGGAGAGGAGAGGAGAGGAGAGGAGAGGAGAGGAGAGGAGAGGAGAGGAGAGGAGAGGAGAGGAGAGGAGAGGAGAGGAGAGCTGTTTATGGACTCTTCCTCAGTGTTAAGTGCCACTAACATCAGCAGACCCTTCACATTCAGCACTCTGGTGGTGGTCCAGGGGACAGATCTCCACCTCACTCCATCCATCCCCGTCTCTGTGTTTACTCTCCTCCGGCCTGAGATCTTTGTCTGTTTTTAGTTGAGTATAATCACCTTTGATATCCATCCTCCTTAAACCACAGCTTTTTTTGGTGCAGCCTCCATAGCTCCAGCTCACATTGCCATGGCAACCAAACAGAAAACATCACGGTGATCCCGTCTTCTTCTGTTTTTTTTATGGGCCTATTTATTGCCACAGTGGGTGTAGTCTATCACCATGCTCCAAGGCCAGACTGGAGCTCAGCCCCCCTCAGTCTGGTTAGTGGTTTAGCGCTGGGCCTCATCTGGAGCTCCTGTTTGGGGTCCAGCCTTTCAGACGAGCTGCAGTCAGTGCACACTGAGCGCTGGAGAGGCTTGGCCGGAGCAGAGATGGCACACACACTTTACACTTATCTTAGCAGTGGGAAGGTAAACGGTGCTGACAGATGGTCATAAACAGAGAGAGGAGCCGCGGCTCGGTGCTCACAGAGCAACAGAAACAATACGACAGAGGGAGGTGGATCAGGACTCACTGTGGGAAACTTAGTGACACACTTTCATGACACTGGAGTGACTATACATCTTATAATGTTGTTTTTCACAGTCAGTCCGCTGGGCCCACCGCTATTTTCTGAGAAAAGGTAAAAAATGTTGAAATGAAGTTGTAATTTTGTGATCATACAACAGGATAATAAAGCAAAATGTAAAAAAAAAAAATCACAATGTCACAAGAGTGGACAACGGCCCTGAGAGCTCAACACACTACAACTCCAGAAAACCACAAATAGATGAAATAACTGAACTTGACCTTAAAGGGATAGTTCAACATTTTGGCAAATTGGCCCATTGCCATTATCCCTATAGTGCATTGTGCAACAACAACAGCAGTGAAACTACACAGAGGCCATGACGAATTCAATATTTACGATCATTTGATTTATCATCACTTAAAGGGATAATTCAACATTTTGGCAAATTGGCCCATTGCCATAACCCCTATAGTCATAGCAGTAGGTTCGTTACTTTTAATTGTCGGTGCAAGCTATTTTTAGAACAGTGGAGCAGAGCCGTGAGCTGCTCAGAGCTACACTACGGAGGCTCATGGGATTTCTTGGTTTCCCTCATCAAACTCATCAAATACACAATCCAACAACTGAATTCATGTGCGTTGCCTTCAGGGACAGTTTTTAATCAAGCAGTCTCTGTATTTCCCTCTAAAACAACTCTGTCTGGTAACGTTGTGTTATTATCTCATAGTGTGGTGAATGTGCAGGTCACAACTTGTCCACCAGAGCGTTGTGGAGTTGTTGGATTGTGCATTTGATGAGTTTGATGAAGGAAACCAAGAAATCCCATTAGCCTGAGCAGCTCGCGGCTCTGCTCTGCCGTTCTAAAAGTAGCTTGCACCGACAATTAAAAGTAACGAAACCCACTGCTATGACTATAGAGATATTGGCAATGGGCCATAATCCTCATAATTTCCTAAAATGTTGAACTATCCCAATCCAAATGAAAGTTTGAGTCAAATTTGAAGAAAATCCCCTCAAGGTTTTACTGAGACATTGGACTCACAAAAATGAGACTCCTCACAACACTTCTCCCTCCTCGGCCGCAAAATGAGAAAGTCGTCCACCTGACTCCACCGCTCACCTCAACTATTCTGGTCTGGCATGAGTGTGACAGCCACTGCAGCCACACTGCAGCTGGAAGGGGGGTGGTGGTGTGGGTCTGGAGACAGACACCTGCAGCGCTCTGAACCTTTAGGCCTTCAACAACAACAGGTCTCTGCTGTTCACCAGTCCTCTCCTCCTGCTCCTCTCTCCAGCTCTGCTTTGGCAGTCCACTCCAATAAAACTTCATCTTCACAAATTCCTTGGGAATTTTGAATCAGATACAAGGAGCTCACTAAACTCTCCATGTTTCATAAGCGCTGACATGTTCCAGGATCAGTCACTCAGACCTGAACACTGAGACGAGGTGCAGCGTGGAGGGAGGGGGCAGGACAGCTTCTTCACAAATCTGTGCATCCATGTACTTTACCCTCCTGTCGTCCTTCTGGCTCTGATCTGTTCCCTTCCTCCATCCTTCCTTCTTTCCACAATCCTTTTCCCTTTCCTTCCTTCCTTCCTTCCTTCCTTCCTTCCTTCCTTCCTTCCTTCCTTCCTTCCTTCCTTCCAATTGACCTGATCTGTTCTCTCCCTCCATCGTTCTCTTTCCCTTTCCCCTTCCTTCCTTCCTTCCTTCTCTTCGCCCTTACTTCTTCCATCCGTTTTGACCCAACTGATCCAATCTGTTCCCTCCCTCCCTCCTTCTACCTTTACTTCCCTTTCCCTTCCTTCTCTCCTCACATCTTCCCCTTCGCCCTTCTTTCCTTTCTTCCTTGACCCAGGAGGACAACAGGAGGGTTCCTCTACTTGATTAGGGGGTGGTGTTTAGCTGCTGGTAGAGCACCCGCCCCATGTGTTGAGGATATAGTCCTCACTGCAGGCGGCCCCAGTTTGAATCCCGTGTCGGACGGCCCTGTCCTGCATGTCACCCCCCCTCTCTGCCTCCCTTTTCCTGTCACACTCTCAACTGTCCTATCAAATAAAGGCATGAAAAGCCAAAAAATATATAGATTAGGGTCTAAAACTTGAAACTTGCTGCATGACTAAAGTGTACATAGTCCTCTTTCCAGTCAGCTGAATACTCCACACACTCTTTGTCAACAGCTGCAGCAGAGGTGCAGTGGTTTTCTACACTGACATCAACTCAGATGTTTAGGGTTAGATCGAGACCACGCTTCACCGGACAGAGGAAAATCTATTCAGTCTGCAGAGGCTCATACACTGTTGCTCATAAAGTTGGAATAATTTACCTCTTCTCATGAAATGATTGTGACAATGTGATTTATTCTTGATAGATAAAGTGCTTTGAGAGGTGTGTCTAATCAAAACTTTATTGATCAACCTCCTCCAAACATATAAAAGAGGAATGTGGCTGAAATCCAAATCTAAAAGTAATGTTCTTGATGTGTATTGTTATGCATATTAAGCACACTGTGGTTTCTTCTTTAATTCAACATCATCTAAAATGTACAGGATATAATTTATGCAAACTTTATGTATGAATTATGTGTTTTTTGCAGCAGAAGCTCAGATTGTGAACTTCAGTTAACACAGTTAAAATATCCAGAGGACAAACATGTCTGTCTGTGATTCCTTGGAAGTAGATAGACTCGATGGATGATGAGGGGTCACAGGTGAACACACCAGAACAACTCCCACAAGTCTGTATGTGGGTCAGTTAGTCCGAGCTGCTCTGCCTGGACCTGCTGTGGTCACTGTCTAACCGGACAATCACCTCACTTTGGTTCTGTTCTTTGTCTTTGGTCATGTTTCTGGGATTGCATTTGCATTTGTGCATTTGAATGTTTATTTGTTTGTGTCGGCATGCAGAGCTCCTGGAGCATTGGCGCCTACCTTCTTCATTCATCCTCCAGCTGCCGTACTCCGGGTCCGACCTGTAGCCACAGGTGCCAAGCTCGAAGTTGCAGGAGCCGGGCAGCAGCAGCTGCTGCGCCCCGGTCAGCCCGCTCAGCAGCAGCAGCGCTGCAACAAGAACAGAGCTGAGCATCCGCGATAAACCTCCGTGTCTGCGCACAGAAACACGGCCAACAGGACCAAAGTCTGAAGAACACAATGAAGTGTTGCCCTGCAAAGTCAGAAACACGGAGCGCATCGTGTCCGCCGCGGAGAGGTTGAAGATCTTTTCTTAAATCACTGTCGGTCCAGGCAGAAGCAGGCGCTCATACAAAGCCTCACTGACCGTCTCTGTCTCTCACATGTTGTAACGGTGCCAGCGGGAGGTCTGGGTGGTTGAATGGAAGTCCCGGAGGCGGGCGGGAGCAGCTGCGGTCCAGGTCTCTGAGCCTCTCCGCCTCCCTCTGCTGCCCTGCTCCGTCATCCTCATGAGTCAGGGCCGGATCCAGAGGGGCCCGGGGCCCAGGGCAGTGGGCAATAGAGGGCGCTAGAGCACCACCCAACTACTCCCCAGTACCTTATATATAATAGTCAAGTTTTATTTTGAAGCTTGGTATAGCCCCCTCCTGGAGAAAACTACCACTACCATTGGCCCAAGTCCTTTAATCCCTCTCCCCTCTTCTTTAGAAACACATATTTGGTAAATACAAGTCTTCTCATGTCCAAATAAGTGAGTGTTGTGACAGCAGGGTTATTAATGAGATCATAAACAGGAGTGACCTGACACAGATGTGAAGTCAGAGTTTTTACGTTGTGTAACAGACAGGCTGGTCTAATAGACAACTGATGACTGCAAATTACCCAACCTGCAAACACACATTTAAAGTTGGCAACCTGTGAAGCTGAACTTGTTACGTAACACAAATTAGTTTAATCTAGTTCTGCAGAATAAAGTGAAGGTCAGCAGCACTGCTGTGGATGAATGACGAACTGAACCCCCTCCCTGATGACTAATGACTTATAAGACATAATGCTGATACAGAGACATGATTAATGCTTTGCACATGGTCGACCATGTGATGTGGTGCAGACAAAACAGCTCATCAACTGCATAGCAAGCTGTAACACATCATCATCATCATCATCTTTTATAGCTGATATAGTGAATTTACAATAGAGCAATTTAATGATTCATATGATCTGGTGTTTGTGTCAGCGAACCACAGTGCTGCTTTATTCTCCTATTTATCTAGGCTATATTTAACAATGTGATACCACATTGTTTTTTGTTTTTTTCCAGTCAGCCATGTTCCAGCTGGTTTGGTTGTAATACATACCAGTTAAAGTGAAAAACTATAGTTCACATCTTTAGAGCCAAACACTGAACATGTGTCAGGTCTGCATCAGTGAGACGGCTTCTGTGTGCTGGTTAGTTGTCAGCAGGGCAGCATTGCATGACCTATGGTAGCTGTTAAGTGTATCATGGGATTTGTAGTGAGTACACTCTTAGAAATCAGGGTTCTTCTACAAGGGCTGACGTTCTACCGAACCATTTGCTTCTGAAAAACCCTTTCCTGGGTGAAACCAATACGCCATAAAAGGGATTTCTGTCAGGACCATTATGTCAAAATATTATTTACTTGCATTAAGTTTTATTTGGCGGTATGATACTGTTCTGGGACCCCCTGCTCTTCCACGCGCTTGCGTGGAAAGCCTGAGGCAGGAAGAGCACCTCCCTGCCTTTCACGAGCCATCATGAACGGCATAAGCAGGGAGCGCAGCAGCAAAGAAAACCCAGACAGAGCAAAGCAACTAACAAGATACAATGATAGATTCATAACAGAAGACGGGAGGAGCTGGGGTGGAGGTGGGTTGCAAAAAAGCCGGCAGAGGAAGCAGCAGCAAGGGAGGATTAGAGCAGTTTAAATCGCGCTGAATGCAGTTCCCCAATAGGAAGCAGCCACGGGGAGTCAGCTGAGCCATCAGCTGATCTGCACCTGTGATTACAGCTGTGCTGATTAGGAGCTTGACGTCATGGCCTGCCAGAACTAACGCTACGCTCAATTTCTGTCAGGACCATTATGTCAAAATATTATTTACTTGCATTAAGTTTTATTTGGCGGTATGATACTGTTCTGGGACCCCCTGCTCTTCCACGCGCTTGCGTGGAAAGCCTGAGGCAGGAAGAGCACCTCCCTGCCTTTCACGAGCCATCATGAACGGCATAAGCAGGGAGCGCAGCAGCAAAGAAAACCCCCAAAACGACCATACCGGCAAATGCTACAAAAGATGCCAGGAAGCTAACTAGGATAGAAATTATTTTTGCCTAATAGGGGCCACGCACTATCTCATAATAATATTAACAACAATAACAGTATTGACGTTATCATGCCTATGAATTAATATTTATAAAATCAATTATTTACAATAAGAGGCTCATGCGTTTGAGCGTCAGACTCTATGCCAGGTGCCAAAGAAAGCCCCCAAAATTAATCCCTGACCCTCTAGCAACAAGAGATGTCAGGAGCTATTTAAGTTGAAACAAATGTAGCCCATTTAAAAAGGAAACAAAGAATCCCCCAAACCCACAAAAGAAGCTGCGAGGTGAACAATTCAATGCCAAATATGATTCTGAATAATCGCCATGAAGGTCGAAACTCAGCGCAAAAGTGTTATTGAGGGATTTGTGGTAGCACACGCTGGCAAACAGAATCGCCACATCAATCAATGGAACGTCTGAGACACCGCCCGCCTGCCAGGTGAGAGTTCTTCCGTCACCGTAGGGTATCCTCCGTTGGAGAGCTTCGCTGCGGCATCATGACACGACAGCCGCCCGGGTATGCCTCGTGGACGGGGAGACGACATAAGCAGCAGCAGGGCGAGCCATTTGCTTCTTGCAAAAAACCGGCAGAGGAAGCAGCAGCAAGGGAGGTTCCTGGGTGCTCTGAATGCAGTTCCCCAATAGGAAGCAGCCACGGGGAGTCAGCTGAGCCATCAGCTGATCTGCACCTGTGATTACAGCTGTGCTGATTAGGAGCTTGACGTCATGGCCTGCCAGAACTAACGCTACGCTCAATTTTTGTAGAACCTCTGTGTGTAACCTTTCACAGATGGTTCTACGTATAACCCTTTATATGTTGGTTCTAAATATAACCTTTTATGTTGGGTTCTCGGTATAACCCTTTGTGGGTTCTAGGTAGAATCCTCCAAAAGGGTTCCAGGTACAGTAGAACCCAAAAAGGGTGATATAGATTGACATAATGCTTACAATGTGATATTGTCTATTTTCTGTTCATCAGGACTACATTTAAACAATTGATAGAAGGAGACTTGAGATTTACTCATAGGAATGCATATTTCTGGGGTAATAATTAGGGCCCCGGGCAATCGCACCGACTATGAAACAGCTATGAAATAGACTAATGTGATTACAGCTCCTCCATATCAGTGTTTATAGAGAGATGATCATGTGCCTGATCAGCTCTGTCTTGACCTTAAGATCGTGGGTTTGATTCCCATGTTGACAGATCGGCAGTAGCCCCGGGGCCCGTTCAAAATTTTCTAGTTCATATTAGAAGTGTGGATTTCTATTGTACAAGGGCTATAGTAGCTATTTGTCACTTTCTACAGGTTAACCCTCCTGTTGTCCTTCATGGGTCAAATTGACCCAATCTGTTCCCTTCCTCCATCCTTCCTTCTTTCATTTATTCCTTCCTTCCTTCCTTCTCGTCGCCCTTACTTCCTCCTCCCTCGTTTGATCCAATTGACCTGATCTTCCTCCATCTTTCTTTTCCCTTCCTTCTTTCCACAATCCTTTTCCCCTTCCTTCCTTACTTCCTTTTTGACCCAATCTGTTTCCTCCCTGCATCTACTGTATCTTTCCTTCCTTTTCCCCTTCCCTTTTTCCTCCCATCTTTCCCTTTGTCCATCCTTCCTTCCAACCTATCTTCCTTCTTTCCCTTTGTCCTTTCATCCTTCCTTCCTTGACCCAAGAGGACAAGAGGGGTGTTAAGTTTCATCCCTGCAGCCATCTCCATTTTAAACTCTGGTCAGAGGAGGAGTTAACCAGCTCTTACCTGAGTTACCTGAGCACTTCTATGACTGAGACCCGTGCTACATGCATTCATTCATGCATTTTCCATGCATTTTTGCACCTTGATTTTATTTTTACATGCAGTGTTGTTGCACTTTATATAGATATTTATTTCTGTACTACTGACATTCATCTTTTTATTGTTGACTTGTGGTTGTGTATTGCGGATCACCATCCCTGTGTTGATGGAACTGTGGTTTGTGTAATTGTATGGGTTGTGTTATCCCCATGTCCCTTGCTTGTCTACTGCAAAACCAATTGCTCCCCAGGGGACAAAATGAATACAAGTTGAACGTTGAAAAGTTAAAGCAACATTGCAAAGTTTTTTGGCCTGAAAATAATGTTTCCAGACTCATTGCAATGGTAGAAATGGTTAATAGGATGAATGGTGCTGTCACCGCAGCCTGAGCTGGGTCGCGTCGGCTGAAACTGCACTATGTAACTTCCCTGCACGGGTCGGATAGATTGCTTTCCCTCAGTTGTTGGATGTGAAGTGAACTAATAAAAGAAAGGGTCAATATGACCTGCAGTTGGTCATCATAACTCACCAGAGCAAAGCCTCTCAAAACATCACACAGATAACAGAGAAATGAACATTGTGCTTGTGGGTTCAGCCTCCACCACATCCCTGTGTATTCTTCTATTTCCTGTTTCAAAATGAGGGTGGTTTTTCCAGGGAATCTGACATTGAATGTGAAATATATGTGGGCCTTGCAGGATATTCCCAAAGCTCAGGACCACTGTGGAAACATATTACACATCTGGATATAGTTAAATCCAGAAACACTACATCCCATAATCCTACGATTCTGCCTCTGCTTACTCAGAAAAAAATATTTGTTTCTTCCTGCAATAATAATGACTTAGTAGAGAGTGAAGACAGTTCTAACCTGTGAACAAACCAACACATGTCCAACCTATAGGCGCTGTATGACATCATCAGAGGCTTCAGAGCCAATCAGGAGTCTCCGGACCTGCAGTGCTAGACAAACACCACTCATCTCTTCACACTGCCACAGACACCGTGTAAAGACTCAGTCAGTAAGCCTGCTGACATGAGACCTGCTGCTGACTCCTGCTGCCTGCAGGAGACACTCACTCTTACAGTTTTAGTGCATGCTAATGTTTTTAATTAGCAATATTATTCTTATTGCTGTGACTAGTATGTTTTGAGTAGCTATAGGAGCCAACATAAGATGTGACTCCAGTGTAACAGAGGCATGTACCCTCAGTGTAATTCAACATATTTATACTAAAATTCTTAGTTACACAAATGCCACTATCAAAAAATACAGCATACAAATAATGTCAATAAATACTTACAGAGCCACCAACTAATATTACACAAAGATAGTTACACAATACTAGGGATATTATGATTATAGATTTTCTTGATAAGATTATTGTCAGAAAAATAATCACGATTATTATGCATGAATTAATTTCCCAACACTATGTGTAAAATCAAATATAGTCTGTTCCGAAAAAAAATGAAATAAGTCTATATTTTAAGCTTGTTTGTAGCGGAAGCTCCCAGTGTCTCAGTTCACTGCTCCCTGTGTCAGTGCAAATCTCGCGTGATTTGCACTGACCGCCGGAACAATTTCTCATGCCAGGGCTTCAATACAAGAGGGACATTACAGACGAGCAGTATGGAGGTATTTGGATGTTGGTATCCATTCACAACCATTATATGGACAAATACTGCTGTGTGGACCCCCCGTAACTCAGAGAAGGAACAGGACTCTGTAAATTCTCACAGATCTTAGTTGACATGAGGGTGAGTAGATTATGAGTGAAATTTGAATTTTGGGTGAACTATCCCTTTAAGTACAGCACTGGAAGACTTCTCCGTGAATGCACATGTTGGTGTGGATGGCTGCAGAGACACTGAGCAGCCCTTTGAGATTATTTATTCGTCTGACGATGACTGTTTTTTTGTGAGGTATTGTGTCGTTTTGCTTGTTTTGTTTTTTAAAAAAAGTGGTGTTGAGTCAGCTAATAATACTTTAACCAGATTATAACCTTAAACTTGACTTTGCTCTTACTTTTTGACCTATTAAGACTTCTACGTCCACTTCGCTTACTCTAAAACTCATGATGTCACAGTAAAGTTGACCTATAACGATTTGTACATTATCCTTATAGGAACTTTAATTCAAGTGTTCACTCAGTTTATCCCTCCATATCTAAACTAACTTTCTCAAGGTGGTGTTGAGGTACCACATTCAAGAGGCTAAAACTGTGATCTGTGAGATCGCCCTGAGCTTGACCTTTGACCTAAATCTTATCAGTTTGTCCTTGAGTCTTGGTGGATGTTTTTGTTAAGTTTTGATTTCAATCAAGGCGCTATACAAGGAAGGGCAGACAGATGAGTGGAGGTGGAGGGAAAAAAGAGGCAAGCTAAAGGCAAAACAGCTAAGCTTTCATTTGCGGTACAGTAACATACAAAACAAAGAACATTCACCATCACCATCATGAATCCTTCTATTGACACTGTCTTAAATAATGCATGCTTTATAACAGTGCCACCTAGTGGTGTCATAAGTTAGCAATAACATAAATGATGGGATAGCCAATTCCACAATCCTTATTCCCCTCCTTCCTTCCCTTTGTCCTTACTTTCTTCCTCTTTTGATCCAATTGACCTGTTCCCTCCTCCCTTCCTTCCTTGAATGAATCTGTTCCCTCCCTCCATTGTTCTTTCCTTCCCTTGTCCCTTCCTTCTTTCCACAATCCTTTTTTCCCTCCCTTCCTTTCTTCCTTCCTTCCCTTCATCCTTACTTCTTCCTTCCTTTTTGACCCAATTAACCCAATCTGTTCCCTCCCTCCTTCTATCTTACCTTCCCTTTGCCCTTCCTTCCAACCTTCTTTCCCTTCGTCCTTCCTTCCTTCCTTGACCCAGGAGGACAAGAGAAGAGTTAAAAAGGGGTTTAGAGACTCAAAGAAGCTGCAGTCAAGGTATTTACAGTCTGCAACCCTCCATGTTAATAAATAGACAACAAACCCATACAATACATACTTTCCATATATATTTGTATAAGGGAGATCTGATCCAAGGAGGCAACAAAAACAAAGAGAGCACCAAACTAAATTGAAGCTCCAAGCCACCTTCTTCTCTTTCTATTTACAGTTGCATTAAGCGGTGAAACAGCCTGGCATATCTTTAGATCATGCTCTTACATTCCATCCACAGCCTTTTAGCTAATGCCCAAGATAAATCCAATATAGTTTCTGGGGTGTATGATGTCTTGGGGAAAGCTTCCTACAGACATTAGATTACACTGTAAGGAAAGACGACCTAAACTGGAAACTTCAAACCAGATCAGACCCTATTCCTTTTGTATGACACCATGGCACATGCACTCTTAGAAATAAAAGTCCTATGCAGAACCATATAAGGTTCTTTGGCTGGTATACGAGAACCTTTTCTGGCTCCAGGTAGAACCTTTAAAGGCTTTAAATATCTGACTTCTTATGGTTTCATCTACCCACACAGGGAGTTCCACCAAGAACCCTTATACTGGAACCCTTAGTGTTACCAAGAACCCTTGAAAAACTATTTCTTTGGGGAAAGGGTTTTTAAAGTATATTTTTTTGGCGTTTTATGCCTTTATTTGATAGATTAGTAGAGATAGACTTACTGGAAAGGTCTGCCTTGCGGGAGTGCGTCTTACTTAACCACTGCGAACCCCGGGGGGGAAAGGGTTTTTAAGGGTTCTCTGGATCAAAATGTTTCTTACTGGAACCCTTAGTGTTAAAGAACCCTCGAAAAACCCTTTCTTCAGGAAAGGGTTTTTCAGAGGCAAATGGTTCCAGGTAGAACCTCAGCCCTTGTAGAAGAACACTTTTGGAACCATTATTTCTAAGAGTGTGTGTTCACATTTGCCTCCTCTCCTCTTCCCAGATTCTTACGTCACAGGACATGTAGCCTCTCAGTGATACCTACACAGAGAAAAATAGGAAGGGGGACATTTCTGTACTTAAAGGTACAGTTCTGTCCTAACTGTACCCTATAAGGCCAATTATTGTACTCCAGAGTACCTATGTGTACCTTTTGGGGGTAAATAAGGCACATAAATGTTCCAATGGGTACAAAATTGTCTCTAAAAAAGGTACGCCTGGAGCGACAAGGGTTTGTACCCTTTTGAGTACATTTCCGTACTTCTATTTTTCTCTCTGTATGAACCATGCACATTTGAACAAACAGGACAGGCAAACAGAACAGGCAGGGAGCTTCAAGGACAGTGGTCCATCAGTGGGAACTTGAGTGACTCTTCAACCCCAGAAATGATCCACTGAACCACTGAATTCCCATCTGAGATTTCCTGAGTAAAATGAAAACTGACTCACAGTTGACTTCTGCGGACTCTCCCTCTCTTTGTTCCTGATTTACTAACATTATCACAACAATAATAGCACTGTGTGACTAATGTTGCACATTAACAACAAACTCTTGTGAAACACAATCCTTATTTTTCTCTATAAAGACATATTGATTCTGGTCTGGTGTTTCCCTACAGTATCAAAAGTGCCGCTTTGGCATCAGGGAAAGGTTTTAATCAAACTGTGATGGATTTGTCTTGTCGGCTTTTTAAATGATCGTCACTTGGGTTTAGCTTGGAATAAAACAAATTCATAAATCCTGCTGTGTTTCATCCAGATTGTCAGTGGTGATGCTTACAGTGCTTACAGCCTTTTAACTTTAGTCAAATCCTAATGGGTAATTCAAGCTATTGTATTGGTCTCACTTCTTAATTGAAACAGACCCAAACAAAACACAGCTGTAGTTCAACTGTGAGGAGGAGTCCCCCAGCTGGAGGACATAGTTCCTCCTAAGTCTTTTCCACATGGAGTGCAGGCATGTTGTGGAGGGTTAGACCTGCTAAAGTACCCTCTGTACCCAAACATGACATTCAGAGAAACACTATCCAATAAAGAACATACCTAACACAGACATTGTAGTGTTTTTTTAAATGCAAGCTGTGAAAGAACATTTTAGTCTCATGTGTGTATTAGGATGTGAAGTCAGGATGTGGTCAGCCTTGCTTAGCACAGCACCGAGTATACAGGGATAGCAGCTGGCCTGGTGCTGTCAAAGGTTTTTAAAAAGAGACAATTGCCAGTATCCCTTATCCCTTGTTATGCAGTGTGTATGAACACACTGCATTAATGTTAATTACAGAAGAAACAAACATGTTTACAGCCTGGTACAAAATTAGCAAATTAATTTTGTACCAGGCTGTAAACATGTTTCTCACATGATCTCACACACCAGCTTTAAAGAGGAACCATGCAAGGTTTTTTTTGTTTGTTGTTGTTTTTTACCTTATACGGTATGCTACTTTTTTTTTTCTTACCTTAACCCTTTAACAGGCACACTAAGAAATACATTTTCAAAAAAAATTTTTTTGGTAAATTGTGTTCCTGGCTCCACATTTAGCAACTTTTCAGTTGTTTTTTTTTCCAGTTGACCCAATCAGATGGCAGAAATGCAACTCAACCGGCCGGAATATGACAGGAATAATGAGCACTAGCTCATTAGACTATTTCTCTTACTAGATATTATTATGATCTTATTATGTGAGTAAATGGCCATATAGATAATGCCAATCTGAAGGTAAAACACAAACACTGAGAATAGTGATTACACTTTACGCTGTGTCAGCATCATCCTCACCCTAAACGGGCAAATCAACCAAGTGGTCACACACTTTTTCAAGGAGACCACAAAGATTAATATTTTGGTCTGGTTTCTGCCATTCAACAAAAATATAATTGTTAGGGTGTTAGGAACATGAAATACAATAAGATTTTTTCTTACCTCAACTTTCCTTCTCACGGGAGGACAAAATTTTGGCTGCCGCGGTCGTCAATCAACTTCCGGTTTTGACGGCACTTTCTGACGAGGCTGTCATTTTAGCCTACTACATTGCCACCCACTGGATGTAATTGGCATTACACACTCTAGTCAAGGAGGGGGATGAGGGCAAATAACCAAAGAATGGTTTTGACGATGTTTTATTATGGTAATTCGACCGCGAATATAGCTCAACCGCGCGGTTACAATGCCTGAAGCGGTCGTTTTGGCTAATGCTGTGTTCCAGACAGGCTTTCGAAACCGTAAGTTAAGTCACGACTTACGACTTTGTAGCGTTCCAGGTAACCCGTAACTCGTGTTTTTCCGACCTGTTGCCTGTGAAAGTCACTATAACGACCACTTGTAACTTCTGACCCGTGAAATCGTACCAGATCGAACTGGTACGACTTCACAGGTCGGAAAAACACAAGTTACGGGCTGCCTTGAACGCACCATGAGTTAGCAGCACCCACCCTCGTCAAGGATCTATTGGTCCTCGTCCCTACGTCACCACATTCACGCGCACCCCTTGGCTGCACACACAGCCCTTCATGCCGTTCTCTCTCCTCATTGGATAACGCTTGTATCCCGCAAGGAAAGTTTTCTCCTGGGTTTACAGCAGAGCAGAGTGAAGGAGAGACTCGTGTTTCAGCCCAAACACTCTATGGAAGTGATTGCTGACAGAAAATAGGACTATTTAGGACTTATATTAACAAAAACATTCCGCTGACTTCTGCTTTAATTAAACAGCTTCAGACCTAATAGTGCTGGTCAAATCAATGACTTGTAACTAGTTCCAGGGAGAATGGAGGCTTTCCTTCCACATAGCGTCTCTTGGCTGAAAACCAACCTTGTAAGATCAGAGCCTCCGAGCCGGTGTCCCAGCTCTCATCTCTGTGGCACCATAACCCGTTATCTCTTGTCTATGACAGATAAGACTACACAAATACACATGTATATGATAAATAACTTTATCCACCAATCCATGGATTGATTTCTCGCCGGCTTTGTTGAAAACAAATAAACATGGAGGATGGTTAGCAAAACAGTGAAAAAGTGACTGGACTTGCATATTAGTTCCTCTTTACCAGCTTGACACAGACCTCACCTCTTCAAGTTGAACTTCAACATGACTTTGTCTTTGTGAATGTGATATCTCCAGAACTTCTAAAGAGTATCCATTCACATTTGACTCAAAAATCCACGCGGACTCTGGTGAAGTGACTAGACTTTGGTAGAGGTCAAAGGTCAAAGTCAGTGGGAGCTCAAAAACCACTTTCTCACCATTACTCAAGACACAGCAATTATAACAACATTTCACACAAATGGAAATGGTTCATATTTTCTATGACTAGTCTGGATAAATGGGCGGCTGTGGCTCAGGAGGTAGAGCGGGTCGACCGGAGTTCGATTCCTGGCTCCCCCAGTCCGCATGTCGAAGTGTCCTTGGCCAAGACACTGAATGTGTGAATGATTAGTTTCCAAAGCCTGTCTACGAACAGCGCTGTATGAATTTGTGTGAAAGGGTGAATGCGACCATTACATTGTAAAGCGCTTTGAGTGGTCCAAGTGACTAGAAAAGCACTATATAGGCTAAGTGCAAGTCTATAAATGTGATCTGAACCTTAGTCTGAGTGGAGGAGGCAGATAATCAGGAGGTTGTTATTCTAGTATTGATTCATAGCTCGCTGCAGAAAATACAACACACAATGGTGCAAATGAGCAGGTACATTAGATAAAAACCTGAGAACAAACCTTACAGAAATAACAAGAAGACAAAAATGTTTAAAGGTCCCATATTATGAAAACATTTTTTTTTTCTGGTCTCTACATAAAGTGATCCTCCCTGAGCCGACCAACTCCTAGAATGAGGAAAGCAAACGGGTCCTGCATGGACTCTGCAGCCCAGCGACTGGTAAAACGCTGCTCATACAGGCTGTTCAGACTCATATACATACATGTGTCTCCGTCACTCTTTATTTACATTATGGTCTGTACACCTGCTGGTCTTTATTCTTGGTTCCTGGACAGCAAAGTATACTGTAACCCAAGAAACCAAACTAGATCTCAGAGGAGGCTGGACGAGGCTGGATGCACGACAAAAATGAAAATTATGAAACAAGTAACGGGTCTGAATGAGAAACAGAAATTACTGATTGAGCGATGCTTATACATGTGTATGTAATAAAACATCAAGGTTGCAGAGCGCACCACTGATCCTGCGCTTGATTAATTCAATATTCGACACAAGAAGAAAATATGGAAATGAGTGGATCTGACACTTTGATGTGAACTGACTTTGGTTTTAGATAATACACAATACAGAAATCTGTGTTTCCCTTTTGTTGGATACAGGAAACATATTGTCATTGTGCTGCTTACAACACTAGAGGGAAGCAGGTTGAATCAATAGTTTTCGCAGTTTCTGGCCAATAAACATTCAACTCCCCCACTGTGGTTCCCTCGCACCAGAATAACACACTTTTTCCACAGATGCTCTCCATCTCTTATGTAACACTGTGTGAAAGTGAAGTTGCAGACTGGGGAGTCAATGAGACTGTCATGCTGCTCCACTTACCTGATAGGCTTCATCTATTCAAGATTTTTTTTTTTTTTTTTTTTTTTTTACATCGAGTGGTCTCTGTGTTGCACAATGAGTCAAAGGATATCAAAGAAAGTTGCAATGTAGGATTTACATTCAAAAACAGGCAACATTTAGCCTACTTAAATATACATTAGATGACTCTATAAGATTTATAGGGCTGGTCTTCCCTTTTCATTTTCCTGAATGTTGGTGTCCCCAATCCAACCACAAATAATCCACTAATACACCTGTGCACCTGCCAAATTCAGGGTATAAAGAACCTGGGCCAGTTGTTTAAAGGGTGTAATCTGGATCAATAATCCAAATTCAATATTTGAAATTTTGTTTTGCCCTCCAGGATCATGTAATCCATCTTACTTTTATACCAGTTGTTTAAAGTTGGATTGGATCAGATCAGTCTGATCCAGATACAAACTTTTCAAGACGGTCAAATCCGGATAATGTGCTCTAAATGGGACTATCACACTGAAGGCTACTAGGTATGTAAAAAAAACAAAAAAAAAAACAACAACAAACAAACAAACAGGCAAAATAGGTCAAGAGTTAGCTGTGCTGTGTTTTGTTTCTTCAGTGTCTTATCAGGTCTGGCTGAATAAATAAAAAAGCAAATATATTAGCTAGTCAAGGAGGCATTATGAATATTTTTCCATGTGTTTCATATTCAAAGAAATTTTTAAATTTCAAATTAAATGTAATTGGGGGAAAGGTTCCTCTTTTGAGGATAATCAAAAATTAAATTATTATTATTATTATTATTATTATTATTAATCTTTATTTCAGACACAACAAGTGGTCCATCTCGTCAACAAAGGACATGATAAAAAAGGTTTAAGAAAGAAAAGAGGAATAAACAAAACAACAAGAAGTACAGTATAATAAATAATTACATTATGTTCTTTATTTGACCAGTATGAATTTAAGTCATGTGAAAACACTATGCTGCTGCTGCTTGCGTCCATGGATGTATTATGCTAACTGTACTATATTATGCTAGCGTCATAGCACCATTAGTTATGGCCTTAACGAGCTTCCGTAATGGTTTTTTTTAGACCGGAAAATCATCTCGGTCCGTGTGACGTCACCAGATGCTCTAAAAATGGCGGAGTCGGAGGAGGAGGTGGACGTCCTGGTCCAGAGAGTTGTTAAAGACATCACCAACGCCTTCAAGAGGAACCCCAACATGTGAGTAGAGCCGACCGTGAGGAGGCCGGACAGAGCGCGGCGGGGGCGGACACATCCACAGGGACGGTGTCCGCTGTCACATCCAGCCTGCAGCCAGCCAGCCTGGTGTGTGGGCTCGGACTATCACCTGGAATCAGGCGGTCCACAGAAAGTTGACAGCTCAGGGAGCTAGCACAGCTCGGCTCAGCTCAGCAGTGTGTCGGCTCCAGGAGACAGATAACGGTTTTTTTCGGGGGGGAACACGCCCGCGGACACGGCTTCTTCCTCTGTGGCCGGTAACATTAGAAGCTAACGCTGTGGTGGAGTTAGCGAAACGTTAGCTCGGTGACTTGAGCTGCTGTCACATCACATCCTGTACAGACAGTGTCGTTAGCTATTTAGTGATGGGGTCAAGTCATTTATTAATTTATCCATTTTAATTCGTGCTACCCTGTGCTTCCGCAGCTGCCCCGGTCTCCAACAGAAGTACGCCGGCACCGAGCTGTCGGTGTCAGGGTTGGCTTAGCTAGTGACACCGGTAACGTTACGTGTAACCGCTTCATCTGTGTCTGAAAACAAACGAAGCCGCAATATGAGCCGAAGAGACTGGCAGGACAAGGCAGCTGTATTAGTACAGCCCTTTTTCTTTTTCTTCTTTTTTTTCTTTTTACATCAGTTTGTCTCAAAGGGCTTTACACAGCATCATAACAACATCCTCTGTCCTCTGGACTGTCCCCAGGAAAGGACAGAGAGAGACGAGCTGAACCTGCCTCTGTTTATTGAAGAGCTGCGGTCCTGGACATATAGATCTTATTTCACTTTGGCTGCATCTATGTTTCCTCACATACAGTATATTTAGTTTTTTATTTACATCATAACACTAAGATTTATTCATCACCACCTCTTGATCTGCCTCCATGTTAAAGGGATAGTTAAAGGGATGTTATGTTAAAGGGATAGTCCGTGCAGCAGTATTTTCCCATATAATGGTTGTGAATGGATACCACTTTTCTTCGTCCAAAAAACATCCAAATACCTCCATACTGCTCGTCTGTAATGTCTCTCTGGTATTGAAGCCCTGACATGAGAACTTGTTCCGCCGGTCATGCAAATCAGGCGAGATTTGCACTGACACAGGAAGAGCAGTGAACTGAGACACTGGGAGCTTCCGCTACAAACAAGCTTATATAGACTTCTTTAATTTTTTTCTGAACAATTTCTCATGTCGGGGCTTCAATACAAGAGGGACATTACAGACGAGCAGTATGGAGGTATTCTGATGTTTTATGGTGTGTCTTTTTGGATGAAGAAAAGTGGTATCCATTCACAACCATTATATGGACAAATACTGCTGCGTGGACCCCCCCGTAACTCAGAGAAGGAACGGAGGACTCTGAAAATTCTCACAGCTCTTAGTCGACATGAGGGTGAGTAGATAATGAGTGAAATTTGAATTTTGGGTGAACCATCCCTTTAATGTGACACAGGTTTATCTGTGACCAGTATGTAAACTTTGTGAAATTCACCTAATCCATCACCCTACAAGAACAAAACATACAGACAAGCAGTAGAAAGAAGAAGCCGGGCTGTAACTGACTGTGTCTTTCATCAGTTGTCTCTTTGTCCCTGAGCTTGTGGTTTGAAGTCGGATCATGTGGCATCAATGCTTCTCACTCCCTCCATCTCCTCCCGCAGCGATGAGATCGGTGTGATCCCGTGTCCGGAGGCCCGCTACAACCGCAGCCCCATCGTGCTGGTGGAGAACAAGCTCGGCGTGGAGAGCTGGTGCGTCAAGTTCCTGCTGCCGTACGTCCACAACAAGCTGCTGCTCTACCGCCAGCGCAAACAGTGGCTGGACAGGGAAGGTAACTGAACTCACTCAACCTCATTGTATTCCTACTGTATGTTACACTAGCTATGTCACACATATGATCAGGTTAACTCCTTGAGTGCCGGGCTCCTTTCTAAAGTTTTAGTCAAGTGTACCGGCAATTTAGACCATTTTTGACGATTTTTGTAGAGCCACAGTGTATTCTATGTGTATTCCACCAACACATACTCTGGCTCATTTGAAAGGTGAAACTTTCTGCTTCAAATGGCCACAAACCGTTTGGTTCTACGTGCCTCCGTTCCTGAGAAAACTCAAGCTAAACATGGCTGGGTTTCACCAAAATCCCTTTTTTCTAGAAAAGGAGATCCAGCATCTTTTCTGAAAGCTGCTCTGTTTGTGTCTGTCGCTCTAACGACACTTGACTTTCTGGATCAAAGGGCTCGTGTAAGATAAATATATACAACAATTGTTGTTCTATTCACAAAACCACCATCGGGGTGGGGGGGTGCCACTAAACAACAATAACACAGACGCACGTGCCGTGTCATAGCCTCTCGCCGCGGAATGTGAACGGGAACTCCGGCCCCACCCGTGGTTCTTCTGTGGTACGGGTCGGTGGCGCCAGACCAGAGACCATCACATTTTATTGCGGGAGGACACGGTGTTGCTCCAGATGAAGACGGGGCGGGACTGTCGGCTGAGAGCTTCCTGTTTCTGCTCCGAGCTGCTGGAGCCTCACAGCGGCGGCGTTCCATCCACACGCAGAAGTCGTTTTGCAAAAGCCCAGTTATGATAAAAACTTCCAGATCGTGAGCTGTCATGAGTCTTTGATCGTCATCTATTTCAGTTCTGCTCGTCATAGAGTCCCCAAATTTACACATTACAAGGTGCGTTAAAGTGTCTATTTTCATAATTTAAAAAAAAAAAATTGCGTGTTTGGCACTCAACATGGGAACAAAAAACAAGAAATTACATGGTTGGCACTCAATGAGTTAAAAATTTGAGGGATTGTAAAATCCGAATCCACTGTTTACATTGGCACAAAATCAAATAATCCGATCATGACGTGTGTACACATGCACCAAGCTTTATTCAGAATAACAGCATTATAACATGCACAGAACTGTCTAATTTCCCTAAAACAACAGCAGAAGAAGAGTTGTACTTCTGTACTAATGTAAACAAACCAATAAACACAGAAGTGGCTGAATTTCTCCCATTCAGTACTCAAAATGGACCTGTGCCAGATATTAAGAGCCGTTGCTGTACTCCTATTACTTTGTACTTTGTACTCCTAGTACTTTGTTATTAAGCAGACTCAGCAACGTGTACTACTGTTCCTGCCATTGATAAATCACTAGTGCTGGGTTGAAAAAATCGATCCGCCGATTTTAAATCGATTCTCATCTTACCCACCACGGATGTGAACATGCCATATATGGTCATATTAATTAGCCATGTGCGCTCTGGAGATTTGTGGAGTGACGTCAGTGGAAGACGGTGAAGACAACGGACAGAGAGCGGAGGAAAAAGTCTCACTCGCCTCGGACTCGGTCTCTTTTCTCTCGTCAGCTCCAAACTAGGGCTGCCCCCAAAAATTCGAAGCTTCGAAGCTTTGTTCGTTGGTAATCGATCATGAAGTCCGTGATCGATTTTTTTTTTTTGAAGGTGCGGAGCGTAACCTAATATAAAATCTTTACACGTGAAAGCACTGACAGTTTTTACCTGATCCACCTCCCTCTCTCCCTCCCGTCCTGAGGAGGCTACTGGACTGTATTCTATGATTCTCCTCTTTTCATTTCTAACTGAACCGTTTCAGTGTTGCCGGTGCACGCCCGGTGTCTCCCCACTTTCTCTCCCATGTGCACGCTCGCACCCGATTCACATATCTACCGGTTTCGCACTGCCTGTGAAACCGAAGCGCAGCTGGAGCAGAGGCAGGTTCTGATGGTGTCTTTAGCCGCGAGCTCCCTCTGTCAAGCTGGATAGACCAGGTTGTACCAGACGGGAAGTCGGGCACAGAAAAGATGAGAAAATCCGGTCAGTTTTCAAAATAAAGTATGGGTAATTAACTGATGATTAATTTAGCTGTTGCTTGTCCATCTATAACGATACAGAGCTAGAGACAGACCTGTGGAGCCGCATTTGACCGGCGCGAGAAGCTGCTCCCCGTGCGACCGGGAAAAAACACAAAAGAAAAACACAAAAAACACACAAGCAAACATTTGAAGCAAATTATATTAGATTTACATTTTTTGTCGGATGAACTGTAGTGTTACAGCCCCCCCCGCTCTGGCAGCCGGTTCAGTGGCCGTGTACACAGCGTGTCGATTTAAATCGAATGTACGGCCTCGAAGCTTCGATTGTCAAAACATGATAATCGGGTCAGCCCTACTCCAAACACACTGGAGCACACAAAGAAATGTTCTTAATTTCTCCATTACCAAGAACAGAGCCCATGGGTCAGAGTTGATTGATTTGATGTAAACATGTAGCCCCAGGTCACATTGTTCTTCCACAGGATACTAAATAAATGTAGTGCAATGTGTAGAAAATGGGAGAAGCTAACAGTGTGTGTTTGTGTCTCAGCTTTAGTGGATATCACCTGCACGCTGCTGCTGCTCAACCCAGACTTCACCACCGCTTGGAATGTCAGGTACTGATACACTGCACTACAGTTGTCTTCATGACTGTCAGCTGTCAGCAGCTGCAGGCTTCACAAAGTGGACTATAATGTTGTGTTTCCACCAAACGCGATGAATGCGATTTAGTCGTGCATAAACCGAACATTTGTGGCGCTACTCGCTCGAGTTTGGACGTCGGGCCATTTATTCACGTCTCTCCATTGGCTTTATGTAAACTGGACGTGCTATTTGCATTTGGTGGAAACACAACGCTATGGTCAAAGCTGATTCGGAGGACATGCTCACAAGATTGTGTTACAATATTACATATTTTTATCGATCTTCAGATAATTCAGATGGATGGAAATACTGTAGTGTTACAGCGCCACACACAGACCTGCTGTATGAACTATAGCATTTGGACTTGTGTTCAATGGATTCGTGTCACATACGTGTCTTGAAAAGATTTTTAGGGAAAAGAATGAACAAGAGAAAGCTCATTTTGGGAGAGCTCAGTTTCTAGAAAAGAAGAAATTGGGGACCTCATTGAACCTCAAGTTCAATTTCTTCTTGAAACTTTTTTTTTAATCATTTAAATCATACTACTGTTTTGTAGAAATTATCTTTTCTTTTCTTTTTTGAGAAGTCTTTTTTCTAGAAATGTTTTTATTTTTTGTGGAAATTGTACCACATTCCTCCCAGATATTCCGCTACAATATTTTTGAAAAATATATTGTAATATTGTAGCTACAATATTTTTGAAAAATATTGTAGATTTTATTATTATTATTATTATTATTAATTATTTAATATTGTTGATTTTTTTTCTACAATATTTTTAATTTTTTTTAATTTTTATTTAAAATTTCTTTTTTAATTCACGCCATTGGCTCTAAGATGGACGAACATTGACTAAATGTAACGTTCTTCAGTCTCAGAACAAATACAGGGTTTCCCACAGGTTTTGCAAGGAGCTTCTGTGTGTGTGTTTGTGTGAACACCAATAACGGACATGCAGAGATGAATGAACGATATTGCTTTGGTCGAGCCAAAAACCGAAAAATCTATTCGTGGCGGCTGTAGGGTAATTTATTTGTGGTGGGCCGCCATGAATAAATGAACATATGGGAAACACTGAAATATGTGTATTTCTGGTGTTTGCTTCAAAATGTTGTCCAATGGGAGTCCGTGGTCTAATTTGTATCAATTTAGGGTCCTTAATGTAACAAAGTGTGAGAACCACTGGTCTGTTGTTGCAGGAAGGAGCTGCTGCAGTGTGGCGTTCTTAACCCAGAGAAGGACCTCTACCTGGGCAAGCTGGCCCTCACCAAGTTCCCCAAGAGCCCCGAGACATGGATACATCGGTAAGACGTGGCTGCTCTGTTCCTTTTTTTAAATCATGAAATTAGGGATGTAACGATGCAAAGAAATAACTGTACCAAGAAAATCTATAATCGTGACATCCCTACTTTGGAGCAGATCTGCCGACATGGTTCATAGTCTTTTTTTGGAAAGTGACGGTATTTAGAAATCTTTGTGATCAATTAATTGTGGCGTTTAATACCACGATTAATTGTGAAAACAAGTGATTGTGACATCCCTAGTCCCCATGCTTTACTGTGATAACAGCCTGGTTATATATATATAAAATCAAAGTATATCCTGCTCCAGGATAGATCTGACTGCTCAGTGTAACGTGTAAGTGGATAGATGAGTCACACAGAGGAGGAGGAGTCGGAACTAGAGCAGGTGCAGATTCCATAAATCCTTGATGGTTGTCAATTTCACCAAGAGAAGATTTGCTTCTTTTAAAAAACAACTTTTGTTATACTTTTATTTTGTCAATCCTGAAGCTCACATGTGAAATGACATCAACATTACAACAGCAGTGGTCCTCCACATGTTCTACTGCTGACTGACCTGTGCACAGCAGTTTCATTTTATGAAGTTAGTTAGTTAATGTATTGCTAGTGGTTTGGGTGGAGAGATGTGGCTGACGGTCTCTGAGGGTCCACATGTGATGGATCTAGTCCCTCTGGATGAAACACAGGCCAAGGTCCAAAGTTCCTGGGTCCATGGAAGTTATCAAGTTCGAATCCACTTGAATCCTTTACATAAGATAACACACAACCTCGTCTTGGTGAAGGAAGAGAAGAGACTCACTGTGGCTCGGGTCAGACAGGAAACATGCTGGAAACATCTGCTCAGCTGGGACAGACGGATACCATCAGTCCAGGATCTATAAACTTCACTTCTCAGAACTTCGACACTTCATCACTTAGTTTTTTGTTTGTGATATTTTAAGAACGTTAAAGGGATAGTTCACCCAAAATTCAAATTTCACTCATTATCTACTCACCCTCATGTCGACTAAGAGCTGTGAGAATTATTATAATTGAAGCCCCGACATGAGAAATTGTTCCGGAAAAAATTAAATAAGTCTATATTTTAAGCTTGTTTGTAGCAGAAGCTCCCAGTGTCTCAGATCACTGCTCTTCTGTGTCAGTGCACTGACCGGCGGAACAATTTCTCATGTGGGAGCTTCAATACAAGAGGGACATTACAGACAAGCAGTATGGACGTATTTGGATGTTTTTTGGTGTGTCTTTTTGGATGAAGAAAATTGGTATCCATTGACAACCATTATATGGACAAATACTGCTGCGTGGACCCCCCGTAACTCAGAGAAGGAACGGAGGACTCTGAAAATTCTCACAGGTCTTAGTTGACATGAGGGTGAGTAGATAAAGGCCCAATTCCGATTCTCCCCTTAGCCCTCGCCCTCGGCCCTAACCCTTCGTTTTGCGCGTTCACGTGAAGTGGTAGTGCTGTCCCAATGCTCATTCTGCCGAGGGTTAGGGGGAAGTGGTAGGGCTATCTGGCCCTCGAAACGGAGATTTTTCAGGGGCACACTACAAACCGAGGGCTATGACCGAGGGCTGTGAAGTTTCCCAGAATGCATCTTGCGGCAACCGGCAGCTGTTTTATTTATCACTTAGCGCTGTTAAACAACGTCGTTTTGTTAAGTTTTAATATCTTTTCAACTTGAGAAAGTCGATTTAGACCCCCAATGCGGTCGGTTTATCCAAATGACGGCTGTTTAGACGCCCCGGAGAAGTGAAGCTCTGCGGTGGAGCCTCCACCTGTGGAGCAGATGATTCGTCACGGAGACACCACCCCGTCCGGAGGGCTTGTCAGCCGGCCACCCTCCCACGTAACACCGGTAGAAAACTGTCGCTAATTAATTTACTCGCAGGTTTTTAACGGCAAAGGTAGTTACATTCTTTTTAAGAGATAAATGCTGGTCTCATTGATGAAATGTAACAATTGTGGCAGTCGCATTAGTTTGTTTGAATTAAATTATGTGTGTTTTGGATGCAGGATTCCCATAACGCTGCCTGCAGCTCTAAACCAAATGTACAGAAATCACCACATTTACATTAATAAATAAATGTTTTACCATGAACCGGTCAGTCTTGATTAAATGTTATTTTATTTTATTAAGTTAGCGTGGTTTTGAATATAGGATTTGTGTCGAAAGCTTGTCATGTCTGCTCGCCAGCAGAGACTACTGATGACGTATGGCCGCTGAAGTGGTGTCCCAATTCGTATGGGTTGACTTTCTATCCCTACCCCTTGTAGCTCCGTTTCAAGGGCAAGGGTTAAGGGCTAGGGGTAGGGCTAGGGCTAGGGGTAGGGATGAAAAATAGAATCGGAATTGGGCCAAAGAGTGAAATTTGAATTTTGAGTGAACTATCCCTTTAAAAACAGTAAACGTCCATCATCATCATGGCTACGACAGCACTCTCTGCTTCTGACACTTGGCACCCGGCCTGCATCATCTCAGCAGCTGCTTCTGCTCCAGTTAAAGGGGACATATTATGGAAGTATCACTTTTTGAAGACTCTTTAACATATTCCTGCCCCAAAATGTGAGAATTGACCAAAAAATCTGTAATTTTCACAGGCTCCCTAGGTTGAAATCAGTCAGGGAGGACAGGAGGAAAACCTGTCCACGGCATCATGTTATGACGCCGTGGACAAGGTCGGCCGTGTCTGAACTGGAACTGAAAACTATAAATGATCTCTCTGATGTTACCGAACAGTTAATCCAGAAATCTGCTGATATTTCCTTTCCAGGCTCATTATTAAAGGGATAGTTCACCCATAATTCAAATTTCACTCATTATCTACTCACCCTCACGTCGACTAAGGGCTAGGAGAAATTTCAGAGTTATCCGTGGCGTCTCTGAGTTACAGGGGGTCTGGATGTAGCAGTGCATGTCCATGTAACGGTTGCAAATGGATACCAACTGTCTTCGTAACAAAAACACGCACAAAAAAACATCCAAATACCTCTATGCTGCTCGTATGTAATGTCCGTCTTGTACTGCAGCCCTGAAATGCGAAATTGTCCCGAAAAAAATTAAATAAGTCTATATTTCAAGCTTGTTTTGTAGCGGAAGCTTCTCTTCCCGGTCCGTCCAATTTGGACATGAGGGTGAGTAGATAAAGAGATGAGATAATGATGAAATTTGAATTTTGGGTCAACTATTCCTTTAAAGGTAGGGTCTGGAGTTTTGTGCCTAAAAATAAAAATTAGACTTTTACAAATGAAATCCGTCTGAATCATCACCTATGGGCTTCTAGTCCTGTGTGGTGGGGGCTCTGTCTGCAGCCCCTCCTCCCCCTGCCTGTATTTTGGTTTTTTGGTTTGTTTTGTTCATGTTTTGCTGTGCACGTGGACGTTTCTAGGTGGAGCTAGAGAGCCGCAAATTAGCAGAGACACCTATGGTGAGAGAGTCTGTGTCATCCTCCAGCCAATGACGGAGCTCAGGTGAAGCTACCTGCAGCAGGAGGCTCAGGCCTGTTAGCTGTGCTAGCTGTCTGATGCTACAGGTGAAGCTACCTGCAGCAGGAGGCTCAGGGCTGTTAGCTGTGCTAGCTGTCTGATGCTACAGGTGAAGCTACCTGCAGCAGGCGGCTCAGGCCTGTTAGCTGTGCTAGCTGTCTGATGCTACAGGTGAAGCTACCTGCAGCAGGAGGCTCAGGGCTGTTAGCTGTGCTAGCTGTCTGATGCTACAGGTGAAGCTACCTGCAGCAGGAGGCTCAGGGCTGTTAGCTGTGCTAGCTGTCTGATGCTACTGAGCCTCTATCTCTCTCAGCAGCAGCAGTCAGGACAACAAAGAACAATAAATACAGTCTGAGTGAAACGCTGGAGCCGTGGACCGATTCCCGACCTAGATACCGACACTAGTAACAAGTATTAGGACCATATTAGTGAGCTAGCGTGATGCTAACTTCGGCTAGCGCTCGCGGTTAGCATCCGCGGCTAAGACCCGCTAGTTCACCACAATACAACGGCATAACAACATACACGGAGGCTCCCGGTGTTGGCGAGAGGTCGGCTCATCGGCCCGCGGCTCCAGCACTTCTTTCAGACTGTAATTCCTTTCCTTTATGGTCAACACAACTGTTGCTGTCAGAAGCAGGAGGCTACACAGATTAGCCTGAGGGGAGGGGCTGAGTTTCACTGTTTTGTTTACAAACTGATAAGGACAAAACTCCAGACCATACCTTTAAACTGTAATACACCACTAGTGGTAAAAGCAGGTACTACACTGACGCTGCAGGTCCTCCAATACTGTGCTGCCTGTTCATGGAAGTCTTTAGATTTTTGACAGTAACTACAAGGTAATGAGGTCATCTTTGACAGCAGTTATCAGGCGATGTCACTCAGCAGCTGATGTCTTCCTGCAGGCGCTGGGTACTGCAGCAGATCCTGCGTCAGGTGTCTGCCGTGAGCCGCAGCAGGAAGCAGCAGCAGCAGCAGCAGCAGCAGCAGCAGCAGCAGGGTGGGGAGGCGGAGCAGGCCGACGCTGGGAGGAGCCAGCAGCTCAGTGACCACCTGGCCAGGACGCTCCACCAGGAGATGAAGGTGTGCTCTGACGCCGCCTGCCGTTACCCCAGCAACTACAATGCGTGGTCCCACCGCATCTGGGTGCTGCAGCACATGGCCACGGGCAATGTCAAGGTAGGACCAGGAAGCTTTTATTGATGTCAATTAATTGTCATCTTAATAAAGGGATATTTCAACATTTTGGCCCTATATTCTTATGAGTAGGTTCATTACCATTACCTTTAATTGTTGGTGTAAGCTACTTTTAGATTGGCAGGCAGAGGCTCGAGCTGCTCAGCTAACGCAACGGAGGACAAGTTGTGACCTCCACATTCGCCATGCTATGAAATAATAACGTATAATTATGTTATGACACATGAAGCAAACACTCGGAACTACTTTTTCTTTTGAAATCATTCTACCCAGCTTCCATGTTGGAATGAAGTTCCGGTTCTGTATTTACCTCGAAAACAACTCCGTCTCCAATATTATCTCATGGTGGTGAATGTGCACGTCACAACTTGTCCATGAGAGTGTTTTGGAGTTGTTGGATTGTGTATTTGATGAGTTTGATGAGAAAATACTGCGCACCGTGCAGAACCCTGCCGATCTGAAAACAGCTGGCACCAACAATTATGATATGACAGCAAGCGGGGTCGTCATATCACAGCGGCTATGTCCGCGTTGTGCATGAAGGAGTCGGCTGTGATTAAAAGGACCTGTGTGGCAGCTCTCTGCTGTGTGGTGGAGAAGGGCCAACACACACACTCAGATCATCCTCTCAGATGCGGCTGCATCTCTCCAGGTCACTGGTGTGTGTGAGTGTGAGAGGAAGAAAAGCCCTGACTTGCCTAGGCTGGTTTGCATATATAAATATCGAGACCCTGAATATAAGACGACCCGTCTTTTTCAGACTTTTTTTAATGGAAAAAATATTGTCTTCTATTGGGGTCAATGTGGTACTTATTAATGTCACAAAAGACCACTCCACACACCCAGCTCATCATCACCTGAGATGTGGCCTCCTCCTCCTCCTCCTCCTCCTCCTCCTCCTCCTCCTCCTCAGGGCTGCTCTGAACCTGCTCTGAACCTGCTCCCACTGCCATGACCCACTTTTTATAGCATCAAGAACAGAAGCTACTAGGGATGGGACTTTTTGTCGACAAATCGACAAACATTCGACACATGCTCCCCTCGACAAAAAAATAGAGTGTTGACATGTCGAGGGGGCGGGGCTTGTGGGATTTCCATGTGTAAATTGCATTTTGTTTTTCAATATCTCCTATTCAAATAAACAGCAGAAAGTGCCACTTTTCCCCTAATGAAATAAAAATATTTTAAATAAAACAAATCCACTTTTCCTAAATGGGAGAGCTAGGCTACTTCACATGTGACAGGAACATACATGCATGCTGACAGGCGACAGAAGAGATCAGCTGTCCGGGCTCCCTGCAGTCTCAGGTGATGTAAGTCTTAACAGGTGGATGCAATGGTTACATTCTTTGTAGAGGATCGCGGACATGCATGAAAAAAAAGAAACCGAATGCGTGCTGCCTCGTCCGCTCGTGCTGACAGCAGCGTTAATAAACAAACGCACCCGTAGCAAAGCACGTGTAGCCCCCCCCAGCCCACCCCGGCATATCTGCTGCTGCTTTTTTTTAAAAAAAAGGGCCGACAATTCAACAAAAAGTCAGCACACGGGCCTCAACAATTGATTTTCCAAATCCCCTGTCGTTCCCATCCCTAGAAGCTACTGTACAGTCCTATTCAGATGTATTCTACCCGCATATAACTAGGGTTGCAAAGGATGGAAAATTTCCAATAAATTAACGGTAAATTTCCGGAAACTTTCCATGGGAAATTAAGCTGGGGAATTTTGGAAATATTCCAAATTGGAAATTTTCCACGGGAATTATGGGAATTTATGGGAATTATTGGGAATTTATGGGAATTAACTAGAAATTGGGGGTAATTGAAACAAACTGTATCAAAAAAAAATCTTGTCTTTAACGTTATTTTGTTATTATTTAGTGGTCGGGTCGCCCAGCATTTCTTAGTTTTGGTTTTGCAGATGCTGCCCTGTGGGTTATGGGAATAATGTCACCAAATCACCGTTTATGGTTCGTCTGTCTTGCGCCGGTCCAAGAATTTCACCGTGCACGGAGGCTCATGGGAAATGTAGTGTGAGCACACTTTGCTTTCAAAAACTCCTGGTTGTCCCTTTAAAATGAAAGGAGCCCTCCTATTGTGCTTTGGGCTCAAAAGTGTGGCCTCCAGGGTTCAAGGAATCATCTGTGCATGTGATGGAGGAATGCACAGTGCATGTAGGGGGCGTGGCCTAACAGCCTAATAGCATAGATATTCAAGTTGCTTGCATTAAATCTGGTTGTTTTAGCCAAGATTATGCTACAATATATTTTCTCCAACTATATTTAAGTTCCCTGTTAAGGGCCAACCTTCAATTTTGTAAATTTCCGATTTATTCCCGTTAATTCCTGTATATTCCCGTTAATTCCCATAAATTCCCGTTAATTCCCATGGAAAGTTTCCAACTTTGAAAATTCCCGGAATTTTGCAACCCTACATATAACCTTCCCAGCACTGCTGTATGTCTCTCCATGTGTCCAGGTTTTCCATGATGAGCTGTCCTCCATGCGCCTCTGGGTGTCCATGCACGTGTCTGACCACAGTGGCTTCCACTACCGCCAGTTCCTGCTCAAGGAGCTGATCACTGAGCTCTCCCAGTCTCCAGCTTCCACCAACACCACCACCAACAACACCACCACCACTGCCTGTTCACTGCAGCACCGGTCCAGCACAGAGCCCAGCACCAGTCCCCCCCATCACGGCCACAGCCAGGCTAACGGGGAGCTGTCAGGAGCAGAGGCAGCGGGGGAGGAGGAGAGGCAGCTCGGCTCCACCTCGGTCCTGCAGCTCTTCCACCAGGAGATGGAGCTGTGCTCAGACCTGATCCAGTCCTTCCCTGGACACGAGACCCTCTGGAGTCACAGGTGAGGCCACACCTGAATGGGACGGGGGCGTTTGACTATTTAGCAGCTTCTTATGAAATGCTGTGTTTGTACTACGTGGTACCAGCCCGACTCCACTTTTTGGGCTTCTATTAGATCAAATAGAAGCAGTGGAGATGACATCATCCAGGTCAGAGGTCAGTAGGTCAACCTACAGACCCCGGATGTTGATAACATGTCACCACGGGCTCAGAGGGGAATAGCACTAGTGTATCAGAACTAAATATTGGTGAAATGAAGGAGTTTCTCTGCAGATAATGTGTACATTAGACAGATATACACGGCTCTCAGCTGGAGCTCATTTCATCAGAACGACTTGTAATGACACCAAAGTTATCTGGGTGAGGAAATGATCGTATTTTCTGCTAGAAATAAGGTCCAGAATGTAAAAAATGGTAATTATCCTTTAACTCTCTACTTTAAAGGCAGTACTATCAGTGTGGAGTGGGGCTGTTGTTGTGAGTTACTGCACAGGCTGCCACGTTGTAGGAAGAAGTTCCTGCTGCTCAGAGATTTGTTTCCTGCTCTTTTCAAAGATCTCTGTCTTCATCTGCCAGAAGCCATGAATTTAGCTGAATCCGGTAAAGTCTGCGAGTACAATGTAGAAATACTGCACCAGATTGTTCCAAGTCACGCTCCATTCTAATCACCAGACAGTGAAGTTCAGCTACAGTCAAATGAAGCCGTATTTGTGACGACATTAGATGAATTTGTCATCCTCCAGTCAGCACTGAGGTGAGCTGAGAGAGCGGTAGCCGGACAACAGGAGGAGGTCCAGGAGGGCAGATGGTGCCTCCTGTCCAGGGTGCAGCAAATATGCTGATGCAAATATGTGCTGTAGCCATATGATGTAGTGACTTTCATTTAGCAGGACCTCTTTCTGCTCAGTGTCACTGGGCCTGAATCCAACATCTCAGCAGCAGCAGCAGCGTCACCTCACCCTGCAAGAGGACATCTGTCTGCACCTCGTCTCAACACCGGAAAATCTGACTGTACACACACGTCACTCCCTAAATGCTGATTGGTCATTTAGATAATGAGCACACATACTCACAAGTATAACAAGTGGAATTTTATATATATATATAGCAAACCTTTGCACATAATAGCATGGATTGTGGTTGTGCAGTATTTCTACATTATTTACTCTACCTGACGATCCACTGCCTCCACTTTGCCAGTCATGTGTCTTCAGGCTCATAGTAGTTCCTACAGTACCAGAGGCAGCAGATCTATTGATTTTTTAGGGCTTATCTCTATTAAAAAGAGATAAATCAAAAAAGCAAAATTTTTTAAAAAGTGATAAATTATTCATTTTAAAGAATAGGTTGTTTTTTTTTTCTTTTGGACAATGACTGGTTTTATTTTGATGAAATAGGCGTAATAAAATAAATAAAGCATTACTTTCTTGCGCCGCTACTTCAAAAAAAAAAAGGAATGATATTGACGTGACGTCATATCAATTCATTGTATTCATTGGTCGCTAGAAATCTAAAATCATCTTCGCGCGCATAGTTGTCAGGCGGATAGAAGTGCTAGTGAATCTCTTTCTGATTGATACTTGGTGCAACTCGATGTCGTGGTGGTATTAAAAAAAATCTGAAGGTAGTGAAAAAAGGTATTAAATGGTAGTAAATTGACTCAAAGATTTGTGTATATACCCTGTACTACTTTCTGCCTTGTGGCTGCTAAGAGTTGCACGTCATGTGGCACCAGACGTGGGCCAGGTACTTCATAGAAAACACAAGGTGCAACAGGTCAATAACTTGACAGATCGAATCCGATCACGCTTTTTGAGTCACGGATCGGATCATTTTCGGATCAGCTGGAGGAGTCCGGGGGTAATTTCTTGGTTTTCCTCATCAAATCATGTTTTAGAGGTAAATTCATGCAAAACCACTGATGGGCATTACCCTCGGGGGCAGTTTTTAATCAACAGTCTCTGTATTTACCTCTAAAACAATTGTGTCTGGTAACGTTGTGTTATTATCTCATAGCGTGGTGAATGTGCAGGTCACAACTTGTCCATGAGACCGTATTGGAGTTGTTGGCAACTTGTTATGACATAGGACCAATTTGTCAAAATCTTGAACTACCACTTAATGTATTGCTCTTGTACTGTATTACATGTATTAATGTAGAACTTTTTTTCGTGTCTTGCCTCGCTCCCGAGTTGATGACAAGCAGATAGACACCATCCCTTCGACTGTACGTGCAGTAACAAGGGAGATAAAGCTAAGTATGGCCCATAATTAGCTTAGCTCAAACACTGGAAGTGTATGGGTAGTGTTAGCCTGCCTCCACCTAAAGTCATCAGAGACACTCTTCAACAACTCTAAACGGACCGATCTTCGTCTCTTCGAATCAGAAAAATGTTGGCATATCCCTTTAAGCGATAATAAATAACCCCCTCCTCTCCCCCTCAGGCGGCATGTGTTTTACCTGTGGCACCAGTGGAGGCGGGACCACCAGCACCACTGCAGCAGTAACGGAGGCAGCCAGTCACTCCACCTCAGCGACAGCGACCCCGACCTGGCGGAGGGCGGAGCCCCGAGCTGCGCGGCGCGGGGGGGCGAGGCCGTGAACGGACAGAGGCGCGTCAGCGAACCCATGGAGGTGGACAGGGCGTCCCTGCCGGACCTGCGTGACAGCAAGCGGCTGAAGAGAGGCATCGTCCAGCTGCCGGCCCCCCCCACCCTGCCCTCCGAGCACAGCTTTTTGAGCGGGATCCTGGACAGGTGCTCCAACCCCGAGCAGAGACGCTTCGCCCTGGCTTACAGGAAGTGGTTAGGCACTGTCATCGGGCAGCAGCCTTGAGACAGACAGAACAGTTAGCCCCATCCTGTCTTTACATTGAAGTTGCCTTTAGACGCAGACGTAGGATCAGCTTCCCCCTCTATAGTGCTGACAGTAACTAATAGTTGTTCAAATGCAGTGTTGGCTTTAGGAAGCCCAGGTACTGTCCTGTCCTCCTGACAGCGAGTGGAGCGGATGAGGACGAGGACGGGGATGTCCTTCCTCGGAAACATCTGGATCCTCTTGAGCTCCATCTGAGCCAGTGCTCCTTCAGAATGGAAATCTGCACGCACGCACGCACACACATGCACACACTACTCTCATGTCAGGTGTCTCGATGCCTCAGGACGACTGCTTGTTTTACAGCTCGGCTTCACTCGCACGTTACTGCACCTCTGTCCAGATGTTTCGGCGGAAACGCTCAGTGAAGCTGCGATAGGAGGAGGAGGAGGAAGGTGAGAGAGGAGCAGAAGTTACACAAACGAAGGCCAAAATGGTGAAAATCATAATTAAGAACATTATTGAATGAATAGATTCTCCAATGAAATGTGCCATTATTTAATTAGATGGTTACAACTAATTTTATTATGTAGTTTCACCTCATCATAATAATAATAATAATAAGAGTCAAAGTGGTTGCAGTTTATTGGAGTAAATTTCTTTTCAAAAGTCTGTTTTCTCCTGATTATCTGAGAACAGTAATCAATGCTTAAAGGGATAGTTCACCCAAAATTCAATCTACTCACCCTCATGTCGACTAAGGGCTGTGAGAATTTTCAGAGTCCTCCGTTCCGTCTCTGAGTTACGGGGGGGTCCACGCAGTAGTATTTGTCCATATAATGGTTGTGAATGGACACCACTTTTCTTCGTCCAAAAAGACACACCAAAAAACATCCAAATACCTCCATACTGCTCGTCTGTAATGTCCCTCTTGTATTGAAGCCCCGACATGAGAAATTGTTCCCAAATAATTAAACAAGTCTATATTTTAAGCTTGTTTGGAGCGGAAGCTCCCAGTGTCTCAGTTCACTGCTCTACCTGTGTCAGTGCAAATCTCGCGTGATTTGCTCTGACACAGGAACAATTTCTCATGTAGGGGCTTCAATACAAGAGGGACATTACAGACGAGCAGTATGGAGGTATTTGGATGTTTTTTGGTGTGTCTTTTTGGACGAAGAAAAGTGGTATCCATTCACAACCATTATATGGACAAATACTGCTGCGTGGACCCCCCATAACTCAGAGAAGGAGCGGAGGACTCTGAAAATTCTCACAGCCCTTAGTCGACATGAGGGTGAGTAGATAATGAGTGAAATTTGAATTTTGGGCGAACTATCCCTTTAATGACGTTGTCACAGGAAGTGACATAAGAGTATGAATGGAAAATCCTTTGTTTGTTTTATTAAGCTTATTGTGAAAGATGAATATTTTTATTTAAATGATCTGTTCTAATAGGAGGACAATGTGCTCTCTGGTTGAACTGTTGACATTTGGAAGTCTTTATTTCAGCACCTCTTCAGCTGCATGTGTTGAAATCCCATCCCCACCCCACCCCACCCGCTTCTGGTAGCAGCAGCGGTTTTAAGCTCAGGACTGGAGGTTCCTCAGATTTCCATTCTGAAGCAGTAGCCTGTATTAACCCTGTCCCCCCCCCCGGTCCTTTTTCCTCCACCAATCCTTGGTTTGTTGCTCGTGGTTCTTTTCCCGGATCGGTCAGTCCTCACATGTAGCCGTTGTGCTGAGTCGCAGTAGCTCACAACAGAATCCCAGACAGCTTGTCTCTAGCTAACAGCTAGCATTAACCTCCTGACAACCTGAAGCACTAAACACCTGAGCAGAGGAACATTCAGTGGGACTGACGGGACTTTGAAGGACAGGGTTCTCCAACATCCACTGGTGCTACAAGCTGCCGTCACTACAGCTGTTACAGGTGTGTAGTGTTCAACAGGGGAAACTGAACAGCACTTTGGACTATTGATGATAATAGTCTGTCTCTTGTTTTTCTGGGGTATAACAATAATATTACGGTGAATTTTGTTATTTTGCACCGAGCGCGTTAACATTAGGACAAGCTGCTTTACGTCACTACGTCATTAAATAACACAAGTAACATCCAAAAGGTCAAAATCTTCATCACCTCTTTTGGGATTGAAGGAATCAGTTGTAGCGTTCCTTTAAAAGCTGTACCATGCTGCAGACGATAGCTCCTCCCTCTACACAATGTCACCTGTACTGAGAAAGGAACTGTGTGTCGGACTATGGCAAGCAGATATAACATTTAAAAGCTAAGTTTGACTATCCGGAATTAACAATGTACTGTAGATATCAACAACGTCTTTCTGACTTGTCGTAATTACATTTAGTTGTATTTTTCATTCAAGATCTGTAATTCAGTTTTGCCAAGTCAAAAAGAACATTTCAGATATCTGCAACTACATTTTTCCTATCCACAACTGTCATTTCAGATATCCACAACTACATTCTTCCCAGGACAAATGACGTCACTTTTGCCATTCATGTCTATGGGGTTTGTCATTACAGATATCTATAATTCAGTTGCAAATATCCGCTATGTGAATTACTGATATCTGTAACTGAATTACGACTATTCCTAGTTCCAGTTTGAGATATCTCCAACATCATTTTGACTATTCTTAATTCCAATTACAGATATCTACGACTTCATTTTGCCTAGTCAAAACTTAATTTAAAGGGATAGTAGCATTTTTTTTAAAAGTGGGGTTGTATGATCTACAAATAGCCCCTAAGTACTTTAATTGCAGTAGAAGACTCTCTCCACTCCTTCCGTTAGCAACGCCAGCCCATAGTCCTGCCCAGAGATTCACAACATACATTGTTGTGAATGGACCCAAAGAAACAGCCTATTTTTACAGCATAAAAGAGATTTTACCTGAAAAATTTGAAAAACCTGAAAAATTTTTTTGGACCTAACCAACTCACGTATCCCTCCGCCCAGGGTTAGCGTATTTGTAGATCATACAACCCCACTTTAAAAAAAAAATGCTACTATCCCTTTAAGATATCTGAAAAGGGACATAGACGTAGATAGGGACGTAGATATCTTTAATTGTGGTGAATTAAAGATATCTTGAACTGGAATTATGACTAGTCAGAATCAAATTGTAGATATCTCAAACTGGAACTAGAAATAGTCGTAATTCAGTTACAGATATCAGTAATTCACATAGCGGATATCTGCAACTGAATTGTAGATATCTGTAATGACAAACCCCATACACATGAATGGTAAAAGTGATGTCATTTGTCCTATAGGAAAAACTTAGTTGTGGATATCTGAAATGACAATTATGGATAAGAAGAATGTAGTTGCGGATATCTGCAATATTCTGTATAACTAGACAAAACTGAATTACAGATATCTGCTACACATATCCAGTCTGGCTTGTTAAAATGACTCGCCACAGTCGGATACACACCCGAGGTCACCTGTGTTCCAGGTCAAAGCCAACTGGCTGCAGTTTGAGCAGGATCCATCTTTGCATTTTTTTTGTTTTTGGGTTGTTGTTACTAGTTTAGTCACAAGTGAACAAATACACAACACGTTTTCATCAGTGTAGCCATGGTCACATTTTATGATATTATATTAAATTCTATTATATTATGATAAAGACAGATGCGAGGCTGTGTCTGGTGTAGGTCTGACCTGCTGGCACAGTCGCCATGAGCTTCCTCGTCACCCTCCCTCATGTTGTACTTAGCTTCTCTGAGATCTGCCACCACCTCAGATCACTGTGTACGTTATCATATATAATCTTCAAACTTAGTATTTTGAGCCATGAATCCTGTAAGTTTGGTGCATATCATTAAGTGTACGTCGGAGGATTTTAACATCCTTTACAAACCTAGAACACAAACTTTGAATACAAGTCTATCTATGCAGAAATGTTTTTTAATGGTTCTACAAGCTTTTAAAAATAATGTAGCTTCTGTTTTCTCAGATTTCTTCTTCGGTCGAGGGTTTGTCCTTCACGAGTAATCCCTTGCATCTCATTCATTCTCTATTTATTTATAGAGTTAAAGTATTTTATCTTCACTCTCAGTGTTTGTCAACTGCTTACCAAGAGAATAAAGCTAGTCTGAAATAGAGGTTGTTTTCACCTGCTCTTTGTGTGCGTGACTGCATGAACCACTGATTTCCAATGTGCTTCAACGTGTTCGTAATCATGGTTGGAGAAACCAGCCTGTCACTCCCACTGCAGGACCTGCACCACCAATCCTGTGTTATCTAAATTTAACTGCAATTAAGATAACCTATACACAAAAACACAAATGCACCCTGTAACCTGTAATCTCTTGTTTATGACAAATAAGACAATACACATCGTAACATTGTATATGATAGACCAGTGGTTCTCAAAGTGCGGTCTGGGGACCCCCAGGGGTCCTTGAGACGGTTTAGGAGGGTCCCCCACAGAAATATCCCTAAATATTGTTAAAATTTTGAGAAACTTCTTGAATTTTTTTAAAAATATATTTTGGGAAAAAGTGCACTTTTTGGTAAACCTTTAATTTACAGGCCGTTAATTATGTGATAATGTCAAGAAATATCCAAGAAATGACAATTAATTGCATAGTAATGTCTAGAAATAGCCTAGAAATAACGGTCAATTTCATAGTAAAGTCGAGAAATAAAGCCAGGAAATAACAATTACGTAGAAATAGCCCAGAAATAACGGTCAAGGACTTGGTGGAGAAAAATTCTGGCCTTCCCCAAAAAATTCAAAGCATGAAAACTAAGCGCAATCTTTTGCCTTTATGAAAAACACGACATTACTATGAAATTGGCAGTTATTTCTAGGCTATTTCTTGACATTACTACATAATTAATTGTTATTTCTTGGCTATTTCTTAACATTATCACATAATTAATGGCCTGTAAATTAAAGTGTTACCCACTTTTTTCTAGAAATATTACATTTTTTCCTGAAATTTCTCTAAAGCTTTCCTAAAATTCATGCCATTGGCCCTAATTTGAACGTACATTGACTAAAAAGGTAACATTATTCAGTCTCGGAACAAATATTTGTGTAGGCTATTTCTGGTGTTTGTTTCCAAATTTTGTCCACTGGGGATCGGTGGTCTAATTTGTGTCAGTTCAGGACATGAATTGATTTCTCAACTGTCAGGTTGAAAAAACAGGAAACTACGTGTTTGTTTACTCCAAGAGAGGACAAACAACAACGGATCACTGGATCATCAAATGAATCGTGTACAAAAAACTCTCCTGTTCAAGAAATCGCAGTCTGCAAGCAGTTAGCTGCAACCACCATCCTCAACACAAAAGCATTACATTAATTTTTAAAGGGATAGTTCACACAAAATTAAAATTTCACTCTTCTACTCACCCTCATGTTGACCAAGGGTTGGGAGAAGTTTCAGAGTCCTCCGTGCCTTTTTGAAGTTACAGGGGGGTCCGCGCAGCAGTGCATGTCCATATGACGGTAGCGAACGGGGCTCACTTTTCTTCGTCCAAAAAGACACACCAAAAAACATCCAAATACCTCCATACTGCTCGTCTGTAATGTCCCTCTTGTATTGAAGCCCCGACATGAGAAACTGCAGCAGAGGTTTGTAGCAGAAGCTCCAGTGTCTCGGTTCAGACACAGGAAGAGCAATGAACTGAGACACTGGGAGCTTCTGCTACAAACAAGCTTAAAATATAGACTTATTTAATTTTTTCTTGGGACAATTTCTCATGTGCTTCAATACAAGAGGGGCATTACAGACGAGCAGTATGGAGGTATTTTGAATTTTGGGTGAACTATCCCTTTAAGCTAGAAACACTCACTGTGTTTACTTATATTTTTCACTCATAAAAACACCATATGCTAACTTGCTAACATATATTATGTTAACACTGTTAAATGCTATTATCTTTGTAATTCTGTCCTCATTTTACAAATGTGGCAAATGTTATTGGCACTGTAGCTAGCTGACTTTTAGCACTGCGGTGGAGCAAATAGCAGCCATGCTAGTGTGGGCTAACTACGGTAAACGGTGTCTGGGTTGTTTGTCTCAGTCCTCGTCTTCACAGAGGAACAGTGTGAACTGGACAGTAAGTTCCACTGAGCTCCATCATCACACCTGGCTGTGGAGAACAGTGGGGTGGGGTGGTGGTGGGGGTGGGGGCACCGGACAGGCGGAGGCTGGCTACATGATACACATACCCACAGACACACAGCTGAGGGGGCCGCAGGCTGCTCAGTGGGTGCACGGAGAGATCGGCGCCTATGGCATCTGGTGGGCTGTAGTGCGACATCTAGCGCTAACTACGGTAAACGGTGTCTGGGTTGTTTGTCTCAGTCCTCGTCTTCACAGAGGCAGTGACAACAGCCTACAACACCTGATTTTCACAAGGAGGGTCTTTAAAAAAAACAAAAAAAACAAAACTGTTTTGTAATTTTACACCAAAAATAAACAGAGAACAGTCCTCTGTGGGTTCACAGGTAAAATATGAGATTTTGTTGTTTTTTTCATTTAATTGGTTTTGTGTTTGTTTATTCTCCCATGTTTCTTCCTGACACCATTGAAGAAAACAGACAAACAGGCTGTTTTCTGTGTCCTATGATGACGGTGGCGGTGGGAGAGGGAGGGGCTGGGAGGCAGCCGAGCACACACACACATACACACACATACACACACACACACACAGAGGGAGAGGGAGGCAGCGGCTACAGGGAAGATGGAGGACTGTGTGGCGGCGGCGGTGGAGCGGCTCTCCAGCCTGCAGCAGCAGCTACATCCCCGCTGAAAGCAGGTGAGTCTCCCGCGGCTCGAGCTCTCGTGCGGCTCGGTATCGGACGTGGACATGGACAGGTCGGAGTCGGTGGTGTCGGTGCTGCGCTGCGCTGCGCTGCGCTGCGGGGACGCGGCGCTGTGTTGTCGCTGCTCGGTGTGTTGACGGTTTGAGGAGTGGCTACGGGGACGGAGAACGGCGCGCTTCAGAGGAAATGCCATACCGGGATCCAGAGGGACAGACGCGTAGAGCTGCCTCTGTGTACGAGCTTTTGTACCGGGGCTGAGGCGCGACCGCCCACCGGCCTGATCATGAATGAAACGGCCCTCAGAGGCCCTGGTGTGGCAGGTGCAGGATCCCCTGGCTGATCCCGGTCCACACTCCGAGTCCGGCCTGGCTGCACTGATGCTCAGTCTCTGTCCAGCTCGGCTCCATCAACTCGTGATGCAGAAGCTAAACGCAGACACATGTTGTGTGTGTGTGCGCGTGCGTGCGTGCGTGCGTATTTGTGTGGCCTGCTTGTTGTTGACAGAGATGCTGCAGGTTAGTTTGTGACTATGCAGTCTGTCTGGGGCTGCAGCAGCATCTCCATCCACAGACCTGCTCCATCCAGTCCTGAGGGGCTTCGGCCCATGTGTCAGGTCTCATAGAAAGGGTTAGTGTGTTTGACATGTTGATTTTACTCTAACAAGAGGATACAGGGTGTGTGTGTGTGTGTGTGTGTGTGTGTGGGGGGTGTTAGAGATGCCCCTGTTTGTCAGCAGGTAGAGGGGCGTGTCTGAGTGTGATTGACAGCAGCTGGCTAGCGGAGCTCCAGCAGGGGAAAGGAGGAAATAATAATAAATGTTGAATCTCTAAAAGTCTGAGGCAGACATCATGCAGAGTGGTGCTGCAGCTCAGCTCTGTCCTAGGTGAATATGGCCTACATCCATTTGTTATTGAAGAACCTATGAGTCCACACTGACAGTAACATGCAGTGCCCTCAGCATTAATCTGCTTTATGTAAAGTGAAATAGGCTAGGAGATGTGATTGTAAGTAGCCTATTAGATGAGTTAGAATAATATGGTTGCTGAAAATGTATAAAAAAGATTGATAACTGAACTGAACTGTGGAGTTTGAGGGTGTTTTTGAGGACAATTTCTCTGTTTCTTTGGGTGGGACTAAATATGAAGATGGCAAGGCAAGGCAATTTTAGCCTGTTCTGATGTATGACTCCAGCTAGCTATGACCCTGCCCTAATGGCGCAGACTCCAGTACCACCACAGTTAGCGATTTTGCATAAAAACTTAGCAGCGGTTGCACAGTTGGAAGTGAGGGAAAGGACACAGTCTGGGTGAGGTGCTGGAGCACCGGCGGCTGCCGGTGCCGGTGGTGGCCGAGTGTGGTCCAGACGCTCCAGCCCCTGATTCAGACTCTGCCAAGTGTATCCGAAATATTCAGAATCAGAGCTGGACTCAGAATCTGACTTGAACTCAGGCTCAGTCCCGTAGCTGCACAGGTATGTGACCAGGGTTCTAAACTAAATCAGAATTTTCACTAGCCAAATTTTTTTTTTCTGGTGAAAATAAGCGAGATTGTGAGTGATTCTGAATGCATTTGATCATTTTATTAACATTGTTGCGTGAAAAATGCACAGGAAGTATAATAAACAACACAATTTACACAGGAAGTGCCAACATTTTGATAATTTCCAGGTTTGGGATGAATAAAGTATCTATCTATCTTCTCAGTCAAATGTCTTCAGAGCGCTCTGAACTCATTTCTTCATCTGAGTTTGAGCCGTCCTCAGCAGGCCTACTGTACCTTTTGTTCCGTGGTTGGAAACCAGTGCCGCATTTACTTTTTACTTTCCACTGTTTAGCCGGCTCCCTCTTCTTTTTTACAGTCTTTGCTCCCTGCTCTCACTCAGAGTCCATTCCTTCTTCTTCTTTGTGTTTTCTGGCAGACACTGTTCGTTTCCATGGTTCCTCGCGCTGCTTGCATTGCAGACTGTAGCCAAAGATACTCTAACCATCTCTGCTGTAGTGGCCAATGGGCGTCTGATACGCTCGAAAACGTGGGACCCCTTCGAAATTGAAATTGATGCGTCATCACGTAGCATCACGGCAGTGTTCATGGGAAATGTAGTAAGCGCTGCCAGGGAGACCGAGACCGAGAACAGTAGAGCGGCTCTGACCGACATGATGGCCAAACTGGCCCCTAGGTTTTTTATTAACACCCATCAAAATGATTTTAAACCCATTTTGCGGGTTTTTGTCCTTCTGGGTCAAATTGACCCAATCTGTTTCCTTCCTCCATCCTTCCTTTCTTTCTTTCCACAATCCTTTTTCCCTTCCTACTTTTCTTCCTTCCTTCCTTCCCTTCGTCCTTACTTCCTCTTCCTTTTTTGATCCACTTGACCTGGTCTGTTCCCATACCTCCATCTTCCCTTTCCCCTTCCTTCTTACCTCCCTTCTTCCCTCCTTCCTTGAACGAATCTGTTCCCTCCCTCCAACTTTCTTTACTTCCCTTTTCCCTTCCTTCCTTCCTTCCTTCCTTCCTTCCTTCCTTCCTTCACTTCATCCTTACTTCTTTCTTCCTTTTCACTCAATTGACCCAGGCCCAATTCCGATTCTATTTTTCATCCCTACCCCTAGCCCTTAACCCTTGCCCTTGAAACGGAGCTACAAGGGGTAGGGGTAGAAAGTCAACCCATACGAATTGGGACACCACTTCAGCGGCCATACGTCATCAGTAGTCTCTGCTGGCGAGCAGACATGACAAGCTTTTGACACAAATCCTATATTCAAAACCACGCTAACTTAATAAAATAAAATAACATTTAATCAAGACTGACCGGTTCATGGTAAAACATTTATTTATTGATGTAAATGTGGTGATTTCTGTACATAGGCTCTAGAGCTGCAGGCAGCGCTGCTCCTGCATCCAAAACACACATAATTTAATTCAAACAAACTAATGCGACTGCCACAATTGTTACATTTCATCAATGAGACCAGCATTTATCTCTTAAAAAGAATGTAACTACCTGGCGGAAAACCGTTAAAAACCTGCAAGTAAATTAATTAGCGATAGTCTTTTCTACCGGTGTTACGTCGGGAGGTTGGCCGGCTGACAAGCCCTCCGGACGGGGTGGTGTCTCCGTGACGAGCCGCTGATCTGCTCCACAGGTGGAGGCTCCACCGCGGAGCTTCACTTCTCCGAAAAAACGTCTCAACAGCCGTCATTTGGATAAACCGACCGCACATTGGGGGTCTAAATAGCTACTTTCTCGCATGAAAAGATATTAAAACTTAACAAAATGACGTTAGAACAGCGCTACGGTGATAAATAAAACAGCTGCCGGTTGCCGCAAGATGCATTCTGGGAAACTTCACAGCCCTCGGTCATAGCCCTCGGTTTGTAGTGTGCCCCTGAAAAATCTCCGTTTCGAGGGCCAGATAGCCCTACCACTTCCCCCTAACCCTCGGCAGAATGAGAATTGGGACAGCCCTACCTCTTCACGTGAACGCGCAAAACGAAGGGTTAGGACCCTGTCCCTTTGTCCTTCCTTCTTTTCTTCCTTGACCCAGGAGGCCAACAGGAAGTTAAAGAACCCTGTATTTGATTTACCGTTGAATTTGCTGAAGCTTCCCAAGTGGGCGGGACTTGAGTTACTGCAGGAGACACCCTCCCAGCTTCCAGACCTGAGAACTGCTTCATTTCACATACCTAATTTCACATTCTAAACACATTTTTCTAGCGTTGAAATTTGGCAGGATGGTTTAATAAGACATCTGTCTGTCTGTGACTAACAAATATAGTTTCACTTTAAATGGACTTTAATATTTGACATAGTCAACTTTAAGTAGGCCCTATGTTTCCAATGGATTCTATCAGTCTGGAAGCAGCAGTTTTAGTCATGGTAACACTGAACCAGATGACGGGTTTTGGCCACCAGACTAGGAGAAACAGGCTGAGTAAATGTTGGACAGCTCAGCTCTCAGCTGCTGGAGACGTCTTGTCCTGTGTCCACTGAAGAGCGTTGGTGAATGTCTGATGTGTAATGTTTCATTTAGTGTTTCTTACTGGTTTGAACCCCCTGGTGTGTTTGTTGTGTGGAACAAGACTGTGGAGGATTCAGCTGCTGCTAACAACCTGGTTCATACTGTAATTACCTCTTCACTCAAGGTCTTTAACCGCTCGGCCTGTTTGATTACCTGAACACTGACACTGAGGGAAATGATCCAAACTGGGAACAACTGCCGGTAATGCTGAAGACAACAACTCACATGATCTCACATCATTTCATGACATCACCTAACACTGTCTCTAGTTCCTGTTTTCATGGTGAGACCCCTGGAGACAGAAGACTGTGTTTAAACCACTAATGGAAACGCATGAATTGAAAAAATAGGCTACTTGTGATGCCAAATATGTAGGTTATACACTCACATGAGCTTTTTTGTCTCATTAGTTTGAATTAGTTTGATGGTTTTTGAATCATTTTCTATGATGTGATTAGATATTTTCTATTTCTCATACTTTTTGCCTGTTGCTCCAGGTCGTTCATGTTTTTTTGCTACTTGGTGTTTGAGTTGTTGTCATGATCTAATTAGAGATAGCCTATGTTCCCTCAGCCCTTTGTTCCCTCAGCCTTATGTTCCTTAATTTCTAAGGTTTTTTTTTTCTTTCCAAAATGAGGCCCTATGTTCCCACATTTCCTTTATCATCAATGTGCATCAGATTTTATCCCCATTTCTCCCAATCTGGTAGTCAGTTACATCACACCTATTATCCAGGAGCAGTCGACTACAGGTGTAGCTACTATAATGTAGCTTTTAGCTAAATCTGGGAACATAGGGCTGACCCCTTCCAACACCACTATTCCAACGTAGGGTTGAGCGACGAGCCCTTATACCAAAATTAAACTCACCTCCATGAGTTAGTAGACAGCAAACTTCTACAGTCATGGTGCACTTCTACAGTGCACCATGACAGGGGGTCATAGTGCAAAGGACCCTAGGTTGAAATTAGGGCTGCCACGATTAGTCGACTAGTCACGACTACGTCGACTATTAAAATCGTCGACAACTTATTTAGTAGTCGACGCGTCGTCGTTTTTTTTTTTTTACTTTGTTTCTCTCAAAACTGCTGCTGCACCTTCCACACACGCAACCGCCGCCGCGGCCGCCGCCCACAATACACACACATGCACTTAACCTACTCAAGGCCTCCACATACTCAGGTGTAGGACTTCATGTCGGTGTTCTCTCGGTTTTCTCTTTCTATCTCTCTTGTCCGCCGCCGCCGCCGCCCATCTCTCTCTGTCTCTCGATGTGAAATGAGGAGCGGTGGTGGAGGAGCGGTACCGCCGGCCCATCGTTTTAACTCACCCGCTGAATAACAGCTGTTCGTCATTTAAAAATAAAATCGCGGACTTTAAGAGTCGGTGTTGGAGAATAATGTAACGGTAGCGGTTGGTCACAGCGGTCCTCGTCACGTAATGAGCGCTCATCTTAACGAGGAAGTCTTCTCTCCCGACGTAAAACTATTGATTTTCCGGTAGCTTCTCATCACACGCCGCACTGTGCAGAGGTTGAGCTGCACCTCAGTTTCATTTGTTTTCATTGAACAGAGTTTCACACAGAACTTTCTGTGGAGTCTTTCCATGTTTCTTCTTCTGTGACAGTAAAAAGGGAACATTTACATTACACTAGACGATTGTCTCATTAGATTTTTTTTGACAGAACGACTATTATTTACACTGAGCACTTTTGTTAGACCTATTAAGATACTTGAGTGAGACCAAAGCTTTATTATTGTGAATAATTCCTTAGTTTCAGGTGCCAACTCATTTGATTTGTAGGCTATGTCTGATGCCAGAGACAAATGAAGGAAAGAAAAACCTAAAAAAAAAAGTTGCCATATCCTTATTTTACTCAGCTGTTTGCTACAGTTAAAGAATTGTTTGTTACTACAAGCTGCTTAATGAGTTTAATGAACTATCATCTTAATTGTCTTTATTTTTAGTTAGCATATACCTTAAACACTTCAAGCTGAAACCTAATGATGGATATATAAGAGCAGCTGCACGCTGGTGCGATAAGCCGCATGTTTTACATTCAATTTACGTATGATCCGATTAGTCGACTAATCGAAAAAATAGTCGGTGACTAGTCGACTATCAAAATAGTCGTTTGTGGCAGCCCTAGTTGAAATTACCCTGAATCATCCCTTTAAATGCGGTATAAAAATAACTGAGACTTACTGTGCGTTCACACCAAAAGCTTCCAAAGCGTCAAAAACGCTCGAGGGTCGGCGTCTGAGCTTCCAAAACAGCAACGGCAAATATTATCAGCCGCTTTGGCCGCTCGTCACGTGACTGGTGTCAAACTTCAATCGCGCTGGTCATTGGGGAGCCGAAATACAAAAAAGAAAAAAACGGCAGCCGACGGACATCTCTATTCTGACAGGTTGTCGCCGGTTGCCGCTTAGCCGCGTCATAGCTAATTACCATAAAGTTGACCAGGGCTCAACTTCTAGTCTGTTGACGCTTTGGACGCTCTGGAAGCTTTGGACGCTTTGGAAGCGCGGCAACGCCTGTAGACGCTTTGGACGCTCGGTGTCGCCGGGCTCTCATTGAAAATGAATTGACTTCCGGCGTCTTGGACGCTTTGGAAGCTTTTGGTGTGAACGTACAGTTAGACGTAAACTATAGTTTTTGGGCTTCTTTTTTCTCTTTATTCGATACACAGTTAGAGACAGACAGGAAAGGGGGAGGCAGAGAGAGGGGGAATGACATGCAGGAAAGGTCTGCTCGATGCGGGATTCGAACCGGAGACACCTGCGTTGAGGACTGTAGCCTCTACATGGGGCGGCCGCTTTAACCACTGCGCCACGCACCGCCCCAGACTTAGAGTTTCATTCTGAGAAAATTCTCAGAAATAAGAAAAATGGTAGAAATAGTGCTGTGGGATCATTGTTCCGTGGGAACATAGGGCTCCTAACTAAGATGGGGTTTGGTGATTGAAGCAGGTGAAAATCAAGAGTTACTGTCCACTTCCATCCTCCCGAATTTATAGGCCCCATTCTAAACATATACCTTCAGATGACCTGAAGAAGACACGTACTGTAGGTGGTTGAAACATATTAATAAAATACATTTTGGGAGCTCTATTTAGCAGTGTGCGGACATTTTTCCTTTTCTCTCCGTTTTTTTTCCAGATATTCCCCAAACCAGTATTTCGTAAGAGTGAAACAGAAACACTTCTTTCACATCTGAAGTTGTGGCCCCTGGTTTAAAAGGCCTCAGGGAGCCATTTCCAACTGCTGGAAATCTGTCCTATTTAATTGGAGTAATAGAAGAGAAAACCCAGCTTTATTCACAAAACAAGAGACAGAGAAGATCTATTTTGTGTAACATTTGACTTTTCTACAGAAAAGTTTTGTATTTTTATTTTGAGAATAACTGTGATGTACTAGTCACTAGTGTAAATAGCCAACATCTTGGTTTTGCAACAGAAATGTTCCAACTTGTGAAGAAGAAATGACACATTAGCATCCATGTCATATGAAACAGTCCTATTTCATAGAGTATTTGGTTCAGGTGAGCCGTTGAGCTGTAGGATATTTAGAGGGTCAACTGTCAGTGTGAATTGCTGTGATCGCCCAACAACAGTGTTTGCTTTGACAACACTGGTGAATTTACACGCTATGCTGGTGATAGTGCATTTAGTACAGTACATATGGACTAATGGAAGTGAAACACGGCTTGAATCAAGCTGAGCTGCAGGACGTGTTCCATGTTTGTGAGCAGAGGAGCTGCTGTCTGTCTCTGTCTCTTCCCATGATGCTTCACTGACCTCGCTGCTTTATGTTGAATGATATCGAAGACATCTGATTGGCTGACTGTGATTATTTTCGCAGATATTGCATTTGCAATAAGTACTTCAGTCATGGCAAACAGTTACTGTGGTTTTTGTTTGGCCTGTTTCAAACAATACAGTATGTTTTATTAGAGAATATGATTTTTAGTGTCTTTATTGGTCCATTGCTATAATTGCTATAGTTTATAGGTTTGTTACTTCTTGGAGAAAGCTATTTTTTGAACGGTGGAGCAGAGCCGTGAGCTGCTCAGAGCTATGCTACGGAGGCTCATGGGATTTCCTAAAACTCATCAAATACACAATCCAACAACTCCAAAACGCTCTGGTGGACAAGTTGTGACCTGCACATTCACCACGCTATGAGATAATAACACAACGTTATGAGACAGTTGTTTTAGGGGGAAATTCATGCAAAACCATTGATGTGCATTGCCTTCAGGGACAGTTTTTCAGTAAGCCGACTCTGCCTTTGCAATGTTGAACTATCACTTTAAGATGCATTTGACATCAATCTAAACAATTATAGCTCCTGTCATTTAGATTTTGCACTTGGCTATATTAAGATGGTGATAATACATCCACTAATTGATGCATCATGATGGTAAAAATGGGACCAGTGTCTTGTCACTGAGCAGGCACACAGGTTGATATAGGCTAGGACTATCATGTCCTCTGCTCCCATGGTCCCATGGGGTGTGTAGGCTACTGTTATGATGAACTAGGAGCCTTCAGGTGTTTTGAAATTGCTTCAAGAATGAATCTGGCTCACAGAGCTTCACAAAGTGATTTTTTTTCCTGATTTTTTGGCAAGCACAGACTTTTAGGATTATCGTCAGAATTGTTGGAAATCTGACGATGTCTTGAAATCTGTGGATAAAATGACTTTTAATGACTCCAGGCTGTGTCTATAAATGTCTGAGCTCAGCTGTACCTGCTGTCAAAGTGTTAACTGACTCTATAGATAAAGTCACAGCTTCAGTCTGATCCTGTGATCTATCTAGGACGATTTAGGCTACATGGAGTAAAATGTGATAAATCATGAGGGTGTCTGTTTCCTGATTGAGGTGTAGACAGCGAGGATGTGCCACATTCACGTTGCATCAATCTGGTAATTATGAGCAGAAAATTCCCTGTTGAAAAGCTACCTCCTAACAGTCCACTGTTTAAAGTCTAACTTTTTTTTACATGATTCGTTGAGTAATTAACGTGTTGACCAGCGACTCAGTGTTGCTGAGCTTTGTGGTGTTCACTAGTAGCACTGCACACACTCCTTCCCACCTGCCCCTTTTTTATAGACGTAGCCTATATTATGTGAAATAGTTCATTGGTGGGCATGGGCATCATCTCTTCCCACTAGTGTCTAGGGATGCAATAATGCAATATTAAAGGGATACGCCAACATTTTCTGTTTTTTACGTGTCTTGCCTCACTCCTGAGTCCATGACAAACAGATAGACACCATCCTTTCCACTGTCCGTGCAGTAACAAGGGAGATAGAGCTGTATTGGTCACAACGGCTAGCTTGAGTAGCGCTGAATTTGTCCCAACAAAATTGTAAACAGCTGATATTTCGCCAAATTAACGACACACTGCTGATCTAAACGGCTACTTTACCGATCTATGTCTCAGAGCTGACAAAACTCTCCAGTAAGGCATCTTGAGTGGTCAAATGCCGCTAACGGGACGAGATTGGTCAAAACAGAGGGTTCAAGCAAAGACGGTTTATTTTGGTTCAAGCTAGCTACATCGAGGGTAGGTTAGCTTCCTGTTTCAAAGTAAAAGCACTTCTGTATGTAAAGGGTAACAGGTGTTTTTATTTTGTGAAAGTAACCGGAAGTGCGTTGGTCACAACGGCTAGCTTGAGTAGCGCCAAATTTGTCCGAACAAAATAGTAAACAGCTGATATTTAGACAAATTAACGACACACTGCTGATCTAAACGGCTACTTTCTCACCTAAACATGTTTGAAATGTTGATAAAGTGATATATTTACAGAGTTTAGAACTAAAATGAAATCAGCTTCTGACTGCTGATTTCAGCTTGGGTAGGAGGCAGGCTAACACTACCCATACACTTCCAGTGTTTGAGCTAAGCTAATTACAGGTGATACGGCTCTATCTCCCTTGTTACTGCACGCACAGTGGAAAGGATGGTGTCTATCTGCTGGTCATGGACTCAGGAGGCAAGACATGAAAAAGATGTCCAGATATTGACAAATAGATAGATCAGGTGTTGGATATTTGGGCTGATCCATGACGCTGATCTAATCACCTAAATTCTATGTTTGTGAGTTGTGCTACATCATGTGTCGCAGCATGCTGTTACACAACAAACACAGAGAAACGTTTTACTTAGTCACTTTGTTTCACATGGCAAATACACAGTTTGTTAATCCAACAGTGGTAGGTATTGGATTGTTATCGGTTATCAGCCGATACACTAAGCCCAGGTATTGGTATCGGCAGTGGGACTGAAAAAGCCGGATTGGTGCATCCTGACTTGTGTCATAATGGACTTAAGATTTACATTGTTATCTCGCGCTCTGGGACCATAGTAGCACCCATCTTGACCTTACCGAGCATACGTTTCAGGAAGACAGAAATTTAAGGATAACCATGAGGAACTTGAAGGTTTTCTGTGGCCCACTGCTGCATTTGAGATGAACACAGTATAATAAGTCATCACTGACATGATGAGGAGAGCTGGGCCGGGCGGGATTTTGTCCTGGGAGAAAGATATCTGGTTCTCAGAGAGAGCTGAAAGATGAAGGTCTGGGGTCAGCAAGACTGCAGTTTCTCCTGGTCTTCATCTTCGACCTGTAGAGTTTTCTCCTGTGGTTGCATCGGTCTGTAACAGGAAGTTGTCAGGCCTTACTCCTCCCTCCTGAAGCCTTCCTGCCGTGGTGAACCAGTGACACAGATTCCAGACGAGCGGAGAACACACCACCAGGGAGGCACAGGCACAAACTCTGACACAACTGGAGCTACTGCTCCTGCTCGCAAATGTGAGCTGAAGGAGGATGATGATAATGATGATGGTGATGGTGATAAGAGCAGTGAAAAGCCCCAGGGCTCCAGGAGCTGCTGCCCCGTCACATCCCAGTCAAGGTGATGTCTGGTTGAGGAGCTGCGCAGTGTGCTGTGATGGATCAGTGCCTGCTCGTCTCTGCTTCTTACCTGTGCAGGTAAGCAAAGAGACATGGCAACTGTCCAAACACTGAGCCCGAATGTTGTCTGTCATCTGCACAAACATAAGTGACATATACCCATTTACTATCAAACCTGTGGCAGACATTCAGAACCATGACGTAGGCTACTGAACATGTCCAACCTCATGCACGTGCGTCCACACTTCCAGTATTCCTGCTGTGCGTGGATTATGGACGTCATCAATGATAAAGATCCTTATCGTTAATGAGCTGTGTGAAAAGTGAAATATAAGGCAGATGAGGAAATGAAAGAAGAAAAACACTGACAAGACAAAGCATTGTGTTACGTTATAAAGATGAAAGTTTATTTCACTGCATTAGGATGATCATAGCTGCCTCCATCTCTTAATGAGAAGGTATATTATTGGTGAGTTTCACTCCCCTCCGTTTTCCCTCTGAAATATTTCTTTCTTGTTTCCAGCTCTGTCTCTGTGTTTGATTCCTACACCCTGTTTACACCTGGCATTAAGTGTCTCATATCCAGATTGTATCTGGATCTGGCTTTTCCACGCTCTTTATTAGATGGAACAGTTAAGAGAGACAGAAAATGGGGAGGCAGAGAGTGTGAATGACATGCAGGAAAGGGCTGCCCGATGCGGGATTCGAACCAGGGCCGCCTGCAGCGAGGATCGTAGCCTCTATACATGGGGCGCCTGCTTAACCCCCCTGTCAAGGAAGGAGGAAGGAAAGAAGGGAAAAACGAAGGGAAAGATGGGAGGAAAGAAGGAAGGAGAAAAGGAACGAAATATAGAAGGAGGGAGGATTGGGTTAATTGGGTCAAAAAGGAAGGAAGGGATGGAACAGATTTGTTCAAGGAAAGAAGAAGGAAGGGAGGGAGGGAGAAAGGATTATGAAAAGAAGGAAGGGGAAAGGATTGTGGAAAGAAAGATGGAGGGAGGGAACATATTCGTTCAAGGAAGGAAGGAAGAAGAAGGAAGGAAGAAGGGAAAGAATGTAGGAAAGAAGGAAGGGAAAAGGGAAGGAAAGAAAGATGGAGGGAGAGGAAACAGATCAGGTCAATTGGATCAAAAGAGGGAGGACGAAGTAAGGATGAAGAGAATGAAGGAAAGAAGAAGGATGGAGGAAGGGAACAGAAGGTCACCAGGAGGGTTAACCTTCTGCACCACTCGATGCCCCTGTGTCTGGATACAGTCTGACCAGATAGTATTTACACCTGGCATTGATGTGCGTCTCCAGTGCCCACATTGAGATCCGACTGAGATCTGATCACATATTTACACGGCTAAATTAAAAAAGAAAAAAGAAGATAAATAGTAGAAGTATTTCCGCTCAGGTAGTTTCATGCGGATACAGGACGCATCACCGTTAGACTTGTGTTCAATGTGGTCACAACGTGTCCCTAATCACCTTCAGAGGTGGTTTGGCCGATCGGATCACAATCTGTCCTCAATTTGTCTCGGGTGCATTTACACCTGTACTTTCATGTGGTCAAGCACTCGAGCACTGATTACAATCAGATGAAAAACGCATGTGACTGCCGGGTGTAAACGGGGTGCTGGTTGCCTCTTGCTGCCATTTGTACACCAGAAACCCCTCCACATCTTCACCGTACAGACCCCAGCTCTGTCTTCAGTCTTGTCCAGATCCAACAGTTTGCCAAGTGGTATAAATACACAGTGAAACAAGTCCCAGTTTGGTCTGGACCTCTGCTTGGCCCCGTGTTCACCTGTGCTTCAGCTTCATCATCCATGGTACTTCTCTACAGTGCTCTGTTCCTCCAGCAGCGGCCTGGAGCTCAGGGCTTTAACTTAGCTGTTATGATGTGCTCTGAAAACCTGGTTGGGCAGAAGCATACAGTAGGTCAGGTTGAGGGTATCAAATCATTTCTAAAACACAGAGTGTTCCCAGGAGTGGCCTCAATATCTGTAACAGTGGCCTCAATAATTATGAAACTGAAGAAGTCTGGAACGAGGACACGTCCGTCCAGCTAAACTAGGAGACTAAGAAGTCAGTGTTCATAAGAGAACTTTAGACAACCTCTGCTGAGATTGAAAACCTGCCAGATGGAGGCTATATTCTCTCTGTATGCGCTGGACTTCCAGTCATTTTATAATTATTATCATTTTTATGGGCGTGGTTGTGTCCCATTGGCTGAAAAGCCTAGAGCTTGTTAAGCAGAGGGGAAAGCAGTTTAATTCAGAGGTTTGTGCATTGAAGATAATCCTAGGTTTACCTGGTGATTAGAGATCAGTCATGATGGCCCTGTTCAGACCTGACATTAAAGGGATAGTTCAACATTTTGGCAAATTGGCCCATTGCCATAATCCCTATAGTCATAGCAGTAGGTTTGTTACCTTTATTTGTCGGTGCAAGCTATTTTTAGAACGGCAGAGCAGAGCCGTGAGCTGCTCAGAGCTACAGGAGGCTAATGGGATTTCTTGGTTTCCCTCATCAAACTCATCAAATACACAATCCAACAACTCCACAACGCTCTGGTGGACAAGTTGTGACCTGCACATTCACCACGCTATGAGATAATAACACAACGTTACCACACAGAGTTGTTTTAGAGGGAAATTCATCCAAAACCGCTGATGCGCGTTGCCTTCAGTCTCTGCATTTGCAATTTTGAAAATAAAAATAGCTTATAATAAGGTAAGGTAACAAAGGTAACAAATAAGGTAACAAACCTGCTGCTATGAACATAGCCATTGGCTAAAAACAAAGACTCACACCTGTTTACTTGCAGGGGAGGTTTATGACACACAGCAAAAGGCCACCAGGTGGAATCAAACCCAGGGCCGTGCAGCGAGGTTTATAGTCTCTGTTTATGGTGTTCCTGCTCTACAGCACGCAGACACCAGTCAGATTTTAGAGCAGAGGGGTATTCTGCGAAGGTGGCTCAACATGCCCGGGCTTTGTGTTCACCTTCCAGCTCAACAAAGCCTCAAGTCCCGGCCCGGGTTAACACCGTAATGCGAAGCTGGTTATCAACTTAGTTTGTCAAGTCCGGCTCTCAGCTTTATGTTCTGTGCGCGTTCACATCAAAGGGGGCGTTCGGCGTCATATGATTCTACTTCCGCACCAAATTGATCCACAACGGGCTGATTTCAGCCAAGAGGATGGCAGTGTTTTATTGGAGAGAGTATAGTGATATTTAAAAAACCACCATCGCAGCCTGAAGCAACAGTGTTGCTGCAAATACGGTCGACTAGACTACGACAAGAGAGGAGATGCTTTTCATTTTTCTGACAGCTCTTGCGCTACTTATAAATTATATGTATAAATTGCTAAATATGAATATAACTAAATATGAAGCTTGTCCATTTCAACTAAATAAAGTAGAGCAACATCAACTGTCATTTAAAATTGTGTTTTATATATAGGCCTATTTAATGATCGCAATTATAACGCGAGTGGGTTTTTATTGGAAGCGAGTCTCAGGTTACAGTGGGTTTTTTTAGGTGCTGCAGCAAATTTCATATCGTCTCTGTACAAAGACAACAAAGAGCTTTTTAAATGTGAAAACAGCGGAGACTTATTCAAGATTTGCGTTTGGGCAACACTGATATAACAGGCGATCACATTGAATTAATTTATTCATGGCCACATTAAGTAAAATTATTAACTTCACCGATTATCATCTGTCTGTCCTGCTGCCAGCAGTGACTGACTGTACAGCCTACAATAAAATATATACGCTATAGTCTAGGCTACGGTTGAGGAGAACATCTGCAGGCGGAGACAGCTCAGTAGGGACGCTCCGGGAGAGGTAAACAGCCGCTGATCAGCTGATTTCTCCCTCCGTACAAACGCTCAGTTTTGATCCAGATCCACTGGACTTTCAAAGTAAAGCTGACGCCGGCTGAAAATGAGTTAAATAGTGAAACAGCGGCGCTTTTATCGCCGGTTTTATGATTAAACTCTGAACATAAGTTAAGTTAAGTTAAGCATAAGTTAAGCATAAGTTACCATGGAGATCTAGCCGCGCTAAAAGAGAGCCACGTTTCCAGTACAGGCAAGCCTTGCTTTAGACTCAACACAGCTGGCTAACGCACTAAACTGGCTTCGAAGAATACCCCTCAGGCCTGAGCAGGTTTAGGTTAACTATAACTCAGAGCTGACCACTGGGATCAGATCACTGAAGATGCAGGTTAATTCAGGGACTGAATGGGGCTGATATTGATATTTCACTATGGGATGTACAGTATCATCTCTGTGTGAGCTCTGCTCTAGGTTTGAGAAATTTGAGACAGGATATTGTGGCAGGAGCAGAGCAGATCCATTTGTTGGTTGTATTGTGTTGTAGAGAGAGAGATGATGATGATGATGATGATGATGATGATGATGCTAAACCTAATCCAGGCAGAGAGATAGCTAGTTAGCTAGCATGTGCACTTTGTTTGTTTATGTTTAGACAAGTTTTGTTAGTTAGTTTTGTTGTAGACAAGGCAAGGCAGCTTTATTTATAGCCTATAGCGCATTTCATACCAAGGAGCATAAAAACAAAACACACATACACAAACTAGACTAAAATAGAGCATAAAATATGAGTTTGCAGCATTAAATATTGATTTGTATTCAAACAATTAAGAGGATTTGCCGTGCAAATCCAAGATTAGGATTTAAGGTTCTTTAAAAGAGCTCAACATGAACATAAATGTTTTGAACCAGGATTTAAAAGTGCTTAGAGTTGGGTCTTGGAAACATTAATGCCTCACATAACTGCACCACTGGTTTTGGTACTAACCTTCATCAGGCTAACAGTTTGTCAGCAGTGACAGGGCGTATTTAATAAGGACGTGATTACACACGTGTGGCCCATTATCATCATGACGTCAGAGTTTCAATCATAGGATTAACCAAAAGACATTATAACAACAACAACAAAATGAATCATCTGAAGAGATTTTTTTTGGAATATAAAAGAACTCTAATACTAAGTATGGGACAAAAAAATCGGCCTCAAACAGGCATGTTACAGTAGCTCAAAGATAACAATACATTTTTATATCAGACACACTGATAGGTCACCTAACGTTTAAAATGGACCTGTATGATAGACGTATAGAAATAATACACGTGTGTAATCACTTCCTTATGATAAAGGTATGGAAACATGAAGACAGTGTCAGGGCCGTTGCTAGGAATTCTGAGCCCCCTGAAAGAATACCAAAGTGGGTCCCTGACTTTTTTTATTCAGCCTACTTTATTTTGATGCTAATGCAGCATTACTATGAGTATTAGTCAGGGTCTAAGCGGAATAATTCAGTAGACTACTGGGGTTTTTTGTGGGCCCTACGGGCGCTGGGCCCCTAGAATTATCATCACCTTTCTCTCCTATACGGCCCTGGACAGTGAGCAGGAGTTTTTAACAAAAAGCACATCAGTGCTAAAATTCCTCAACTTCAACTCCAGTCCAGGTGATGATCCAGGAGGAATCTGAAACACTGCAGCGGGCGGCAGTGGGCTCCTCGTTGTTGCCTACTTGTAAGTAGGACACATGCTCCTGTGAGTCTCACAGCTGAACACTGGACGCTCACAGAGCATGTGAGGGCGAGCGGACTTCCTGTTGGCTCATAATTCGATCACACCTCTGCTGCTCCTACAGAAAGATGTAGTAGCCTACTCTGTGTTTCACAGCCTCTTGTCCATTGGTTGTTTGTAGGAAAAATACTTCTCAAGCCAAGTGTGTGTGTGTCACATGAAGAGTGCAAGATCTCTACTGTAAGTGCTGTGGTTGGACAATGCCTTTTTATCAGCCTCTACATCACAGTCCATCAGCCACTGCGTCCCTCCAGCAGGGTGTTTCCATCAGGGGTGTGTCTCCGAAAATGATGTTGTTTAAAGGGATACGAGACCGCACACTGTTGCTCCCGAGTGCAGATTTTATTTAGCACATCAATCGTAACGTTTCGAGCGCATTTTGCTCTTCTTCAGACTGATTAGAATGCAATCGACGCCCCGCGGTCTCCTCTCCTCTTTTTTCTGTATTTATGTTTTGAGACCAGCACCTATTTAGATTGGATGTGCGCGACCTTTTTTACCTACTTAAAGGGATACGCCAACTTTTTTTTTTCATGTCTTGCCTCACTCCCAACACCATCTCAAGCAGATAGACACCATCCTTTTGACCGTGTGTGAGCTGTATCACCTGTAATTAGCTTAGTAGTGTATGGGTAGTGTTAGCCTGCCTCCTACCCAAGCTGAAATCAGCAGTCAGAAGCTGATTTCATTTTAGCTCTAGCTCTAAACTTCCGGTTACTTTCACAAAATAAAACACCCGTTGCCCTTTACATACAGAAGTGCTTTTACTTTGAAATAGGAAGCTAACCTACCCTCGATGTAGCTAGCTTGAACCAAAATAAACCGTCTTTGCTTGAACCCTAGTTTTGACCAATCTTCCCGTTAGCGGCATTTGACCGCTCAAGATGCCTTACTGGAGAGTTTTGTCAGCTCTGAGACCAAGATCGGTCCGTTTAGAGTTGCTGAAGAGTGTCTCTGATGACTTTAGGTGGAGGCAGGCTAACACTACCCATACACTTCCAGTGTTTGAGCTAAGCTAATTACGGGCGATACAGGCTCTCCCTTCTTACTGCACACACAGTGGAAAGGATGATGTCTATCTGCTATAGACTCGTGAGTGAGGCAAGACACAAAAGAAAAAATGTAGGCGTGTCCCTTTAAAGCAACATTGCAGTGTTTCGCACACGTGCAGGGAAGTTACATAGTGCGGTTTCAGCCGACGCGACCCCGCTCAGACCGTGGCAGCAGCTCCATTCATCCTATTAACCATTTTTCTACCACTGCAATGAGTCTGGAAACATTATTTTAAAGGACAATTCCGGGCAAATTCAACTTGGGGGTGTATGTTACTATCATTTTAGGTCTAAAAGAAGGAATGTGAAGATTTTCAGTTTAATCTCTCCTGTTTTGCGGCAGCTCCGTCTGTCCCTGCATCGCTACGGCAACAATGAATGGGAGTGGATGCAAGTTCCGCTAGTTAGGCTGTTTACATCCCACAAAGCCGCAATTTTTTTCCACAGATAGCGTCAGATGGCGACTCAAACATGTACCGATAAGTTTATTTACTTCAAGCAAGCCGACATGCTTGTAAAACTAGATCTAATTCAAAGTCTCGCGCAAGACCCTGCTGCCGTGCTCGGTGCATTCAAGTGCAGTAGGAGCTGCCGCTTGTGTCATAAACACAGGAATATCAACTCTTTACTTGCTTCAAGTGCACATTTTTTTCCACAGACAGCGTCAGGTGGCGACTCAAACATGCGCCGATAAGTTTTTTTACTTGTAGCAAGTCAAGAGTCGATATTTCTGTGTTTATGACACAAACGGTAGCTTTCTGACTTCCCCCGAATGCACCGAGCACGGCAACATGGTGTCGCGCGAGACTCGGGGAGACTTTGAATTTAGATCTAGTTTTACAAGCATGTCGGCTTGCTTGAAGTAAATAAACTTATCGGTACATGTTTGAGTCTCCATCTGACACTGTCTGTGGAAAAAAATTGCGGCTTTGTGGGATGTAAACAGCCAAACTAGCGGAACTTGCATCCACTCCCATTCATAGCTGCCGTAGCGATGCAGGGGCAGACGCAGCTATCGCAAAACAGGAGCGATTAAACTGAAAATCTTCACATTCCTTCTTTTAGACCTAAAATGATAGTAACATACACCCCCAAGTTGAATTTGCCCGGAATTGTCCTTTAAGGCCGAAAAAACTCCGCAAAACTCTGCAATGTTACTTTAACTGATGTTGTAACAAACACGTAGTATTTCCTTCACAATTTAAAAGAAGCTTAAGCTGCAACAACAGGAACAGTTTGATTTGCATCAGCAGCCTCTGGACAGAGCTCCACTGCAGCTGAAAGTGGCCAAGCAGTAAACAACTACATGGCTCAGTGAAACACAGAAACAAGATTCATCTCCTCCAGTGTGAACTGGAGTGAGCTGTAGGAAACACAGCAGCTCTGCCCTCAGTTTATCAGTGTGTTCTGTACTTTACACCCATGCATCAAACTGAATTTGATTTGATTCGATGGAAACACAAAGACACGGCCTTTCCTAATAAAAGAAGAGGATGATGAGCTGAGTTTCCTCTGAGGTGATAATGAAATGAAAACACTGATGTAATAATGCGATGCTGCGTCGTGCATGTTTAACTCGGGCTCTGAAAACAAGAAGCTTCCACATCAGTGAGGGTGGATTCAAGAAGCCAGTCGCTTCTCCTCAGAGGTCGGATTCGTCAGTGCTGCGGTCTGGCTCCTTGTTTTGACAGCTCCACCTCCGTCCACCAGCTTCAGCCTGTTTGTCTGTATGTGAGCGGACAGAGGCGGCCTCTGCCTCAGTCAGCGCCGGCTCCAGAACGCAGAGGATGAAATAAGTGGACATCCTGGTGGAGCGCTGGCAGTGAGAGGCCTCCTTCAGTATAAACGCACTCAGTGAGTGAATAATGTACGTGGGGAAATGGGTCCAGACTGCATCCACTCGGCGATGTGCATTTCTGCCTCCGTGAGCAGCCCGAGGCGAGGACTGCGCCTCTGACAGCACAGCGACTGAAGACTGTGGTTTTCTGGTGTGTTTTGATGTGACCTGATTAGACTAGAGCAGGGAACTGCACTTAGATCTAAATGGGGGCCAGTCTGTTCAACCCTTTGTGCATAGTTTTTGTGATGTGACACTTTGTTGTGGGATAAATCCCTCCGATGAGGAGCTGTTAAACAAAAGATAAAGCCACTGATTGGAAGGACAGTCTATGACAAAGTGTACTGAGATGCTGAACCCAGACTCTTCCCTGATGTAGGCTATCAGTGTGGTATAAAGTGTTTTGAGTACAGTCCTTTTACTTTGTAATTCAGGGAACGTAATAACGGCCAATAATGTAATAATTTTGGCCATTTCAAATGTAATAAAGCCAATAGTGTAATAATGTGCCAATAATGTAATAAAACTTTTGAGCCAATAACGTAATAACTTTTTGCCGATAATGTAATAAGGCATTACATTATTGGCTGGTTATTACGTTATTGGCCTGGTATTAAAAAAAAACCTTTCAAAATGTAATAACTGGTGCCGATAATGTAATGCCTTATTACATTATCGGCAAAAAGTTATTACGTTATTGGCTCAAAAGTTTTATTACATTATTGGCACATTATTACACTATTGGCTTTATTACATTTGAAATGGCCAAAATTATTACGTTATTGGCTGTTATTACGTTTTTGGTTGTAACAGACATATTATGGAAATATCACTTTTTGAAGCCTCTTTGGTGTTTGTTTTGCCTTCCGGTCCTCAAAATGTGAGAATTGACAAAAAATCTGTAATTTTCAGCCTCCCCACGTTGAAATCCATGTGGTTTTATGAGCTGTTCCCTCAGGTATCTTCCAGTGATGTAACTAGGATTCGAATTTGTATAACACCACCCCTACCTGGTGCCAGTAGAAGGGGCGGAGCAAGCAGTGGTTCATTTGCATTTAAAGGGACAGGCACTGAAAGCAGCCGTTCTGAACGGGGCTGTTTTGAGAGGATGAAAAGAGCTGGGATGTTTGATCCTTGGGGGATTTTGACCAAAACATGTCAGACACCAATAGGACTATTTTATTTTGTGGGAAGGGGGCAGAATATGTCCCCTTTAAAATTTTCGGAGCACAAGTGGAACATTGTAAATTGACTTGCAAAGCAAATTCACATTTCCTTTTCATTCATGACCTGTAATGACAGATTCTGTGTTTTACCTTTTCTGGCAAATTTACTGGTTGCCAGGTGCTCTCTGAGAGAGAACAGCATTGCATTTTGGGATATATGCTTATCTGCTTTGTCTCCATATTTAGTCCAGAGCTGGAATTAGCCCAGTTTAGCATAGAGACACGAAGGGGAGCCGTTACCGTGGTGTCCAAGCCACCACTGAACATGGTTTACAGACAGTGTGTAGTTTATTTGTTTGCGGGTCCCTTTTTGTTAACTTTTTTTCCTGCTCTCCTCCTTATTCGCTCCCAAAACTCACTGGTTGCGTCATTGCATAACCTGATGATTGACGTCTGTCAATAGCCTAAAACTCTTTTCTTTTTTCTCAGATTAAAATGAAAATGTGCAATCTATGAGTAACTTCGGAGAGAAATAAAACACAGATAGTGCACACATGGCACTGCTACAATGAGATAGACCTATTGACAGTTTATTTACAGATTTTGTTTGACAGGGGATCAAGGTTCAGCATCCAATCAACTAGGTAGAGTTGCTCTGGTAGGATCAGGAGGAAACAGCCTCCAATGAAGCCTCCAGTCGAGTTAACAATAAGTTTGGTGTTTGTTGTGTGAGTCTGAACTATTGGACCACAACAATGACTATCATTCAACAACTTGTTTTTTATTCTTTAATTCTTCTTTTAACATTCAGCTTTCCATCCATTATGCAGCTCACTAGTGAACCCTAGTGTCCTGACATTGGACATTTTTATCTTCACAGGCGGTTAACGTGAATCTTGTGAAAGACATTTATTGAAATGTAACAGCTCATTTTGGACACCGTCGGCAGCTCTGACAGGCTATCGCAGATTCTTTCAGACCATAGTCGCTGGAATAAATATTTCACAAGCCACGGATCCTCCAAACAGCCTGACATCTACAACATGGCTTTCTTGAGATGAGGAGAAAATCAACTTCTGCTTGTGACCTGCTTCTGTCTCAGCAACAAACACTGCAGAGACTTCACAACATCCTCTCTGTTTGTTTTGGTTCCACTGCTGCAGACGACACTTTCCTAGCACAGAGGTTTGGATAGACATATGTGCAACTATGAATTTAAAAATGATATTGAAATAAAACTAGTATTCCTTCGCATAGGAGCACAGTTGCTGTTGTTATTTTGTCACTTTTAGTGGAAAGAGAGATAAGACTGATGTTCTTCTGTGTTGATCAGATATTAAGCTAGTGGATTGGGTCAAAGAAGGAAGGACGAAGGGAAAGAAGGCAGGCAGGAAGGACAAAGGGAGTTAGAGATAGAAGGGAAAAAGGAAGGTAAGATAGATGAACAGATTTGGTCAATTGGGTCAAAAAGGAAGGAAGAAGTAAGGAAAGAAGTAAGGCAGGAAGGGAAAAGGGAAGGAAAGATATATGGAGGGAGGGAATAGATTGGGTCAATTAGATCAAAAGAGGAAGGAAGAAGAAGTAAGGACGAAGGGAAAGAAGGAAGGGAGGGAGGACAAAGGGAGCGATGGGAGGAAAGATGGAAGGGAAAAAGGAAGGAAGAAGTAAGGATGAAGGGAGGGAAGGAAGGAAGTGAAAAAGGGAGGAAAGAAAAAATGGAGGGAAGGGACGGATTAGGTCAAGAAAGGAAGCAGAAGGACGGATGAAGGATGGAAGGAAGGAAGGGAAAAAGGATTGTGGAAAGACGAAAGGGAGAAAGGAAGGAAAGAAACGGAAGGATGGCGGTGTTTGATTGATTGATTGATTGATTGATTGATTGATTGATTGATGGAGGAAGGGAACAGATTGGGTCAGTTTGACCCAGAAGGACAACAGGAGGGTTAAAATGAGCTGTAGGTGCAAATTCAAACTGAATCCAGTGATGTGTGTTCATGTTTTGACGTGAACAAGCAAAAGGAAGAAAAAAGTCTGCACCCCAGATGAGCTCCCTTCTGAGGAATTTATTAGCGTAGTGACGTTTCGAGCGCTAAGGCTCTTTTTCAAACTGCTGTGTATATCGACAGACATGAAACTGCTATTTAAAGGGATAGTTCAACATTTTGGCAAATTGGCCCATTGCCATAATCGCTATAGTCATAGCAGTAGGTTCGTTACCTTTAATTGTAGGTGTAAGCTATTTTTAGTACGGCGGAGCGGAGCAGCAGGCTGCTCAGAGCTACACTATGGAGGCTAAGGGAATTTCTTGGTTTCCCTCATTAAACTCATCAAATACAAAATCCCAAAAACTCCAAGGTGCTTTTGTGGACACGTTGTGACCTGCACAACCACCACACTATGAGATAATAACGGACCGATACGAAACGGAGCCGTTTTCGAGGTAAATTCATGCAAAACCGTTGTTGCGCGTTGCGTTCAGGGACAGTTTTTCAGCAAGCAGTCTCCGTATTTACCCTGTATTTACCCCGAAAAGGGCTTATGGCAATGGGCCAATTTGCCAAAATGTTGAACTATCCCTTTAACAAACACAAACAGACCCTGCCCAGGTGAGCAATCAATTCAAATTGGGAGTCAACCATTCTGCACGAATGAAGAGGGGTGTGACCTCCACAAAAATAGAAAAAACATAGCAAGCAATTTTAACAAACAATTTCTTATAGTATTGCATGTAGAAAAATATTAGTTAGTAGAAAAATATAGTATATACATTGGTAGAAAAAATATATTAGAAAAAAAATATATATACAGTAGAGTTTCAATCAACAGTCGTAATCCTAAGTAGTAGGGGGACACAAAAACCTAGCTACTGTAGAGAGGCGCCTCTGTCTATTAATTACTTATAGGATCAAAAGACCACTATAAATGAATATGCCGAATAGTGAAAAATAAAGATAAATCAATAAATAAACAAATAAATATTGTATCGACAAAGAGAATCAGAAAATACCTCACTTAAAGGAGTCATCACCCGGAAATCGCAATTTCTCTTGTTAAAACATGCATATTGGTGTTTGACCTCAGTTGAAACTTGCCTGAAAAGCTGGAGTTTGAAAGTGGCGCCGTTTTTTCGCTTCGGCTCTTTTTCCGAACAGGAATAGCACACAAGGGTGTGCCTTCCTAAAGCACGAGATTTTGATTCTGCTCCTACGGTGACCTCACCGTAGGAGGCTACTTGCCTCTTTCACCACCCAACCCCGCCCCGTCCGCTACCTGAAATCGCCGAAGCGGTACCAGGGGGCTGTTTATGTTTTGGAGTCTGCATGCAGGCCCCCCCCCCCCCGGCTCTGTCCTTCCTGCGGCGAATCAACGCGCGCCTCATTACATATTATACAATGCACATCCGGACCAGTCAAAACCTCGCGCGTAATCTCGTGTGATAAAGTCGCGGTACGAAAAAGGGTCAGAACAAGCTCAATGTTTGATTAATTTTTTTTTTCTTTTTTTCTAATAAGTTTTACGAATTGATCCAAAGCGATCCAAGGGGGGCTGGATACGTAAAAAACCAGGTTATGACTCCTTTAACAAACAATTTCTTATAGTATTGCATGTAGAAAATTTAGTTAGTAGAAAAATATAGTATTGGTAGAAAAAATATATTAGAAAAAAAATATATATACAGTAGAGTTTCAATCAACAGGCAGAGTCGTAATCCTAAGTAGTAGGGGGACACAAAAGCTACTGTAGAGAGGCGCCTCTGTCTATTAATTACTTATAGGATCAAAAGACCACCATAAATGAATATGCCGAATAGTGAAAAATAAAGATAAATCAATAAATAAACAAATAAATATCGTATCAGCAAAGGAGAATCAGAAAATACCTCACAGAGTACAGCGAACATACTCATGCATCACAATCAGCACAATCACCATAATAGAGAGACTCCACACCCATCCCAATTGGGCCCACCTGATGTGCGTGTCTTTTTTGTCTATTTTGTTGACGTGAACAAGCAACATGACGACGCCCTCTTCAAACCGCTGTCTCTGCCTGAGGCGTGGCGTCTTCATCTTCTGTACGGAGGATGTTTGTTGCCGCTAAAATATCAGAGAACAAAATGTATTTGTGAGAAAATCTTCTACAGGTCTCCTTACATGAAATCACATGCTGATTTGCAGACGCAAACTCCCATCATTTCATAAAAGTGCGTGCGTCTGTGTGTGTGTGTTTTGCATCACGTTCACTGCAACATCTGTAAAAAACAAAACAAAAAAAGGAATGCAGCTCACGAGTTTCCTAAGTGTGATCCGTAAAACAGGATTTGTGAACCTGCAATGCAGAATTTGAGAATTGTGTGGAAAAAAAAGTGTGCAGTAGCTGCATTATTTTTCTCTGTGACCTCAGATTGACTGATACACATGTGAGACTGTTTCATACGTTACTGTCTCCTCTGTCACAGCTGTTTGACCTCAGCTGCAGAAGCTTCATCATAATAATGATAATACTAACAGATGAATTCAAGGTGGCTGGTGAGGAGCAGGGAGGTGTGTGTATGTGTGTGGGGGTGCTGCACCCTGGAGAGGTCACCTCCTCATCTGCCCTTCCACAGAGAGCAATTACCTGCTGGTTTCCATGGCAACCAGCAGCCCCACTGAGTGCTGAGGACAAGAGAGAGAGGAAGCATAGTGATGAGCCAGCGTTATCCCCACTCAGCAACGGTGCAGTAACATGGCGTCCATGTGTCTGCTGCTGACGTGTCACCACATGATGGAGCCCTGTCGTCATCACAGCAACACGGCAACGATAGAGGATTAAAGGGATAGTTCAACATTTTGGCAAATTGGCCCATTGCCATAATCCCTATGGTTTGTTACCTTTTAATTGTCGGTGCAAGCTATTTTTAGAGCGGCGGAGCAGAGCAGCGAGCTGCTCAGAGCTATGCTACGGAGGCTCATGTTTATGTTTATGTTTATTAAAGACTCCCATTAGCTGCTGGGATTTCTTGGTTTCCATCAAACTCAATACACAATCCAACAACTGCAAAATGACGAGACAGAGTCGTTTTAGAGGTAAATTCATGCAAAACCACTGATGCGTGTTTCTGTTGGGGGCAGTTCTTCAGCAAGCAGTCTCTGTATTTACCTCGTTTCGTAATGTTCTGTTATTATCTCATAGCGTGGTGAATGTGCAGGTCACAACTTGTCCACCAGAGTGTTGTGGAGTTGTTGGATTGTGTATTTGATGAGTTTGATGAGGGAAACCAAGAAATCCCATTAGCCTCCGTAGCGTAGCTCTGAGCAGCTCACGGCTCTGCTCCACCATTCTGAAAATAGCTTGCACCAACAGTTAAAGATAACGAACCTACTGTTATGATTTATAGGGATTATGGCAACGGGCCAATTTGCCAAAATGTTGAACTATCCCTTTAAGTATCAGATATTAGGGATGAAACTGTATGTCTTAAAATGTGGAATAAATTACTGATGTCAGACATGATCTCCCATATTATCAATAAATTGTTGAATGCTGTGACTCAGACGTGTGGGGAAAACATCTCTGTCTCTAATCCATGCAGAGGAAATCTGGGTTACTGTGTGTGTGTTCCTTGCTATTCTGCATCACTGAGAACAAAAAATTGATGAACCCTCCTCCTGTTATTATAGGTCACTCTCACTGTGGCTCTAAGCATTGATTGAGTTTCATATGGGCCACATTATCATATTTATCAGAGCACTGTCTAAACTTTGTGTTCTCTTCTCTCTGTTCCAGAGACATGAGAAGAAATACGCCAGACAATCTGAAACTTCAGTCAGAGATTAAACCTACACAGACCAACACCTTCGACCTGCTGACAGAAGGTAAGCATGTTGTGGTGAGAGCTGGACATGAATAGATTCATCTGAGTATGGGAGACATGTTCTCAGGGTGAAGTAGATCATTAAAGGATAAGTCAGCAGAATGTTTTTGTTAATATAAGTCCTAAATAGTCCTATTTTCCGTCAGCAATCACTTCCATAGAGTGTTTGGTCTCTCCATCACTCTGCTCTGCTGTAAACCAGGAGAAAATTTTCCTTGTGGGATACAAGTGTTATCCAATGAGGAGAGAGAACGGCATGAAGGGCTGTGTGTGCAGCCAAGGGGTGCGCGTGAATGTGGTGACGTAGGGACGAGGACCAATAGATGCCTGACGAGGGCGGGGGCCGCTAACTCATGGTGCGTTAAAGGCAACCCGTAACTCGTGTTTTTCCGACCTGTGAAGTCATACCGGTTCGATCTGGTACGAGTTCACGGGTCGGAAGTTACGCGAGGCCGTTATAGTGACTTTCACAGGCAACAGGTCGGAAAAACACGAGGTACGGGTTACCTGGAACGCTACAAAGTCGTAAGTCGTGACTTGAAGCCGTAATTTACGGTTTCAAAAGCCTGCCTTGAATGCAGCATTAGCCAAAACGACCGGATCGCTGACTTATGCTTTAAGTTCAGTCGTTCTCAAACTTTTTTAAACCAAGGACCTAAATTGACACAAATTAAACCATGGACCCCCATTGGACAAAAGCAAACACCAAGAATACATAAATATTTGTTCTGAGACTGAAGAACGTTACTTTTTTGGTCAATGTATGTTCAAATTAGGGCCAATGGCGTGAATGTTTGGAGATATTACAGAGAAATTTCTGGAAAAAAGTGGTAAGATTTCAGAGAGAAAAAAAAGTTACAATTTTTATAGAAAAAAGTTGTAACATTTCTAACATAAATAAATAATTCAAGAAAAATCTAAAAAAAAAAAAAAAAAAAGAGTTTAAAAAATGTCTTTAAAAAGTTGTAACATTTCTAAAAAATAAATTAATAATTAAAAAAAAAAAAAAAAAAAAAAAAAAAAAAGCTTACAAATTGTAGAAAAAGTGGTAAAACACCAAAAAAATTCAGTTGAGAACCACTGACCAACTTAGTTGACAGGCAGGTGCTGCTTGATTCAGGAAAAAGATGTTATCACAATAATTTTGATAAATATACAGTAGGGACCAACATCTGTTGAACTTCAAAAAAAAGAAAATATCTACATTTATACTAGTAGATATATGGTTAAAAAAAAAAGAGTTGAACTATATTGAAGTGCTTCCTCCTCTCATCTCCATGCTCTAACCCTGTCATTCTCTTTAAACCCACAAGATGTCCTTGTTCCACTTTCTCACCTGTCACCTGATCCTCTGCCCGTCTCCACGTCTGATCCCTCCATTCTCATCCTCCTGGCAGCCAGTGTAAATACTAACAAGGTAAAGACAATGGAGGGATGGAGGGATCTGTCTTTGTTCACCTGCTTCTTCATCATCTGTGTGTTTCCTGTCATGCTCCATCGGGTCAGACCTGAGCACCTGCACGTTCCTCCGTGCTCCTGTCAGATCAGCCTCAAACGCTGGTGAATCTAGCAGCATGACAGTGATAACACTCTTTGTTTGCACCAGATTATATTGGAAGATTGGAACAGCCAATAGGGAAACATTACCTTCCGTTGCCACTGCTGTTATGCGCTGTTACAGGACACAACCTGGGTGTGTTTCCTGTTGGTCTTCCACCCACATCTGCAGTGTTTTTGCCTCTTTTTCCTCAGTTTGTGAGGAATGAGTGTGATTGAGTGGTTTCACTGTGGTGAAGGAGAACAGAGACTGGACCGGCTCCAGACTCTGAAATCCACCACAACCTCAGTGGACGCGTTGATGCTTTCTCTGCCAGCAGTGACTGAACCTGCACTTCAGTGCACATCACTGACTCAGTGCTGAGTTATTGAGTATGACTGTGATGACATCATGTACAGTTGCAGTTGTGTTCGCGTCAGGATCATATAGGGGTAGGCGATATGGCAAAAATATCATATCACGATTTTTAAAAAATAAAGTCACGATTTCCATTTTATCACGATCTTAAATCGAAAAAAGAAAAACAGACAGTTTAGGCCAAAGGACCTTTCTGAACAGATTTTAATCTAAATAGCTGCGATTTTGCCAACATTTGCAAACAACATAAACATATTAAAAGATAAACAACACTCTGATAAAGTGCACTCTTGTAACATAAAAGGTAGCTTTCAATAAAATAGTAAAATAACTGTTTTATTCAACACAGTCATTTTAACAGGATTTAAAGGAGTCATAACCTGGTTTTTTACGTATCCAGCCCCCCTTGGATCGCTTTGGATCAATTCGTAAAACTTATTAGAAAAAAAAAAAAATTTAATCAAACATTGAGCTTGTTCTGACCCTTTTTCCTACCGCGACTTTATCACGCGAGATTACGCGCGAGGTTTTGACTGGTCCGGATGTGCATTGTATAATATGTAATGAGGCGCGCGTTGATTCGCCGCAGGAAGGACAGAGCCGGGGGGGGGGGGGGGCTTGCCTGCATGCAGACTCCAAAACATAAACAGCCCCCTGGTACCGCTTCGGCGATTTCAGGTAGCGGACGGGCCGGGGTTGGGTGGTGAAAGAGGCAAGTAGCCTCCACGGTGAGGTCACCGTAGGAGCAGAATCAAAATCTCGTGCTTTAGGAAGGCACACCCTTGTGTGCTATTCCTGTTCGGAAAAAGAGCCGAAGCGAAAAAACGGCGCCACTTTCAAACTCCAGCTTTTCAGGCAAGTTTCAACTGAGGTCAAACACCAATATGCATGTTTTAACAAGAGAAATTGCGATTTCCTGGTGATGACTCCTTTAAGTATATCAAAAAAATGGGTCAAATAAAAATACAAACTAAAGTAACTGTGGTTATCTCTTTTAGCAAACTTTGGCCCAGACGATCCTACGATCTCTGCACTTTGGCAGATCGTCTACATGCTCTATCACTTTACAATCTCAATATCATCAATATCATCATATCGCCCACCCCTACTGTAGGATCATATAGTTTACACCCTGAAGCTCATGAAACACAAGTCAGTCAGTCAATTTACCATCAGCCAATTAGGTTATTAGGTTAAGTGATTACAGATTATAAAAATCTGAGTCATGTGTTGATGTTTAAAGGGATAGTTCACCCAAAATTAAAATTTCACTCATTATCTACTCACCCTCATGTCGACTAATGGCTGGGAGAATTTTCAGAGTCCTCTGTTCCTTCTCTGAGTTACGGGGGGTCCACGCAGCAGTATTTGTCCATATAATGGTTGTGAATGTGCTCACTTTTCTTCGTCCAAAAAGACACACCAAAAAACATCCAAATACCTCCACACTGCTCGTCTGTAATGTCCCTCTTGTATTGAAGCCCTGACATGAGAAATTGTTCTGAAGAAAATTAAATAAATCTATATTTGAAGCTTGTTTGTAGCAGAAGCTCCCAGTGTCTCAGTTCACTGCTCTTCCTGTGTCAGTGCAAATCTTGCGTGATTTTCACTGACCGGCGGAACAATTTCTCATATCGGGCTTCAATACAAGATGGACATTACAGACCAGCAGTATGGAGGTATTTGGATGTTTTTTGGTGTGTCTTTTTGGACCAAGAAAAGTGGTATCCATTCACAACCATTATATGGACAAATACTGCTGCGTGGACCCCCCGTAACTCATAGAAGGAACGGAGGACTCTGAAAATTCTCACAGCTCTTAGTCGACATGAGGGCGAGTAGATAATGAGTGAAATTTTAATTTTGGGTGAACTATCCCTTTAATCCTTATGTGTGACAGCTAATGGTCAAAGGTCAATGGCACAATGAACACTCAATATACCACCTGTTACACAATTCTGCACAAATAACTCTCAGATTCTGTTGTCAACATCCTCTTGATGTATGTCTCTCATGTTCTCCCTCTGTCCGTCTCTTTCAGTCTCCTCCTTGAGCCCGTTTCCCCGACCTCCGAGATCCTCCTGCTGATGATGGACACCTAAAACATTTCTCAGACGCCACTGGACCGAACAGACAGCCATGAATCCCCAGGAGATGGAGCTCGGCCAAGAAGTGATGGAGGAAACCGATGTGCCTCCTCACCATCGCCACAACAGCCACAGCCGGTCCCGTAACCACAGCAACCAAGAAAACCAGTACAGACGGTCCGAAGCCCTGGCCGGAGGGAGCGGCGGCGGCGGCAGAACCAGGGCTCAGCAGCAGCAGCAGCGCCGTCCGCAGGAGGAGCAGGACATGGAAGCGCAGTACGGAGCTCAGCCCCAGCAGCCCCAGCCCATCCCTCGACCCGCAGTGACACGGTATCGCAGACAGGGGGACAGCGAGGCCCGGCTCCGAGCCCAGCAGCAGAGACACAGACAGAGGCAGCAGAGGGAGGCGGAGAGAGCGCAGCACTTAGCACAGCAGGAGAAGCAGCAGCAGCAGCACCACGCAGAGATGACCCACGAGGATGAACGAGAGAGGGACGACTCTGCGCTGGCCCGCTCGGCCAGCACCGAGAGTGGCTTCCACACCCACACCGACCGCGCCGAGGGGGACGACGGCCTGGTCATGATGTCCTTGGAGCCCGAGGGGCATCCGGAGGCGGAAGACGAAGCGGGGAACTACGGAGTCCAGCTACGTCCTGAGGCGGAGGGATACACTGAGAGCGCTGAGGCAGAGCAGCAGCATCTCCATCCGCATCCCAACTACCCTCCTCAGCCCCAACCCCTACCCCAACCCCCGCCCGATGTCCAGAACCCACAGAGACAGGATGAAGCGGAAGGGATACTGAGCACCGGCTACTCCAACTACGTCTACACCCAGCCCCTCGGCCACGCCGGGGGGAGGGCTGACATGTTGGTCGGTCAGAGCTTGGAGAATTTAGATTCCGGACTTGCAGATGAAGCCTATTCTGAGCCATATGACATTTACTCACTGTCTGAGCATGTTTACGAGGAGATCTGCGACGCTCCCACGGCAGTCCCGTCCGCAGCAGACGGGGCCGGCGAGCCAGAGTCTCTCCAACAGAGGAGGGCCGGCTTCCGGCTGCTGGAAGGCCGGGTCGGAGGCGGCGACTACCACCAGCAGGAGGCGGTGGGCTCCCGGCTGCGCCACTACGACGAGCGCTCGGACGGCGAGTCGGACAGTCCGGAGAAGGAGGCGGAGTTCGCCCCGTACCCCCGCGCCGACAGCTGCGAGCAGGAGGAGGACATCGACAGCATCGTGGCCGAGGTCAAAGAAAGTCTGAGCTCTCAGAGTCTTCATCAAGACACCATTGATGAAGAAAATGAGCTGCCACAGGACGAAGACAAACTGGCACCCGAGGCTCACACCGACTCCGATAAACAGCACAGCAAGGCTGGTGGCAGAGGGAAGGCGGCCAGAAAGCAGGCGAGCAGCCCCTCGGAGGAGCCCGGGGCGCTGAAGAACAGCCAGGAGAAAAGGGACGCCATCAGTCTAGCCATCAAGGACATCAAGGAGGCCATAGAGGAGGTGAAAACCAGGACGGTGAGATCCCCTTACACACCAGATGAACCCAAGGAGCCCATCTGGGTGATGAGGCAGGACCTGAGCCCCACTGCAGAATGTGACCTTCAGCCATCACTGGGCGGTGATGTAAGTACAGCACCTCTGGATACTATTGATCAAATTGTATTGGATAATGTCAGTGTCTGTCCTGGTTTACTTTGCTGACCTCCAAAGGTCCTGTATCACTGCATCAAGTCCAGGCTTGTGACGATAACAAATTTTGCTGGACAATATATTGTCCCACAAATTATTGCAGATAAACAATATTATTGTCAACCTTTTTTGAGAACAAATTAACCACTAATATAATAATATTTCATAATAATGCAAGTAGACCTTTTCAAATGCAATAAACTTTTATTAAACCTGCTGGTAACTTCAGTTAATCGGCTCGTTTTCTCCCCCGGGATGATGACGGAGGTTGACCGGAGCTCAGCAGACGGCTGCAGTCTGTGAGAAGCCCCCGTTGCTCCGCAGTGGCTCTGCACAAAAACATCGAAGGAAATCTCCTGACAGGCGGTATCTGGATAAACTGACCACAGACTGGGGATCTAAACTGTGATTTTGTCGCATTAAAAATATGAAAACTTTAAAAAGTGACGTATTAACAGCGCTGCAGCATGAATCAAAAAAAGCTTTTAGCTGCATAGCTTTACCGCTAGTGAGGTATTATTGCTAGCGCTGCCAGTTGTCACCAAATGCATTCTGGGAACCAAAGATCCTGGATGACTGACGAGAAGGTTCACTCTGTTCATTCTGCTATGGAACAAACAGCCAAGGTGCTGAGACCGATGCACAGAGCGAAGTATCTCGTCATCCAGCCTGTTTGGAGGCCAGAGACGAGGAAAACAAATACATAGAGGCCGGAAAAATTATCTTGTTCATTTTCATTTATCATGCGATTGATTTATTGATCATCATCCCAGGCCTAGTCAAGTCTTTACCAGAAGCGTACATGCGTTTAAAAGCTAAAAACAGCATGGAACTGGATTTATACAAGTGGGTGGACACACACCTGCAGGCAATGTTCCTTTTCTGTATCACCATCAGCCAGTCAGTCAGAAATGTGTGTGTGGAGGATGCACCCCCCCCCCCCCCTCCATGTTCAACCATATATGGTCAGTGCAAGGCTTTCCACTGCTCGTGCACGTAAATGATGCGGTTCATCGATCAAGGAGGTCGATGGCCGATGCAATTACACTGGTCCTTTGTAACCAGTGTGTCGTCACCTAGCAACCCTGACAATGTATCAATTTTTTCCACAAAATCTTTGGTTTGATTTGAAGGCTCTGGTGTTGGGTTGAACCATTAGCTGCTGAACTGAGCTGAAACACAATGCTGGCATTGAACCTTCCTCTTGTCAGCTTTCTACTACCATCTCTTGTGTTTTAAATCAGCTGTAAAACACACTAAAAACACAAGTTTTTATCCAATTTGTTTTTCTTCTCTTCGTTACAATGTTCCTTATCCATGAAAAGGTTGGTTTTGCACTTATGATTCATATTCACTTATGATTCATATTCACTTATGATTCATATCATCTCCGACCGCTGCCCGGCTCATTCTGATAATAATCATTCTGCTTCAGCATTCAGGTCCATTTTTATCTCAACTAGCCAGAGCTTTAGTGAGTCCAGGTTGAGGAGAGGAAGCTGTGGAAGCTGAACTTCATCCAGCTGCTCATTTTGTTCTGACAAGTCAGAAACACACAGAAATGGACCGTAGCACTAGCGGTAGCAACAAGCCACGCCGCGCCTGGTCTGAAATGACATCATCCGGGGGCGGTGTGTGGCGCAGTGGTTAAGGCAGCCGCCCCATGTATATGCAAATGACGCGTCATCCAGACCTTTCCTGCATGTCATTCCCCTCTCTCTGCCTCCCCCTTTCCTGTCTATCAAATAAAGGCATAAAACGCCAAAAAAATATACTTTAAAAAAAAAAAAAAAAAAAAAAAATTAAAAAATTAAAAAAAATAAATGAAATGACATCATCCAGATCAGTAGGTCAACCTACAGACCCCGGATGTTGATAAGATGCCACCACGGGCTCAGAGGGGAATAACACTAGTGTATATTGGTGAAATGAAGGAGTTTCATGGCAGGCAATGTGTTATTTAGAGGCTGCATTGTGCTGCCCCGTGTTCTCACATTATACAGATATACGCGGCTCTCGGCTGGAGCTCATTTCATCAGAACGACTTGTAATGACACCAAAGTTATCTGGGTGAGGAAATTATTGTTATGCTTGAAATAAGGTCCAGATTGTAAAAAAACAACACTAATTATCCTTAGTAAGTTCCAGCCACGGAGAAACTGAAGTCCAGTCCAGTCTACATGTGGATCCTTTGTCCTTTGTAAGGCTGCGTTAGTCAGCCACAGTGTAAAAGTAGTGTTGTTTTTGGCGGCCTGTTTTAATTTTAGTTTTAGTCAAGTCCTTCTGTCAAACTGTCATTTTAGTTTTTATTAGTCTTAGTCGCGTTCAAACTCCTTTTTGTTTAGTCAAGTTTTAGTCGACTAAAACTCTGAGCATTTTAGTCTTATTTTAGTCAGGACTATTTTAGTCTAGTTTTAGTCGACGAAAACTGATGACATTTTAGTCTAGTTTTAGTCAATGATTTTAGTCTCTTTTTAGTAATGTAATTTTGTTTAAACCAGTTAATATAGTATAATTACCTAGTATAGTATAGATGAAACCATTTTTTTCTTTTAGTCAAACCCATTTCACAAAACAAACATGGTTATCTTATTATTATGTTATTGTTACCTTATAGACTCAAGAAAACATCCATTCCAGACGTGGAAGATGCTCTGCTGCTCAACATATTTATTTTACCAACAAAACATGTACACAAACATAAATTTAAATTAAGTAAATAAAATACTGTAGCATCACATCTGACAATGCAACAAAAAAAGTAATAGGCCTACATTCAAGTCATAAAGAGAAACAAGGATTCTCGAGCTACAGTAACATAATATAAAGTGCAAATGTGTGTGTCTGTGACCTGCTTGTAAACTGAATTTTGCATGATGATGATTTTGCATCATAAAAACTAACTTTAACACACACACACACACACACACACACACACACACACGGTAGGCTAGACACACGCTTCAAACCCACACACGCACGCACACACACACACACACACACACGGTAGGCTAGACACACGCTTCAAACCCACACACGCACACACACACACAAACGCTATCGCTTCAAACACACACATGCACGCACGCACACACGCACACACACACACGGTAGGCTAGACACATGTTCTTTTTCTTCCCGACAACCCGGCCATGACTCCGTCTCACCCGCCGCATCTAGTTGTATTTGCCGCGCGTGTGGAGCAGGTGTAGAGAGGGGATTGAGGAAGTGACGCCGCCTGCGTCTGAGCAGCAGCATCCACAGTGCAAGCCGAGGAAACAGAAAACAATAATAACACGACTAACTTTATTTCGTCTCGTCTCGTTTTAGTCAACGAAAATGAGGAGACATTTTAGCAGAGTTTTTGTTTTGTAAACCACATTAGTCTCGTTTTTATTCGTCAACAATATTGCATTATATATTTAATTATAGTTATCGTCACAAGACCACCATTTACGTTTCGTCTCGTCTCGTTTTCGTCACGTGATAAAGGTTCGTTGACGATGATATTTCGTCATAATTTTCGTTGACGAAAGCAACACTATGTAAAAGATTAAACATGAAGTCACTATGCACTATGTATGCTCAATACAGAGTTTAGTGGGACACATTTCCACAGCAAAACTCCAACACAAATAGTTGTTTGTCACATTTTGATGGTGTCAGTGTGTGTGTGTGTGTGTGTGTGTTTCTGATCACAGTCTGTCAGAGATGGTGTGAGTGGAGAGAGCAGTTGAGTCCCATCAGACACCATGAGACTGAACACTCCTGTCTCCTCCACACATTGTCCTTGGCCTGAAAAGACAATGATTTATTCAGTGAGGGTGAGACAAAGAAAAGGTGAAGGTAAGACAGGTTGAATAATTCAGTGAGGATCCAATAGCAGAAAGACAGGCTCTGGTTTCCTGATGACATCACAGTCATCAGCTGCAGCCTTCCTGTTTACATTCATGGGTCCACGGCAGAGACAGACAGACAGACAGACAGACAGACAGTCCTGATACCTGGGTGTCACCTCACCAGTGGACGCTCAGCTCTGTCGGTGTATTTGAACACACACCTGTGCTCCGGACCCCAGTTCGCCTCCGTTCTGGTTGAGCTTCCTCTTCACCATGGAAAACTTCTGGATGTATCAGGTGGAGAAGCTTGAGGAGGAACAAGCCAAGCAGAGATCAGAGAGCGAGCAGCAGGAGACAGATGAGGTGTGGACGCTTTGGTTGTGTTTATACTGATGGTTCATATTCCAACAGCAGTGGTTTGATACGTGGGGGTTGGTGACAGGATCTGTTCTGAGTTCAGTCATGTCTGTTTCATCACCATGGTTTGTACAAAAGCTTTTGAATTCTGTAACTGATGGAACTGAATCTGAATCTGTTCCCTTCCTCAATCCTTCCTTCCTTCCTTCTCTTCCTTCTTCTTTTGATCCAATTGACCTGATCTGTTTCCTCCTTCCATCTTTCTTTCCTTCATTTCCCCTTCCTTCTGTCCCTTCCTTCTTACTTCTTACTCTCCTTCTACCTTCCCCTCCTATTTCCCTTCCTTCTTTCCTCCCATTTTTCCCTTTGTCCTTTCCGCCTTCCTTCCTTCCTTCTTCCTGTTCATCCTTCCTTGACCCAGGACAACAGGAGGGTTGTCAAGTTGTAGCAATGGCATGAAGTCATAATAAATACATACAAGCAGCCGTGTGAAGACTGAACTTAAAAACTAGAGAAATAAGAGTAACAGTGTGAAGGTGCTGTTACTGTAGCTGATGACATGTGTGATGATGTATGAAGTCGGTGAATTTTTAACAGCTTCCAAAAATAGTTAAATTACCTCCAAACACTGGGCATGTATATTGATATGCAAGTTAAAATGTAGAACAGGGTTGTTGTTTTTTTTATCTGTAAAAATGTTCAGAATTAATCCACATTTGGGATTGACCTGTAGAGAAGAGATATGTTTATTATAAAATAATTAAAGACATTAAAATGTCTTTATTCCTAGTTACAAAGTACTTCACAATATAGAGGTCTTGAGGGTTTTGAGGATCTCGAAGGACACGATGGTTTGTAATGGGTTAAAAGGCCAGGTTGTGAGGAGCCTTAAAGGGATAGTTCACCCAAAATTCAAATTTGTCATTACTCATTACTTATTGTCCGCGCAGCAGTATTTCTCCATATAATGGTTGTCAATGGATACCAACTTTCTTCGTCCAAAAAGACACATCCAAATACCTCCGTACTGCTCGTCTGTAATGTCCCTCTTGTATTGAAGCCCTGACAGTGAACCTGATGGAAAAAACTGAAACTGCTTATGTAAGGGATGAGAGCAGTCTGACAAGATGGAACTTGCTTTCTTGATCAGCTGTTTGTTGTAGAGTTCTTGTAAAGTATGGGAACGCTACGGGAACACAAAACCAGCAAAGTACGATGAAAACCAGCATGGCCAGCTCCTCCGTCTGTGAAAGAATGCTGGAGGACTGTCTCAGTACTCTGATGTTGGCTGAAACCTGATATTGTTGTGTTCCAGACAAAAAGTTGCTTTGAAACATTTTATTTCTAGGATTGTAGAAATAAAAGACAGTTCAGAAACTGGCCAGTAACAGTCAAGGATGGTAGCTCAGCTTACTCTGTAACTGGCTGGACACTGGCAGTCTGAAGTAATCCAGGTCAGAATAGATTAAAACTTTGAGGGAGTTACATCCAGGGGGCATGAGGATATTTTTGATATGAGACATAGTTTCCAGAAGCTCATGCTGTATAATGGGGAGAAGGAGCTCAGAGTGAGTGTTGGTGAACAGCATCTAGGAAGGAATGATTAGGGGATATATAATTTATTTATACTCTTCCTGAGAAGTCACATGCAGGTGTACAGGGACTCAACAGTCATGAATACAAATCTGGATTTGTTTTGATGGACTGAGATTAAACCCTATGAACTGTGTTCTTACTATTCTATTGGAAAAAAAAACAGACACTCCCTCAAAGCTTCATAAAGAACCTGCAGTTCTTTATCATTTCTTCCAGCTGCGTGATCTTCATGGACATACAGTAGACTGGTTCTGAACTCCCAGCTGTTCTGAGACAGAATGTGACATTGAGTTAAAGTTGAAATGTGCTATCCAGTGTTTTTATTGGCTCCCATCCCTTGGACACCTGTGGAAACTTCAGTTGCTGGTAACAAAAAAAAAAAAACTTGCAGATCTGCGCACACTGAAGGACTCCAACTCAGGAGGTGGTGAGGACTACAACTCCCATGCTTCCACATTATTACACATCGTACCCATTTACAATCTGGATGAAGTTCCCTGAAGAGTAAAAACTGTCTCTGATCTTTTTAGAGCCTTAAAGTGATACGCCAACATTTTTTTTTCATGTCTTGCCTCACTCCTGAGTCCATGACCAGCAGATAGACACCATCTTTTCCACTGTGCGTGCAGTAACAAGGGAGATAGAGCCGTATCGCCTGTAATTAGCTTAGCTCAAACACTGGAAGTGTATGGGTAGTGTTAGCCTGCCTCTGAAATCAGCAGTCAGAAGCTGATTTCATTTTAGCTCTAAACTCTGTAAATATATCACTTTATCAACATTTCAAACATGTTTAGGTGAGAAAGTATCCGTTTAGATCAGCAGTGTGTCGTTAATTTGTCTAAATACCAGCTGTTTACTATTTTGTTCGGACAAATTTGGCGCTACTCAAGCTAGCCGTTGTGATCAATGCACTTCTGGTTACTTTCACAAAATAAAAACACCTGTTGCCCTTTACATAGAAGTGCTTTTACTTTGAAATAGGAAGCTAACCTACCCTCGATGTAGCTAGCTTGAACCAAAATAAACCGTCTTTGCTTGAACCCTCCGTTTTGACCGATCTTGTCCCGTTACCGGCATCTGACCGCTCAAGATGTCTTACTGGAGAGTTTTGTCAGCTCTGAGACCAAGATCGGTCCATTTAGAGTTGCTGAAGTCTCTGATGACTTTAGGTGGAGGCAGGCTAACACTGATACACTTCCAGTGTTTGGTGAAAGAAGTTCACCTACAAACATGGTTATACAGCACTTTGTCAGCATACTATGGGTTAACACCAGAATTTCCCATTACAGAGCTAAGCTAATTATGGGCGATACGTCTATCTCCCTTGTCACTGCACGCAGAGTTGAAAGGATGGTGTCTATCTGCTGGTCATGGACTCGGGAGTGAGGCAAGACACATAAAAAAAATGTTGGCGTATCCCTTTAAACTGTTGCACAGCTCTGATTATGAAGCTCCAGAGACATAATATGGAAAGTGAAGGTCTTTTTTTATTGTTATTATTCCAGGTCAACAGCTGCAGAAAAACTCAACAGAGCTTTAATTCAAAACAGATACAGCCTCTGTTTTCCCTGGAAGTAGACCCAAACACATGCTATTTGTAGTTTGCAGACAGATTGCTATGAGGAGAGAAACCTGATTACCTCACTGACATCAGTCTGTATATTTAGATCATTTCCTGAGGCAGAATTTCAATAAGAGCAGATTCACCAAATGTCAGAAAACACTTACCCATCATGTGCTGCAGAGTCAGAGCTGCTGTCAAGTGTTTTTTCCCCCGGACATCAGATTTTTCACTCCGTGGTGTTGCTTTGTTGTGTTGCTGGTATCAGTGTTTATATTAGACCCTGATCTCTCAACACTGTTTCCTGTATCTGTCCATGGAGACAGGTTTATTTTAATGTGCAGGAGGTAACTTGGTACAGTGCAGGTGTTTCAGTGAAGTACAGTCCTTAGAGCAGTGCTTCCTTGGCTTGTGACCCCATTTTGACATCACAGATTTCTGCTGACCCCGGGATCACGGCTGTCAATCAGGATGCGCCAGCTCAGATATTTTTATAGGCTGCATTTTATTTGAACTCAGTTTATATTCAAGAAAGTGTAAGATTGTGTGTGGTTTTCATAATTTTAAAAACAATGATAATTAGTTAAAAAATATATTTTTATCAGAATTCTTTTTTTCAATTACTAGACATTACAGGCGACCCCACGTGGGGTCCCAACACCAAGGCTGGAAAACACTGCCTTACAGTGTCTAAAATAAAAAAGCTTTCAAATAAATATGATGGAGTGGAGGTGTGAAGTAGCTTTACATGGAAATACAGTACAAGCAGAAACAGTGGAGATACAGGACACTTCATTTTCAATTCCTCCTTGTATCTGAGACACAAGGAGTTTCTCTGCTGAAGGAATCTATTTTACTTTTGATAATAATAATAATAATACATTTTATGAGTGATTTAGATGCTCAAAGACACTTAAAAATCATAAAATAGAGCAAAGTAAGAGTGGAAATTAAATTAAAAAAACAGCAATGAAATGGTATAACACACAAAAAACAGTATTAAACACACAACATTATATATTAAAAGCTAATTTAAAAAGGTGTGTTGTGAGCATGGTCTTATCATGGTCTTTTCAAGACCTGTCGGTGCCTCAGCTTGCATTGGTCAGCTAAACTGTCTTAAAGATATAGAAGGAAGAACTGTGAAGGTTCTTCGACTTAACATTTACCTTGTATCTTGAGTTTCTTGGGAAATGGAGGGAGCAGAGGCTTTAGGACAGTCACTGATGGTGAAGCAGGCACCTAAAGTCAAAGTTTCCAAGTGGTTCAGTTCACGTTGTGTCTGAAATTATAGAAACAGGTTCAGGCTTGAATATTGGAAATGTATTGTAATATTTACAATTGCCAGTCATTAGGATAAATGCTGTTTAAACTGAACTATCCCTTTAACTGGGTTGTACACGAACAAAACCAAAGTCCCAGCTGCTTTGCTTAATGGTGACATGGATTAAAGAATGCTGGAGGGTTTAAGTGTCCTTGTTGTGTCCCTGCAGTCTCCTGGTTCAGGCTCCCCGTCTCCCTCCGGAGCAGAGTCCTCCAACAGACACCTGCTGCAGGACGACAGCTTTGAGTCCTCCCCCTCCAGTAAAGAGGTGTGTTCACTCTTCAGTTGATCTCCGCTGCTTGTACATTAAAAAATGTCTGACATCCTCCTCTCTTTCTGTTCTTAGTCCAGGAGAAGCCTGGCCTCCTTCCCTACTTATGTAGAAGGTGAGTGCTCCATCCTCTGGTGCAGAGGTTCTCAAACTCTGAGGGGGTGGTGAGTGGGAGGGGACGGATGCATTCCAGAAATAAACTAGCCACTCATAAACATGGATGTTGCCTCCACCAGCCGGCCTAGCCAAGTAAATATGGTCACAATCTCCTTCCTGAGTTACAGGAAATTGAAGTAATGACTTAAAATGATAGTTCAACATTTTGGCAAATTGGCCCATTGACATAATCCCTATAGCCTTAGGAGTAGGTTGTTTAAGTTGTGTCATAATCCAAATAGTTGTAGGAGTAGCTTTGTTACCTTTAATTGTTGGTGTAAGCTATTTTTAGAACGGTGGAGCAGAGCCATGAGCTGCTCAGAGCTACGCTACAGAGGCTAATGGGATTAGCAAACTCATCAAATACACAATCCAACAACTCCACAACGCTCTGGTGGACAAGTTGTGACCTGCACATTCACCACGCTATGAGATAATAACACAACATTACCAGACAGAGTTGTTTTAGAGGGAAATTCATGCAAAACCGCTGATACGTGTTGCGTTCAGGGACAGCTTTTCAGCAAGCAGTCTCTATTTACCTCGAAAATGGCTCTGTTTCATAACGTTCCATTATTATCTCATATCGTGGTGAATGTGCAGCTCACAACTTGTCCACCAGAGCGTTTTGGAGTTGTTGGATTGTGTATTTGATGAATTTGATGAGGGATACTAAGAAATCCCATGAGCCTCCGTAGCGTAGCTCTGAGCAGCTCACGGCTCTGCTTCACTGTTCTAAAAATAGCTTACACCAACAATTAAAGGTAACAAAGCTACTCCTACAACTATTTGGATTATGACAGTGGGTCAATTTGCCAAAATGTTGAACTATCCCTTTAATTAATTTAATTCTTATATACATTTGAATTAAACTCTGTCATCAGGGTATGAATGTGTCTTGTGAGGGACATCTGTGCCACATGTAAAGAAAATCCCTAAAGGCATTACTGGGATATCAAGGTCACAGTGAGTGACCTTTGACCTTTGACCCCTAAAATCTGATTAATTCATTCTTGAGTCTAAGAGACACGTTGATCGTGGATAAGACAAGGGAAATCCAAATCTATGTTTAACAGCTGACATCTATAATCACAAGGTCATGAACATTGAACATGTACATGTTTTTAGATGTTCAGGTTTTGTGTTACAGCCCACCATAATGCTACTGATACTGTGCATTTCTAGTCTAGTTTACTTAATGTTAAAGTTTGAATCCTAAAGTGGGAGCAGACCTGATGTGATACAGATACTGAACCTCTCCTCCTCCTCCAGTCCCAGGCCCGTGCGACCCCGAGGACCTGATCGATGGGATCATCTTCGCAGCCAACTACCTGGGCTCCACCCAGCTGCTGTCGGATAAAACCCCATCCAAGAACATCCGCATGATGCAGGCTCAGGAGGCCGTCAGTCGTATCAAGGTGACAACACAGCTCAGTAGAAACTCATGCGATGGTAGCACTCATTGGTGAGCACAGAGCAGGATGGGATAGAATGTCAGAAAAGAAATATAGTCAAATCAGCTCATCCTCTACAAATTGGATGAAAACCGATGTGTTAGAACTACACACAGTACACTGACATTAAATTATGAACAGCTTTTATGTAATGAAGTCTATAAATATAGGTGAGCTGACAGTCTGAGGTATAAACATAACGCTGTCATATTTCCTCTTATAGAGTGAATATCTTTAGATATATTCTATTGCTGGTTGTAATGCTTGTAATGTGTTTACCTCTGACTCTGACCCCCCTCCGCCCCCCCCACTTCCCTCTACCCTGCCAGCCTCCAGCTACACACACACACAGTGTCACAGTGTGAGATGATTGGAACATTTTTTCATCAGACAGAAAGTTTGCCGTTTTAAAGGGATAGTATCATTTTTTTAAAATGGGGTTGTATGATCTCCAAATAGCCCCTAAGTACTTTAATTGCAGTAGGAGACTCTCTGCACTCCTCCCGTTAGCAACGCCAGCCCATAGCCCTGCCCAGAGATTTACATACACTGTTGAAAGAAACGGCCTATTTTCACGGCCTAAAAGAGGTTTTACCTGAAAAAAAATACACAGTTCCATTGTTCGCTTTACTATAGAGTCTTCTATTGCAATTAAAGTACTTAGGGGCTATTTGTACAGTACTGTAGATCATACAACCCCACTTTTAAAAAAAATGATACTATCCCTTTAACTGTTCTGTTGTGATTTATGGCAAAAACCTGACAGGCAGCTGCAGCATGAACAGAGGATGAACATAAACTTGGTACCAGCTCGACTGAACTCACCTCAACTCAGCCTTGGTTGGCTGCCAGACTATTCTGGAGGTCGTTTCCATTACAGCATTGTAGCTTCTGCCTTTAGAGTAGCTGGCCGCTTAATAAAATAAAATGAAATTTAATGACTGCTCTGTTCATTTTAAAACATTTATATCTGTACATGCAGAACCCCGAGGCAACGCTGCTGTTCTGTCAAGTACAAACATGAGACCAACATTTATCTTCCAAAAGAATTATATCAGCCGGCGGTAAATCTCCAAAGAGCGACAGATAACATCGGATCCCTTTCTTCCCAGGATGACAATGGAGCTTGACGGGCCAATCACTTTAGGAGACTAACTACTGACTCTACTCTACTACTGACACATCTCTGAAAACACCAGGGCAAATTTCCAAAAAGGCATTATTTGGATAAACTGACCACATAATAGTCCATGAGCCAGACCACCAATCGCAATCGAAAGCCATGCGGGATATTCATGCTGCACATTTATGACGATTCTCTGTGTCTTCACGTCACCTTTTACTTCCTCAATTCCTCTTTACCTGTTTTGGAACCTCAGCCGACTTGGTAGCAGAAAAGTAGTACCAGGTAGCAGATTCCAGGTACTTTGACCCAATGGAAACCCAAAAAGGAAAGAGTAGAGTAAAGTAGAGTAGAGTAGAGTAGAGTAGAGTAGAGTAGACCTGGTACCACATAGTGGAAACATAGCATGATAGTCATGGCTGAGTGAGAGATGCCTCAGTCTTATTTTACCATATTAGACCAGTTTCTTCTTAATTAGCATTTAGCAACATTATTTTACATTTCACCTGTGTTTGTGTTATTTGCCTCAACACATGAAGCTTCGATTCCAAAAATGTGCCTCTTTTTGAATTCTGACTTTAACCTGTGTGACCTGGGGGCTGGTCTGCTGACAGTCAGCGAAGGGAGCGTCATCGGTCACAGTGCTCCTCTGAGTTCACGCTGGATTTAGTCCAAGAACCACTTTCAGAGTCTAGGAGGGGGGTCTGGTCGTGGTTCAGTCAGTGCAGTTAACACAACCACACAATGTCAGAGCACTGTAGCAGCACAGTTCAGTTCTATCTGACACATTCTGACACTGTCCCCCCCACCCCCCACCCTCCTCCTGTGATCCAGTCTCTCCTGTGCTCTAACCCAGAACTCTCCTGCTTTATTCCTGCAGACGGCCCAAAAACTAGCCCAGAACAGGAAGAAGGTGCAGTACCACATATTTGTCTCCTCCTCCACTGCTTCTTTTCTCCTGTGTGTGACTGTCCTGTCCTTCTGTTGTTCTGATAGAATGAATAATATACACACTATTCAGTCAACACAGCACTGAACCACTTAAACAACATCTATTGCTGAGTGTTGTTGGTACCATTGTGTGTCTGTATCACGATGGGCTTTAAATTTCAGATTAATGGAGGTTTTTTTTTTTCCATTTTAAACAAAAATCCACAAAAATGTGAGATTAAGATGAGCTCTCGATTCACTGTATGATTACTGACATAACTGTTTTCTGTTTAATGTCTAATGTTTGGCTCGTTAATGTTTCTTTATGAATCTTTATATGTGTGTGTGTGTGTAGGCTCCTGAGGGTGAACCTCAGCCCATGACAGAAGTGGATCTCTTCATCTCCACACAGAGAATCAAAGTGCTCAATGCTGACTCCCAGGTACTCTCATACACAGACACACACACTACAGGATTCACATGAACATTAGTGTGTTGTCACCTAAGAGCTTAGATCATCATCTAAAGCCAAATTCCAAGGGAAGATTGTTTAACCTGGTTAAGTTAAAGCTATAGTGTGTAACTTGTACGTGTCTGTAAGTATCCGTTTCAGCCAAGCCACTACAAGAGGAGATGATACAACACTGATTAAGTCGTGTGGCTCCTCTAACACCTGGCGGTATTTTTCAATATTTGTTCTCCTGTGACTGAATGGTTTTCTGAGCAGGACACCATGATGGATCACCCTCTGAGGACCATCTCCTACATCGCCGACATCGGGAACATCGTGGTTCTGATGGCGCGGCGCAGGATGCCTCGACCCGACTCCCAGGAGAGCGTGGAGGCCTCAGACCCAGGTCAAGACAGCAAGCGGCAGTACAAGATGATCTGCCACGTGTTTGAGTCCGAGGATGTGAGTCGCAGTTGCTAAATCTCTGATGACAGGTTCATCAAATCTTTAAAATGCTGTCAGGAGAGTCACTAACCTTCTGCCCACGGTGTCCTCCAGGCCCAGCTGATCGCTCAGTCCATCGGTCAGGCCTTTAGTGTGGCCTACCAAGAGTTCCTGCGGGCCAATGGCATCAACCCTGAGGACCTGAGCCAGAAGGAGTACAGTGACCTGCTCAACACTCAGGACATGTACAACGATGACCTCATCCACTTCTCCAAGTCTGAGAACTGCAAAGATGTAAGTACATGTTTTATTCTCACCCTATTGCCGTAATCTCTAATTTAATTGTCAGTGCAAGCTGCTTTTAGATCGGTGGGGCAGAGATGTGAGCTCAGCACGGCGCATGGTATTTCTCATTCTTCCCTCATCAAACTCATCAAATACACAATCCAACAACTCCACAACACTCTGGTGGACAAGTTGTGACTTGCACATTCACCACGCACAGAGTTGTTTTAGAGGTAAATGCGTAGGCTAGTCGGAACTAGTGAGTGATTTCCAAAAACTCAAGTAGTTCAGAGTATTTGCTTCATGTGTCGGAATGTTACATAATTATCCGTTATTTCATAGAGTGGTGAATGTGCAGGTCACAACTTGTCCAGCCGAGTGTTTTGGAGTTGTTGGATCGTGTATTTAGTTTGATGAGGGAAATGTGAAAGTACCGTGCGCCTCCGTAGTGGTAGCTGAGCAGCTCACGTCTCTGCCCCGTCGATCTAAAAACATCTTGCACCAACAATTAAAGGTAATGAACCTACTCCTAAAACTATCGGGATTATCATCATCATCATCTTGTTCATTAGCATCATTAGCCATGTTTCCATCCAAAGTGATTCGAATTACTGGGAAATGCGCATTAAAAGAAATTCGAATCGTGTGTGTTTCCATCTACGGACTTTGCACCCCCCCAGATGGACTGACGGTCTGATTTGAACACATTAGCGCGATATGTTTATTACCGTCATAATGCGGCCTGTCATGTATGAGTGTGAGAGAGAGGGAGAGAGAGTCGCGGCCGGCACAGGCTTATGATAAATGCTGGATGCGCTGGTTGATAAGTTTAGTTTTTACTGAGGAGGAACTATGAAGAACTGCAGTAACATCATTATGAAGGTGTGTGGGGGCTTTTATTTTGCCGTGGCGGTGCAGAAACCCTGATGTTGTCTTGTGAGTGAACTGCAAACACGGGAGCAGACGGGGTGAAAGTGCGCATACAGCTGTTTCCATCCCAATCGAATCAACCAAAACCCGGCCATAGCAAGCGTATTTCAGTTTGTGCGAATCAGGGGATTTTAATTCGAATCACAACGTTTCCATCATCATTTTCCGATGCGATACATCTAGATGCGCATCTAAACAGCTGATGGAAACGCACCTATTGTTATACAGATAGAGAATGAGCATAGTGTTGCTGATATTCTGTTCTCTCTGTCTCTGCTTCTACTGGTGGCTGTCTGCTGTGAGCTCAGGTGTTTGTGGAGAAAGGCAAAGGGGAGATTCTGGGCGTGGTCATCGTGGAGAGTGGTTGGGGCTCCATCCTGCCCACCGTCATCATTGCCAACATGATGCACGCCGGCCCGGCTGAGAGGTCCGGCAGGCTGAACATAGGAGACCAGATCATGTCAATCAATGGGACCAGTCTGGTGGGACTGCCGCTGTCCACCTGCCAAAGCATCATCAAGGTGAGGGAGAGGTGCTTAAGGGTTAAACACACATAAATACACTGATTATGGCAGTACACCCAGTGCTCTGCTCTGTTCTACAAATCACAAAAACCTTTGTCAAACTTAAGCTCTCATTGAATAACCTGAGCAGAGATCCAGGAAATAACTGAGATAGGAGAACTACCACACAAACAGATCAAAATAAGAATCAATTAAAGGGATAGTTCACCCAAAATTCAAGTCCTCTGTGCCTTCTCTGAGTTACGTGGGGGTCCATGTAGCAGTATTTGTCCATAAATGGTTGTGAATGGATACCACTTTTCTTCGTCCAAAAAGACACACCAAAAAACATCCAAATACCTCCATACTGCTCGTCTGTAATGTCCCTCTTGTATTGAAGCCCCCACATGAGGAATTGTTCCGCCGGTCAGAACAAATCACGCGAGATTTGCACTGACACAGGAAGAGCAGTGAACTGAGACACTGGGAGCTTCCCCAACAACCAAGCTTAAAATATAGACTTATTTCATTTTTTCGGAACAATTTCTCATGTTTGGGTTTCAATACGAGAGGGACATGAGTGAAATTTGAATTATGGGTGAACTATCCCTTTAATAGGCTGTGTCAGACTGTGTTATAACTGCTTCTCCTTGGAAGAAAATGACATAAGCTGAGGGAAAGATGTGATGGCGACACTTGGATTTTTTTAAACCAACCTTATCCACAGCACGTGGACAATAAGCACTTTGTTTTTGTACTTTCATGACCACAAAAACAAAGCAAACAGGATTGAAATGTTGAAAAAAGCTCATGTTAAATGAATGATAAAAACATGTGTTGCTGACCTCTCAGCCAGGTCACGTTGCAAATGAGATCTCAAGCTCAATGGGTCTCTATCTGGTTAAACAAAGAAGTAAGAAGAGAAGAAGAGAAGGTTCACAATCTATGATCTTTACTACATCTATATGCATATTTTGGAATCAGACGAAAAGGCATCAGAAAAAAAGTCGTCACACAAAAGGCATCAGGAAAAAACTTGTAAGACTCACAGTCTACAGGAAAAATCTGTCAATTTTTTTTTTTTCCAAATCTTCATTGACAAGTAAGGAATAATATAATCATATTTTCAGACAAAACCGACCGAAAATGCCTGAGCTGGCTTATTTAGAACCCGGAAGTAATCGTGCATATAGATAGTTGTTCTCTCTCGTTCTTACTCTCTGGTCGCACCTTGATGACGTATTCCTGACCCTCAGCCCCCTTAGTTACTGTTGTTATGTCTGTGATGCTATCACTTTGGGCCAAGCTCCATGAGTGTCAATTTTTAAAAAAGAGACTTTGCTGAGTCCGTTTAATCTGACAACGATTTTTCTGAGTCCGTTTAGTCTGACAACCTTTTTTCTGAGTCCGTTTAGTCTGACAACCTTTTTTCTGAGTCCGTTTAGTCTGACAACCTTTTTTCTGAGTCCGTTTAGTCTGACAACCTTTTTTCTGAGTCCGTTTAGTCTGACAACCTTTTTTCTGAGTCCGTTTAGTCTGACAACCTTTTTTCTGAGTCCGTTTAATCTGACAACCTTTTTTCTGAGTCCGTTTAGTCTGACAACCTTTTTTCTGAGTCTGTTTAATCTGACAACCTTTTTTCTGAGTCCGTTTAGTCTGACAACCTTTTTTCTGAGTCCGTTTAGTCTGGCAACCTTTTTTCTGAGACTGTTTAGTGAGAGTCTGAGACCTGTTTCCTGATACCTAATGCCTTCACATCTAAGGTCTGACGCTGATGCCTGACACCTGAGAATGCCCTAAAATGTACACCGTACAAGTGGTTTTTGAATGGTGTCAGTCAGGTGATCTCTCCTGCTCATACACTAATGTCTCCTACATCTTCACTTACCTTCACTTTCTTCACACTCTGTCATTCTTCTCCTGACCATAAGATGTCTCCATATTATTCCCTTCTTCTTGCCTCCTATCACTTATTCCCTACTGAAGCTCCTTGATGAGGAAATAAACAGACATGTTTGTTTTCCAGCTGTGAGGAAGACCAGTCCAGGTCAACGATCCTGACTTAGTATCTCGCTATGTTCTCTCCATTATGAAGGGTCTGAAGAACCAGTCCAGGATCAAGCTGAACATTGTCAGATGTCCTCCGGTCACCACTGTCCTCATCAGACGGCCAGACCTCCGCTATCAGCTGGGCTTCAGTGTCCAGAACGGCATTGTGGGTAGCATGGTGGTGGTTGTGTTTCTGTGTTTGATCATCATTTAAATGTTTGACATGTGGTGCTAAAGAGGCGCTCCCTCTCTCAACAGATCTGTAGCCTTATGCGCGGGGGCATCGCAGAGCGAGGGGGGGTCAGAGTGGGTCACCGCATCATCGAGATCAACAGTCAGAGTGTGGTGGCCACGCCCCACGAGAAGATTGTTCACATCCTGTCCAACGCTGTGGGAGAGGTGAGTGGACACAGACACGGTGGCGGGTCAGAGAGTGTCTGCTCTTTGTGACCTGGAGCTGTTGCTGGTGACTGGCTGAGCTCAGCTGCTGGGCAGAGGAGACTTTATGTCTCCTGATTGGCTCTGAAGTAAGGACGTCCCTCTGAGCTGTTTACTGGTTATAAACAGCAACAGCAGCTACATGACACCTGAAGGAGCATACCTCTGCTCCCAGTGAGGGCAGCTCAGCTTCGCGGGCTTTAAAACAGACTCCTAGGACAGAGACCCAGGCCAGTACTGAGACGGATGTCTATAAACCTACACAACAAGTCAACAGAGATTTATACTGTATATATCTGTAGATGCAAATACCAACAGATCCACTGTCTGAGTAAGATTTCAAAATGTGTATCCAGTTTGTCTTATAATACATTAGATAGTAACTTTCTTTTTTTAACCCTCCTGTTGTCCTTCAGGGTCAAATTGACCCAAGATGTCCCCTTCTTCCATTCTTCCTTCTTTCCTTCCTTCCTTCCTTCCTTCCTTCCTTCTTTACACAATCCTTCCTTCCTTCCTTCCTTCCTTCCTTCCTTCCTTCCTTCCTTCCTTCCTTCCTTCCTTCCTTCCTTCCTTCCTTACTTCCTTCCTTTGTCTTTTCCTCTTCCTCCTCCATCTTTCTTTCCTTCCTTTTCCTTCCTTCTTTCCCTTTGTCCTTCCTTCCTTCTTCTTCCGTCCTCTTTTGATCCAATTGACCCTCCATTGTCTTTCTTTCCTTCCTTTTCCCTCCCTTCTTCCTTCCTTGAACAAATCTGTTCCCTTCCTCCATCTTTCTGTCCTCCCTTTTTCCCTTCCTTCTTTCCACAATCTCTTTTCCTTCCCTCCCTTCCTTCCTTCTTCCTTCCTTTTTGACCCAATATGTCCCCTTCTTCCATTCTTCCTTCTTTCCTTCCTTTCTCTCTTCCTTCTTTACACAATCCTTCCTTCCTTCCTTTGTCTTTTCCTCTTCCTCCTCCATCTTTCTTTCCTTCCTTTTCCTTCCTTCTTTCCTCCCTTCTTTCCCTTTGTCCTTCCATCCTTCCTCTTTTGATCCAATTGACCCTCCATTGTCTTTCTTTCCTTCCTTTTCCCTCCCTTCTTTCCTCCCTTCTTCCTTCCTTGAACAAATCTGTTCCCTCCCGCCATCTATCTTTCCTTCCTTTTTCCCTCCCACCTCTCCCATTTCCTTCCTTCCTACTTTTCCTTTTCCCTTCCTGCCTTCCTTCCTTGACCCAGGTTAAGTATATTTTGGGGGCTTTTTCATGCCTTTATTTAGACAGGAAATGGAGAGGCAGAGAGAGGGGGAATGACGCGCAGGAAAGGGCCGTCCCATACATTACATAGTATCTTAATCTTACAGGTAACAGTAACGTAGATGTCCATTTGTGTAGTGATTATAAAGCAGGTCAAGGTTTTGTATTAGTACTTTTTAATGTAATCATTCAGTAGCATTAAGGACATACATTTAGAATATGAGGACATAAGTTAAAGAAAATATACACTTTATAGACCCAAAGTTATATATAAAATGCTAAAATTATTATAGAGAACTTTGATACTTCAAATCAAAGCCTCAGCCCACAGAGAAATGCACAGTCTGTATTCAGAAACTGAGCCTTAAAACCAGCTGTCAGTACTTCCTGTGACTTTGTGATGTCGCAACAAAGCAGTCACCAAGCCCCGCCCACCTGGACCCACTATTCAGCCTGCAAGATTTGGTTTCTCTGAAATCTTGCTGTGAATATTTATAGAGATCACAATTAATTCATGGAGACCTGAGTTTTACTCTCATTGATTGTCCTGAATCTCTGAGCCTCCATTCTTAGAGGGCCTGAACCTCATCTGATTGGCTCTGAGCCACTCCTCTGTCCTGATTGGCTCCTTACCTCTGTGCCTTTCATCTGATGCTGTGTGAAGCCCTTTGAGACAAACTAATGGGCTATACGAATAAAATGACCTTGCCTTGCCTTGAAATGATTTGTGGCTTCTGTCTGTGTCTCAGATCCACATGAAGACGATGCCTGCAGCCATGTACCGCCTGCTGACCGCCCAGGAGCAGCCTGTTTACATCTAACAAGACCAAGCCCTGACCTCACACCCTTTAAACTTCCTGCTGTCACTCCTCATCAGTCCTCCACCCCCTCCACCCTCTGCTGATGGGCCACAGTGAGCCGATGGTGGGATCGTACTGTTGGTCAGCCTCATCTTCAATTCTTCTCTCAGAGGTTCTGACTTTTGCAGAAGTTGTAGTTAATGAATGGAAGTCTACACCCGGTAAACTCCCAAAAACCTGGTAGTTTTTGTTGGTGAATGTTTTGGAAACTGAGCAGATAATGTTCATGTAAATCTGTAATGGCGTGATGAGCACATTGATTAGAGGAAGTAGACAGCACTGTTTCTACCTTATTCCACGAGCTGAGCCTGAGTGAGATCATGAAGACGGCCTGACCATCGCTTCTTGGCCTCTCCTTCCATGCTGCTGTCTCACCTGTATCACCTTTCTCCACACAGGGAGTGTTTAAATGAGTCTGTATCATCATGGCGCTGTAGAGTCGTCACTGCAGCTCCTCTGTCGCCTCACATGTTCAACAGGATGGTTTTATCTTGCACACTGACACATATAGCACTTGTAGTTTTTCAGTTGTGGCTATTCTGTAGCTCCACTCGACTTGTGTGTCTTGGGACAGAATCACTAAAATGACATCCTTCTATCACAGATAACACAGATCTCTGTTTTCTTTCTGTTGTTGTTTTCATGAGATTCTGTCGGTGATGCTCCTGTTTCACAATAAAAGTCTAGAGAAGACCACTGTGGGGCTTTTAATGTGAAACTGGAGTCATTGACGGAAACAAGAGCATAGAGGAACTGGAGACTGTGACATGACATGTGACATGTTGCTACAGATGAATTAGACATGACACCAAATTCATCAACGCAACAGGAAGTTGACACTTTATTTGATATTTCTATTTGTATGTAACACGTTATAACCATACTCATGAGTTATAATGCAGTTATAACATTGTATAAACACTCATAAATGATCATAATGCTTTATAACAATAATCATAAAACACTATAAAACATTGTATCATAACTTATAAGGTCAGGTATTGTAATAGGTTGTAATTGTTAGTAACTGGCTGACAATGTCCACAATACATTTTAAATATAGTTATAACGTGTTATAATTGGCTTATAAACATGTATAACTATCATTATAAACACTCATAAATTATCAAAACACTTTACAACTATAAGCATAACACATTATAGAGCATTTTATAATGGCTTATAATAGAGTTCTAATATGTTATGCGTATTGTTATAAAGACTTATTATAATTTATGAGTGTTTTATAATGATAGTTATACACGTTTATAAGCCAATTTTAACACTTTATAACTATATTTATAATGTATTATCAATGTGGTCATTGTCAGCGAGTTACTAATTATAACGTATTATAATACCTGACCTTATAAGTCATGATAAAATGCTTTATAGTGTGTTATGATTATTGTTATAAGCATTATGATAATGTATGAGTGCTTATAACTATAGTTATACAGTGTTATAACTGCATTATAAGTATATATAATGTGTTATAGAGATAGGCGTCAAATAAAGTGTTATTTCAAAGTAATGTTACAATAAATAAAAAATGGGGAAGATTAGTTTATTACCAGAAACATATCGATAATAAAAAGTCCAGAGGATCAACGATAACAACAAATGATTTGAATTTATTGTAATGTAATTTAATGAGACATTTTGATATTGTTATTTCTCTCAGAAAGTCACCAGTCATACAACAACTCAACACATGCAGCTATATCTTCTGTTCTTCCTGTGCTGTTGTAGTCAGAGGCAACATGTCACCATGTACTTCTCCAGTGTTTGTAGAAATTAGTCAAGTTTTCAGATGTGGAGACATGTAATATTTGCAATTTTATGGACTTTTACAGGGGCAGTAGACATCCATAATGTTTTGTTCTTTGGCTTTTTATTCCACATGCTGATTGTTTTCTTCACCACAAACTCCTGGGGACTGAATTCTTTCAGGGCAGTTTGTGTTTCTTGCAGGGGATCATCATCTAATGGTCCACGAGACTTTCATACAGACCCCGCTCCTAAGATGAATGGTCTTATGTATAAATTCTCTGAGCTTCCTTCTCTTTTTACATCCAACATGATAACTGTGAAAAGAAGTCAAGGATCTCTAAAGGTCACCAGAGGTCAGATATAAATTGTCCCCATGTCTGAAATAAAACTGGGGTATGTAGACTACTCCTGCATACTCTCCACAGCTTCCACTGGGTCAGACTCTTCATCGCCAGGTCTCAGGTCTGTCCAGGCTGGAGAAGTGAAGGTTTTTCCTGGAGAACACTGACGATCTACAGGTTCTCTGTGCTGAAATCACACGAGTCGCACCAACAGGCCTCAGTGGCTACGACATGGTGAAGCTGTTCAAGTGAATGTTTAGAAGCAAATTATCAACTAGTTAAAGGTATATTGTGTAAGAATTCCTCCCATCTAGTGGTGCGGTTGTATATCGCAAGCAACTCAGTCGTATTTTTCATGCTGCATTCACGTGAAATCAGTTAGATGGCAGACGGACAACAGCCGCTGCAAGTAACGGCATAAACAAGCCTGTGTTCCGTCAGCACGAGGCAAAACAATACACGTGACAATATGTTGTCATGGCGACGTAGTATTGTTTACCTGACCCACGTTTTACCGTCTTTCTCTGGACTTCTATGACTAAAACGACATCTGGTTTGTTACCGATGGCTGTTTTTCCGACGGCACCTGAATGCAGCATTCACGTGCAGTCCTCACAGCGTTACCACGGTGACTTTTCACAGACACCACCTGGACCTGAGCCGACAGCTCCGGTGTCTCCGCTGAGTTTCCGTGGTTTCCTACCGTCACGCTGCCACTGAAGGTAAAACATGGAGACAGGACATGGCAGCCAGCAGCGAGCTGACCGTCTCCATGGAGATATGAATGATATGAACGGCTCATTCAGAGCTGAAAGGAACACTTCACTTTGTTGATGGGGGGGATTACTGATGAATGAAAAACAGACTTTTGAATGAAGTAATTGATTTTCGTGAATAGATAACAGGAGAACTTACACAATGTACCTTTAAGTGTTCTCTCCTTCAGTCTATTAGCCTCAGTCTGTTGCCTTGCATGCCACTCGTTTAAAAGCGTGATTGTCATTGGCTGCGAGAGCAATGGTCATGTGACTGGAGGTGATATCAGTCCTAAGCACAGTCCAGAACAGTTAGGATCAAAGGTCATGACTGAGCTGAAGGCGATGGGTCAGATCTTGATGCTGATTGATCTTTAGGTTGATTGATTCGTTTGAAACTGACTGACTCTTCTCTACTGTGAACAGCTGGACCTCAATGTAGCACATCAACAAACGCTTCAATGTCTTCTGGCCTGTCAGCTGCAGCTCGACTTGGCATCGCTATGGTGACCGATTACTTCAGTTTACAGAAACATAGCCGTTTGGCGCAGACAGGGATCCACGCGAGTCTGAAACAGGTCGACTTTACACAAGAACTCATGGTGAGCACATCTGGAACTGTGCACATCCACAGGTTGTAGTTCAAGTTAAAAGTGATGAACTGAAGAAACTTTGGATAGAATTAAGGTTCTGGGTGTTTTTGTGAATGTGTGGAGTCTAAGCATTTAACCCCCCCACACCTACCCATGCACACACCTCCCCCAGACTCCTCTTGGCCTGTGATTCTCTGGGAATGTACCTGCCTTCATCATCAGCTGCCACCAGCTCTACTCTACTTTGGGATGTTGTGAATTTCTCTCATCAGACTGCTCTGTGTTCAAGGTCAAATAGCGACAGGTTAACCCCCCCACCCCCGTCACCCCCTTCCACAGCCGACAGCTGACTCCAAATGTCTGTTGTCATCATGAAGCTCATCTTGGCCTTATTACTACTACTGGACTCAGAGGAGGAAGAGTCAACAGCAGCAGACCGGACATGATGCTGTCCTCTTCTTTCCTCTGGTGTGTGTGTGTGTGTGTGTGTGTGTGTGTGCGTGTGCGCGTGTGTGTGCACGCGCGATTACAAACAATGTACACCATGTTGAATCAGAAACCAGCTGGATATATATAAAATATACATATAGATGAACTATATAGAAAACTATGTAAAGGTATATACTTCTAATGGTTGTGTGTTGGATACGTCAGTTGGTAGAGAGCAATGCAGCATGGGAGATTTCAGGTGAGCAGGCACAGCTAGAGCACAAGATACCTGAAGGTGTGTGATGTTACTTCAGGTGTTGACAGCTACAGACACGGTGAAGGTAACCATGGAAATGAGCACTTGAGGCTGGAGGCGGCAGCGGCAGCGGCAGCAGCAGCAGCGTGGTTGATAACAAGTATTTCCAAGTGCACTCATTCTGAATGTAAGTGAAATGTAACTCAGTGTCTCAACATAGAAACATTTCTGTAGAGCAGCAGCAGCAATGTTGTATTTATTTGCTTTTCTGTGATGCTAAGCTAATGGAGCTTCTTCCTGTAGCACAGAATGTTTGTAACAGTATTTACAACAATAAAAGACTTCAACAAGCAAGAATGTGTCATGGCTTTGTCTGAGCTCCGTGTGTATGTATGTGAGTCAAAACAGATCCTCATCTAGAGCTGCTGGGAGTCAGTGCTTGATTCTTGGAGCTGCAACAGTGACAGCGTGAGCATCAAGCTGCACTCCTGACAGATTACCAGGCTTCTTTACTGTGGAACCAGCTCTCTCCATGGGTCAAAGAGGCAGACAGTCTAACTACATTTAAGTCTAGGCTTAAGACCTTCCTTTATGACAGAGCTTTTAGTTAGGGCTGGTTCAGGTAGCTCTGAACCATTTATAGCTACACTGCTATAGGCTTAGACTGCTGGGGGACACATCTGGTTACATGGAGCCCTCTCTTCTTCTTCTGCTAAGGGACACATCTGGTTACATGGAGCCCTCTCTTCTTCTTCTTCTGCTAAGGGACACATCTGGTTACATGGAGCCCTCTCTTCTTCTTCTGCTAAGGGACACATCTGGTTACATGGAGCCCTCTCTTCTTCTTCTAAGGGACACACCTGGTTACATGGAGCCCTCTCTTTTTCTTCTGCTAAGGGACACATCTGGTTACATGGAGCCCTCTCTTCTTCTTCTGCTGGGGGACACATCTGGTTACATGGAGCCCTCTCCTCTCATCTCATTTTGAACTGTCATTATCATTGTCTGTTGCACTTTGTAGTTTGGCCTCTGTATTTCACACTCTCTCTGTGTTTCCACGGGTCCATCAGAGCTCCATCTCCTGCACCAACCTTTGCCTGCATCACCCCCTACCCCCCCTTTTTCCCCTGCTGTTAAACCGGCCTGCCCTCCCTTCCTATGAACCAGGTTGGCCTGCTCTCCCTGCCTCCCTTGCCTACCAAAAGCTTCCTCCTTCAGCTGTTGTTAACATTTCCACGTTTCTCACGGTATAAACTGTTTTATTGTCTGTATTAACATCTATTGCACGTCCGTCCATCCTGTGTGAGGGATCCCCCCTCTGTTGCTCACCCTGAGCTTTCTCCATTTTTTTCCTGTTAAAATGGTTTTCTATGGAGTTTTTCCTCAGTGGATGTGAGGGTCTAAGGACAGAGGATGTTGTTATGATGCTATGTGAAGCCCTTTGAGAAAAACTGTTTCTGTTTGTAAAAACAGGATACAAATAAAATTGCCTTGCCTTACCTGTATTCACTGTAGCTCACCTGAACTCTCAAACAATAACACCTTAAAGTAGAAGCTCAGGGATTTTAGGTAACACTGTAGTTAACAATGTAGTTATTATTATATTATAAATGTATATTATATGTTATAAATATAAGTATTATTTCATTTCAAATCGTATAGCACACATAACCAATACTGTAATAAATAAGTTAAAATAAAGTGATCCTACATTTACATCACCAACAAGAAGCAGGTACAAAATCTCAGTAACTAATGAGATTAGCTTTAACATTTCAGAGAAATGTGAGGTCATTACATGGCAACCAATAAGACAGTACTGGCTCTTTTTATTCACAGGTTAAACTAATTGATAAACTAGCTGTAAACCATTCCTAAATCCTTAATGCTTAATAATGTCACCACCTATCACCAACTTCAGTTGTGACAGGTGGACAAAGATAAAGATATTATAACCATTGTGATTTTAATGGTATTTCTTCTGACCAGTCACACACAGACACAGACACAGACACACACACACACACACACAACATTCTTGTGTTAAGCTGCTGAACACTCACATCAAACTGTGTGTTATGGATAATTAACCCACATTTATTGAATATGCAGCAAATGACTGTCTCCAGTCCCTCAGACATGAGGTCATCTTGAAACTCTGTCATCATTGTACATGATGTAAATGTGACATCACTTCATTCACAACAACTCTTTAAGAGAACATTCATTTTAATAGAGCTTAAATAGATCAGTGTGGAGCGTTCACTTCAACACAGTTGACAGTTTCAGTCCAGAGCACAGGGAGCTGCACAGCTTTCACACTCTCCTAGAATAACTCAACAAGAGGCACAGTTTACACACTGATCTCAACCAGTTCATTCCATTTGTCCAGTTCTTAGTGGAGCTTTAAAGTGACACCACCTTTTTTTTTTCATGTCTTGCCTCACTCCCGAGTCCATAACCAGCAGATAGACACCATCCTTTAGACTGTGCGTGCAGTAACAAGGGAGATAGAGCCATATCGCCCGTAATTAGCTTAGCTCAAACACTGGAAGTGTATGGGTAGTGTTAGCCTGCCTCCTACCCAAGCTTCTGACTGCTGATTTCATTTTAGCTCTAAACTCTGTAAATATATCACTTCATCAACATTTCAAACATTTTTAAGTAGCCGTTTAGATCAGCAGTGTGTCGTTAATTTGTCTAAATACCAGCTGTTTACTATTTTGTTCGGGCGAATTCAGTGCTACTCAAGCTAGCCGTTGTGACCAACGCACTTCCAGTTACTTTCACAAAATAAAACACCCATTGCCCTTTACATTCAGAAGGCTTTTACTTTCAAATGGGAAGCTAACCTACCCTCGATGCAGCTAGCTTGAACCAAAATAAACTGTCTTTGCTTGAACCCTCCGTTTTGACCGATCTCGTCCCGTTAGCGGCATTTGACCGCTCAAGATGCCTTACCGGAGAGTTTTGTCAGCTCTGAGAACAAGATCGGTCTGTTTAGAGTTGCTGAAGAGTGTCTCTGATGACTTTAGGTGGAGGCAGGCTAACACTACCCATACACTTTCAGCGTTTGAGCTAAGCTAATTACGGGCGATACGGCTTGTTACTGCACATACTGTACAGTGGAAAGGATGGTGTTTATCTGCTGGTCATGGACTTGGGAGTGAGGCAAGACACGGAAAAAAAAATCTTTGCATATCCCTTTAAGGACAAAGGTCAAACGTCATTTTCAGACTGTGTTCATATTTGAAGTATTCAGCAGGCGAGTGAAACATGGTGTTTCTACTAATCAGTAAATCATGAACAGTCGTTAATGAGCACCTGGATAATTTCATGTTTTTCCAAGAAAATTGCTGGAAAACAACTGAGAAACATTTGACTCAAAAAATAAAGGTTTAACACTGACAGTTTTAAAGTTATCTATGCATTAAATAACACAGAGACACCTGCAGAAGGTGTGATGTCATGCATGAGACCCTGGATGAAGCGTGCAGGGTCTCAAGACAAGTTTTCTATTCTAGTGATAAGTAGGGATGGGAATCTCAACAGGAACCAGTACCACATGTGTGGCTAACGTCTCAATGTGGCTCTGAGATTTCAAGCAATGTTCCCCCTAGAATTTATTTTGGCTTGAGCTGCCCTGCTCTAATTTGAAAAAATGAACGTAGGGGACACACTGGTCCAGTCCATCATTACATTGCACTGCAGCATTCATTCAAAAACCCCTGGGTTTCATTTATTATAATATAAATATATAAATCATATATTTATATAACATAATAATAAAAAATCAATATAGAATCGGATGGATGACACTAGTATCAATAAAATCCTTTTAATTCCCATCCCTACCAATAAGCTGTCGCACAAAGAAAAAGTTTGACACAAAAAGTTACACACTCACGCACACACAGACACACACACACACACACAGGCACACACACACACACCTTCTCAGTGGTGGGATTTGCAGTCCATGGGCTGGATTAGTTTATTTAGTGTCCAAATGTTTGTCCCTCAGAGCACCGTCTCTCTGAACACTCCGATCAGACTGTGAGGACGATCTGGACGATCAAGGCGGGACCCTGTCCTGGACCCTGTCCTGGACCCCGTTCTGGACCCCATTCTGGAGCCGGTCCTCGACAGTCCTCCTCTGCCATTTCCTTGATGCTCTGGGGACTCGAGCGCCGCGCAGGTGAATGAGCTGAGGTCCCCGCAGCTCCGTAGGTGCAGCACGCCGCACCTCCTCCTGGGGGGGCGGGGGAAAGTCTGGGAGGAGGAGGAGGAGGAGGAGCTGGCGGCTGGCTGCGGCTGCTGGGGGGGTTTAGGCTGACCGGGGCGCATCTCCGAGTCCGTGAACACCTGACAGGAAACATAAAACTAATGTTCAGGACAAGATGCAGCAGAGACAAAAAACATCAACCACAGATGCAAGCAGCCAATCAGCACAGTGCACCTGAGATACCATGGAAACTTGGCCATCCAGATCCAGCAGGCTGAACTCACAAGTTGCCGTGTCCCGACCACATGGCATGGGTGTTTTATTTCTAAAGCAAATGCATCAACAGTTCCAAGAACATCTGTAATGTGAACATCTGCACCAGTCTCAGTCAAGACTGAAGAACGTTATGTCAGTAAGAAATCAGTCCTTAGACAGCGGCAACTTGATCTGGACTGTCAGATAGAGGATACTTGGACAACAATCATACAAAATACATGAACTACTGACAGTGAAGTTAAATATTAAAGCTGCTGCACAGAGATGGGTCAGGTCCGGCTATTTTTTGGCAAATTTAGGCAAATTCTGCGCAACAAACAGGAGAATAGGAAGACAAGACAGTTGACATTATAATGTTCAATTTGCACAAGTTGAGGCTTGAAACCACAACTTCTGGAACCAAAGACCGTTGTCTATTGCCCTGAACAGTTTATCAGTGGCTTCACAAATTGAGTAAGCCATTCACTGTTGTGCAGGCAAATTTGAAACCACTGTAAAAAAACAAACAAAAAAAAAATCATTTTTTGAGGTAAAATTCTCACATTTGTCAAACACTAAAATTTTGTAAATTTGTTTAAAAAAGACCATCTGGTATTTTTGTGTGTTATCATCACCCTTGCTGGGTCTTGAACCCACATCCTCTGGCACCAAGAACCAGCTCCTAACTCACTGAGCTAATTGTCTAGAAGAGAGACGGTGTGAGATGGTGTGTGACGTCTCAGGTGTCGAGGCAGATTTCAAAAACGGTTAAAATTCCACAAATTCTGTTAACTAAACAAAAATCTGATAATACATAAATTCCATCTAGACAGCATGGAAATGTTGGTGATGTGGTGGTTTTTAACGATAAGTGTTTTGCTTCATAAGTTTCAAATTGACTGCAGTTGTTCCCATGAGAGCAGAATTTTACATTTTGTCAAAAATTCAGTTTTTGAGATAAAATTCTGATATTTGCCAAACTTCATCAACCATGACTCCAAAATATTGTCAATCTTTTTTCAGGAAGATTGAAAATGTATTTACCAAGAATTGGATGGTATATGTTTACAGTACTGTTTACAGTTTTTCTCAATTGCTAAAACACTAAACCCTGTTCTCTGAACCAAATTCTCAGTTGTCTGAACCCACTGATTGAATCAGTCACTCTTTTGGCAAAACCATAACACCTGTTTAGACACACCTTATCAACACATTTTCATTGTGATGCACCTGTGCTGCAGAATGCTTAGCACAGGAGGCAAAAGTTAAACACAACGAAAGCACAAGTTTCACCGGTTGAACACAACAACTCAAAATTGATAACACTTGTGTCCAATGATGTGAGGGAACATATATAAGCCAGTAGCCTACAGGTCAGGATGAAGTCCTGGAGCCTGATCCAGTACTACGTATACGGAGAAATACTGTAATGCTGTGGCTGAGTTATGCACTTGTCATGTAGATTTTTGAACTTTATTTTTTACGTAGGATTACAGTATACAAGTGCTAAATGCACAATACTTTTGTACTGTACAGTACAAGTGCTATGTGTACAGTATGTACAAAATGCACAGGATTTCTACTTTTTTGTACTTTTTTTTTTTTTTTTTTACAGTTTTTCTCGATTGCTAAGACACATTTATTCTGTGCTAAATGCACAGGTTTTTTGTTTTTCAAGAGGAGAAGATGAAAGGCGACGGGGTGAAGGAAGAGAGGATGAGGGAGGGAGGGATGAACTGGGAAGAAAAAAGAAGGGAGGAAAATGGGATGAAATGGATGTGGGGAGGGGGGGTGAAAGAAAGGAAAGGAGACTAGTGCTAAATGCACAGGTGTTTTGTTTTGCAACATGCATTTAGCCTGTAGTGAACAATAAACATCTATTTCCACAGCTTCATGTCCTGAGCGTTGTGTTGTCTATTTTTCTAGGTAGTGTTTAGTGACTGCTCGGTAGTGTTTTTAATTTTGACTGACTCTGGGCACGATTTGACGACAAAGTTCGGTTTTGGGCACAGATTGAACTGTTTTGAGGTGAAAGTTTGGTTTTGCAAGAGGAGTCTGAGGTTTTGTGAATGTAGCTTGAAAATTGGGGTTTGTGTTCACAGTTGAGAGAAAAGGACAGAAGCTGTGTAAGAAATGTGTCTTAGCAATCGAGAAAAACTGTATACTACACTTTGTGTGTGTCTGTGTGTGTGTGGGTGCTTGGCAGAGGTTCATAAAGGGACCTGATGGGTCCTTTCGGCCTTAAAATAATGTTTCCAGACTCATTGCAGTGGTAGAAAAATGGTTAATAGGATGAATGGAGCTGCTGCCACGGTCTGAGCGGGGTCACGTCGGCTGAAACCGCACTATGTAACTTCCCTGCACGGGTGCGAAACACTGCCCCCCCTTTGTCGTCTGCTCCATGTTCTGTTGAGCCAGGTGTTGTCAGTGTGTGATCTTTACCTGTTCTATGTAACTAGCGCAGCGTACAGCCTCCTCCATATGCTCCTCGTCTGACTGCAGGACGTTTCGAATGCTGTCCACCAGCTCCTGGACCTCCGGGGCCAGGCCCTGGGCGGCCGGCTGCTCCAGGATCCTCCTGACCAGCTGCTGCGTGTGTCGGTAGCTCTGGTAATCCACCATGGAGGTGGGCCGGGGCCGGCGGGGGGCCCTGCCGTCGTTGTTGGCCCGCCGCAGCGTGACCTGGCCCTGGGCGGCCAGGGTGGGCTGGGAGGTTTGGGTGGAGGAGTCTGTCGTCTGTGGTGATGGAGCGAGGGGGGGGTCGCCGCTGCTCCACCCTGCGTCAGAGCAGAGCGTCTCTCGTCACAAACACATCTGCTCAGGTTTATTTCATCACCAACACAGCAGCTGAAGAAACTCTATGCATGCTTCACTGCTATTGGCTGTCTAGAGTGTATGAGCAACAGCAGCAGGTTAAAGGGACAGTATCATTTTTTTAAAGTGGGGTTGCATGATCTACAAATAGCCCCTAAGTACTTTAATTGCAGTAGAAGACTCTCTGCACTCCTCCCGTTAGCAACGCCAGCCCATAGCCCTGCCCAGAGATTTACAACATACATTGTTGTGAATGGACCCAAAGAAGGTTTTACCTGAAAACAAATAACCAGTTCCATTGTTCGCTATAATATAATTTTTTTCCAGCCCTTCACAGTGCAGGAAAAACACAGTTTTTATTTGGACCGTGGAGGATGAGGTGTAAGTTAAAGACCATCCTGGGTGACCCCCAACACCCTCTTTACAAAACCCTTGCAGGTCAGAGTAGTAGCCGTAGCAACAGGCTTATCTCCCTGACCTGCAGAACCGAAAGATATAAAACATCATTTGTTCCTGCTGCGATCATTTTGTATAACAATTCCTAAAATGTTTTTTGTGTTCATCTCTCTTTCTTTTTTGTGTCGTTGTGTGAGCTACTGGTCTACTTTGAATTTCCCTGTTAGGGATGAATAAAGTATTCTCTACTCTACTCTAACTCAGAGAAGGAACGGAGGACTCTCACAGCTCTTAGTCGACATGAGGGTGAGTAGATAATGAGTGAAATTTGAATTTGAACTATCCCTTTAAAGCAGATATCAGCGGCACGGCCGTTTCGGCTAATGCTGCGTTCAAGGCAGGCTTTTGAAAGAGTAAGTTACAGCTTCAAGTCATGACTACGACTTTGTAGCGTTCCAGGTAACCCGTAGCTCGTGTTTTTACCGTCCTTTTGTCTGTGAAAGTCACTATAACGGCCTCTCGTAACTTCCGACCCGTGAACTCGTACCAGATCGAACTGGTATGACTTCACAGGAAGGAAAAACACAAAGTACGAGTTTCCTTGAACGCACCATGAGTTAGCAGCCCCCGCCCTCGTCAGGCATCTATTGGTCCTCGTGCTACGTCACCACATTCACGCGCACCCCTTGGCTGCACACACAGCCCTTCATGCCGTTCTCTCTCCTCATTGGATAACACTTGTATCCCACAAGGAAAGTTTTCTCCTCGGGTTACAGCAGAGCAGAGTGACGGAGAGACTCGTGTTACGGCTGAAACACTCCATGTAAGTGATTGCTGACGGAAAATAGGACTATTTAGGACTTATATTAACAAAAACATTCCACTGATATCTGCTTTAAAGTTCATCCGAGTGTGATATAGGTGTGATGATATACTGCATCCATAAAAGAATAAGGTCAGGTTGACCCCAAATAAGTCATTTAGGGCTCCTATCACAAGGACGTAGCATGAGTGGACTCCTCCTTAGATGAAATACTGTATGTCCTGAGAGGAGAGGAGAGACCTTGGGGAAAGAAAACTCACTAAAATTCACTACGGCGCCACTGTCATCTGAGAGATTAATTATGACCTGAAGGCTACAAGTGCCTACACTTTGATATGGACAGTCACAGATTAGTCACAAGGACTGCATGTGTACGAGGCTTCGGGGCCGGGCCAGCAGAATAGAACTAGCATCTTGTATACAGTATATTCCCCTGTTCTCCTTGACTGAGTGGAAAGCCTGTCAACATCAGGCTCTCTGGAGGTCTCCATCATCTTTACTGATGACTGGTTTTATTAAGAGCTGATGGAGTCAGTCACTAATCACTAACCTTTAGCAGCGAGGTCCACCAGCGCTGGGTCACTGCTGGAGAGACGGATCCCTGCTCTTTTCAAGCTGGCCAATCCTGAGGCTTGCTGCAGAGGAAGAGGAAGAGGAGGAGGAGGAGGAGGAGGAGGAGGAGGAGGAGAAGGAGGAGGAGAAGGGGGAGGGGGAGGGGGAGGAGTCTGGGGCTGGACCTTGGCTTGGTGAACCACGCTTGCTGATGCAGACACCGTTTGAGGACTGGGACCTGATGAGACAGACAGATGGACACACGTCAAAGATCCTCAGATCCACTCTCAGGATCTGTCACTCAGCCAATCACAGGGCAGGACAGTGTCTCAGTACCAGCACAGGTGTGTGTGTGTGTGTGTGTCCTACCTGGACTGCTGGGGGCTGCTGCTGATGGAGTGGTTCTGGTGTTCACAGTCAGTTCAGTCAGAGGAATGTCTGTCTCCTGGAATCAAATCTTTTTTTTTTAAACCAGTCTCACGTGATTTTACTGATCTAATAAATGAAAATATAAAAATAAAAAAATATACTTAAAGAAAATGTCTTCACTCAGGAAGATCAGAGTAGAGCCCTGCACGGGACTGTTTCTGAATTTCTGACCATTACTGCCCACACCCGCAAAACTCTGAGAATTTATGTCCGCATAGTAATAATATATAATAGTTTTTACCACGCACTGCTGTTATGCATGTGCACTTTTGTGTGGGGGGACAGGGGGGTGGGGGGACGGACGCAATTAATTCTGTCAGGACCATTATGTCAAAATATTTATTTACTTGCATAAGTTTTAGTTAGTTAGTTACCTTTATTTAAACTCGTTTGTGCACTGAGGCAAGCCTCATTTGCAGTGCAGACGAGAATTACAAAGAATTACAAAGCACAACAAACAAAGATATATACAATAAATACAGTAGTAAAGGACAGAACAGAAGACATCAGGGGAAACAATTACAGACGGGGGACAGGGAGTTATCAATAAGTGATTTGAAATGATTGCATGGGATAAGTGAGTTTAACTTAAGAGTTAGTTGTAGGTGATTCCAGATGTGTGGGGCATAAGCTGAGAAGGCAGACCTCCCTAGCTCAGTCCGGAATTTGGGAGAGTGTAATTGCAACCAGTTACTAGAGCGGGTGTTATAAGTGATTGTGGACTGAACAAGTAATGAAGAGATGTAGGTGGGAAGTTTGCCAATGAGGGCTTTATAGATGAATAAAAGCATGTGGGAATCACGTCTTTGAGCTAGGGAGGTCCACCCTACTAAGTCATACAGAGTACAGTGATGAGTGGAGTAGGTTTTAATAAATCTAAGGGCAGAGTGGTAGATGGCATTTAGGGGTTTGAGAGTGGAGACAGAGGCATGCATGTAAATGATGTCACCATAGTCTAGGACAGACATGAAAACAGCCTCCACCAGTCTCTTTCTACATGCCAATGGAAAGTTATTACGGTAAAGGAAACCAATTTTTTGACCTAGTTTTTTTACAAGATGATCAGTATGGGGGTTGAACGTAAGTTTATCATCAATCAAGATGCCAAGATATTTGTACACAGAGACATTATTTGGCGGTATGATACTGTTCTGGAACCCCCTGCTCTTCCACAAAATTAATGAAATGTTTTTTAAAATACAAATGGCCTCATGTCACAAACATGTTTTATGAGGAATACCTGGAATATGAAATAATAATTACTTTTAATTTCAAAGATTTTGAAGAATAACTACCCATGGGGTCATTTTTGACCCCACTTATGCATCTAAGGGTTAAATAGCGCGCTCTGAATGCAGTTCCACAATAAGAAGCAGCCACGGGAGTCAGCTGAGCCATCAGCTGATCTGCACCTGTGCTGATTAAGAGCTTGACGCCATGGCCTAACAGAACTAACGCTACGCTCAATATAAATGAGTGTGTGGGAAACACAGAAGTGTCCAAGACAAGGAATAACTAGTAGATGTTTAATATAACTCAGGAAATGAAATACAACGGACACGTCAGCTCACAACAGCACAAAACTTTCTCACCTACAAATGTTTGAAATGTTGATAAAGTGATATATTTACAGTTTAGAGCTAAAATGAAATCAGCTTCTGACTGCTGATTTCAGCTTGGGTAGGAGGCAGGCTAACACTACCCATACACTTCCAGTGTTTGAGCTAAGCTAATTACAGGCGATACGGCTCTATCTCCCTTGTTACTGCACGCACAGTGTAAAGGATGGTGTCTATCTGCTGGTCATGGACTCGGGAGTGAGACAAGACATGAAAACAAAATGTTGGCATATCCCTTTAAGTTCCAGGTTGAGGTGATGATCTGAGTTTACCTGTGTGTCTGTGTTCGTGGAACTTCCAGCAACAGCTTCATACGGAGGCGGAGGGTCCAGAGGACAGAAGACCTCCACTCCTTTGATCCGGGCCCCGTAGATATGAGGGAGAGGGATCACGCTGTCCCCCAGTGTCCTGAAACATCAAACAACACGCCCACCTGTCAGTACACACAGCAACACAAACACAACACGGATGCACTCTGTAGGGATCAGCAGTCCAAGGCCTCGTTAGAAAACTGAGACCCTGGACTGTGGATGCGTGTGTGTGTGTGTCAGTGTGTGTGTGTTACCGGCAAGACAGACGTGGTGTGCATGAGTAGAAAGTGGAGAAGTAGGAAGGGGGAGGGGCTGGGGCCACAAACTCATCTGGATCCGGGACTTGGGAAGGCTCCTCCCTTTCCTCCACTGTGGGCCTGGGCTCATCCTATCACAGACAAGAGGACACGTGACATCACACGTCAGCCTAGATACATCTGGGCCCAGCTGCTCCAAGGTAATCCGATCGGATCTTGGATAATGGATCGGATCAATTCTTGAAAATGGGTTGTTCAAAACTAACAAAAAAGATTCTGAGATTGGATTAGATCACGTAATCCAGTCTTGGTTTTAATCTGGATCAAACCCTCAGTTTGTGTTGATCAAAAAATGTAATTCTTGGTAGATTCAAAGCGGATTTCAGGAAAAAGAAATTCAATTCAAACTGGTCAAATAAACAATATGTATAATTTAAGAATTCATATTTTGCACATGATTTTAAACCATAACAGTGATTGGTAAATAAAGTTAACTTTTGATGATTCTAAAATTTAATAACTTTCCCCAACTACCTTCCTCAAACTGAATTCAGTGAAATTTGAAGTTTGAATTTAAAATTTCAGTTTGAATTTTTTTTTTTTTTTTTAATTTTGAATAGTTTGAATTTGAAACACATGGGAAAATATTCACAATGTATTTGACTAATGTACTGTATTTTTTTTATTTTTATTATTTAAACAACCAGACCAGATGGGACCAGAAAACAACATTCACCCCATTATCAAATAAACACTCTTCGAGTGGCTCCATGCTACTGTTCTACCTGGCTTTAATCTACCTGACTTGGTAGTCTTGAAAAGTTTGGATCAGGATCAGACTGATCCAATTCAACTTTTCTTTCAACAACCAGGATAAATATTAAGACGGATTATGTGATCCTGGATAGCAAAAAACGTGTTTTTGAAATCCGGGTAACTTTGGTCTGGCTTACACCTTTTGAACAACTGGATGATCAGTCACTGTTGGGTGGTCGAAGCGAGGATGAACCCAAAGGCACTGATCCAGGACCAGAAGACACAATGCTCTACAACCAACTGACAGTGTGTTTAAAGGTCCCATATTCTGAAATTTTTTTCTGGTCTCTACATAAAGTGATCCTCCCTGAGCCTACCAATGGGTCCTGCATGGACTCTGCAGCCCAGCGACTGGTAAAACGCTGCTCATACAGGCTGTTCAGACTCAGCTCCTGTGGTGATGTCACCACGGTGACGGAGTGAGGCCGGCCCCTCAGCGCCAGAAAACGCCTCCCACCTCTATTTCTATGGCTGCAGTGACCAGCAACAAACTGATGAATTACCCATCAATTTGAAGTCATGAAGTGGTAATAATCTTTGCTGTGTACAGGAACCATGTTACTTAAAGGTGCATTGCACAGAAACAGCTTGTTCCCAGTAGAGCTCATTTGAGCCACTTTTAGACAGCCCACATTCAGGACCAGTGAAATTGAGTAAAAAGAGTAGAATATGGGATCTTTAAAACCAACATGGTCAAGAGGTAAAACAGGAAGTGATGCAGGTCTTCTACACAGCTGAGGGCCCCGGGGCTCAGAAAGCTCCAGGGGCTCAGGTGATGTTCGTACCATGCAGGGCGCTCTGGTGGAGAAGATCTGCAGGTACCTCAGAGCCGCCGCCATCAGACACACGGCTGTGGTCAGAGCGTTCAGGGCGCAGAGAGCAAACAGCACTTTCTGTAGAGACGGAGATGCAGATCAGTTAGGATGGATGAAAACAGGCCCACAGTGATCAGGTTATCGGGAACACCTCTTTAACCCTTTGAAGGATAATTACCATTTTTTACAATCTGGACCTTATTTCTAGCAGAAAATACGATCATTTCCTTTATAGTGCACTTTCACAGGCAACAGGTCGGTAAAAACACGAGTTATGGGTTACCTGGAACGCTACAAAGTCGTAGTCGTGACTTGAAGCTGTAATTTACGGTTTCAAAGCCTGAGTCTGATTAATCAGGGACTCCTCAGCATTGGCCAAAACGACCGGTCCTATTTTCCGTCAGCAATCACTTCCATAGATCACTCTGCTCTGCTGTAAACCAGGAGAAAACTTTCCTTGTGGGATACAAGTGTTATCCAATCAGGAGGAGAACGGCATGAAGGGCTGTGTGCAGCCAATAGCACGAGGACCAATAGATCCATGACGAGGGCGGGAGCTGCTAACTCATGGTGCGTTCAAGGAAACTCGTAACTTGTGTTTTTCCGACCTGTGAAGTCATACCAGTTCAATCTGGTACGAGTTCACGGGTCGGAAGTTACGAGTGGCCGTTATAGTGACTTTCACAGGCAACAGGACGGTAAAAACACGAGCTACGGGTTACCTGGAACGCTACAAAGTCGTAATCGCTGATATCTGCTTTAATCTACCAAATGTTTATGTTTATTTTAATCGTTTTTTGTTTTATTTTAAATTACAAATGATTAACATTTAAATTCCCACCAATTTCATGTTATGTTGGTTAACTGGACCGGTATCTGTGCATTTACTTTCATTTTGGCGCAGATCTGCAATATGGTTCCAATATCCTTTACGATTAATTAATTGTGGCGTTTAATACCACAATTAATTGTGAAAACAAGTAATCGTGACTTCCCTAGAGTATTAACATGGTAATTAAAGGGACATTTAGAATAGATAAAAATGTGTGATTAATCGCAAGTTAACTACAACATTTATGCGATTTATCGTGAAAATTTTAATCAATTGACAGCACTAGTATATTTGTGTGGTCTTATCTGTCATAAACAAGAGATTATGGGTTGCAGGGCGTTTGTGTGGCGGTGCCGCAGAGACGAGAGCTGGGACACCGGGTCAGAGGCTCTGATCTCACAAGGTTGGTTTTCAGCCAAGAGACGCTAGGTAGAAGGCGGAGAGCCTCCAACTAGTTACTAGTCATTGATTTAACCAGCACTATTGCTCCAAAGCTGTTCAGTTAAAGCAGATATCAGCGGAATATTTTTGTTAATATAAGTCCTAAATAGTCCTATTTTCCGTCAGCAATCACTTACATGGAGTGTTTCAGCCGTAACACGAGTCTCTCCGTCACTCTGCTCTGCTGTAAACCAGGAGAAAACTTTCCTTGTGGGATACAAGTGTTATCCAATGAGGAGAGAGAACGGCATGAAGGGCTGTGTGTGCAGCCAAGGGGTGCGCGTGAATGTGGTGACGTAGCACGAGGACCAATAGATGCCTGACGAGGGCGGGGGCTGCTAACTCATGGTGCGTTCAAGGAAACTCGTAACTTGTGTTTTTCCTTCCTGTGAAGTCATACCAGTTTGATCTGGTACGAGTTCACGGATCGGAAGTTACGAGTGGTCGTTATAGTGACTTTCACAGGCAACAGGACGGTAAAAACAGAAGTTACAGGTTGCCTGGAACGCTACAAAGTTGTAGTTGTGACTTGAAGCTGTAAGTTACGGTTTCAAAAGCGTGCCTTGAACGCAGCATTAGCGAAAACGGCCGAACCGCTGATATCTGCTTCAAGGTAAAAACGTAATATAGTTCCTCTTTAAAGGGATAGTGCGTTTTTCCTGCACTTTGAAGGGCTGGAAAAAATTATATTATAGCGAACAATGGAACTGTGTTTTTTTTTTCAGGTAAAACCTCTTTTAGGCCGTGAAAATAGGCCGTTTCTTTGGGTCCATTCACAACAATGTATGTTGTGAATCTCTGGCTGGCGTTGCTAACGGGAGGAGTGCAGAGAGTCTTCTACTGCAATTAAAGTACTTAGGGGCTATTTGTAGATCATACAACCCCACTTTAAAAAAATGCTACTATCCCTTTAACACTGGCTAGTTCCTCAGTTCTTCATATGACGGTCCACCAGAAGCTCTCCTCGTGTGACGTGGAGCATTATCTTATCAGTAAGACGGTGACAGAGACATTCACCACCACCACCACCCTGGTGTTGACACAGTTCTGGTGAGCTCCATGGATTCAGATTCTCACCCAACATCTGCTGCCTCTGCACCAATCCAGATCCCTCAGACCAGGTCTTCAACTCTCCAGTGTTGGCGAGTCTGTGTCCACTGCAGCTTTGGGTTGGAGTCCATTCATCTCAGGATGGGACATGTTCCTCACTACTCACACTAATGCTCACTCACTAACATCACTGATTCATGTTTTCATATGAATTTTTTGTAATTGCATCCCCGTGAGTAAAACAGATTCTCACATTAACTGTTCATCGTGAGGTCAGAAGCATCAACGTGGTTCCTCTCAGTATTTGAACAAACAGACACATCTGATTCAACAATTTACACACTGACGTACAGACACTAGAGGGATGATTTAGGAAACTGTGTGACATGTCCAGGGAATATCAAGAGCTTCACCTTCAGCAGGATCCTCATGGTGCTGCAGGAGTGGGCTGGGTGGAGCTCCAGCAGCTTCTCCTCCGGACAGGTGGAGGTGGGGGAGAGGGAGCAGCAGTGACACACATCTCCATCCTCACTCTGAAACAACACAGAGAGACAGAGAGAGAGGAGGTGGAAGCAGGTTAAGAATAACCACAGTTAGATGTTTACTAGAGCAGATGGTGCGATGGACACCTCATCCTCACAGTTACAGCCAGCGAGGCCCTCATCATCGGATCATACCCCACACACGGGAGACCAGCTGTCTGTGACGGCTCCGCTTCATAGTTCATTTACTTGTTACAGCTGCTTCTGAACAGAGGGCAAACCTTCCACACACATCTGTGCAATGTGTATGACAACACTGTAATATCATACGAGGACGACTTGACTTTCACACTGCGGCTATAGATCATCACCGATCACCCATCAAACATCCATGATCGTCATCGATGAGCTAATAAAGCACCACTCATGTCGCTGATGATCAGAACCTACAAATCCAACCAATATGTCTGGAGACCGCACAGTCAGACCCCGCACTTGTGGACCCACTGTTGGGGATGGCGGAGAGGACACTGAGCTGTGGGGCAGTGGAGAGAAAAGGAGAAGGGAGGGGCGAGTGTGCTCCAGCTAGAGGGTGCACTCAAAATAGTATAATGTAGCAGTTTGGCGTAGCGGCCTGTAGGGGGAGTCAAAGGGGAAATGTAGATCACACGGCCTGTAGGGGGAGTCAAAGGGGAAATGTAGATCACGGGCGTCAGAAAAACGGTGGCGCTAGTGAAGCTGAACTTGGGATGAACCGTACACGTGCCATTGGAAAACCCCGTCCATGGAGGTGCCATGAAGACGCTATGAAGGCGGGGAGTATCATCATACGATGTCGTAATGTGTTTGGATGAACAAATCAACGGGGAGATTCGCAGTCGAACCATCCTCGTCAACCATAATTTGAATAGAAGGGAGGACCTTGATCGTAAATAAAAAGCGAGAACAAAGAGGGAAAATTTAGTCCGGTCCGGAATCAGGCTCGGGTTTACGACTATTTTCTCTAATACGGCGTAAGCTCTGCTGCACCAAAGCTCAGTCTCCTCTGACCGTCTTGTGGAACGAGTCCGATACTTTGATGGGATTTGTCTTATAACTTTGATGAACAACTTTTATAACATTTACAATTTTTAGCATATTCAAAACCAGTATTTTGTACTAACTTTAATGTTGGAATAAAAAGAATCCTAGATTGCAACTGGCCTTGTTTTTGGATCTTATTTTTCCTCCGACACCACACGTTCAGATCCCTTAATGCCACCTAATGGTTGGCTGTAAAATTGAAACTGCACAGTCTTGACCCACACAGGGTCAAGACTTTTGATGGGGCAAAATCCAAATAAAAGCTTGGAACACTTTTAAACTTTTTTTAATTGCCTATAATGAAATAAAATGTTTTAAAATGTTCTATTGCATTTTGTACGGTAATGGATACAGATGACATATGGACAATATGGACGGCAGTAGGAACGTGAATATCAAACATGAATCACAATTGTTCGTTTAATGTCATAAAAGTTTTTGTCGCAAATGTACGTATGGCATTTTAAATTTTATAAACACGTTGGCCCACACACATAGCCTATAATTTTATTTCTGTTTAACTTAAGCAGTATTAAAAGTATCTCGGTTTCATTAACTTAAACAAAATGTGCCGGCCAAGCGAGCTTCCAAAAAGATCAATATTATATATATATTACTGTATTTGACGTGCATATGATGTAGTAAAGGTATTATGGTCAAACGGTTGTTATACATTTTCGAGAAAAACTTCTGTGACATTAAACGAACAATGTGATTCACGTTCTGTTCACATTCGATACTCACGTTCCTACTGCCATCCATATTGTCCATATTTCATATCTCTGTCATATCTGCATCCATTAGCATACAAAAAGGTGCTGTAGCAATAAACAATGGGGTCTGAATCTGCAGGTCTCCGGGTCTGCAGACAGCTGCTAGACAACATCCCGCTGCTGCCACTAGAGGGCAGCTCATTACATAAGAGATGTAAGCAGGCATCAGATCCCTCTGGAGACAGAGTGCTGTCCTGAGTTCAGATGTAAGGAGAGATATTGCTTTAGTGACTGGTGTCTATTCTTAGCTTTAACTGAGACACTGTTAGTCCGGATGACTCACCACTGAAGTCTGGATGACCAGGGATGTCAATGAACGGTTTTATTAATGCTACATTAAATGAATGTTTTATACCATTTTTGTAAATCCATTTATTGATAGATTGATAGTTTATTTATAACACTTAATATCAATCTAAATAAAGGAAACACTTTTTAAACCTTTCTTCACCATCCTTGATCCTCCACATTAAAGAATTATATGTCAGAAATTTTCTTTAAAGGGATACACCAACATTTTTTTTCCGTGTCTTGCCTCACTTCTGAGTCCATGACCAGCAGATAGACACCATGCTTTAGACTCTGCGTGCAGTAACAAGGGAGAGCCTGTATCGCCCGTAATTAGCTTAGCTCAAACACTGGAAGTGTATAGGTAGCGTTAGCCTGCCTCCACCTAAAGTCATCAGAGAAACTCTTCAGCAACTCTAAAGAGAAACAGGCGGGCCAATCTTCGTCTCAGAGCTGACAAAACTCTCCGGTAAGGCATCTTGAGCGGTTAATTGTCAGTGACAGGACGAGATCAGTCAAAACAGAGGGTTCAAGAGAGGTTCAAGCTAGCTACATCGAGGGTAGGTTAGCTTCCTATTTCAAAGTAAAAGCACAAATTCTATCGTCATGGTCATCTAAACGTCTAGTTTCTCACCTAAAAATGTTTGAAATGTCGATAAAGTGATTACAGAGTTTAGAGCTAAAATGAAATCAGCTTCTGATGCTGATTTCAGCTTTTTCCAGCCCTTCAAAGTGCAAAACACAGGTTTTATTTGGACCTAACCAACTCACGTATCCCTCCGCCCAGGGTTAGCGCCCGCCGAAGCTCCAAATAAAAACTGCATTTTTCCTGCACTTTGAGGGGCTGGAAAAAGTTTTTATTTGGAGCTAACAAATCTCTGGGCAGGGCTATGGGCTGGCGTTGCTAACGGGAGGAGTGCAGAGAGTCTTCTACTGAAATTAAAGTACTTAGGGGCTATTTGGAGATCATACAACCCCACTTTAAAAAAAATGCTACTATCCCTTTAAAATGCACTCCTTTGGCTCTGATGCAGCGTCTCTCTACCTGAGGTCACCCCTCTTGGCTGCTGCCCACAGCCCACACTGAACCAAGATCTGTGTTGGAGTTTGTGGTATTCTACAAAAAATGATGGTCTTTTGATGACAGGTTTTCACAGTGTAAAACAAACAAACTGTATACTGTATTTATTCATTCTAATCCCAGGTGTGTTATTCCAAAATTTGACATCACATAATTATTACTGCAAATGAATATTGGTTCTAAATATCGGTTATTGGTTTCCTTGATTACTAATAATGGTACTGGTAATTGGTATTTTAGAAATGGAAATTGGAAAAATGAACACAACAAATCAAGATAAGGTAGAAATGCATTACAAAAAATGGGAAAAACTTACGTTTGAGTAAATGAATATACGATGGAGTATTAGGGCAACACTGACTCACAGACTTTGAGAATTAAGTTGTAAATGTACAACTTTATTCTAGTAAATTTATGACTTTATTCTCAAAGTCGTAATTGTAAGACTTTATTCTCGTAAATGTATGAGTTTATTCTTGAAGTAGTTACTGTTCATTTAATTTCAGTAGTTTCACATCCCTTTCTTTCTTTCTTCTTTTACTTTTCTGTCCTGTTTTGGTCCTGCTTTATTATATCGCCAGGTTTGTTCTGTCCTTTGTTTTCTGTTTGTCTGTTTTTGGTCAGTTTATTGTCGGTTTATAAATTGTGTACATTATTGCCTGTTTCCATAGATTATATATATATATTAAAAAAAATAAATAATAACGGTATTGGCCACGGGAGAGAGCACAGAGAGAGAATGAGGGTCAGACACGACGTTGGGCAGCCTCACCAGTTGGCAGCTGGTCATACTGGAAACCAGCTGGGCTCCCTGGCAGCACAGGATGAATCCAGCCAGGTTAAGGAGCACACACACCACAGACAGCAGGACAAACACATTGACCTGGAGATGGGAAGATGGAGGGATGGAGGGGGTGGGGGGTGGATGACAGAAGGGAAGATGGATTACTGTAGCTTCAACATGTGTGGGAAAGCTTTTTTTATTCATAACACTGTGAATAAAGAGATGTAATAAACATGATGTAATCAGACAGAGACAGTGACAGCAATGGCTGAATTATCAAACTAATCTAAAACATTATTATATTAATTATATTTCAGATAAATAACAGAAACATCATCATACACTAGTTATGATGTGAATGTGCACATTCAAACACATGAGTCGACTTAAACTTTGGTACAGATAATACATGCACTGTGATGCACAGTTAAACTTATTAACTCTCTAGCTTTCTTGTCATTATAATCTATACAATAAATTAAAGGGATAGTTCACCCGAAATTCAAATTCCAATCATTATCTACTGCTCGTCTGTAATGTCCCTCTTGTATTGAAGCATGAGAAATTGTTCCGCACTGACACAGGCAGAGCAGTAAACTGAGACACTGGGAGCTTCCGCTACAAACAAGCTTCAAATATAGACTTATTTAATTTTTTTCGGAATAATTTCTCATGTCGGGGCTTCAATACAAGAGGGACATTACAGACGAGCAGTATGGAGGTATTTGGATGTTTTTTGGTGTGTCTTTTTGGACCAAGAAAAGTGAGGCCCGTTCACAACCGTCATATGGCAGTGCACTGCTGCATGGACCCCCCCTGTAACTCCGAGACGGCACGGAGGACTCTGAAAATTCTCCCAACCCTTAAGCTGTGTTCACACCAGACCTTTTGTTTTTCAAACGAGCGACAATGTTAAATCAATGCAAACAAGCTTTTGAGCGTTTTATCGCCCAGGTGAAAAAACACTGGGGCTCGGAGCGACCGAGTGACGGAGTGACGGAACGTCGGAGCGTTTTTTCGCTCAAGTCACTCCAGTCACTCGAGATGAGAAATCCCAATTGCTGTAATCCCGGTGGTGCCGTTGTAAACAGAGACACATGGCAGTGGGCATGACATCATCAAAGTGAAAATGTCAGTCTGTGGCTCTGTGCCAAATTGACGAGCTACTGCAGCTGAGCGTCGGAGCGGTTTTTTTTTTTGAGCGATACGAGCGACAGCGACAAAAATAAACAGTCCAGTGTGAACGCATATGAGGGTGAGTAGACAATGAGTGAAATTTGAATTTTGGGTGAACTATCCCTTTAATGATAAGATAAGGCTCCATGTCACAAAGCTAAAGTTGTCAAAGCTAAACTGGTTGTATCAACATGGCGGCGAGTTGAACTTCAGTGACCTCTGCGCCGGTCTCCAGAGTCTCTGAGGAAAGTTTCCTCATCTGGAGGATCTGGTGGACCATGATATGAAGAACTGAGGGACCATCCCATAATGGACAGGTGATCAGAATAGCGTGCTCACTGGGGGGATGTGAGATGTTTTTGTTTCACCCAACCCACTAATTAAATCTGAACTTCTATTGTTTAACAGTGACTACTTCAGGAGTGATAAGAATCTGAGATAATCATTTCCCATCAGCCCCCGAGCTCAGTACACATACAGTAGCATTTATCTGAGGCCTGAGGCTCTGGTGCTTTCACAGTATTATGTAATATAGCACCTAGACCTGCTTTATAATGAAAACATCTTTATGCAATATTGGGATTTTAAAACACATTCATATGAGTGGCTGTTATTGTGAAGGGAACAGGGAACATTGATTGCACATAGACAGCAGTTATCATTTAAATGAAGTGGGGACATTCATAACCTAGAGGGTCATCCCCTGCTGTCCCTCAGCTAAACCATCACATGGACAGGAAACAGGAACAAAAACATGAAACCATCACATGGACAGGATACAGAGACAAAAACAAGAATCATCACATGGACAGGAAACGGACAAAAACAGTGTGGGAGAAGTGGACCTCAGTTTATGATGGGGACCAAATGGACACAAGGCAAACTGGGAATAAACAACCAAAATAGGGGGGAAGCTGGTGTTTTGGTGTATGTGGAGCAGGTGGGGAAATTTTGTGTGTAATTTTGCCTCAGTACATATTACAACCTTTTCTCCGTTCAGCCCAAGACCACTCTCTGCCTAGGCTTGATTCATCCAGACCTTTCCCCTGACACTTCAGTTAACTCCATCTGAAGGACCTCCAACCAAAGGATCTTCACCCAACGGACCTCTACCTGAAGGCCATCTACCTGAAAGGCCTCCACTTCAAAACCTGACAAATTACAGTAAAGTGATACGCTAACACTACCCATACACTTCCAGCATTTGAGCTAAGCTAATTACGGGCGATATGGGCTCTCCCTCGTTACTGCACACACAGTTGAAAGGATGGTGTCTATCTGCTGGTCATGGACTCAGGAGTGAGGCAAGACACGAAAAAAAAGAAAAGAAAAATTATGGCGTATCCCTTTAAGCATCTTTGCCCAAAGACCCTCTAAATCTAATTTAGGCTTAGGGTTGTGGCAAACTCCCACACTTTGGAAAAATGTGGCCACCCCTCATTCACTATCTCATACCATGTAGTGGAAATTAATCTTTCTTTTTTTTCATTTAATATTCTTCATCTGTAGTCTACTTTGTATGTTTGTCTGTTCTTTTATCTGCTATTGTTATATGTTCTAAAAAACAAAAAGAGGGCATTAACTGCACACATCTCTGTATGGACATATTATACTCTTGGATGTGTTTGATGTAAATATGTAACAATATTACAACATGCTCTAATAAAAATATTTGAGGTAAATCTAACTTTGTTCCTTTGACTGTGGGTTTTCATCTGAACAGAACACACCACTGTGGTGAGTACACTCATAGGGGTTTCACAGGGCAGGGCTCTGTGCTGGTTTTGGTTCCCAAACCCAATTTTGAACCGGCAGGCGAGTTCAGGCTGAAAAAATAACAGGTTCAGAGCCTAAAGAGTCGGTTCTCAAGGGAACCAAGAAATACTTGGTTCTTCCCTGCGAACCATGACATCATCAGTGTGTTTGCCATATTCTAGCCTGTGAAAACAAGCAGGAAGAAGGAGAAGGCAGGGACTACAACCTGGAAAAAAGATTGTAGTGGTCTGCCAAAGAAAGAGCAGACGGTGCCTTACCAGCAGCAGGATGGGTCTTCTCCATGTTGTGAGGCCAACGATGCCTGACAGGATGACCTGTAAACAAAAGAAAGATCTGTCAGAGTTACTTATAGCTGATCCACCAGGTCTTAATTAATGAAGGATAACATTCATATCAAATGGGTGTGTTACAACCAAAAACGTAATAACGGCCAATAACGTAATAACTGCCAATAACGTAATAATTTTGGCCATTTCAAATGTAATAAAGCCAATAGTGTAATAATGTGCCAACAATGTAATAAAACTTTTGAGCCAATAACTTATCTTTTGCCGATAATTTAAGGCATTACATTAGTTATTACGTTATTGGCCTGGTATTAAAAAAACCTTTCAAAATGTAATAATTGATAATGTAATGCCTTATCATTAGTTAGCAGGGGTTAAACGTTTTTGGTTGTAACAGGGTGTCATGTGAAATCCCAACCTATCAGAAAACCCAAGGCATCAACAGGAATAAAACCACTTATCTTTTGTTTTGTATCCAGCCAATGGGTAAATAATTGATGATCTAGTAGATTTAAAAATGTATTTTTTTTCCTCTATTAAGATACAGGTTATGAACTATCCTTTTACAAAACATATTATGAACCACTTCAAATTTCTTGGTAAAAATATGTGCAATAAATTTTCACACTTAAATTCATGCAGAGGTCCGGATTGGGCCGGTTTTGGACCGCGGGCCGCATGTTTGACACCCCTGACCTGGAGCAAAGTCTTCACATATTGATGTGTGTTTAGGAGGAACTGACAACAGGGTTAGTGTCCTCTCTGCACAGAACCAAAGAACAGCTGAAAACCTGCAGATTTAGGACACTAGTGCAGAATTCATCACTCATTATACAGTATATGAATTTAAGAGAGAGACACTTAAACCAAATGAAAAACCTGGCAGTTGTTTTCAGCCACCTGGCCTCTCTTTTGGCTCAGTGTCTGGTCTCCACCAGCTGCTGACATCTGGCTCTTTATCTGCTTAATATGCACCACTGTGTTGACCAGCTGCCCTCAGCTGTTTGGATGAGGAGCAGGTAGAGGACAGAGGCTGACAAACAGTAAAGCATCAGTGGAGCGTAGGAGTTGTTGTGTAGGTTTGTCATGACCTCTTTCATATTAGACAACCATCTGATTGTTAATACCCGACTAACAAACATTACATGAAGTTTTTTCCATATATTTTCATTCCTCACACTCATATGTCCAACTCAGTTTCCTATCAACAAAGTAAACATGCTAACTATGCTAACAGTGCTGTGGTCACCAGCCTCAGTTGTTGCATCAACATGTGTTCCAGCCATAGACATCAGTAGTGTAAAAACAATATGCTGCCTGACGTAATTTCCGTTAAAATAGTAAACATTGATCATGCATATGCCTGTCTGTGTTTAAATCCACTGTTAGTTCCCCTCCCTCCCCTGCCAGGACAGTCTGTCCTCTGATCTGAGATCAGATCAGCCCCTCTGAGCGGTGAAAAGGCTCCGCGCTGATGAGACGCCGAACTTACCGAGGAACCCGCCCAGAAGGGACACGAGTTCCGGATGGCAGGTGAGCTGCTGAGGGACAGAGCTCCGAAGGACAGCGCCACCATGGAGCCGCCGAGCAGCAGCTGCAACAAGCCCAGCGACAGCAGCGGCCGCCCGGGCAGCAGCAGCCTGGAGCCGCCCCCGGTGAACCGGGAGGAAGCGGACAAACCACGGGGTCGGTTTCTGTACGACGGCTCTGCGAGCTGGGAAGCACCGGTAACCGGACAGCAGGACCCCGGTAGCACCACCGGGAGCGACATCTGATCGACGGGGCAGGGCGGAGAACAGAGGCCGTTTACGGGGTTTGCAGCAGCGGATTGGCGTGCAGATCCTCGCTGGGTTCACCGGAGCTGCTCGGTACCATCATGGTGTCCGGTCTAAAATAACACGCGGGCTGCTGGGATTGACTTTCACATAGTTTGGCAGCGGGGCTGTGTGAGAGTGAGGGCGGGGGGAGGGGCAGAGGGACCATGTGTGACATGTAAACAGGGGTGGGTGGGGGTGGGGTTCCTGGATTAACACAGACCCAACCCCAAGGACCCCCCACCCGAACCCCCACCCCCACAATAAACAATACAGATCAGATGTCTATGTTGAGAGTTTAAATGTGAAGTGAGTGACAACATGAACCAATAAACCAGCTGATACACAGCAGGGCAAAGACCCTCATAGTTTTATGAAGCTCTTGGTGCTGACAGCAGGAGAGCTGAAGACCACAGTTAGCCTATAGAGGAGATCTGTGGTCTTCAGCTAAATTGAGCCACTTTTTGTATTCAGGATTACTACATCAAGACAATTACCTTTGTTGCTAACTAACACATCTGCATTCAGGATGTTTTGCATCCCTACAATTAACAGAATGGGCGTAAATAATTCAAAAATAGTGGTCTTGTGACCCCCCCGCCCCCCCATTCTTTCCTTCCATCCATCTCCTACTGCCTCCTTTACTTAAAGGGATAGTTCACCCAATAATTTTCACTCATTATCCTCACCCTCATGTCGACTAAGAGCTGTGAGAATTTTCAGAGTCCTCTGTGTCTTCTCTGAGTTACGGGGGGTTCACGCAGCATAATGGTTGTGAATGGGTTCTTGGTCCAAAAAGACACACCAAAAAACATCCAAATACCTCCATGCTGCTCGTCTGTAATGTCCCTCTTGTAGTATTGAAGCCCTGACATGAGAAATTGTTCCGCTGGTCAGTGCAAATCACGACTTGTTTAATTTTTTTTGGAACAATTTCGGGGCTTCAATACAAGAGGGACATTGCAGACGAGCAGTATGGAGGTATTTGGATGTGTTTTGGTGTGTCTTTTTGGACCTAGATTAGTGGTATCCATTCACAACCATTATGGACAAATACTTTACTTTACTTTTAAGGTTTATTTAACAGGGACGATACATACAACATTGTCACAAAGAATGAAAAATGTGATGCATACAATCTAGCTTCAGCTAATTTGCAGTCTGCTGCACGGACCCCCCTGTAACTGAAAGACACTCTGAAAATTCTCACAGCTCTTAGCCGACATGAAGGTGAGTAGATAATGAGTGAAATTTGAATTTTGAGTGAACTATCCCTTTAAGAACAATTGTTAGCCATAGTAGGCCTATACAAATTGTGTTTCCATCGTCATGCCAGTGTCTAAAGCCAAGCGGTTTGAAATGAAAAGAGTTCAGTAAGGTCCACCTTGCAGAAAACGACTCAGATAAAGTCAGTGAACGTTGCAGGTGTCCTGCTGAGAAGCTGTTGATGAGGGATCACATCAAGGCCATATAGTTGTTATTTAAAAATTAAAATAGCATTAAACCACATTGAGTTCCTCTGATATGAACTCACTTTCACTTTTCTGTAACCTTATAGAGCTCCGGACCCCACGTGACCTCCAGCGGTCGCGCGGCCATTTTGGCAGGAAAGTGTAGAGTGCAGAAGCATTGACTCTAAGCGCCGAAGCCGTGTGAGTTCACATTATCTAACTTTAATTCCAACACATTGGACTTAATATAAAAAAAACTAAATTTATTAAATATTACCGACCCTTATAATGCCCCCGGGGTGCTTTTCAAAAAATATTTTCGCCGAACAGGACGTCTTAGACCTGCAGGATCCAGACACAGCTACCTGATCAACTCCTCTACAAGCTACACAAGCCGGCTTTATGCTGTTTGTGCTCCACAAAATGACAAGCAGGAAAGAATAAAAGAAAAGAAAGAGGCAAACACATATAAGATGTGAGTCTCCTTCGCCTCCAGCCTTTCCAAGCTGACCCAGAGCCGGTCTCGGCGCACCGCCGCATCCGCCGCAGGCTGATCAGCACCGGGGAGCGGAGAGAGCTCCCCAAGTACCGCGGACAGCTACTAGCTAACGTTAGCCATGCTACGCTGCATTAACTGGGATGATACGACACTCACCCTTCTAGTGAGGATACAGCAGGTTTTTGCAGGTAGATTCCACAGCTGGACGTTCATCACAAAGCCAGACTGCGTCCATGTGCAACCCTCCAGGCGTCTGTATGCTTTTAGAGCAGGGCGATGGAGAGTTGATCAGGTAGCCTAGCTGTGTCCGCATACTGCAGGTCTGGGACTGGGACGTCCGCCGGCGGCCGGAGATACTTTTGACAAGCACCCCGGGGGCATTATGATCATGTGAACTGCAGACGGCTTAAAATCTTCAATTTTACTGTCAAAATGTGATGCAGCTGTTCTCCTGGTCCTGATCCACGTCTGCCCCCCTCCCGCACCATCTACAGTCACATTGTTTACATTACGTTTTGTGTTTTAATTAATCCTGCAACACAGTGTGATCGGTAGCGGCAGAGTGACAGGCAGGCAGGTTAATGTGCAGAGGGATGAAATGACAGCTGTTAGTCCAGTGACCCCCGACCGTAAACCTTTGCTTCTTTACTGAAAAACTCTGGCATGTTAAGGGTGGGATGTTAGAGGACTAATATCTGTCTAACCATCATAACTATGACACCTGAAACGGTAAATACAGCTGATCGATCGAGAAAAAAATAAGCTGGAGTGCATTTTTCCTCCACTGAAAACAGCTGGTTCTTGAACGTAACTCAGTCAAACTAAGACATATCCTCAATATGTTTTGCAGTTCTGTTAGGTCATACTACAAGCTGACAAAGTTATACATGTAAAACGTATATGGGCTCGGTGAAAATCGCTTTGTTATTCTCGTTCTGCACTCGGCTTTCCCCTGTATCTACAATACGAACATCTGCAGTTTCCTGCCAAGATGGCGTCGCGGTCAGTTTCGGGGCGTGGTCGGGGCTGCGTGACGTCAGCTCCCGGAGCTCTATAGTCAGCTCTATGACTAGAAGCACAGCTTCAGTTAGTGATGCGTGAGGAGAAACAACGGACACAAGTCACTCAACTGTTTGTTTGTTTTTGATGTTTAATTTAAAAAAGTTATTAAATACAGATTATTTACTTATATACACCTGAGGATAACTTCAGTACAGAGAACAGAAAACACAGACTGGTCAGTATGAAACATGATGGACACATAGAGACACTTGTTTTAACAACAGGACAAAGTAGTGATGGTGAACAACTGCTTCACTGATGAAACCAGAGCAGAGTCCTACAGCTTGGATGTGGTCTGGACTCTTGTTGAGCTCACAGTACTGGTTTGACTGGAGGCCGTCAACTTGTTGATTTTGTCCTGAATGTATTTTCCAAGCCGGGAGTTTGGATTCACACATTTCTTTCCAACTCCTCTGAGGTTGACACTGAGAGAGAAGAGAGAGACGTGTCAGAGAGAAGCTGAAGAACAACATGTCAGTGGATGTGCTTTATTTCAGCTCAGATACTCACATGATCTCTGTGTTTGAACAGAAGATGCTTGGACGGTGTATGACTGGCTCTCCCTGGATGAGCTTTGGGTTGATGCTGGCAAAACCCTTTGAACACATGCATCTCTGAGATGTGTTGACTTGTTGTCCTGAGGGAGGAGGAGACAGGACCTTGTTAATTACAGCTCATCACTATCTGCAGTAGTTTTCACATTACATCCAGCTTTGAAGTTGTTGTACCATGGCCACCATTGTTCAGCAGCTGCAGACATTTTCAGCTGAAACACATTGTAACCTGGAAACTACTTGTGTTGCAACAAGTGACAACAGAACCTGAGACTAAACGGATCACGGTCATGAAGGAATCACAACAATAAAGTCTCACAGTACCTTGTGCACAGAGGACCAGCAGACAGGTGAGGAAGGCAACGGCAGCTGAGTTCATGGTTGGAGATGTAGACAGGTTCTGGCTCTCACTGCTGTGTCTGAGCTCCTGATGCTTCACAGCACATGGATCTCCCTCTTTATACATGCTTTCACATGACATCACATCATAGAGCTGCTGTGCATCATGACACAATAGTTTCACTTTTAAATATCCCTTTCACTTCTCTTCCCTTTTCCTCCAAACAGCCTGTTTCTCAGAAGTGGAGACACTTCTTATGTAGACTGTTTGTCTGCAGAGAGACTTCCCCGAGTATGCTCATGAACCCATTTGTGTCAATAATCGAATCCACTTCAAACTTCTCATAGTTGCAAAAAGAAAAAAATGCACATTCAGCTGGTTAGATTTATGGAATGACGAAACAGAGAAATCCCCAATGGTAAATGAGCAGCATAACAATAATGAAAAATAACAGTTCATTTATTTTAGGCAGCATGTTAACCACTTTTACAGCTGCTCAAATACATTTAACACAGATAAAAATGATAAAATGGATCAAAGTCAGAATAAATAAAATACGGTAAGTGAAACTTTGTGTGTGAGGAGGAGGAAGAGGAAGAGGAGGAAATACAGTGTGTGGTGTGGATGTGGAGCCAGTGCAGGTTTTGGAGGACAGGGTGGTGTGGTCTTGTGTTGAAGTTTATTGAGGACTTTGGTTTATGAGCCATAGAGGGTGCTAGTCTCTGTACTGATAAATACATGATGCAAGGCAAGTTTATTTGTAGAGCTCATCTTTTACAAACAAAAAGCACTTACACTGTTAATCACATTCACCCATTCCCTACACACTGTCCTACCATGAAAACACATTCACACACCGCTGATAGACAACTTTGGTTTCAGTCCAATCATAACAGACACAATATTAATCTAAAAACTCACAGAACTCATAAAGTCATACACTAATCATAACTCACATGTCTAAAGAGATGAAATCAGGTGATAAGCTTTATATTGAAATGGTCAATGGTGGTGGATAAAACCAGGAAGTGGTTTTGTTTACTCTGCTTCACAGTAACTTCTGGCATGCAGTGCATAGTCTTTCCATTTTAAACTACTTTACTTCCAAAGAAATGGGATATGAAACTGAAACAACTTTTCAAAATGAACTTCAAAGAGTTGATCATACTTCAAAATAATTCATATTTACACTGTTGAATACTGTTTGCTACTGATTTATATTTGTTTAGATTTGAGCAAGGACAACTAAATTAGGGTAATCATTACTCCATCCTCTGATACAGTAATGAAGTCATATTTCATTTCATTTTGATTTATTCCATTCATGGTATGCATTCTACACATGGTTGCACATGTTTACATAATGTACACATTGTCACCATGAATGAAAAGGAGCAGGATGAAGAAACCTGTCCGTCTCTGTTGTTATGATTACATTGACTTACTTCAACACCAATATTATACGCTGTTTCTAAATATTAAAGATGATGAAACATAGTAGTGACAAGAAAACAAACAAAATAGCAGCAGACACCACTCGTCTATCTATATTTTCTTTTTTCCCTTCTTTTTCTCTTTCTCCTCCTTTTTTTGTAGATGCTTATTTTTTCTTTTTTAAACATTTTCTTAAACTGAGACATAATTGTACAACTTTTCAATTCCTTGCTTTGTGAATGCCATACTTTTACATCTGCAACAGAAATACACATTTGTTTTAAGCTTGACCTTGCAAATGTATGTATTACCTGTAATTATCGGTGCATGTTGTTTTGAGCTGCTGAGTGAACACAATAGAGGTGAACGGTACATTGTCCCCTGTCCCTCACAACTCTTTAGATACACAATCCAACAACTCCAAAACACTCTAGTTGTGACCTGCATGCGCATTCACTACGCTATGAAATAATAATGTAACATTATGATGGTAAATTACACGAAGCAAATACTCTGAACTACTTGCGCATTTGAAATCACTCCACCCAGCAGCCAGGTCTGAATGCAGCTATGCATTTACCTAAAAAACAACTTCATCTCGTAATGTTACATTATTATTTCATGGGTGACATCAGGGTCTGAACAACTTACCTGAACTCCATTACTCTTATAGTCCTATGTGTCCTCTGAATGTTGACTGGTATGTGCACACTTGTGTCTCCATCCTCTGCAGAGACCATCTACTCTCCTAACACTGTTCTGTGATCTGTTGCATCATTTAAACATCTAGATTCCTAACTATCAACTCAAATCAGAAGATTTTTTTTTTAATTAAAGCAGATATCAGTGGAATGTTTTTGTTAATATAAGTCCCTAATAGTCCTATTTTCCGTCAGCAATCACTTACATGGAGTGTTTCAGCCGTAACACGAGTCTCTCCGTCACTCTGCTCTGCTGTAACCGGAGGAGAAAATTTTTCTTGTGGGATACAAGTGTTATCCAATGAGGAGAGAGAACGGCATGAAGGGCTGTGTGTGCAGCCAATGGGTGCGCGTGAATGTGGTGATGGAGCACGAGGACCAATAGATGCCTGACGAGGGCGGGGGCTGCTAACTCATGGTGCGTTCAAGGAAACTCGTAACTTGTGTTTTTCCTTCCTGTGAAGTCGTACCAGTTCGATCTGGTACGAGTTCACGGGTCGGAAGTTACGAGTGGTCGTTATAGTGACTTTCACAGGCAACAGGACGGTAAAAACATGAGTTACAGGTTGCCTGGAACGCTACAAAGTTGTAGTTGTGACTTGAAGCTGTAACTTACGGTTTCAAAAGCCTGCCTTGAACGCAGCATTAGCGAAAACGGCTGAACCGCTGATATCTGCTTTAATGAAGTAATCTTGCTGAGATCAGCTGTCTTAGATACGTATGAAATTCTGGTTCCTTTACCAAAATGACCAATGTAACTGTTTGACTGTGTCTATGTCTATGTGTAGGACAGTGCTAAATGTGTGTTGGAGGGTATGAATAATTAGCAGTGTGCTTTCTGTAGTTGTTAAGACAAGGCAAGTAATACAATACATGCTGTCCATTTACCATTTGGGACTTCTAGGTTGTTAGGCCCATCCATAAATCCAACCAGTTGAATTTCCAGTTTTTCTCTTTGCAGCTATGAGAAGTTTGAAGTAGATTTGATTGTTGACAAAAATGGACAACATTAGAAAGTGACACCAAAATGAAGGGGCTTTACAACTCAGTGAATGCACTCTAGTGTGGAAAGTGGATGGAGAAATGTTTTTCTCCATCAAACATTAGACTGTTTTTGGTGTGCAAGTACATTGATGATGATTTTGATGTGAATTACATGCATTCCCTCTTCATTTAGACATAATTACAAAGAAGCCTCTCTGCCGATAAACAGTCTGCATAAAACATGTCTCTGCTTCTAAGAAACAGGCTTTTTGGAAGAAAAGGGAAGAGGAGGAGGAAGTGAATGGGAAGCTATGGGAAAGTGAAACCTGTATATCGCATATAAAAGAGGGAGATCCATGTGCTGTGAAGCATCAGGAGCTCAGACACAGCAGTGAGAGCCAGAACCTGTCTACATCTCCAACCATGAACTCAGCTGCCGTTGCCTTCCTCACCTGTCTGCTGGTCCTCTGTGCACAAGGTACTGTGAGACTTTATTGTTGTGATTCCTTCATGACCGTGATCCGTTTAGTCTCAGGTTCTGTTGTCACTTGTTGCAACACAAGTAGTTTCCAGGTTACAATGTGTTTCATCTGAAAATGTCTGCAGCTGCTGAACAATGGTGGCCATGCTACAACAACTTCAAAGCTGGATGTAATGTGAAAACTACTGCAGATAGTGATGAGCTGTAATTAACAAGGTCCTGTCTCCTCCTCCCTCAGGACAAGACAGGACATCTCAGAAATGCATGTGTTCAAAGGGTTTTGCGAAGATCAACCCAAAGCTCATCCAGGGAGAGCCAGTCATACACCGTCCAAGCATCTTCTGTTCAAACACAGAGATCATGTGAGTATCTGAGCTGAAATAAAGCACATCCACTGACATGTTGTTCTTCAGCTTCTCTCTGACACGTCTCTCTCTTCTCTCTCAGTGTCAACCTCAGAGGAGTTGGAAAGAAATGTGTGGATCCAAACTCCCGGCTTGGAAAATACATTCAGGACAAAATCAACAAGTAAGATGTCAACCCTCAGACACCATGACACAGTGGTGATGCTCAGGATCTCCAGGATCAAACTCCACTGTGACTGGTCCAGGTTTCCATTGATTTTTATTAACACTGTCCTTTGTTGACTCAGGTCTGAGAAGAAAGGAGCTGTGACCATGACGACGGCCTCCAGTCAAACCAGTACTGTGAGCTCAACAAGAGTCCAGACCACATCCAAGCTGTAGGACTCTGCTCTGGTTTCATCAGTGAAGCAGTTGTTCACCATCACTACTTTGTCCTGTTGTTAAAACAAGTGTCTCTATGTGTCCATCATGTTTCATACTGACCAGTCTGTGTTTTTTGTTCTCTGTACTGAAGTTGTCTTCAGGTGTATAAGTAAATAATCTATATTTGATAAGAAAATAAAAAATAAATACAAAAATGAAATGTATTTGTATCTTTTGTTTCTCCTCATATTTCAATAACTATTAGACAAATATTTCAAATGTGAAAATGACTCATTATGATATGATACCATCAGCTACTTGAAAGTTGAAGATTTAAAGATGGCTGCCATTTGACCCAAAGGAACCATGAAAAGATCTCCATTGCTAGGATTCATCTGTTTTCACATATTAGTACTCGTACATATTTCATCTCACACATTGTTAGCTTGGTAGCTAGAATTGGGTACCTTTACATTTTATTTTAAAATGTGTATGAATGTACATTGTCCCTCTCCATCAAATTAAACTGAATTGTTAAATTGTATGATGTGTCACCTATAGATTGTTCTTACTGAAAATTTGTGGATAAACTTGTTACAAAACAATGTGGTCCCTTACAGACTCACTGAGGCCTGTTCATGTGAAGTGTGTGAGTGTGTGAGGGCTGTCCTGTCAGATCAGTCAGTGTCGATACTGACTACAAGGAAATTACCCACAGTTCATAGCAATGTGAAGTCTACAGGAGTCTGAACAGTTCCCCTCCCTGTCCCTGTTCTCATTCTGGTCTTGGCCCTGACTCTAGTCTGGTTCTGGTCCTCGTTTTGGTCCTAGTCCCGGTTGCAGCTTTTTGTCCTGGTCCCAGTTCTGGTATGGTCTTGATTCTGGTCCTTGTGCCAGTTCCAACATGGTCCTGGTTCTGCTGCTGGTCCCTGTTCCAGTAAGGTCCTGGCTTTGATGGTTCTGGTCCTGGTTCCAGTTCCAGAGAAGCGGGTCTGGTCCATTTCTTGGTTTCGATATGGTCTAGGTTCTGGTGTCCATGGTTCTGGCCCTTGTCCTGGTTCTGATAAGTTTACGGCTCTGGTGCTCCTGGTACTGGTTCTGGTCCTGTAAGCCTGTATTGTTCAAGTAAGCTCCCGGCTCCAGTGGTCCTGGTCCTGGTCCTGGTCCTGAGAGGGGGATCAGTGCCAGCATCTGGACCCATTCAGACTCTTACACTTGGTCACTTAAAGCTGATTTCAGTTCAGTCATTGAGGGTTCAGGGCCTGAGTCTTTATGGAACTGAGCCATAGCATTTCCTGTCAGAGGTGGCGGCCATCTTGGATTTTTGAATGGCCTCAGAAAAGTGTGCTTTATGTTTGTTTGTTTTTCCAGTCAAATGAAAGCTCACACTGCCACCTATTGGTTTAATATATAATACAGACCCCAGTCTGTCCGTAAATCCATCTTTGTACAGAACAGTTAGGGCAACAGGAAAATTACATGGTTCTATGCTGATCTATCATGATTAATAACAACTGACAGACAGGTGGGGTGTGGGGTGAGATATACACATGGGTCAGGAGAATTGCAGGTGTCAGGTCTGGATGTTCCATACTTCACCATCAAAAGGTTCAGAGGATGCAGGAGCTTTCTGAATGAACCTGAAGTGACTTTTCTTTGTGACTCCAGGCTTCAGAAGAACCACACTGAACTGGATGGGACTGGTTACCATGACCCTCATCTGTTCTACTGAAACCTGGCATTTGATTGTTACATTATTGTGTTGAACTCTTTTATAGATGCAGTTATTATGTTTTTGCTTTCACTTCTACTGAGCAAGTAAAAACCCAGAACTTTCAATGACAATCACATTTCCTCTTCACCACACTGTTCAGTCCTCAACAGTGAAAGGTTTCAGATCTACTTTCAAACTTTCATTCAGAACTTTGGTTTGTAAACACACTGTGTTTTATGAAGATCTTTTCACATTTCCAATTTCACAAATGGCAGCCATCTAAAAATCTTTAAATTTCCAGTAGCTGGTGGTATTTAGCAGATCCTTGAGTCCCCACAGAGCTGAGCTCCACACAAGGGTCTGGGATTTGCTCCATAGGCCATGTATTTCATTTGAAAAAAATCCTTGTATGTGATTGGATAAACACTTGCCACTTCCCGGTCGGAAGTCCATCGAAAACATCCTTTTACCAATAAATTTCAAAATGTTTTTTCATTTTTCAAAAAAATATTCAGATAGATTCGAATCAATGCCAATGCACGACCTGAGGACATTGTTGTTTGAATTGAAAGTCCACGATCCTGATTGGTTCTGTGAAGCTCTTCAGAACAATTCTGGTGGAGCCACAGAACTACAAGGGTCTGGCGAGAGTCAGGCTAGTAGCTGGTGGTATTTAGCAAATTGATGACCACAGAGGGATGAACATGTCATTCATTTGAAAATGAATACTCTACTGAAATATGAGGAGAAACAAAAGACACAAGTCCATCAACTGTTTTATTTTTGATGTTTTTATTTTCTGAAAAAATACAGATTATTTACTTGTTATATACACCTGAGGACAACTTCAGGAAAGAGAACACAAAGCACGGACTGGTGGAACCTCTTCAGAACAATTCTTAGCCACAGTATATGATTGTCTTTCCACCATCAAGCCAGTGTCTAAAGCCAAGCGGTTTGAAAGTGCAAAGTGAAAAGTGCACTGAGAAGCTGTTGATAACATGTTTTAAATCTCTGAAATGTGTTACTATGATCTTGACAGAAAAACTGCAGGCAACAACAGGCCATAGTTGTTATTTTAAAATTAAAATACATACTGTCGTACTAAACCAGATTGAGCTCCTCTGATATGAACTCACTCTCACTTTTCTGTAACCTTATAGTCAGAACAGGTTCAGTTTTTTTATGCAGAGGGAAAAACAAGGGACATAAGTCTCTCAACTGTGTTATTTTTTTTTTTAAATATGAAATTATTTATATACACCTGAAGACAACTTGACGATGGACACATAGAGACACTTGTTTTAACAACATGACAAAGTAGTGATGGTGAACAACTGCTTCACTGATGAAACCAGAGCAGAGTCCTACAGCTTGGATGTGGTCTGGACTCTTGTTGAGCTCACAGTACTGGTTTGACTGGAGGCCGCCGTCATGGTCACAGCTCCTTTCTTCTCAGACCTGAGTCAACAAAGGACAGTGTTAGTAAAAATCAATGGAAACCTGGACCAGTCACAGTGGAGTTTGATCCTGGAAATCCTGAGCATCACCACTGTGTCATGGTGTCTGAGGGTTGACATCTTACTTGTTGATTTTGTCCTGAATAAATTTTCCAAGCCGGGAGTTTGGATCCACACATTTCTTTCCAACTCCTCTGAGGTTGACACTGAGCAAATTGATGACGTGTCAGAGAAGCTGAAGAACAACATGTCAGTGGATGTGCTTTATTTCAGCTCAGATACTCACATGATCTCTGTGTTTGAACAGAAGATGCTTGGACAAGTCCATGACTGGTTCTATTTTGGATGAGCTTTTTGATTTGCTGGCAAAAAACACATGCATCTCTGAGATGTCTTGTCTTGTCCTGAGGGAGGAGGAGACAGGACCTTGTTAATTACAGCTCATCACTATCTGCAATAATTTTACTTTATTTGTTTATTTGGGTGGGAGTCGTGGGACAGTGCACATTATAAACATATAAAAACATGTAAATGTGCCGGATTATAGCAGTAATGCTAATTTCCATCCGGAGTCCCAAAACATAAAATCAGTACAGTGACAAAAAAACATAGTAATATAAACAACATAATAATGCAGACAAGAAGGACATAACAAGACGACTATGAAACATTGACATTTTGACAACACTTCCATAGGTAGGGCGACCAAAAGAGTTTCTGAGAGATAAAGTGCAAAAGGAAAATGACAAGTGTTAAAGTCAGGAGTGCAATGGTTACCAAGTTTTTTTGCACGTTTGCCCTTATATACATTTTTTAAAAAGTTATTAAATATGAAATTATTTATATACACCTGAAGGGGTTGATGATGAACAATACAGACACTTGTTTTAACAACATGACAAAGTAGTGATGGTGAACAACTGCTTCACTGATGAAACCAGAGCAGAGTCCTACAGCTTTTGTGGTCAGACCCTTGAAACAGCTCACAGTAAAACTGGTTTGACTGGAAAAAAATACACAGTTCCAATGTTCACTATAATTGTATAATTATGTCTTATAAGACCTGAGTCAACAAAGGACAGTGTTAGTAAAGCAATGGAAACCTGGACCAGTCACAGTGGAGTTTGATCCTGGAGATCCTGAGCATCACCACTGTGTAAAATGGTGTCTGAGGGTTGACATCTTACTTGTTGATTTTGTCCTGAATAAAGTTGCACAAGCAGGAGTGTGTAGATATTGCAAGATGTAATACATAATTGTAATTATGTAAGTACTACTAGAACCAAAAATGACATACACAGAAAAACCATTGTGTACAATTAACTGAAAAAGAAAACATGTCAGTGGATGTGCTTTATTTAAGTTCAGATGTGGTTTGATTTGTGTTTGAACAGAAGCTTTTAGTTTTCCTTTGACGGTGGTATGATTGGCTCTCAATTGTGACTGGGAGTTTGTTCCAGGTTTGTCAAAACCTTTTTGAAAACATTTTCTGAGATGTCTTGTCTTGTTCTGAGGGAGGATCTCAGGTCACCTTTTGTACTTGATCAGCTCATCACTATCTGCAATAATTTTTTTTTATTTGGATTTATTTTTAACAGGAGTTGTTGCTGATCCATGTTGACACTTATAATATGAAAAACACAGTCAAGTTTTTGAAGATTATAGCAGTAATGCTAATTTCCATCCGGAGTCCCAAAACATAAAATCAGTACAGTGACAAAAAAACATAGTAATATAAACAACATAATAATGCAGATAACAAGGACATAACAAGACGACTATGAAACATTGACATTTTGACAACACTTCCATAGGTAGGGCGACCAAAAGAGTTTCTGAGAGATAAAGTACAAAAGTGCTGGGCCAAAATGACAAGTGTTAAAGTGCAGGAGTGCATGGGTACCAAGTCGTATTGCACGATGCCCTAAAGTGCACATCAGTTTAAAGGGATAGTGGCATTTTTTTTAAAAAGTGGGGTTGTATGATCTACAAATAGCCCCTAATATTTTGTGATGATACACTAGTGTTATTCCCCTCCATAGCCCTGCCCAGAGATTTATCAACATCCAGTTTAGGTTGAACAGACCCAAAGAAACAGGATGATGTTTCCGCAGCCTAAAAGAGGTTTTACTTGGAAAAAAATACACAGTTTTTTTTATAATTGTATATGTCTATATAATTGTCAAACAAAATGAGCATGGGCTGGATGATGTTCAGGGAGGTCAGCTTCCAGAGAGGCTTCTTCCTCAGCCTGGATCCTCAACAGCTCTGGCTATTTGAGCTCATAAAAGGACCCAAAAAAAATGCGGAATGATTATTATCAGAAGTGCGGGCAGGTCGGAGATGACATCATCCAGATCAGACAGTTGCACAAGCCTGGAGGAGCCGGATGTTGATAACATTGCCACCACATGATGTAATACATAATTGTAATTATGTAAGTACTACTAGAACCAAAAATGACATACACAGAAAAAACATTGTGTACAATTAACTGGATATATTCTTTAACAGGAGTTGTTGCTGATCCATGTTGACACTTATATATGAAGCAAACACAGTCAAGTTTTTGAAGTCTAAAAAGCTATGCTTTCCCAAAACCTTACAATGATGATAGGAGAATGGTGTTCCATGGGTTTTAAGACTGAAGCGCTTACAAACGCCCAGTTTGTGAAGCAGTAGTTATTAGTCAATGTGAGAAAAGATCAAACAAAAAAGGTTTGGCTGCGTCAGGTGTTAAGAAAGGCTGAATTTGTTTAAAATTTTGTAAGTTAAATTTTACAGTCTTTTTGACATTACATCCAGTCATTCCATCTGTTGACAGAAAATACTGATGAGTGCAACTTTGAAGTTGTTGTACCATGGCCACCATTGTTCAGCAGCTGCAGACATTTTCAGCTGAAACACATTGTAACCTGGAAACTACTTGTGTTGCAACAAGTGACAACAGAACCTGAGACTAAACGGATCACGGTCATGAAGGAATCACAACAATAAAGTCTCACAGTACCTTGTGCACAGAGGACCAGCAGACAGGTGAGGAAGGCAACGACAGCTGAGTTCATGGTTGGAGATGTAGACAGGTTCTGGCTCTCACTGCTGTGTCTGAGCTCCTGATGCTTCACAGCACATGGATCTCCCTCTTTTATATGCGATATACAGGTTTCACTTTCCCATAGCTCTTCACTTCCTCCTCCTCTTCCCTTTTCTTCCAAAAAGCCTGATTCTTAGAAGCAAAGACACGTTTTATGCAGACTGTTTATCGGCAGAATAAATGAAGAGGGAATGCATGGAATTAATCATCAATGTACTCGCACACCAAAAACAGTCTAATGATTGATAGAGAAAAGCAGTTTTGCATTGTAAAGCCCCTTTATTTTGGTCTCACTTTCTAAAGTTGCAATGTTGCAAGTTAATGCTAAAAACTGGACATTCAACTTTTGGATTTATGGATGGGCTGAACATAGAAGTCCCAAATGGTAAAAGGACAGCATATTGCAGTACTTGCCTTGTCTTAACAACTACAGAAAGCACACTGCTAATTACTTATACCCTACCTTATACCTTCACATAATTTACTTTTACATGATTATTTCATAGCGTGGAGAATATGCAGGTCACAACTTGTCAACAAGACTTTGCACTGCATGACAGAAGTTAAAGGTTTTCAGAAATGGCCATTTGTTCTGTTTGTCGCACCACGTTTTCACAAGTTGCAGCACGAGTTTACCCGAGTAAGGAAAACAAATTTGATCGAACGATTTTCACAGTCCCAGACTAAAGACTGACAGTCTTTGTTAAATCTGAGGAGTCTTACTGGAGTCTTGGCGCGCACCCGTCATCTTGATCTCTAAGTTAAAGTGGTAATCTGCAGTCTACGACTGTGTTTCATCGAGCTTGTCCTTCAGACCTAGAAATGCGACCACAATGGGCCGGGGTTTCCCAGATGGGGACATTGGTTTTCCAGCTCTGTGAACCAGGTGCTTTCTCACTTTCTCCTCAGATTCTGATCTCTTTTCATTTTCACTTTCTTTTATTCCTTCAACAACAACATTACAGCGTCTCGTGTGTCCCTCCAGGTTTTCAGCCTTATCAGAAACTGATAGGAGGCTTTTGCAGATAGTGTCGAGATCTGATCTTGTTTCATTACGGTTCTTGGACCAGGTTTTACTGCTAGTTCTAAAACCATCAAACTCCTTCTGAGTCATTTCCAGACTCACCTTGAGATCATAGACTTCCGTTGAAAGCTCATCATCCTCTTGTTTGATGAGTCAATGAGTATCTGCACACATGTTTAAAAACGTTTTTCCTGCTGTTCAAGCCTTTTGCTGGTCCAAAAGCTCACGCATTTGAGACATGCTGACATGTTCCTCAGAAGAGTTGTTGTCTTTTGATGGCATGGTGGAAAGGCCTATATGCCAAATGCAGACCAAAGCCACTAAGTTACAAAACACTGCAAAAAGCAACAATTTCTGAGAGATCTGTTCATTAATTGTTGTTTCAAATTTCAAATCTTCTTCCTCCTCCTCCTCCTCACACACAAGGATTTTAACAACCAGATATTAACCTATTTCCATCTTTTCAGGCCAGTGGCTTTCGTATGTCTGTATACTGCACAATATGACTTCATTGCTGTATCAGAGGATGGAGTAATGATTACCCTAATTTAGTTGTCCTTGTTTAAATCTAAACAAATGAAATTGCTTGATATTCTATCCTTTATAAATCAGCAGCAAACAGTATTCAAGAGTGTAAATATGAATTATTCTGAAATATGATGAACTCTTTGAAGTTCATTTTGAAGTTGTTTCAGTTTCATATCCCATTTCTTTGGAACTCTCACATGTAGTTTAAAATGGAAAGACTATGCACTGCATGACAGAAGTTAAAGCAGAGTAAACAAAAGTGACCACTTCCTGGTTTTATCCTCCTCGAGCAAAATAAATCCTTCCTTCCTGTGTTACAGCACTGACTAAAGGTCAGTGGTCATATTGTAAAGATGATGTCACAGTGAGGTCAGCATTGACCATTTCAATATAAAGCTTATCACCTGATTTCATCAGCAGTGTGTGAATGTGTGTTCATGGTAGGACAGTGTGTAGAGAAAGTGTGAATGTGATTAACAGTGTAAGTGCTTTTTGTTTGTAAAAGATGAGCTCTACAAATAAACTTACCTTGTAGTTGTTAAAGGGATAGTTCAACATTTTGGCAAATTGTCTGCATTGACACTGCTTTAACATTAGTTTGTTAGGGTTTTTAACATTAATATTTTTGTGTCGGAGCAGAGCAGCAGGCTGCTCAGAACTATGCTATGGAGGCTGAAAAACTGTGCCTGAAAATTGTCTATCGAAAACGGCTCCGTTTGAATCGGTGTTATTATCTCATAGCGTGGTGGTTGTGGACAGTCACAACGTGTCCACAAAAGGCCTTGGAGTTTTTGGGATTTTGTATTTGATGAGTTTAATGAGGGAAACCAGAAATTCCCTTAGCCTCCATAGCCCTGAGCAGCCTTTTGTTAAAAATAGCTTACAACAATTAAATGAAGCTCTATGACTATAGCGATTATGGCAATGGGCCAATTTGCCGAAATGTTGAACTATCCCTTTAAGACAAGGAGAAGTGACATTCATGAATTTATCAGATCCAGATGATGCAACAGCACCTTCTATGGCTCATAAACCAAAGACCTTAACAACCAGGCCCCCTCCTACCTCACAGACCTGCTCCACCACCCTCACTCCTGCAACCTCCACTCATCCAAAGGACATCTCCTCTCTATCTGCACAGACCAAGTACCAAACCTGGGAACCTGCAGAGCCTTTTCTGTTCCCTCTCCACCTGGAACTCACTCCCCAAATCCATCAGAGTCTGAACACACCTCCCAACCCTCTAACCCCTGCTCAAAACTCACCTTTTTAAATTAGCTTTTGATGTGTGATTATGTGTATAGAACTTTTTTTTTTTTTAGAGTTCTATACACATGTTTTAGAGTTTCATTTACTTTGTTTATTCTGACTTTGATCCATTTGATCATTTTTTATCTGTGTTAAATGTCTTTAAGCAGCTATAAAAGTGGAAATAGATTTGATTATTGGCAACCTGTAATCTGCAGTCTTTCATAACATTATAAAGAAGTCTCTCTGCAGACAAACAGTCTACATAAGAAGTGTCTCTACTTCTGAGAAACAGGCTGTTTGGAGGAAAAAGGAAGAGAAGTGAAAGGGATATTGGAAAGTGAAACTATTGTGTCATGATGCACAGCAGCTCTATGATGTGATGTCATGTGAAAGCGTGTATAAAGAGGGAGATCCATGTGCTGTGAAGCATCAGGAGCTCAGACACAGCAGTGAGAGCCAGAACCTGTCTACATCTCCAACCATGAACTCAGCTGCCGTTGCCTTCCTCACCTGTCTGCTGGTCCTCTGTGCACAAGGTACTGTGAGACTTTATTGTTGTGATTCCTTCATGACCGTGATCCGTTTAGTCTCAGGTTCTGTTGTCACTTGTTGCAACACAAGTAGTTTCCAGGTTACAATGTGTTTCATCTGAAAATGTCAGCAGCTGCTGAACAATGGTGGCCATGGTACAACAACTTCAAAGCTGGATGTAATGTGAAAACTACTGCAGATAGTGATGAGCTGTAATTAACAAGGTCCTGTCTCCTCCTCCCTCAGGACAACAAGTCAACACATCTCAGAGATGCATGTGTTCAAAGGGTTTTGCCAAGATCAACCCAAAGCTCATCCAGGGAGAGCCAGTCATACACCGTCCAAGCATCTTCTGTTCAAACACAGAGATCATGTGAGTATCTGAGCTGAAATAAAGCACATCCACTGACATGTTGTTCTTCAGCTTCTCTCTGACACGTCTCTCTCTTCTCTCTCAGTGTCAACCTCAGAGGAGTTGGAAAGAAATGTGTGAATCCAAACTCCCGGCTTGGAAAATACATTCAGGACAAAATCAACAAGTTGACGGCCTCCAGTCAAACCAGTACTGTGAGCTCAACAAGAGTCCAGACCACATCCAAGCTGTAGGACTCTGCTCTGGTTTCATCAGTGAAGCAGTTGTTCACCATCACTACTTTGTCATGTTGTTTAAACAAGTGTCTCTATGTGTTCATCATGTTTCATACTGACCAGTCTGTGTTTTCTGTTCTCTGTACTGAAGTTGTCCTCAGGTGTACATAAGTAAATAATCTGTATTTAATAACTTTTTTAAGAAAATAAAAACATCAAAAATAAAACTGACTTGTGTCTTTTGTTTCTCCTCATATTTCAATAACTATTACACAAATATTTCAAATGTGAAAATGACTCATTTTGATACCATCAGCTACTTGAAAGTTGAAGATTTTACTGTAAGATGGCTGCCATTTGACCCAAAGGAACCATGAAAAGATCTCCATTGCTAGGATTCACCTGTTTTCACAGATTAGTACTCGTAACATATTTCATCTCACACATTGTTAAATTGTATGATGTTTTACTTGTTTTATTTGTTAGGATTCCCATTAGCTGCACTCTAGAACGCCGTCAATCTTCCTGGGGTCCACCCATTGATGTGTCACCTATAGATCGTTCTTACAGAAAATTGGTGGATAAACTTGTTACAAAACAATGTGGTCCCTTACAGACTCACTGAGGCCTGTTCATGTGAAGTGTGTGAGTGTGTGAGGACTGTCCTGTCAGATCAGTCAGTGAGTGAGTCCTTTATGCTCCCTCACCAGAACTCAGTGTCGATACTGACTACAAGGAAATTACCTACAGTTCATAGCAATGTGAAGTCTAGTACAGGAGTCCGAACAGTTCCCCTCCCTGTCCCTGTTCTGGTTCTGGTCTTGGCCCTGACTCTAGTCTGGTTCTGGTCCTCGTTTTGGTCCTAGTCCCGGTTGCAGCTTTTTGTCCTGGTCGCAGTTCCAGTACAGTCTTGATTCAGGTCCTTGTCCCAATTCTGATATGGTTCTGCTTCATCTGCTGGTCCCTGTTCTAGTATGCTCCCGAGTCTGATGGTTCTGGTTCGATTCCCAATTCTGGTCCTGGTTCCAGTTCCAGTACTAATCCATTTCCTGGTTTTGATATGGTCTCAGTTCTGGTTCTGGTGTCCTTGGTTCTGCTCATGGTCCTGGTTCCGATGCTATCCTGGTTCTGGTCTGGCCTGGTTCTGGCCCTTGTCCTTGTCAGAGGTGGCGGCCATCTTGGCTATTTGAGTGGCAGCAATCAGAGGGCCTTTTCCATTTCCATACTTCACCATCAAAAGGTTCAGAGAAGGCAGGAGCTTTCTGAATGAACCTGAAGTGACTTTTCTTTGTGACTCCAGGCTTCAGAAGAACCACACTGAACTGGATGGGACTGGTTACCATGACCCTCATCTCTGTTCTTCTGAAACCTGGCATTTGATTGTTACATTATTGTGTTGAACTCTTTTATAGATGCAGTTATTATGTTTTTGCTTTCACTTCTATTGAGTAAGTAAAAACCCAGAACTTTCAATGACAATCACATTTCCTCTTCACCACACTGTTCAGTCCTCAACAGTGAAAGGTTTCAGATCTACTTTCAAACTTTCATTCAGAACTTTGGTTTGTAAACACACTGTGTTTTATGAAGATCTCGTCAGGTTTCCAATTTCACAGATGGCAGCCATCTAAAAATCTTTAAATTTCCAGTAGCTGGTGGTATTTAGCAAATTGATGACCACAGAGGGATGAACATGTCATTCATTTGAAATGTTGGTGTAATACTCTACTGAAATATGAGGAGAAACAAAAGGCAAAAGTCCATGAACTGTTTTATTTTTGATGTTTTTATTTTCTTAAAAAAAAAAGTTATTAAATACAGATTATTTACTTGTTATATACACCTGAGGACAACTTCAGGAAGGAGAACACAAAGCACAGACTGGTGGAACCTCTTGAGAACAATTGTTAGCCTTGTCTTTCCACCATCAAGCCAGTGTCTAAAGCCAAGCTGTTTGAATTGAAAAGTGTTCTGCTGGTCCACCTTGCAGATAACATCTAAAGAAAAAAAGTCCATGAACGTTGGAGGTGTCCTGCACTGAGAAGCTGTTGATAACATGTTTTGAATCTCTGAAATAAAGACTACTATGATGTTGATGAAGGACCAACTGACAGGCTATAGTTCATTTTAAAATTAAATAGCACTAAACCACATTGAGCTCCTCTGACATTAACTCACTTTCACTTTTCTGTAAACTTATGGTCAGCTCTATGACTAATGCAAAGCACAGGTTCAGGTTTTTTATGCACAAGGAAAAACAAGGGACATTAGTCTCTCAACTGTTTTATTTTTCATGTTTTACATATATTTTTAAAAAAGTTATTAAATATAGATAATTTACTTATTATATACACCTGAAGAAAACTTCAATAAAGACAACAGTTTAACCAATCTGACATAAACTGGTCAGTATGAAACATGATGAACACATAGAGACACTTGTTTTAACAACATGACAAAGTAGTGATGGTGAACAACTGCTTCACTGATGAAACCAGAGCAGAGTCCTACAGCTTGGATGTGGTCTGGACTCTTGTTGAGCTCACAGTACTGGTTTGACTGGAGGCCGTCAACTTGTTGATTTTTTCCTGAATGTATTTTCCAAGCCGGGAGTTTGGATCCACACATTTCTTTCCAACTCCTCTGAGGTTGACACTGAGAGAGAAGAGAGAGACGTGTCAGAGAGAAGCTGAAGAACAACATGTCAGTGGTGCTTTATTTCAGCTCAGATACTCACATGATCTCTGTGTTTGAACAGAAGATGCTTGGACGGTGTATGACTGGCTCTCCCTGGATGAGCTTTGGGTTGATGCTGGCAAAACCCTTTGAACACATGCATTTCTGAGATGTCCTGTCTTGTCCTGAGGGAGGAGGAGACAGGACCTTGTTAATTACAGCTCATCAGTTTTCACATTACATCCAGCTTTGAAGTTGTTGTACCATGGCCACCATTGTTCAGCAGCTGCAGACATTTTCAGCTGAAACACATTGTAACCTGGAAACTACTTGTGTTGCAACAAGTGACAACAGAACCTGAGACTAAACGGATCACGGTCATGAAGGAATCACAACAATAAAGTCTCACAGTACCTTTTGCACAGAGGACCAGCAGACAGGTGAGGAAGGCAACGACAGCTGAGTTCATGGTTGGAGATGTAGACAGGTTCTGGCTCTCACTGCTGTGTCTGAGCTCCTGATGCTTCACAGCACATGGATCTCCCTCTTTATACACGCTTTCACATGACATCACATCATAGAGCTGCTGTGCACCATGACACAGTAGTTTCACTTTCCAATATCCCTTTCACTTCTCTTCCCTTTTCCTCCAAACAGCCTGTTTTTCAGAAGTAGAGACACTTCTTATGTAGACTGTTTGTCTGCAGAGAAACTTCTTTATAATGTTATGAAAGACTGCAGATTACAGGTTGTCAATAATCAAATCTATTTCCACTTTTATAGCTGCTTAAAGACATTTAACACAGATAAAAATGATAAAATGGATCAAAGTCAGAATAAACAAAGTTAATGAAACTCTAAAACATGTTTCTAGAACTCTAAAAAAAAAAAAAGTTAATCACACATCAAAAGCTGATTTAAAAAGGTGAGTTTTGAGCAGGGGTTAGAGGGTTGGGAGGTGTGTTCAGTCTCTGCAGGTTCCCAGGTTTGGTACTTGGTCTGTGCAGATAGAGAGGAGATGTCCTTTGGATGAGTGGAGGTTGCAGGAGTGAGGGTGGTGGAGCAGGTCTGTGAGGCAGGAGGGGGCCTGTTTGTTAAAAGAATAGTTCAGCCAAAATTCAAATTTCACTCATTATCTACTCACCCTCATGTAGACTAAGGGCTGGGAGAAGTTTCAGAGTCCTCCGTGCCTTCTCTGAGTTACAGGGGGTCTCAACGTAGCAGTGCATGTCGACGGACATTACATCCGAGCAGCATGGAGGTATTTGGATGTTTTTTGGTGTGTCTTTTTGTTACGACGGCAGTTGGTATCCATTTGCAACCGTTATATGGACATGACTCTGAAACTTCTCCCAGCCCTTAGTCCACATGAGGGTGAGTAGATGATGAGTGAAATTTCAATTTTGAGTGAACTATCCCCTTAAGGTCTTTGTGTGTGAAGAGGAGGCAGAGGAGGATTTGAAATTGTATACGGTGTGTGATGTGGATGTGGAGCTAGTGCAGGTTTTGGAGGACAGGGTGGTGTGGTCTTGTGTTGAAGTTTATTGAGGACTTTTTTATGAGCCATAGAGGGTGCTGTTGCAGTCTCATCTGGAGCTGGTAAATGCATGAATATCACTTCTCCTTGTCTTAACAACAAGTCAATTTGTAGAGCTCATCTTTTACAAACAAAAGCACTTACACTCTTAATCAAATTCCCCCATTCCAACCAGCACTTTCCCTACACACTGTCCTACCATGAACACACATTCACACACCGCTGATAGACAACTTTGGTTTCAGTCCAATCATAACGGACACAATATTAATCTAAAAACCCTCAAACTAATGTTAAAGCAGTGTCAGTACATAGCCACACAGTAACATTGGTTATAATTCACATTTCATATACTAATCATAATGTAACTCACATGTCTAAAGAGATTAAATTAGGTGATCAGCTTTATATTGAAATGGTCAATGTTGACCTGGTGGAGGATAAAACCAGGAAGTGGTCACTTTTGTTTACTCTGCTTTAACTTCTCACATGCTGTCACGTCTTTCCATTTTAAACAACATAATCAGCCTGTGAGACTTTCAAAGAAATGGGATATGAAACTGAAACAACTTTTTAAAATGAACTTCAAAGAGTTCATCATATTTCAGAATAATTCATATTTGCACTCTTGAATACTGTTTGTTGTTTAAATCTAAACAAATGAAATTGCTTGATATTCTATCCTTTATAAATCAGCAACAAATAGACAACTAAATTAGGGTAATCATTACTCCATCCTCAGATACAGCAAGTCATTGTGAGAAAAAAATAGAAATTGCTGAGATGTGTACATTTCAGTTCATGTGTTACTGCTGAAGAGTAAATGAAAAAATTAAATAAAATTAATATTTGCCCAACCCCCCAAAAATAATATTTTGGACGAGTCTCCTTCAGAATGATGCTGCAACAGCTGAATACCTCTATCAAATGATTGTGCAATGTATAAATATTATCTCTGCAGTGGTTGATTCTGATAAAGTGAAGCAGTACAAAATTATTGAGATTTTACTTCAAAATATTCAGGCGAGCTTTCCAAAATGTCCATTTTTTGGCACAGTTTGGAACCACCTGCCACTATAAACCATTGTTTAATCTTCATTTTCACACAACTTGCATAAACTCACTGAGAAAGAATCAACAATAAAGAAAGAATAAACAACTACTTTCTAGGCCTTCTATGTCCCTCTGCGTGAAGCTGTCCTGACCTGCTTACTTGGGTGCAGTTACGCCTGGCTCTATCTCTGCCAGAGATAGAGCCAGCTAATTGGTTGATTCGAGTGATTGACAGCTCATTCGAACCGTTAGAGCCAATAAAATGAGGCTATACCTACATTGATGTGATTGACAGTACTGGCAACCAATCAAAATCAGCCAAATCCTGAAACGTGTGACGCGCAGGCTGTTTTGAGTGGCGTTCACAAAGGTTCCCTAAAGCCCGTCCGGACCGCTTTAGACGTAACACCGGTCAAAGTTCAAACTGTAAATATTGTGGATTTTGTGGAAAAAACTTTTCACGGCAAAACATCAAAGGTAAGAGGAAATTTACAACCATGTTTTGGCCAAGCAGTGTCTGTGTTTGCTCAACTTTGCTCGTTTTTGGCTTCGTGGGTGCTATGTATCGTTCCAATCTTTGTAGCCAGCTCTTTCACATGAGCGGTAGCTGATGTGTTTTCCATAATGTACAGTAGTATACGAGCCAGAAATGTGGGGACTGGGTCCTAACAGAGGTGTTTCATGAAGTTTGATGTTTAGTTGTTTATTTGAGTATTGTTTGGGTCATATAGAAATGTTTTTACAGGCTGTAGACCAGCTTCTGCTGTATAATTTGATGTAAAATATACTATATTCTTTCATAATTAGTGCTGGAGAGGCTCTGTGGTTGTTCTGTATGTCTGCCAGTCCCCCAAATGGGGGACTTTGGGGTATAGCAGGTGGGACAGTCCAACTTTTGGCAAATTCACCTATTTCCATCATCCCTATAGTGATAGAATATAGCTATGCATTTGCCTCAAAAACACCTTCATCTCGTAATGTTACATTATTATTTCATAGCACCTAAAGGGTGACATCAGGGTCTGCACAATCTACCCGAACTCCATTATTCAGTCTTATGTGTGTGTCTAGTGGGTGAATGTGTGTGTATGGTAGGACAGTGTATTGGGAAAAGTGCTGCATAATGTGTGATGGAGGGTATGAGTAATTAGCAATGTGCTTTCTGTGTGCTTTCCCTAACCCTAAGACAAGGCAAGTAATGCAATATATGTTGTCCATTTACTGTTTGACCCATCCATAAATCCAACCAGTTGAATCCAACCAGAAGTTTGCTTGAGAAGTAATTTTGATTATTGACAGAAATGGAACCTCCAGTGTCTGAGAACCTGAGTGGAATCACACCTTTCACTGATTTTAGCATTAAGTTGCAACATTGCAACATTAGAAAGTGACCAAAAAAAGGGGCTTTACAAATCAGTGAATGCACTCTAGTGTGGAAAGTGTATGGAGACATGCTTTTCTCCATCAATAAATAGACTGTCTTTTTGGTGTGCAAGTACATTGATGATGAATTACATGCATTCCTTCCTCATTTAGACATAATTACAAAGACACGTCTCTGCAGACAAAAATGTGTCTGAGCCAAACAGTCTAATGCTTCTAAGAATCAGGCTTTTTGGAAGAAAAGGGAAGAGGAGGAGGAAGTGAAAGGGATATTGGGAAGTGAAACCTGTATATCGTGTATAAAAGAGGGAGATCCATGTGCTGTGAAGCATCAGGAGCTCAGACACAGCAGTGAGAGCCAGAACCTGTCTACATCTCCAACCATGAACTCAGCTGTCGTTGCCTTCCTCACCTGTCTGCTGGTCCTCTGTGCACAAGGTACTGTGAGACTTTATTGTTGTGATTCCTTCATGACCGTGATCCGTTTGCAACACAAGTAGTTTCCAGGTCACAATGTGTTTCATCTGAAAATGTCTGCAGCTGCTGAACAATGGTGGCCATGGCACAACAACTTCAAAGCTGGATGTAATGTGAAAATTATTGCAGATAGTGATGAGCTGTAATTAACAAGGTCCTGTCTCCTCCTCCCTCAGGACAAGACAAGACATCTCAGAGATGCATGTGTTCAAAGGGTTTTGCCAGCATCAACCCAAAGCTCATCCAGGGAGAGCCAGTCATACACCGTCCAAGCATCTTCTGTTCAAACACAGAGATCATGTGAGTATCTGAGCTGAAATAAAGCACATCCACTGACATGTTGTTCTTCAGCTTCTCTCTGACACGTCTCTCTCTTCTCTCTCAGTGTCAACCTCAGAGGAGTTGGAAAGAAATGTGTGGATCCAAACTCCCCACTTGGAAAATTTATTCAGGACAAAATCAACAAGTAAGATGTCAACCCTCAGACACCATGACACAGTGGTGATGCTCAGGATCTCCAGGATCAAACTCCACTGTGACTGGTCCAGGTTTCCATTGCTTTACTAACACTGTCCTTTGTTGACTCAGGTCTGAGAAGAAAGGAGCTGTGACCATGACGACGGCCTCCAGTCAAACCAGTACTGTGAGCTCAACAAGAGTCCAGACCACATCCAAGCTGTAGGACTCTGTTGACTGTTTCATACTGACCAGTCTGTGCTTTCTATTGTCTTTATTGAAGTTTCCTTCCTATATGCTCTGGTTTCATCAGTGAAGCAGTTATTCACCATCACTACTTTGTCATGTTGTTAAAACAAGTGTCTATATTTGTTCATCATGTTTCATACTGACCAATCTGTGCTTTCTGTTGTCTTTACTGTAAATAATGTACTATATAATCTGTATTTAATAACTTTAATAAAATAAGAATTAAATGCAAAAATAAAATGTATTTCTGTCTTTTGTTTCATATTTCAGTAGAGTATTACACAAATATTTCAAATGTGAAAATGATGGCTGCCATTTGTGCCAAAGGAAACATGAAAAGATCTTCATTGCTGCTGCGATTGATCTGTTTTCACAGATTAGTACTCGTAACATGTATTTCCTCTCACACATTATTAAATTGTGTGATTTGACACCTATAGATCGTTCTTACAGAAAGTGTGGATAAACTTGTAACAATAAACACATAGTGTTATAATCAATAGAGATAATTCATAATTACGTGATAACAGGTCAAAAATGATCTGATGTAAAAGTAAAAGACAACAAACCTGAAATGAAAAAAATATGAGATAAAGGTATGTATAATATATGACATTAAAAAGTCATGGATATGAGATGAGAAGTGTGATCAAGTGTGCATATTGGGACAGGCCAGAATCAAGTGTGCTTTATGTTTGTTTGTTTTCCCAGTCAAATGAAAGCTCACACTCAGGCAGGGGGGTCCCGCCCCCGCCCGTTAAGCCGGGTTTCCACCGAATCAACAGCCTTTTTTTTTTTTTTTTTTTTTTTACACCGCAACATAGGTTCAGGTCATGATAACTTCTTATATTTTGGCCATTCAAGCTTCCACAGTCCATAGTTCTCTTGTTTGTTTGATATTGATATTTCAAGAGACTTTTGGTTAAGTAAACATGGATAGCTCCCCCGCCGTTGCGGCCATCGCACCCCCCCATCTACCCCCAGTCAAGACCTTGTTTGATCGTTACATTATTACATTGTGTTGAGCTATTTTATAGATGCAGTTATTATGTTTTTGCTTTCACTTCTATTGAGTAAGTAAAAACCCAGAACTTTCGATGACGGTCACATTTCCTCTTTGAAAATTTTCAGATCTACTTTCAAACTTTCACTCAGAATGTTCGTTTGTAAACACACTGTGTTTCCAATTTCACAAGTAGCAGCCATCTAAAAATCTTTAAATTTCCAGTAGCTGGTGGTATTTAGAAAATTGATGGCCACAGAGGGATGAACATAACACAAATTTTTGTGTAATACTCTACTGAAATTTGAGGAGAAACAAAAGACACAAGTGCATCAACTGTTTTATTTTTGATGTATTTATTTTCTTAAAAATAGTTATTCAATACAGATTATTTACTTGTTATATACACCTGAGGACAACTTCAGGAAAGAGAACACAAAGCACAGACTGGTGGAACCTCTTCAGAACAATTGTTAGCCACAGTATACAACTGTCTTTCCAGCATCAAGTCAGTGTCTCAGGCAGCTGTTTTATTTTTGATGTTTTATATATATTTTTTAAAGGTTATTAAATACAGATTATTTACTTGTTATATACACCTGAAGGAAACTTCAATAAAGACAATAGAAAGCACAGACTGGTCAGTATGAAACAGTCAACAGAGTCCTACAGCTTGGGTGTGGTCTGGACTCTTGTTGAGCTCACAGTACTGGTTTGACTGGAGGCCGTCGTCATGGTCACAGCTCCTTTCTTCTCAGACCTGAGTCAACAAAGGACAGTGTTAGTAAAGCAATGGAAACCTGGACCAGTCACAGTGGAGTTTGATCCTGGAGATCCTGAGCATCACCACTGTGTCATGGTGTCTGAGGGTTGAGATCTTACTTGTTGATATTTTCCTGAATGTATTTTCCAAGCCGGGAGTTTGGATCCACACATTTCTTTCCAACTCCTCTGAGGTTGACACTGAGAGAGAAGAGAGAGACGTGTCAGAGAGAAGCTGAAGAACAACATGTCAGTGGATGTGCTTTATTTCAGCTCAGATACTCACATGATCTCTGTGTTTGAACAGAAGATGCTTGGACGGTGTATGACTGGCTCTCCCTGGATGAACTTTGGGTTGATGCTGGCAAAACCCTTTGAACACATGCATCTCTGAGATGTCTTGTCTTGTCCTGAGGGACGAGGAGACAGGACCTTGTTATTTACAGCTCATCACTATCTGCAATAGTTTTCACATTACATCCAGCTTTGAAGTTGTTGTACCATGGCCACCATTGTTCAGCAGCTGCAGACATTTTCAGCTGAAACACATTGTAACCTGGAAACTACTTGTGTTGCAACAAGTGACAACAGAACCTGAGACTAAACGGATCACGGTCATGAAGGAATCACAACAATAAAGTCTCACAGTACCTTGTGCACAGAGGACCAGCAGACAGGTGAGGAAGGAAACGGCAGCTGAGTTCATGGTTGGAGATGTAGACAGATTCTGGCTCTCACTGCTGTGTCTGAGCTCCTGATGCTTCACAGCACATGGATCTCCCTCTTTTATATGCGATATACAGGTTTCACTTTCCAATATCCCTTTCACTTCCTCCTCCTCTTCCCTTTTCTTCCAAAAAGCCTGATTCTTAGAAGCAGAGACACGGTTTATGTAGACTGTTTATCGGCAGAGACGCATCTTTAAATGAAGAGGGAATGCATGGAATTCATCATCAATGTACTTGCACACCAAAAACAGCTTGATTGATGGAGAAAAACATTTCTACATACACTTTCCACACTAGAGTGCATTCACTGAGTTGTAAAGCCCCTTTATTTTGGTGTCACTTTCTAATGTTGTCCATTTTTGTCAATAATCAAATCTACTTCAAACTTCTCATAGCTGCAAAGAGAAAATTTGGAAATTCAACTGGTTGGATTTATGGATGGGCCTAACAACCTAGAAGTCCAAAATGGTAAATGGACAGCATATTGTATTACTTGTCTTGTCTTAACAACTACAGAAAGCACACTGCTAATTATTCATACCCTCCAACACACAGCACTTTTCCCAATACACTGTCCTACCATACACACACATTCACCCACCAGTGATAGACAATTTAATTTTCAGTTCAATCATAACCCCTACAAAGTATAAATCTAAAAAACAGAAAAGAAAGAAAAATACTCTCAAACTAGAGTAAAAGTAGCATGAGTGCAGACATAGACACAGTCAGTTACACTAGCCATTTTGGTAAAGGAACCAGAATTTCATACAAAGACAGCTGATCCCAGCAAAATTACTTATAGATGATTAAATCTTATGATTTGAGTTGATACTCAGGAATCTAGATGTTGTCAATGATGCAACAGATCACAGAACAGTGTTAGGAGGATGGAGAGGATGCACAGTTTGGAGACACACATGAGTGTGCACAGGGACAGTGATACCAGTCAACATTCCTCAAGAGTACACATTCCTTGGTGGAACACAGATGACACATAAGACTGAGTAATGGAGTTCAGGTAGACTGTGCAGACCCTGATGTACCCTTAGGTGCTATGAAACAATATTGCAACATTACGAGATGAAGTTGTTTTTGAAGCAAATGCATAGCTACATTCAAGACATGGTTGCTAGGTGGAGTGATTTCAATGCATTGCTGTGTCTGAGGATGGAGTAATGATTACCCCAATTGAGTTGTACTTGTTTAAATCTAAACAAATAAAATAAAATTGCTGGATATTTTATCCTTTAAAAATTAACAGCAAAGAGTATGCAAGACTATAAATATGAATTATTCTAAAATATGATGAACTCACAGGCTAACTATGTAGTTTACAATGGAAAGACGAAACAAACATGACCACTTCCTTGTTTTATGCGCCACAAGCCAAATAAAATGCAGGAAGTATGAATCTGTGACTCTCCTTCCTGTTTTACAGTACTGAAACATATAAAAGCCAGTGGTGATATTGCAAAATATGATGTCAAAGTGAGGTTAACAATTGACCTTTTTGATATGAAGGTTATCACCTAATTTCATCCTTTTAGACATGTGAGTTATGATTAGTGTATGACGTTGTCAGTTATAACCAATGTTACTGTTTGACTGCACCTCGTCCACGTGTCTGCACTGATGCTGCTTTTACATTAGTTTGAGAGTTTTTTAGATTAATATTGTGTCTAAAATTGTCTATCAGTGGTGTGTGAATTTGTGTTTATGGTTGGAAAGTGTGTACAGAAAGTGCCAAGAGAGAACCAATGGCAGCGACATTCATCCATCTACATAGCCCTATCATCACCAGACTTGGACATTCTTCCTGAGTAGAAATGTTATATTATCCACCTTGTAATTGTCAAAACACTCCCTCATATTGGAGGAACCCGTCATTGGGACATCCCCTGCTGCCTTCCCTCCATCCATCTACACTGGAGCACTTGAGGTCACACTCTGACATAGCCAAGAGGATCACACCACTGCAAAGAGCAAAGGTGCAATCCTGAAACTTCCGAACAGGACACGATCCGAAAGGACTGGGGGAAAAAAGTCAAGTAGGTCCTGCCGGACAAGTAGTGTCACTCCATTGACGTGGGAGACCAGTCAAATCTACATGTCATTGGAGATACACAGGAAGGCTTACAGAAGTAGCAGAGGATGGTTTCGATCCATCGACCTCTGGGTTATGGGCCCAGCACGCTTCCGCTGCGCCACTCTGCTCTCATGTACTCTCATCCTCACCCGACTTTAGGGCAATGAGGTTACACTCTGACAGAGCCAAAGGGACCACATCACTGCAAAGAGCAAAGGTGCAATCCTGAGGCTTCCAAAAAGGACGCGATCCTCACCTCTGCTGCACCTTGACAGCCTGCACATGAATACCACAACCAGAATCGGGGACAAAACACAGCCTTTCCATGGTCCAGCATTCACTGAAAATGTCTGGTCAAACTCCAATATTAACAAGCTGGTCCACACTTCCAGCTGCTGTTTCGACGTAAACGCCACAGTCATCTTTTGAAAATCGCCAAGAGCACGTACTGGCAGTGGTCAGATTTGAACCCACGCCTCCTTAGAGACTGGAGCCTAAATCCAGCGCCTTTGACCACTCGGCCACACTACCTGCCGAAGCAGCAGCAGGCGCAGTTACGCAACACAAGGCGGAAGCCCCCACCTCTACCAATTGACGCTGTGTTGCATTTGGGTTCACGCATGTGTCCAAACTATGTGCTTTACTGGGTAGCCTACTTACAGTTTAGCTGTAGTAGTCATTTAAAACGCTTGAAGATTACTAAGGCATGTCCCATGTAAAAAGTAGAAAGGAATAAGAGAAAACATAATGTGCACTTTGATCAAGGATTTCATAGTTTTGCACGTTCCTCTAGCATCATGTGTTCAGTCTGATGATCACAGTTGGAGCCCTTGCACCACTCATGGGGGCAAACAGTAGCAATTGGCAGTGGTGGGATTCGAACCCACGCCTCCTGAGAGACTGGAGCCTTGAACGCCAGGTGACGGCGGTGCGTCGGGGGAAATGTTGGAAATGTTGGAGCAATGTTCCTTAGCCAGCCAAAGCAGGGTGAGTCGAGCTCCAACATTCAGCAGCCAATCACCAGCCCTGCATTCAACAAAAGATCCAAAATTTCAACATTTGACCAATCAAGCAGAAATGTTACTGACAGAACCTTTTTGACATCATTCCATCCATGGGTTCTCTGACAGGGTTTGAAAGGCCTTGGGATATTCATTCAACTGAGAAACGGAGATTAGAAACATTCATGGTGAGTATTTCTTAAAAAATATATTATGGTGACACAGAGGATAATAAATCATTAAGAGAACAAGCTATGTTGCTAGTTGTGCCATTTCGTTCGTGTTTGTTTACTTGTTAGTGTTTATCATTGGAGATACACGTTTATGCGGTCCATATTGTACTTTGATGGTTTCGATCCACGACCTCTTATTATCTTACAAGTTATTATAATACCTTCACTGTTTAATCACAAGAGACCTTAGCTAAATCAGAGGCTAAATTCGAGTGTTTGTTGACCTGTTACTGTCCGATCTTTACAGTGGGTATTTACATAATAATTTACTGGAGGAACCCGGCATATTAGCTAATCGTGTCAATTTTTCACCTCAGCCATAATATGTGTTTTTGAGGTCACACTCTGATGTGGTGTATAGCCTACTGTGAATGTTTACACAATTAATGTACAGTACTACAGTGTTGTGATCTGTCATGCAAATAAATTACACAAACAGATAACGCTGTAGTCTCTTTATTTTATTTGTTGTAATGGTTGCCTGTCATGTGGTTATTACATACAGTACAGTGAGAGCAGCCCTCTTTCATTTGGCTAAATTGCATAAATGGGCATGAGTTACTCTGAGTATAATTTCTAATGTTTCTGAATATGTTACTATCTTAAATTATATTGACTAACATACTGGGTAAAGTTTAGAAGAAAATTAAAAGCATAGTTCAGGTCCTCTCTTGCTCATATATCTACTGCTGATGTGATCTTGAAATGTTGACAGTGTGCATATAGCCTACAACTGAGTAATGAGGGAAGACACAGCCTTTCCATGGTCTTGACATTACTTATTTTGTTTTCATGCATTTTAGTAATGTCCATCTATTTATTGTAATCCAAGAATATTTCATCATTTGATTCTTAATCATGTATTTGGCAGGGACCAGTGCCAACAGTGTACATTTTCAAATTGACCTGTTGGAAGGGCTCCAGCGCAGGTGGAACCAGGTCCGTGGTGCTGCAGCCTTGTCCTCTGGATCATCTGCTCAAGGCGGAAGCCCCCACTCTGATGACCTGCTTCACTGTGTCAACAAGAATTGTCCAAACTGTTGGCAACAACGTTCTGCCCACCCTCCAGTTTACACTGGTAAGTGTTACACCTTTACACATTTTTATATCTTATTTTCTGTAAAATCCACATGGAGAGGACATCAGGATCAATAAACAACAAAAACACTAACAGTTACAGTAGATTTATAGTTTACAAACTTCCTCTAGCATCATGTTCATTCAGTCTGATGATCACACACAGAGCCACAACCACGGGCAGACAAACACAGTCACACTGCACAACAGATACATTCTCAGTCCAGTATGCCACATCCTGAACCCTCTCTGCCTCCTTCCACTGTCTCCTTGGACAGCACCCCAACACCAACTGTCTCCTCCACTGCACCCAGGACATTCAACGTCCAGCCAAAGTCACAGCTTCTAGACGTCCACCATAACAGCTCCAAGCTCCACAGCTCTCAGCTCCTCAACAGCTTCTGGCACATCGGAAATGCCATCACTCCAGCTTCTTGGAGTTATACCTGCAAGCTGGAGTTCAAGAACCAATGACAGTGTTTCATTCCATCCATGGGTTCTCTGAACATTTTCACCTATTTTGAATACATATTATTTATACAGTCCACAACATAAATAGGATATCATCAATGTCCAGTATCATGGTGAAGACTTATTTAAAGTCTAAATTGTCTAAATCATTTGCACAGGCTGTTGATGAGACCAGTCAAAATATCATTGGAGATACCAGGAAGGCTTGGACAGCCTTGCTGAGGACAGGTTTGATCCAGAGTACCTCTGGAGTTCATGGGAGCACGCCCTCTTCCTCAACAACCAGCTCTCAGACACCTTATCATCTCCCTGTGGCAGAGCCTTGATGACTAGAAATGCAGCATTGTGGTTTATGCTCAAAACAGTGGCTCCTATTGGGCCATTTGGGACATCCCCTGAAGTCTTCCTCCATCCATCTACATTGGAGCACTTGCAGTGTCACTGACTGCTGCAGACTGGTTGAAAGGATCATCAGGCACTGCAACCTGCAACCTGCATCCTGAAGCCCACTGAAACAAGGACAAGACTACTGATTTGGGGGGCAGTTCCTGCCGGAGAAACTGGTCACAGCCAGTACCGTGGAGACCAGTCAAGGCTGCATGTCTTGGAGAATCACAGGAAGGACCAGTGGCAGAGGATGGAATTTCGAAAAATCCAAATAAGATTACTGTTATGGGCCCAGTACTTTGTGAATAGTTAACAGTAAATATTCACCCGATTGTAAATAGTTGAATATTTTCACTCTGACAAGCCAAATTGTTTTTACTGTGAAGAATAAATCTATGCTTACAGTTGTGTTTGTAGGTTCAGTGTTGAATTTATCTTACAAAAAAAGTTTGTCATTCACTGAGGAAATAAAACTCAATATTAACAATTGTCACTAAGTGTTTTCATTGACGGTATGTTGAAATCATCTTTACAATAATCAATGTAACAATGGTTATAACATGATATATATTATAAACAAATTGTAGTTAAGTGTCAGGTATACATACAGTAGTAGACCAATATGACAAGTTGATTGACATGGAAATCATTTGATTTCTGATTCAATGATGTTAAATTCTAGCCAATATGACAAGCTTTTGCATTTGAAAATGAGCAATTCTGCCAAATGATTCAAAGGTCAAGTCAAGAGATTTAGGTCAGTAGTCGAATCCCACCCATGGCACACTGAAAAATACTAAAAGTTCTGCATTTGTCATCAGTAGCAAGCTTGAAAATATGTTAAAACACAATGTGCACTTTGATCAAGGATTTCTCAATTTTTCCGTTCCTCTAGCATCATGTGTTCAGTCTGATGATCACAGTTGGAGCCCTTGCACCACTCTGGGGGCAAACAGTAGCCCTTCTTGGTGGGATTCGAAATGTTCCCCAGACTTGAGCCTTAATCCAGCGCCTTGGACCGCTCGGCCACACTACCAGGTAAGCTGCGCCCCGTCCTTAGCCAGCCAAAGCAGGGTGAGTCGAGACCTCGCACCAGTGCAACGGGTCGCACAACAATGCCAACCCAGCCCTGCATGCAACAAAAGATGCATGAAATGCCATCAATTAGTTTGGAGTTATATGCAAGAGAAAGATACTGACAGAACCAATGACAGTGACATCATTCCATCCATGGGTTCTCTGACAGGGCTTGAAAGGCCTTGGGAAAAGAGCAAGCAGATTCTGATGGACGAGGAGGGTCACCACATTCAAGTGGAAGGCCAGTCAAGTCTACATATCATGGTGACACAGAGGAAGGTTCACAGAAGTAGCAGAGCATGACGAGGAGGGTCACTACGTTAAAGTGGGAGACCAGTCAAGTCTACATATCATTGGAGATACACAGGAAGGCTTACAGAAGTAGCAGAGGATGGTTTCGATCCATCGACCTCTGGGTTATGGGCCCAGCACGCTTCTGCTGCGACACTCTGCTCTCACGTAGCCTTATCATCACCAGACTGGGACATTCTTGCTGAGTAGAAATGTTATATTGTCCACCTTGTAATTGTCAAAACACTCCCTCCTATTGGAGGAACCCGTCATTGGGACATCCCCTGCTGCCTTCCCTCCATCCATCTACACTGGAGCACTTGAGGTCACACTCTGACATAGCCAAGAGGATCACACCACTGCAAAGAGCAAAGGTGCAATCCTGAAACTTCCGAACAGGACACGATCCGAAAGGACTGGGGGAAAAAGGTCAAGTAGGTCCTGCCGGACAAGTAGTGTCACTCCATTGACGTGGGAGACCAGTCAAATCTACATGTCATTGGAGATACACAGGAAGGCTTACAGAAGTAGCAGAGGATGGTTTCGATCCATCGACCTCTGGGTTATGGGCCCAGCACGCTTCCGCTGCGCCACTCTGCTCTCATGTACTCTCATCCTCACCCGACTTTAGGGCAATGAGGTTACACTCTGACAGAGCCAAAGGGACCACATCACTGCAAAGAGCAAAGGTGCAATCCTGAGGCTTCCAAAAAGGACGCTGATCCTCACCTCTGCTGCACCTTGACAGCCTGCACATGAATACCACAACCAGAATCGGGGACAAAACACAGCCTTTCCATGGTCCAGCATTCACTGAAAATGTCTGGTCAAACTCCAATATTAACAAGCTGGTCCACACTTCCAGCTGCTGTTTCGACGTAAACGCCAAAGTCATCTTTTGAAAATCGCCAAGAGCATGTACTGGCAGTGGTGGGATTTGAACCCACGCCTCCTTAGAGACTGGAGCCTAAATCCAGTGCCTTTGACCACTCGGCCACACTACCTGCCGAAGCAGCAGCAGGCGCAGTTACGCAACACAAGGCGGAAGCCCCCACCTCTACCAACTGACGCTGTGTTGCATTTGGGTTCACGCATGTGTCCAAACTATGTGCTTTACTGGGTAGCCTACTTGCAGTTTAGCTGTAGTAGTCGTTTACAACGCTTGAAGATTACTAAGGCACGTCCCATGTAAAAAGTAGCAAGGAATAAGAGAAAACACAATGTGCACTTTGATCAAGGATTTCATAGTTTTGCACGTTCCTCTAGCATCATGTGTTCAGTCTGATGATCACAGTTGGAGCCCTTGCACCACTCATGGGGGCAAACAGTAGCAATTGGCAGTGGTGGGATTCGAACCCACGCCTCCTGAGAGACTGGAGCCTTAATCCAGCGCCTTGGACCGCTCGGCCACACTACCAGGTAAGCTGCGCCCCGTCCTTAGCCAGCCAAAGCAGGGTGAGTCGAGACCTCGCACCAGTGCAACGGGTCGCACAACAATGCCAACCCAGCCCTGCATGCAACAAAAGATGCATGAAATGCCATCAATTAGTTTGGAGTTATATGCAAGAGAAAGATACTGACAGAACCAATGACAGTGACATCATTCCATCCATGGGTTCTCTGACAGGGCTTGAAAGGCCTTGGGAAAAGAGCAAGCAGATTCTGATGGACGAGGAGGGTCACCACATTCAAGTGGAAGGCCAGTCAAGTCTACATATCATGGTGACACAGAGGAAGGTTCACAGAAGTAGCAGAGCATGACGAGGAGGGTCACTACGTTAAAGTGGGAGACCAGTCAAGTCTACATATCATTGGAGATACACAGGAAGGCTTACAGAAGTAGCAGAGGATGGTTTCGATCCATCGACCTCTGGGTTATGGGCCCAGCACGCTTCTGCTGCGACACTCTGCTCTCACGTAGCCTTATCATCACCAGACTGGGACATTCTTGCTGAGTAGAAATGTTATATTGTCCACCTTGTAATTGTCAAAACACTCCCTCCTATTGGAGGAACCCGTCATTGGGACATCCCCTGCTGCCTTCCCTCCATCCATCTACACTGGAGCACTTGAGGTCACACTCTGACATAGCCAAGAGGATCACACCACTGCAAAGAGCAAAGGTGCAATCCTGAAACTTCCGAACAGGACACGATCCGAAAGGACTGGGGGAAAAAGGTCAAGTAGGTCCTGCCGGACAAGTAGTGTCACTCCATTGACGTGGGAGACCAGTCAAATCTACATGTCATTGGAGATACACAGGAAGGCTTACAGAAGTAGCAGAGGATGGTTTCGATCCATCGACCTCTGGGTTATGGGCCCAGCACGCTTCCGCTGCGCCACTCTGCTCTCATGTACTCTCATCCTCACCCGACTTTAGGGCAATGAGGTTACACTCTGACAGAGCCAAAGGGACCACATCACTGCAAAGAGCAAAGGTGCAATCCTGAGGCTTCCAAAAAGGACGCTGATCCTCACCTCTGCTGCACCTTGACAGCCTGCACATGAATACCACAACCAGAATCGGGGACAAAACACAGCCTTTCCATGGTCCAGCATTCACTGAAAATGTCTGGTCAAACTCCAATATTAACAAGCTGGTCCACACTTCCAGCTGCTGTTTCGACGTAAACGCCAAAGTCATCTTTTGAAAATCGCCAAGAGCATGTACTGGCAGTGGTGGGATTTGAACCCACGCCTCCTTAGAGACTGGAGCCTAAATCCAGTGCCTTTGACCACTCGGCCACACTACCTGCCGAAGCAGCAGCAGGCGCAGTTACGCAACACAAGGCGGAAGCCCCCACCTCTACCAACTGACGCTGTGTTGCATTTGGGTTCACGCATGTGTCCAAACTATGTGCTTTACTGGGTAGCCTACTTGCAGTTTAGCTGTAGTAGTCGTTTACAACGCTTGAAGATTACTAAGGCACGTCCCATGTAAAAAGTAGCAAGGAATAAGAGAAAACACAATGTGCACTTTGATCAAGGATTTCATAGTTTTGCACGTTCCTCTAGCATCATGTGTTCAGTCTGATGATCACAGTTGGAGCCCTTGCACCACTCATGGGGGCAAACAGTAGCAATTGGCAGTGGTGGGATTCGAACCCACGCCTCCTGAGAGACTGGAGCCTTAATCCAGCGCCTTGGACCGCTCGGCCACACTACCAGGTAAGCTGCGCCCCGTCCTTAGCCAGCCAAAGCAGGGTGAGTCGAGACCTCGCACCAGTGCAACGGGTCGCACAACAATGCCAACCCAGCCCTGCATGCAACAAAAGATGCATGAAATGCCATCAATTAGTTTGGAGTTATATGCAAGAGAAAGATACTGACAGAACCAATGACAGTGACATCATTCCATCCATGGGTTCTCTGACAGGGCTTGAAAGGCCTTGGGAAAAGAGCAAGCAGATTCTGATGGACGAGGAGGGTCACCACATTCAAGTGGAAGGCCAGTCAAGTCTACATATCATGGTGACACAGAGGAAGGTTCACAGAAGTAGCAGAGCATGACGAGGAGGGGCACTACGTTAAAGTGGGAGACCAGTCAAGTCTACATATCATTGGAGATACACAGGAAGGCTTACAGAAGTAGCAGAGGATGGTTTCGATCCATCGACCTCTGGGTTATGGGCCCAGCACGCTTCTGCTGCGACACTCTGCTCTCACGTAGCCTTATCATCACCAGACTGGGACATTCTTGCTGAGTAGAAATGTTATATTGTCCACCTTGTAATTGTCAAAACACTCCCTCCTATTGGAGGAACCCGTCATTGGGACATCCCCTGCTGCCTTCCCTCCATCCATCTACACTGGAGCACTTGAGGTCACACTCTGACATAGCCAAGAGGATCACACCACTGCAAAGAGCAAAGGTGCAATCCTGAAACTTCCGAACAGGACACGATCCGAAAGGACTGGGGGAAACAAGTCAAGTAGGTCCTGCCGGACAAGTAGTGTCACTCCATTGACGTGGGAGACCAGTCAAATCTACATGTCATTGGAGATACACAGGTAGGCTTACAGAAGTAGGATGGTTTCGATCCATCGACCTCTAGGTTATGGGCCCAGCACGCTTCCGCTGCGCCACTCTGCTCTCATGTACTCTCATCCTCACCCGACTTTAGGGCAATGAGGTTACACTCTGACAGAGCCAAAGGGACCACATCACTGCAAAGAGCAAAGGTGCAATCCTGAGGCTTCCAAAAAGGACGCTGATCCTCACCTCTGCTGCACCTTGACAGCCTGCACATGAATACCACAACCAGAATCGGGGACAAAACACAGCCTTTCCATGGTCCAGCATTCACTGAAAATGTCTGGTCAAACTCCAATATTAACAAGCTGGTCCACACTTCCAGCTGCTGTTTCGACGTAAACGCCACAGACATCTTTTGAAAATCGCCAAGAGCATGTACTGGCAGTGGTGGGATTTGAACCCACGCCTCCTTAGAGACTGGAGCCTAAATCCAGCGCCTTATACCACTCGTCCACACTACCTGCCGAAGCAGCAGCAGGCGCAGTTACGCAACACAAGGCGGAAGCCCCCACCTCTACCAATTGACGCTGTGTTGCATTTGGGTTCACGCATGTGTCCAAACTATGTGCTTTACTGGGTAGCCTACTTGCAGTTTAGCTGTAGTAGTCGTTTACAACGCTTGAAGATTACTAAGGCACGTCCCATGTAAAAAGTAGCAAGGAATAAGAGAAAACACAATGTGCACTTTGATCAAGGATTTCATAGTTTTGCACGTTCCTCTAGCATCATGTGTTCAGTCTGATGATCACAGTTGGAGCCCTTGCACCACTCATGGGGGCAAACAGTAGCAATTGGCAGTGGTGGGATTCGAACCCACGCCTCCTGAGAGACTGGAGCCTTAATCCAGCGCCTTGGACCGCTCGGCCACACTACCAGGTAAGATGCGCCCCGTCCTTAGCCAGCCAAAGCAGGGTGAGTCGAGACCTCGCACCAGTGCAACGGGTCGCACAACAATGCCAACCCAGCCCTGCATGCAACAAAAGATGCATGAAATGCCATCAATTAGTTTGGAGTTATATGCAAGAGAAAGATACTGACAGAACCAATGACAGTGACATCATTCCATCCATGGGTTCTCTGACAGGGCTTGAAAGGCCTTGGGAAAAGAGCAAGCAGATTCTGATGGACGAGGAGGGTCACCACATTCAAGTGGAAGGCCAGTCAAGTCTACATATCATGGTGACACAGAGGAAGGTTCACAGAAGTAGCAGAGCATGACGAGGAGGGTCACTACGTTAAAGTGGGAGACCAGTCAAGTCTACATATCATTGGAGATACACAGGAAGGCTTACAGAAGTAGCAGAGGATGGTTTCGATCCATCGACCTCTGGGTTATGGGCCCAGCACGCTTCTGCTGCGACACTCTGCTCTCACGTAGCCTTATCATCACCAGACTGGGACATTCTTGCTGAGTAGAAATGTTATATTGTCCACCTTGTAATTGTCAAAACACTCCCTCCTATTGGAGGAACCCGTCATTGGGACATCCCCTGCTGCCTTCCCTCCATCCATCTACACTGGAGCACTTGAGGTCACACTCTGACATAGCCAAGAGGATCACACCACTGCAAAGAGCAAAGGTGCAATCCTGAAACTTCCGAACAGGACACGATCCGAAAGGACTGGGGGAAACAAGTCAAGTAGGTCCTGCCGGACAAGTAGTGTCACTCCATTGACGTGGGAGACCAGTCAAATCTACATGTCATTGGAGATACACAGGTAGGCTTACAGAAGTAGGATGGTTTCGATCCATCGACCTCTAGGTTATGGGCCCAGCACGCTTCCGCTGCGCCACTCTGCTCTCATGTACTCTCATCCTCACCCGACTTTAGGGCAATGAGGTTACACTCTGACAGAGCCAAAGGGACCACATCACTGCAAAGAGCAAAGGTGCAATCCTGAGGCTTCCAAAAAGGACGCTGATCCTCACCTCTGCTGCACCTTGACAGCCTGCACATGAATACCACAACCAGAATCGGGGACAAAACACAGCCTTTCCATGGTCCAGCATTCACTGAAAATGTCTGGTCAAACTCCAATATTAACAAGCTGGTCCACACTTCCAGCTGCTGTTTCGACGTAAACGCCACAGACATCTTTTGAAAATCGCCAAGAGCATGTACTGGCAGTGGTGGGATTTGAACCCACGCCTCCTTAGAGACTGGAGCCTAAATCCAGCGCCTTTGACCACTCGGCCACACTACCTGCCGAAGCAGCAGCAGGCGCAGTTACGCAACACAAGGCGGAAGCCCCCACCTCTACCAATTGACGCTGTGTTGCATTTGGGTTCACGCATGTGTCCAAACTATGTGCTTTACTGGGTAGCCTACTTGCAGTTTAGCTGTAGTAGTCGTTTACAACGCTTGAAGATTACTAAGGCACGTCCCATGTAAAAAGTAGCAAGGAATAAGAGAAAACACAATGTGCACTTTGATCAAGGATTTCATAGTTTTGCACGTTCCTCTAGCATCATGTGTTCAGTCTGATGATCACAGTTGGAGCCCTTGCACCACTCATGGGGGCAAACAGTAGCAATTGGCAGTGGTGGGATTCGAACCCACGCCTCCTGAGAGACTGGAGCCTTAATCCAGCGCCTTGGACCGCTCGGCCACACTACCAGGTAAGCTGCACCCCGTCCTTAGCCAACCAAAGCAGGGTGAGTCGAGACCTCGCACCAGTGCAACGGGTCGCACAACAATGCCAACCCAGCCCTGCATGCAACAAAAGATGCATGAAATGCCATCAATTAGTTTGGAGTTATATGCAAGAGAAAGATACTGACAGAACCAATGACAGTGACATCATTCCATCCATGGGTTCTCTGACAGGGCTTGAAAGGCCTGGGGAAAAGAGCAAGCAGATTCTGATGGACGAGGAGGGTCACCACATTCAAGTGGAAGGCCAGTCAAGTCTACATATCATGGTGACACAGAGGAAGGTTCACAGAAGTAGCAGAGCATGACGAGGAGGGGCACTACGTTAAAGTGGGAGACCAGTCAAGTCTACATATCATTGGAGATACACAGGAAGGCTTACAGAAGTAGCAGAGGATGGTTTCGATCCATCGACCTCTGGGTTATGGGCCCAGCACGCTTCCGCTGCGCCACTCTGCTCTCACGTAGCCTTATCATCACCAGACTGGGACATTCTTGCTGAGTAGAAATGTTATATTGTCCACCTTGTAATTGTCAAAACACTCCCTCCTATTGGAGGAAGCCGTCATTGGGACATCCCCTGCTGCCTTCCCTCCATCCATCTACACTGGAGCACTTGAGGTCACACTCTGACATAGCCAAGAGGATCACACCACTGCAAAGAGCAAAGGTGCAATCCTGAAACTTCCGAACAGGACACGATCCGAAAGGACTGGGGGAAAAAAGTCAAGTAGGTCCTGCCGGACAAGTAGTGTCACTCCATTGACGTGGGAGACCAGTCAAATCTACATGTCATTGGAGATACACAGGAAGGCTTACAGAAGTAGCAGAGGATGGTTTCGATCCATCGATCTCTGGGTTATGGGCCCAGCACGCTTCCGCTGCGCCACTCTGCTCTCATGTACTCTCATCCTCACCCGACTTTAGGGCAATGAGGTTACACTCTGACAGAGCCAAAGGGACCACATCACTGCAAAGAGCAAAGGTGCAATCCTGAGGCTTCCAAAAAGGACGCTGATCCTCACCTCTGCTGCACCTTGACAGCCTGCACATGAATACCACAACCAGAATCGGGGACAAAACACAGCCTTTCCATGGTCCAGCATTCACTGAAAATGTCTGGTCAAACTCCAATATTAACAAGCTGGTCCACACTTCCAGCTGCTGTTTCGACGTAAACGCCACAGACATCTTTTGAAAATCGCCAAGAGCATGTACTGGCAGTGGTGGGATTTGAACCCACGCCTCCTTAGAGACTGGAGCCTAAATCCAGCGCCTTTGACCACTCGGCCACACTACCTGCCGAAGCAGCAGCAGGCACAGTTACGCAACACAAGGCGGAAGCCCCCACCTCTACCAACTGACGCTGTGTTGCATTTGGGTTCACGCATGTGTCCAAACTATGTGCTTTACTGGGTAGCCTACTTGCAGTTTAGCTGTAGTAGTCGTTTACAACGCTTGAAGATTACTAAGGCACGTCCCATGTAAAAAGTAGCAAGGAATAAGAGAAAACACAATGTGCACTTTGATCAAGGATTTCATAGTTTTGCACGTTCCTCTAGCATCATGTGTTCAGTCTGATGATCACAGTTGGAGCCCTTGCACCACTCATGGGGGCAAACAGTAGCAATTGGCAGTGGTGGGATTCGAACCCACGCCTCCTGAGAGACTGGAGCCTTAATCCAGCGCCTTGGACCGCTCGGCCACACTACCAGGTAAGCTGCACCCCGTCCTTAGCCAACCAAAGCAGGGTGAGTCGAGACCTCGCACCAGTGCAACGGGTCGCACAACAATGCCAACCCAGCCCTGCATGCAACAAAAGATGCATGAAATGCCATCAATTAGTTTGGAGTTATATGCAAGAGAAAGATACTGACAGAACCAATGACAGTGACATCATTCCATCCATGGGTTCTCTGACAGGGCTTGAAAGGCCTGGGGAAAAGAGCAAGCAGATTCTGATGGACGAGGAGGGTCACCACATTCAAGTGGAAGGCCAGTCAAGTCTACATATCATGGTGACACAGAGGAAGGTTCACAGAAGTAGCAGAGCATGACGAGGAGGGGCACTACGTTAAAGTGGGAGACCAGTCAAGTCTACATATCATTGGAGATACACAGGAAGGCTTACAGAAGTAGCAGAGGATGGTTTCGATCCATCGACCTCTGGGTTATGGGCCCAGCACGCTTCCACTGCGCCACTCTGCTCTCACGTAGCCTTATCATCACCAGACTGGGACATTCTTGCTGAGTAGAAATGTTATATTGTCCACCTTGTAATTGTCAAAACACTCCCTCCTATTGGAGGAACCCGTCATTGGGACATCCCCTGCTGCCTTCCCTCCATCCATCTACACTGGAGCACTTGAGGTCACACTCTGACATAGCCAAGAGGATCACACCACTGCAAAGAGCAAAGGTGCAATCCTGAAACTTCCGAACAGGACACAATCCGAAAGGACTGGGGGAAAAAAGTCAAGTAGGTCCTGCCGGACAAGTAGTGTCACTCCATTGACGTGGGAGACCAGTCAAATCTACATGTCATTGGAGATACACAGGTAGGCTTACAGAAGTAGGATGGTTTCGATCCATCGACCTCTAGGTTATGGGCCCAGCACGCTTCCGCTGCGCCACTCTGCTCTCATGTACTCTCATCCTCACCCGACTTTAGGGCAATGAGGTTACACTCTGACAGAGCCAAAGGGACCACATCACTGCAAAGAGCAAAGGTGCAATCCTGAGGCTTCCAAAAAGGACGCTGATCCTCACCTCTGCTGCACCTTGACAGCCTGCACATGAATACCACAACCAGAATCGGGGACAAAACACAGCCTTTCCATGGTCCAGCATTCACTGAAAATGTCTGGTCAAACTCCAATATTAACAAGCTGGTCCACACTTCCAGCTGCTGTTTCGACGTAAACGCCACAGACATCTTTTGAAAATCGCCAAGAGCATGTACTGGCAGTGGTGGGATTTGAACCTACGCCTCCTTAGAGACTGGAGCCTAAATCCAGCGCCTTTGACCACTCGGCCACACTACCTGCCGAAGCAGCAGCAGGCGCAGTTACGCAACACAAGGCGGAAGCCCCCACCTCTACCAATTGACGCTGTGTTGCATTTGGGTTCACGCATGTGTCCAAACTATGTGCTTTACTGGGTAGCCTACTTGCAGTTTAGCTGTAGTAGTCGTTTACAACGCTTGAAGATTACTAAGGCACGTCCCATGTAAAAAGTAGCAAGGAATAAGAGAAAACACAATGTGCACTTTGATGAAGGATTTCATAGTTTTGCACGTTCCTCTAGCATCATGTGTTCAGTCTGATGATCACAGTTGGAGCCCTTGCACCACTCATGGGGGCAAACAGTAGCAATTGGCAGTGGTGGGATTCGAACCCACGCCTCCTGAGAGACTGGAGCCTTAATCCAGCGCCTTGGACCGCTCGGCCACACTACCAGGTAAGCTGCGCCCCGTCCTTAGCCAGCCAAAGCAGGGTGAGTCGAGACCTCGCACCAGTGCAACGGGTCGCACAACAATGCCAACCCAGCCCTGCATGCAACAAAAGATGCATGAAATGCCATCAATTAGTTTGGAGTTATATGCAAGAGAAAGATACTGACAGAACCAATGACAGTGACATCATTCCATCCATGGGTTCTCTGACAGGGCTTGAAAGGCCTGGGGAAAAGAGCAAGCAGATTCTGATGGACGAGGAGGGTCACCACATTCAAGTGGAAGGCCAGTCAAGTCTACATATCATGGTGACACAGAGGAAGGTTCACAGAAGTAGCAGAGCATGACGAGGAGGGGCACTACGTTAAAGTGGGAGACCAGTCAAGTCTACATATCATTGGAGATACACAGGAAGGCTTACAGAAGTAGCAGAGGATGGTTTCGATCCATCGACGTCTGGGTTATGGGCCCAGCACGCTTCCGCTGCGCCACTCTGCTCTCACGTAGCCTTATCATCACCAGACTGGGACATTCTTGCTGAGTAGAAATGTTATATTGTCCACCTTGTAATTGTCAAAACACTCCCTCCTATTGGAGGAACCCGTCATTGGGACATCCCCTGCTGCCTTCCTCCATCCATCTACACTGGAGCACTTGAGGTCACACTCTGACATAGCCAAGAGGATCACACCACTGCAAAGAGCAAAGGTGCAATCCTGAAACTTCCGAACAGGACACGATCCGAAAGGACTGGGGGAAAAAAGTCAAGTAGGTCCTGCCGGACAAGTAGTGTCACTCCATTGACGTGGGAGACCAGTCAAATCTACATGTCATTGGAGATACACAGGAAGGCTTACAGAAGTAGCAGAGGATGGTTTCGATCCATCGACCTCTGGGTTATGGGCCCAGCACGCTTCCGCTGCGCCACTCTGCTCTCATGTACTCTCATCCTCACCCGACTTTAGGGCAATGAGGTTACACTCTGACAGAGCCAAAGGGACCACATCACTGCAAAGAGCAAAGGTGCAATCCTGAGGCTTCCAAAAGGACGCTGATCCTCACCTCTGCTGCACCTTGACAGCCTGCACATGAATACCACAACCAGAATCGGGGACAAAACACAGCCTTTCCATGGTCCAGCATTCACTGAAAATGTCTGGTCAAACTCCAATATTAACAAGCTGGTCCACACTTCCAGGTGCTGTTTCGACGTAAACGCCACAGTCATCTTTTGAAAATCGCCAAGAGCATGTACTGGCAGTGGTGGGATTTGAACCCACGCCTCCTTAGAGACTGGAGCCTAAATCCAGCGCCTTTGACCACTCGGCCACACTACCTGCCTAAGCAGCAGCAGGCGCAGTTACGCAACACAAGGCGGAAGCCCCCACCTCTACCAATTGACGCTGTGTTGCATTTGGGTTCACGCATGTGTCCAAACTATGTGCTTTACTGGGTAGCCTACTTGCAGTCTAGCTGTAGTAGTCGTTTACAACGCTTGAAGATTACTAAGGCACGTCCCATGTAAAAAGTAGCAAGGAATAAGAGAAAACACAATGTGCACTTTGATGAAGGATTTCATAGTTTTGCACGTTCCTCTAGCATCATGTGTTCAGTCTGATGATCACAGTTGGAGCCCTTGCACCACTCATGGGGGCAAACAGTAGCAATTGGCAGTGGTGGGATTCGAACCCACGCCTCCTGAGAGACTGGAGCCTTAATCCAGCGCCTTGGACCGCTCGGCCACACTACCAGGTAAGCTGCGCCCCGTCCTTAGCCAGCCAAAGCAGGGTGAGTCGAGACCTCGCACCAGTGCAACGGGTCGCACAACAATGCCAACCCAGCCCTGCATGCAACAAAAGATGCATGAAATGCCATCAATTAGTTTGGAGTTATATGCAAGAGAAAGATACTGACAGAACCAATGACAGTGACATCATTCCATCCATGGGTTCTCTGACAGGGCTTGAAAGGCCTGGGGAAAAGAGCAAGCAGATTCTGATGGACGAGGAGGGTCACCACATTCAAGTGGAAGGCCAGTCAAGTCTACATATCATGGTGACACAGAGGAAGGTTCACAGAAGTAGCAGAGCATGACGAGGAGGGTCACTACGTTAAAGTGGGAGACCAGTCAAGTCTACATATCATTGGAGATACACAGGAAGGCTTACAGAAGTAGCAGAGGATGGTTTCGATCCATCGACCTCTGGGTTATGGGCCCAGCACGCTTCCGCTGCGCCACTCTGCTCTCACGTAGCCTTATCATCACCAGACTGGGACATTCTTGCTGAGTAGAAATGTTATATTGTCCACCTTGTAATTGTCAAAACACTCCCTCCTATTGGAGGAACCCGTCATTGGGACATCCCCTGCTGCCTTCCCTCCATCCATCTACACTGGAGCACTTGAGGTCACACTCTGACATAGCCAAGAGGATCACACCACTGCAAAGAGCAAAGATGCAATCCTGAAACTTCCGAACAGGACACGATCCGAAAGGACTGGGGGAAAAAAGTCAAGTAGGTCCTGCCGGACATGTAGTGTCACTCCATTGACGTGGGAGACCAGTCAAATCTACATGTCATTGGAGATACACAGGAAGGCTTACAGAAGTAGCAGAGGATGGTTTCGATCCATCGACCTCTGGGTTATGGGCCCAGCACGCTTCCGCTGCGCCACTCTGCTCTCATGTACTCTCATCCTCACCCGACTTTAGGGCAATGAGGTTACACTCTGACAGAGCCAAAGGGACCACATCACTGCAAAGAGCAAAGGTGCAATCCTGAGGCTTCCAAAAAGGACGCTGATCCTCACCTCTGCTGCACCTTGACAGCCTGCACATGAATACCACAACCAGAATCGGGGACAAAACACAGCCTTTCCATGGTCCAGCATTCACTGAAAATGTCTGGTCAAACTCCAATATTAACAAGCTGGTCCACACTTCCAGCTGCTGTTTCGACGTAAACGCCACAGTCATCTTTTGAAAATCGCCAAGAGCATGTACTGGCAGTGGTGGGATTTGAACCCACGCCTCCTTAGAGACTGGAGCCTAAATCCAGCGCCTTTGACCACTCGGCCACACTACCTGCCGAAGCAGCAGCAGGCGCAGTTACGCAACACAAGGCGGAAGCCCCCACCTCTACCAATTGACGCTGTGTTGCATTTGAGTTCACGCATGTGTCCAAACTATGTGCTTTACTGGGTAGCCTACTTGCAGTTTAGCTGTAGTAGTCGTTTACAACGCTTGAAGATTACTAAGGCATGTCCCATGTAAAAAGTAGAAAGGAATAAGAGAAAACATAATGTGCACTTTGTCAGAGCTGGCTCGAGGCTCTGGCAAACAAAACCCAACGAGAGGAGATTGCCGGCAAATAAGTTTATTTTCAACAATCAAATAATAATAAATATGCAGTGAGTATCTGTAGTATGATAGATCAGTGGTGTATGAGGGTGCATGGGTGCATGTGAGTGTTGGATGGATGTGAACGACAATAATGGAGCGCTGCAGGGTGCCCGGCCCGGAAGGGAGACGAGAAGGAAGAGGACGGTGGCAGTTCCCCACAGGCTCTTAAAGGCGTGGCCCCGCCCCCCTCGGCACACACACACACCGGAGGACCATCAGCCATTAACCTGCAAGGGGAGGGAGAGCGAGAGGGCAACACACACGCATACACACATACATACACATACACACATACAACCCCTGGGTTGTCACACCCCCCCCCTTAAGACGGGACCCCAAAGGGGGACCGTCACAACAAAAAAAAACCCACACAGCTACCTAAGGGTGGCTGGATCAATTACATGTTAACCCACTACAGTTTTAATAATTACATACATGAACAATTTCCTCTGCCAAAACCCAACCTAACTCACCCAGCCATCCCAGCTCCCGCAACCTGGTACCGGGGAAGCCTATTTAAGAAACTGAAGAAGGATGGAGAGCAGGAGCATAAGAGCAGGGACAAGGTCACATATTACATACAAGGTTAAACAAAGCACAACTTGACCCAATACCCCCTAACTCTAAGGCAACGGTGCCCTAGACAAGGCATCAGCCTGGACATTGTCTTGCCCCTTAATGTGGCGTATGTCTAGGTCATAACCCTGGAGAAACAGAGACCACCTAACAAGTCTCTGATTTGGTGTTTTTAAGGACCCCAAGAATGTTAACGGGTTGTGGTCTGTGTACACAATTAAAGGTGCCGTCCCACCTACATAAACTTCAAAATGCTGTAAGGCCAGAATGAGCCCCAAGGCCTCCTTCTCTATGACAGAGTAGTTAGCCTGGTGTTTGTTAAACTTTCTAGAAAAGAAGCAGACTGGTCTCAACAACCCCTCGTCCCCCCCCTGGAGAAGGACGGCACCTGCCCCGACCTGGCTGGCATCAACCTGTAAGACAAATTTCTGGTCAAAACGGGGAGCAGCCAGTACAGGACATGAACATAACAGAGACTTCACATTATCAAACGCTTGCTGACAGTCGCTGGACCAGACGAACTTGGCTCTCGCCTTCAACAGCTCAGTGAGAGGAAACACAACTGTGGAAAAATTTCTACAAAAGCTGCGGTAGTACCCTACCAACCCCAAAAACCGCTGGAGCTCTTTTTTCGTTGCTGGCCGGGGAAACTCCGCAACCGCCTGTACCTTGGCCTGAACAGGAAGCACGTGACCCTGACCCACTACACGGCCCAAGTAAGTCACAGTGGCTCTAGCGAATTCACATTTAGCAAGGTTTACCGTTAACTGTGCCTCGGCCAACCGCTCAAACAAGTCTTTTATTCTCTGCAGATGTGAATGCCATGTGTCGCTATACACCACCAGATCATCTAAATATACGGAACAGCCCTTTAACCCATGCACAACCCGATTCATAAGCCGCTGAAAAGTGGCCGGAGCGTTCTTTAAACCAAAGGGCATGACGGTGTATGAGTAAAGGCCTGCAGGAGTGACGAATGCAGCAATTTCTCTCGCGCGCTCTGACAAGGGCACCTGCCAATAACCCTTGAGCAGGTCGAACTTGGACACGAACTTGGCAGACCCCACCCTGTCTATGCAATCGTCCATGCGCGGCAACGGAAATGAATCAGACTTAGTGACAGAATTAACTTTTCTCATGTCAGTGCAAAATCTCAGAGTGTTGTCGGATTTAGGCACTAAAACACACGGAGACGCCCAACTGGACGCAGACGGAGTGGCAATGTCATTTTTCAACATGTAATCAATTTCAGTGTTCAAATGTTTAAGCTTTTCAGGACTCATACGGTAAAACCGCTGTCTGATCGGCTGCGCCTCCCCCACATCAATATCATGCACAATCCAGGAGGTGCGGGAAGGAACATCACCAAAAAGCTGTGGAAACCTACCGATCAGCTCCACCAACTCAACACGCTGCTCCTCAGGCAGATGTGCCAACTGAGACTGCAGGTTACACAAAGATTCAGAATTCCTCAATCTACCACTCAACAAGCTGTCATCAGGCTCGGGAACACCGTCTGTCTCCTGCGCCATGCTACAGGTGTCCACGGTGAGCGCCGGCCCAACATCAGCTTTTACGCACTCACCATGCCCCGAGCGTTGGTAATACGGCTTCAGCAGGTTCACGTGATACAGTTGAGACGACTTCCTCCGACCTGGTGTGACAACACGATAGTTAACATCAGAAACTTTTTCAGACACAGTATATGGGCCAACAAACTTAGCCTGAAATGGTGACGTGACCAGCGGAGTCAGCGCGAGGACCTGGTCCCCCGGACTGTACTCATGGCGCACAGTACCGCGGTCATACTGGGCTTTCATCCTGACCTGAGCCTGCCCCAGCTTTTCTTTCGCCAGCAGACCCGCCCGGAACAACCTGTGTCGAAAACCATTAACATAGTCAATCAGATTTCTGGGCGCCTCGGCCGGAACCAACCCACCTTTCAGTGCTGACAAAGGCCCGCGCACCGAGTGGCCAAAAACCAGTTCGTTTGGACTGAAGCCCGTGCTCTCCTGCACGGCCTCCCGTGCTGCCAACATCAACCAGGGGAGCCCATCCTCCCAGTCCCGGTCTAGTTCTGTACAGTAAGCGCGCAGCAACGACTTGAGTGTCTGATGGAAACGCTCTAACGCGCCCTGACTTTGCGCATGATACGCAGTGGACTGGTTGTGGCTCACCCCCAACGTTTTCAAAATCCCCGCAAACATATGAGAGGAAAAGTTAGAACCACGATCACTTTGTATGACTTTAGGAATCCCAAACACTGAAATGAACTGTGCGAGCGCCTTCACTACCGCTTTAGTGGTGATGGTACGAAGCGGAAAAGCTGCCGGGTAGCGCGTACACTGACACATGACAGTCAACAGATACTTACAACCCGACTTGGCACTAGGCAGCGGCCCCACACAGTCTATAATCAGATACTCAAACGGTTCACTCACTACAGAAATGGGCTGCAACGGTGCCGGCTTTACGCGCTGGTTGGGTTTCCCCGTCAGCTGGCACACGTGACACGTCTTGATATACGCAGCCATCTCTGTTTTGGCCCGCGGCCAGAAAAAATGTTTCAGCACAGACAGATACGTTTTACGCACGCCAAAGTGTCCACCTTCATCATGTGCCGTTCTCAAAACATGGGAACGAAAAGCCTGCGGCACCACCACCTGAAACACGGGCGCTCCCACAACATCCTCATCACAAGGCGACCATTTACGGACCAGAATCTCATCATGAACAAAATAGCCCTGAGCTACATCACCAACCTGGTGACGCGGCACAACCTGGTCCCACAGTGAGGACAACGACACATCAGATTTCTGAGCCTTAACCCACTCATCTTTGGACACCAGTGAAGGCAAGTCAGGCAGCATAACCGGTTCTGCTGAGGCCGGAGCCTCAGCTGACAACGACGCACGTTTACTCTGAGCGCGCGTCATGGCACAAACAGGAAACACTTCCAGTGCTGCACTGTCAGACGCCACCTCCAATGGCTTGGACACCACCACCGGTGGCGGAGGACCACTGGGCCAAACACGGCCACCACAGATATCATTTCCCAGAATCATGGCAACGCCTGGCAAAGGCAATTCAGGCCGCACACCCACAGGAAACACACCTTTAGCCAGGTCACAATCCAACACCACCTCGTGGCGTGGCACAGGAACGAAACCAAGCTCCATCCCCCGCATCACAATGAAATCACCAGACTGCGTATCAGGGGAAAAAGGGAGCACAGACTGTACAATGAAAGAATGTCGGGCCCCAGTATCGCGCAACACTTTCACAGGAACACATTCACCACTGCCCACCAAGGACACACGCGCCTCTATGATGAAAGGCTCAAAACCAGACCTGTCACTGGTCACCTCCACTGCCTTTTCCTCTCGCGCACTTGCACACAACATGACGGGACCTGGGGAAGGCACCACATTTTTACGCCTGAGCAAAGGACACTGGTCCTTCCAATGACCCTCCCCACGGCAAAAATTGCACAAGTTTGAACGCCCTGGACGCACAGAGACCGGCGCGCTGCGTGTCGGACCAGGTTTAGGGAAACGGCTGCGCGTAAACCTGCTGTCATCCACGACCCGCTCACGCACTTCAAAAAACCCAGACTTGTGCGTCAGTGAGAAATCATCAGCCAATTCGGCTGCTCTAAGCGCAGTAGCTGGCCCTCTCTCATTCAAGTAGGCAGCCACACGCTGAGGAGCAACATTTTTAAACTGCTCCATGATTATCAGTTCACACAAACCATCAAATGAATTTACCTTTTCCGCGGCGCACCAGCGGTGAAAATGAGTAGTTAAATCACGCACAAATTCAACATTCGTTTGTTTATCAGTTTTCACCCACTGTCTAAACCTCTGGCGATATGCCTCTGGAACGAGTTCATATGCCTTGAGGACAGCTGACTTCACCATTTCATAAGTCAGACCCTCCCGTGCGCACACCGCCGAGTACGCCTCCTGCGCCTTGCCCGTGAGGACGCACTGCAACAAAAGAACCCTATCTACATCTGGCCACTGCCTGGCCTCTGCCACGCGCTCAAACAACGTGAAAAAAGTGTCCGGATCTCGCTCATTAAACTTTGGCACAAGACGCAGACACATTGTCAAGTCTCTGCCCTCACGTTCAGCCACAGATCCTACCGCACCAAACGCGGCAGACCTCTCCTCGCGGGCCGAAACCCTCAGCTTCTCCCGCTCCAACTGAATCTGCAACTGCAAAAGGTCTCTCTGCCATTCTGCTCTCTCCCTCTGCTGCGCAAACGTGAGCCCCTCAGCCTGCCCCACCACAGCTGACCCTGGCCCATGCGTCGCCGCAGGAGCCAAAGCCGCCGCAGCTGCCGGCTCTTCCTTTGACGGAGCTGGCTCAACACCCGGCTCCTTCTGCAACACACCTCTCTCAAACAATGACAACAAAACAAACACTTTCAACTCATCTTTAAGTATCCCCTCTTGGAACGCAATACCATAATGCTCAGCGATTTCAACCAACTCATCCTTCCTACAGGACTCCAAAAACACCGCACAGGGCGCATCATAAAATGTTGACAAATCATCCATATTCACCTTAGAGCCGGATCCACACCGCTATGCGCAAACGAGCGAACAATGCCCCCCCAGAGCGTTCCCCTAACTGCCTAACCAGAGAACTAGCTAAGCTCAACCCTAGTCTTCATGTGGTTCTGCAGCGGGCTGATTAAGCACAAAACCAGCGGGACCGCCACCGGTGACCCCACGGAGTGCTCCCGAGATGATTGCTCGCGCAACCAACACTAACCGCTCCCCACAACACTACCGGAAGAAAAAAACAAACGGACACGATCCCAAAGGAGAACGTGCCCTACGCCTAACGGGAACCTCCAGAATGCGCATTCAGTCAGTGTATCACCTAACCCTCACAGGTGAACCAAAACTCTCTCTACCCTGCAACATTACCTTAAACAAAACAACTCAAGACGCGGACGAGCCCCCATTTGTCAGAGCTGGCTCGAGGCTCTGGCAAACAAAACCCAACGAGAGGAGATTGCCGGCAAATAAGTTTATTTTTAACAATCAAATAATAATAAATATGCAGTGAGTATCTGTAGTATGATAGATCAGTGGTGTATGAGGGTGCACGGGTGCATGTGAGTGTTGGATGGATGTGAACGACAATAATGGAGCGCTGCAGGGTGCCCGGCCCGGAAGGGAGACGAGAAGGAAGAGGACGGTGGCAGTTCCCCACAGGCTCTTAAAGGCGTGGCCCCGCCCCCCTCGGCACACACACACACCGGAGGACCATCAGCCATTAACCTGCAAGGGGAGGGAGAGCGAGAGGGCAACACACACGCATACATACACATACACACATACAACCCCTGGGTTGTCACAACTTTGATCAAGGATTTCATAGTTTTGCACGTTCCTCTAGCATCATGTGTTCAGTCTGATGATCACAGTTGGAGCCCTTGCACCACTCATGGGGGCAAACAGTAGCAATTGGCAGTGGTGGGATTCGAACCCACGCCTCCTGAGAGACTGGAGCCTTAATCCAGCGCCTTGGACCGCTCGGCCACACTACCAGGTAAGCTGCGCCCCGTCCTTAGCCAGCCAAAGCAGGGTGAGTCGAGACCTCGCACCAGTGCAACGGGTCGCACAACAATGCCAACCCAGCCCTGCATGCAACAAAAGATGCATGAAATGCCATCAATTAGTTTGGAGTTATATGCAAGAGAAAGATACTGACAGAACCAATGACAGTGACATCATTCCATCCATGGGTTCTTTGACAGGGCTTGAAAGGCCTTGGGAAAAGAGCAAGCAGATTCTGATGGACGAGGAGGGTCACCACATTCAAGTGGAAGGCCAGTCAAGTCTACATATCATGGTGACACAGAGGAAGGTTCACAGAAGTAGCAGAGCATGACGAGGAGGGTCACTACGTTAAAGTGGGAGACCAGTCAAGTCTACATATCATTGGAGATACACAGGAAGGCTTACAGAAGTAGCAGAGGATGGTTTCGATCCATCGACCTCTGGGTTATGGGCCCAGCACGCTTCCGCTGCGCCACTCTGCTCTCACGTAGCCTTATCATCACCAGACTGGGACATTCTTGCTGAGTAGAAATGTTATATTGTCCACCTTGTAATTGTCAAAACACTCCCTCCTATTGGAGGAACCCGTCATTGGGACATCCCCTGCTGCCTTCCCTCCATCCATCTACACTGGAGCACTTGAGGTCACACTCTGACATAGCCAAGAGGATCACACCACTGCAAAGAGCAAAGGTGCAATCCTGAAACTTCCGAACAGGACACGATCCGAAAGGACTGGGGGAAAATGGTCAAGTAGGTCCTGCCGGACAAGTAGTGTCACTCCATTGACGTGGGAGACCAGTCAAATCTACATGTCATTGGAGATACACAGGAAGGCTTACAGAAGTAGCAGAGGATGGTTTCGATCCATCGACCTCTGGGTTATGGGCCCAGCACGCTTCCGCTGCGCCACTCTGCTCTCACGTAGCCTTATCATCACCAGACTGGGACATTCTTGCTGAGTAGAAATGTTATATTGTCCACCTTGTAATTGTCAAAACACTCCCTCCTATTGGAGGAACCCGTCATTGGGACATCCCCTGCTGCCTTCCCTCCATCCATCTACACTGGAGCACTTGAGGTCACACTCTGACATAGCCAAGAGGATCACACCACTGCAAAGAGCAAAGGTGCAATCCTGAAACTTCCGAACAGGACACGATCCGAAAGGACTGGGGGAAAAAAGGCAAGTAGGTCCTGCCGGACAAGTAGTGTCACTCCATTGACGTGGGAGACCAGTCAAATCTACATGTCATTGGAGATACACAGGAAGGCTTACAGAAGTAGCAGAGGATGGTTTCGATCCATCGACCTCTGGGTTATGGGCCCAGCACGCTTCCGCTGCGCCACTCTGCTCTCATGTACTCTCATCCTCACCCGACTTTAGGGCAATGAGGTTACACTCTGACAGAGCCAAAGGGACCACATCACTGCAAAGAGCAAAGGTGCAATCCTGAGGCTTCCAAAAAGGACGCTGATCCTCACCTCTGCTGCACCTTGACAGCCTGCACATGAATACCACAACCAGAATCGGGGACAAAACACAGCCTTTCCATGGTCCAGCATTCACTGAAAATGTCTGGTCAAACTCCAATATTAACAAGCTGGTCCACACTTCCAGCTGCTGTTTCGACGTAAACGCCACAGTCATCTTTTGAAAATCGCCAAGAGCATGTACTGGCAGTGGTGGGATTTGAACCCACGCCTCCTTAGAGACTGGAGCCTAAATCCAGCGCCTTTGACCACTCGGCCACACTACCTGCCGAAGCAGCAGCAGGCGCAGTTACGCAACACAAGGCGGAAGCCCCCACCTCTACCAATTGACGCTGTGTTGCATTTGGGTTCACGCATGTGTCCAAACTATGTGCTTTACTGGGTAGCCTACTTGCAGTTTAGCTGTAGTAGTCGTTTACAACGCTTGAAGATTACTAAGGCACGTCCCATGTAAAAAGTAGCAAGGAATAAGAGAAAACACAATGTGCACTTTGATCAAGGATTTCATAGTTTTGCACGTTCCTCTAGCATCATGTGTTCAGTCTGATGATCACAGTTGGAGCCCTTGCACCACTCATGGGGGCAAACAGTAGCAATTGGCAGTGGTGGGATTCGAACCCACGCCTCCTGAGAGACTGGAGCCTTAATCCAGCGCCTTGGACCGCTCGGCCACACTACCAGGTAAGCTGCACCCCGTCCTTAGCCAGCCAAAGCAGGGTGAGTCGAGACCTCGCACCAGTGCAACGGGTCGCACAACAATGCCAACCCAGCCCTGCATGCAACAAAAGATGCATGAAATGCCATCAATTAGTTTGGAGTTATATGCAAGAGAAAGATACTGACAGAACCAATGACAGTGACATCATTCCATCCATGGGTTCTCTGACAGGGCTTGAAAGGCCTTGGGAAAAGAGCAAGCAGATTCTGATGGACGAGGAGGGTCACCACATTCAAGTGGAAGGCCAGTCAAGTCTACATATCATGGTGACACAGAGGAAGGTTCACAGAAGTAGCAGAGCATGACGAGGAGGGTCACTACGTTAAAGTGGGAGACCAGTCAAGTCTACATATCATTGGAGATACACAGGAAGGCTCAGAAGTAGCAGAGGATGGTTTCGATCCATCGACCTCTGGGTTATGGGCCCAGCACGCTTCCGCTGCGCCACTCTGCTCTCACGTAGCCTTATCATCACCAGACTGGGACATTCTTGCTGAGTAGAAATGTTATATTGTCCACCTTGTAATTGTCAAAACACTCCCTCCTATTGGAGGAACCCGTCATTGGGACATCCCCTGCTGCCTTCCCTCCATCCATCTACACTGGAGCACTTGAGGTCACACTCTGACATAGCCAAGAGGATCACACCACTGCAAAGAGCAAAGGTGCAATCCTGAAACTTCCGAACAGGACACGATCCGAAAGGACTGGGGGAAAAAAGTCAAGTAGGTCCTGCCGGACAAGTAGTGTCACTCCATTGACGTGGGAGACCAGTCAAATCTACATGTCATTGGAGATACACAGGAAGGCTTACAGAAGTAGCAGAGGATGGTTTCGATCCATCGACCTCTGGGTTATGGGCCCAGCACGCTTCCGCTGCGCCACTCTGCTCTCATGTACTCTCATCCTCACCCGACTTTAGGGCAATGAGGTTACACTCTGACAGAGCCAAAGGGACCACATCACTGCAAAGAGCAAAGGTGCAATCCTGAGGCTTCCAAAAAGGACGCTGATCCTCACCTCTGCTGCACCTTGACAGCCTGCACATGAATACCACAACCAGAATCGGGGACAAAACACAGCCTTTCCATGGTCCAGCATTCACTGAAAATGTCTGGTCAAACTCCAATATTAACAAGCTGGTCCACACTTCCAGCTGCTGTTTCGACGTAAACGCCACAGTCATCTTTTGAAAATCGCCAAGAGCATGTACTGGCAGTGGTGGGATTTGAACCCACGCCTCCTTAGAGACTGGAGCCTAAATCCAGCGCCTTTGACCACTCGGCCACACTACCTGCCGAAGCAGCAGCAGGCGCAGTTACGCAACACAAGGCGGAAGCCCCCACCTCTACCAATTGACGCTGTGTTGCATTTGGGTTCACGCATGTGTCCAAACTATGTGCTTTACTGGGTAGCCTACTTGCAGTTTAGCTGTAGTAGTCGTTTACAACGCTTGAAGATTACTAAGGCACGTCCCATGTAAAAAGTAGCAAGGAATAAGAGAAAACACAATGTGCACTTTGATCAAGGATTTCATAGTTTTGCACGTTCCTCTAGCATCATGTGTTCAGTCTGATGATCACAGTTGGAGCCCTTGCACCACTCATGGGGGCAAACAGTAGCAATTGGCAGTGGTGGGATTCGAACCCACGCCTCCTGAGAGACTGGAGCCTTAATCCAGCGCCTTGGACCGCTCGGCCACACTACCAGGTAAGCTGCGCCCCGTCCTTAGCCAGCCAAAGCAGGGTGAGTCGAGACCTCGCACCAGTGCAACGGGTCGCACAACAATGCCAACCCAGCCCTGCATGCAACAAAAGATGCATGAAATGCCATCAATTAGTTTGGAGTTATATGCAAGAGAAAGATACTGACAGAACCAATGACAGTGACATCATTCCATCCATGGGTTCTCTGACAGGGCTTGAAAGGCCTGGGGAAAAGAGCAAGCAGATTCTGATGGACGAGGAGGGTCACCACATTCAAGTGGAAGGCCAGTCAAGTCTACATATCATGGTGACACAGAGGAAGGTTCACAGAAGTAGCAGAGCATGACGAGGAGGGCACTACGTTAAAGTGGGAGACCAGTCAAGTCTACATATCATTGGAGATACACAGGAAGGCTTACAGAAGTAGCAGAGGATGGTTTCGATCCATCGACCTCTGGGTTATGGGCCCAGCACGCTTCCGCTGCGCCACTCTGCTCTCACGTAGCCTTATCATCACCAGACTGGGACATTCTTGCTGAGTAGAAATGTTATATTGTCCACCTTGTAATTGTCAAAACACTCCCTCCTATTGGAGGAACCCGTCATTGGGACATCCCCTGCTGCCTTCCCTCCATCCATCTACACTGGAGCACTTGAGGTCACACTCTGACATAGCCAAGAGGATCACACCACTGCAAAGAGCAAAGGTGCAATCCTGAAACTTCCGAACAGGACACGATCCGAAAGGACTGGGGGAAAAAAGTCAAGTAGGTCCTGCCGGACAAGTAGTGTCACTCCATTGACGTGGGAGACCAGTCAAATCTACATGTCATTGGAGATACACAGGAAGGCTTACAGAAGTAGCAGAGGATGGTTTCGATCCATCGACCTCTGGGTTATGGGCCCAGCACGCTTCCGCTGCGCCACTCTGCTCTCATGTACTCTCATCCTCACCCGACTTTAGGGCAATGAGGTTACACTCTGACAGAGCCAAAGGGACCACATCACTGCAAAGAGCAAAGGTGCAATCCTGAGGCTTCCAAAAAGGACGCTGATCCTCACCTCTGCTGCACCTTGACAGCCTGCACATGAATACCACAACCAGAATCGGGGACAAAACACAGCCTTTCCATGGTCCAGCATTCACTGAAAATGTCTGGTCAAACTCCAATATTAACAAGCTGGTCCACACTTCCAGCTGCTGTTTCGACGTAAACGCCACAGTCATCTTTTGAAAATCGCCAAGAGCATGTACTGGCAGTGGTGGGATTTGAACCCACGCCTCCTTAGAGACTGGAGCCTAAATCCAGCGCCTTTGACCACTCGGCCACACTACCTGCCGAAGCAGCAGCAGGCGCAGTTACGCAACACAAGGCGGAAGCCCCCACCTCTACAAATTGACGCTGTGTTGCATTTGGGTTCACGCATGTGTCCAAACTATGTGCTTTACTGGGTAGCCTACTTGCAGTTTAGCTGTAGTAGTCGTTTACAACGCTTGAAGATTACTAAGGCACGTCCCATGTAAAAAGTAGCAAGGAATAAGAGAAAACACAATGTGCACTTTGATCAAGGATTTCATAGTTTTGCACGTTCCTCTAGCATCATGTGTTCAGTCTGATGATCACAGTTGGAGCCCTTGCACCACTCATGGGGGCAAACAGTAGCAATTGGCAGTGGTGGGATTCGAACCCACGCCTCCTGAGAGACTGGAGCCTTAATCCAGCGCCTTGGACCGCTCGGCCACACTACCAGGTAAGCTGCACCCCGTCCTTAGCCAGCCAAAGCAGGGTGAGTCGAGACCTCGCACCAGTGCAACGGGTCGCACAACAATGCCAACCCAGCCCTGCATGCAACAAAAGATGCATGAAATGCCATCAATTAGTTTGGAGTTATATGCAAGAGAAAGATACTGACAGAACCAAGGACAGTGACATCATTCCATCCATGAGTTCTCTGACAGGGCTTGAAAGGCCTGGGGAAAAGAGCAAGCAGATTCTGATGGACGAGGAGGGTCACCACATTCAAGTGGAAGGCCAGTCAAGTCTACATATCATGGTGACACAGAGGAAGGTTCACAGAAGTAGCAGAGCATGACGAGGAGGGGCACTACGTTAAAGTGGGAGACCAGTCAAGTCTACATATCATTGGAGATACACAGGAAGGCTTACAGAAGTAGCAGAGGATGGTTTCGATCCATCGACCTCTGGGTTATGGGCCCAGCACGCTTCCGCTGCGCCACTCTGCTCTCACGTAGCCTTATCATCACCAGACTGGGACATTCTTGCTGAGTAGAAATGTTATATTGTCCACCTTGTAATTGTCAAAACACTCCCTCCTATTGGAGGAACCCGTCATTGGGACATCCCCTGCTGCCTTCCCTCCATCCATCTACACTGGAGCACTTGAGGTCACACTCTGACATAGCCAAGAGGATCACACCACTGCAAAGAGCAAAGGTGCAATCCTGAAACTTCCGAACAGGACACGATCCGAAAGGACTGGGGGAAAAAGTCAAGTAGGTCCTGCCGGACAAGTAGTGTCACTCCATTGACGTGGGAGACCAGTCAAATCTACATGTCATTGGAGATACACAGGAAGGCTTACAGAAGTAGCAGAGGATGGTTTCGATCCATCGACCTCTGGGTTATGGGCCCAGCACGCTTCCGCTGCGCACTCTGCTCTCATGTACTCTCATCCTCACCCGACTTTAGGGCAATGAGGTTACACTCTGACAGAGCCAAAGGGACCACATCACTGCAAAGAGCAAAGGTGCAATCCTGAGGCTTCCAAAAAGGACGCTGATCCTCACCTCTGCTGCACCTTGACAGCCTGCACATGAATACCACAACCAGAATCGGGGACAAAACACAGCCTTTCCATGGTCCAGCATTCACTGAAAATGTCTGGTCAAACTCCAATATTAACAAGCTGGTCCACACTTCCAGCTGCTGTTTCGACGTAAACGCCACAGTCATCTTTTGAAAATCGCCAAGAGCATGTACTGGCAGTGGTGGGATTTGAACCCACGCCTCCTTAGAGACTGGAGCCTAAATCCAGCGCCTTTGACCACTCGGCCACACTACCTGCCGAAGCAGCAGCAGGCGCAGTTACGCAACACAAGGCGGAAGCCCCCACCTCTACCAATTGACGCTGTGTTGCATTTGGGTTCACGCATGTGTCCAAACTATGTGCTTTACTGGGTAGCCTACTTGCAGTTTAGCTGTAGTAGTCGTTTACAACGCTTGAAGATTACTAAGGCACGTCCCATGTAAAAAGTAGCAAGGAATAAGAGAAAACACAATGTGCACTTTGATCAAGGATTTCATAGTTTTGCACGTTCCTCTAGCATCATGTGTTCAGTCTGATGATCACAGTTGGAGCCCTTGCACCACTCATGGGGGCAAACAGTAGCAATTGGCAGTGGTGGGATTCGAACCCACGCCTCCTGAGAGACTGGAGCCTTAATCCAGCGCCTTGGACCGCTCGGCCACACTACCAGGTAAGCTGCACCCCGTCCTTAGCCAGCCAAAGCAGGGTGAGTCGAGACCTCGCACCAGTGCAACGGGTCGCACAACAATGCCAACCCAGCCCTGCATGCAACAAAAGATGCATGAAATGCCATCAATTAGTTTGGAGTTATATGCAAGAGAAAGATACTGACAGAACCAATGACAGTGACATCATTCCATCCATGGGTTCTCTGACAGGGCTTGAAAGGCCTGGGGAAAAGAGCAAGCAGATTCTGATGGACGAGGAGGGTCACCACATTCAAGTGGAAGGCCAGTCAAGTCTACATATCATGGTGACACAGAGGAAGGTTCACAGAAGTAGCAGAGCATGACGAGGAGGGGCACTACGTTAAAGTGGGAGACCAGTCAAGTCTACATATCATTGGAGATACACAGGAAGGCTTACAGAAGTAGCAGAGGATGGTTTCGATCCATCGACCTCTGGGTTATGGGCCCAGCACGCTTCCGCTGCGCCACTCTGCTCTCACGTAGCCTTATCATCACCAGACTGGGACATTCTTGCTGAGTAGAAATGTTATATTGTCCACCTTGTAATTGTCAAAACACTCCCTCCTATTGGAGGAACCCGTCATTGGGACATCCCCTGCTGCCTTCCCTCCATCCATCTACACTGGAGCACTTGAGGTCACACTCTGACATAGCCAAGAGGATCACACCACTGCAAAGAGCAAAGGTGCAATCCTGAAACTTCCGAACAGGACACGATCCGAAAGGACTGGGGGAAAAAAGTCAAGTAGGTCCTGCCGGACAAGTAGTGTCACTCCATTGACGTGGGAGACCAGTCAAATCTACATGTCATTGGAGATACACAGGAAGGCTTACAGAAGTAGCAGAGGATGGTTTCGATCCATCGACCTCTGGGTTATGGGCCCAGCACGCTTCCGCTGCGCCACTCTGCTCTCATGTACTCTCATCCTCACCCGACTTTAGGGCAATGAGGTTACACTCTGACAGAGCCAAAGGGACCACATCACTGCAAAGAGCAAAGGTGCAATCCTGAGGCTTCCAAAAAGGACGCTGATCCTCACCTCTGCTGCACCTTGACAGCCTGCACATGAATACCACAACCAGAATCGGGGACAAAACACAGCCTTTCCATGGTCCAGCATTCACTGAAAATGTCTGGTCAAACTCCAATATTAACAAGCTGGTCCACACTTCCAGCTGCTGTTTCGACGTAAACGCCACAGTCATCTTTTGAAAATCGCCAAGAGCATGTACTGGCAGTGGTGGGATTTGAACCCACGCCTCCTTAGAGACTGGAGCCTAAATCCAGCGCCTTTGACCACTCGGCCACACTACCTGCCGAAGCAGCAGCAGGCGCAGTTACGCAACACAAGGCGGAAGCCCCCACCTCTACCAATTGACGCTGTGTTGCATTTGGGTTCACGCATGTGTCCAAACTATGTGCTTTACTGGGTAGCCTACTTGCAGTTTAGCTGTAGTAGTCGTTTACAACGCTTGAAGATTACTAAGGCACGTCCCATGTAAAAAGTAGCAAGGAATAAGAGAAAACACAATGTGCACTTTGATCAAGGATTTCATAGTTTTGCACGTTCCTCTAGCATCATGTGTTCAGTCTGATGATCACAGTTGGAGCCCTTGCACCACTCATGGGGGCAAACAGTAGCAATTGGCAGTGGTGGGATTCGAACCCACGCCTCCTGAGAGACTGGAGCCTTAATCCAGCGCCTTGGACCGCTCGGCCACACTACCAGGTAAGCTGCACCCCGTCCTTAGCCAGCCAAAGCAGGGTGAGTCGAGACCTCGCACCAGTGCAACGGGTCGCACAACAATGCCAACCCAGCCCTGCATGCAACAAAAGATGCATGAAATGCCATCAATTAGTTTGGAGTTATATGCAAGAGAAAGATACTGACAGAACCAATGACAGTGACATCATTCCATCCATGGGTTCTCTGACAGGGCTTGAAAGGCCTGGGGAAAAGAGCAAGCAGATTCTGATGGACGAGGAGGGTCACCACATTCAAGTGGAAGGCCAGTCAAGTCTACATATCATGGTGACACAGAGGAAGGTTCACAGAAGTAGCAGAGCATGACGAGGAGGGGCACTACGTTAAAGTGGGAGACCAGTCAAGTCTACATATCATTGGAGATACACAGGAAGGCTTACAGAAGTAGCAGAGGATGGTTTCGATCCATCGACCTCTGGGTTATGGGCCCAGCACGCTTCCGCTGCGCCACTCTGCTCTCACGTAGCCTTATCATCACCAGACTGGGACATTCTTGCTGAGTAGAAATGTTATATTGTCCACCTTGTAATTGTCAAAACACTCCCTCCTATTGGAGGAACCCGTCATTGGGACATCCCCTGCTGCCTTCCCTCCATCCATCTACACTGGAGCACTTGAGGTCACACTCTGACATAGCCAAGAGGATCACACCACTGCAAAGAGCAAAGGTGCAATCCTGAAACTTCCGAACAGGACACGATCCGAAAGGACTGGGGGAAAAAAAGTCAAGTAGGTCCTGCCGGACAAGTAGTGTCACTCCATTGACGTGGGAGACCAGTCAAATCTACATGTCATTGGAGATACACAGGAAGGCTTACAGAAGTAGCAGAGGATGGTTTCGATCCATCGACCTCTGGGTTATGGGCCCAGCACGCTTCCGCTGCGCCACTCTGCTCTCATGTACTCTCATCCTCACCCGACTTTAGGGCAATGAGGTTACACTCTGACAGAGCCAAAGGGACCACATCACTGCAAAGAGCAAAGGTGCAATCCTGAGGCTTCCAAAAAGGACGCTGATCCTCACCTCTGCTGCACCTTGACAGCCTGCACATGAATACCACAACCAGAATCGGGGACAAAACACAGCCTTTCCATGGTCCAGCATTCACTGAAAATGTCTGGTCAAACTCCAATATTAACAAGCTGGTCCACACTTCCAGCTGCTGTTTCGACGTAAACGCCACAGTCATCTTTTGAAAATCGCCAAGAGCATGTACTGGCAGTGGTGGGATTTGAACCCACGCCTCCTTAGAGACTGGAGCCTAAATCCAGCGCCTTTGACCACTCGGCCACACTACCTGCCGAAGCAGCAGCAGGCGCAGTTACGCAACACAAGGCGGAAGCCCCCACCTCTACCAATTGACGCTGTGTTGCATTTGGGTTCACGCATGTGTCCAAACTATGTGCTTTACTGGGTAGCCTACTTGCAGTTTAGCTGTAGTAGTCGTTTACAACGCTTGAAGATTACTAAGGCACGTCCCATGTAAAAAGTAGCAAGGAATAAGAGAAAACACAATGTGCACTTTGATCAAGGATTTCATAGTTTTGCACGTTCCTCTAGCATCATGTGTTCAGTCTGATGATCACAGTTGGAGCCCTTGCACCACTCATGGGGGCAAACAGTAGCAATTGGCAGTGGTGGGATTCGAACCCACGCCTCCTGAGAGACTGGAGCCTTAATCCAGCGCCTTGGACCGCTCGGCCACACTACCAGGTAAGCTGCACCCCGTCCTTAGCCAGCCAAAGCAGGGTGAGTCGAGACCTCGCACCAGTGCAACGGGTCGCACAACAATGCCAACCCAGCCCTGCATGCAACAAAAGATGCATGAAATGCCATCAATTAGTTTGGAGTTATATGCAAGAGAAAGATACTGACAGAACCAATGACAGTGACATCATTCCATCCATGGGTTCTCTGACAGGGCTTGAAAGGCCTGGGGAAAAGAGCAAGCAGATTCTGATGGACGAGGAGGGTCACCACATTCAAGTGGAAGGCCAGTCAAGTCTACATATCATGGTGACACAGAGGAAGGTTCACAGAAGTAGCAGAGCATGACGAGGAGGGTCACTACGTTAAAGTGGGAGACCAGTCAAGTCTACATATCATTGGAGATACACAGGAAGGCTTACAGAAGTAGCAGAGGATGGTTTCGATCCATCGACCTCTGGGTTATGGGCCCAGCACGCTTCCGCTGCGCCACTCTGCTCTCACGTAGCCTTATCATCACCAGACTGGGACATTCTTGCTGAGTAGAAATGTTATATTGTCCACCTTGTAATTGTCAAAACACTCCCTCCTATTGGAGGAACCCGTCATTGGGACATCCCCTGCTGCCTTCCCTCCATCCATCTACACTGGAGCACTTGAGGTCACACTCTGACATAGCATCTACACTGGAGCACTTGAGGTCACACTCTGACATAGCCAAGAGGATCACACCACTGCAAAGAGCAAAGGTGCAATCCTGAAACTTCCGAACAGGACACGATCCGAAAGGACTGGGGGAAAAAAGTCAAGTAGGTCCTGCCGGACAAGTAGTGTCACTCCATTGACGTGGGAGACCAGTCAAATCTACATGTCATTGGAGATACACAGGAAGGCTTACAGAAGTAGCAGAGGATGGTTTCGATCCATCGACCTCTGGGTTATGGGCCCAGCACGCTTCCGCTGCGCCACTCTGCTCTCATGTACTCTCATCCTCACCCGACTTTAGGGCAATGAGGTTACACTCTGACAGAGCCAAAGGGACCACATCACTGCAAAGAGCAAAGGTGCAATCCTGAGGCTTCCAAAAAGGACGCTGATCCTCACCTCTGCTGCACCTTGACAGCCTGCACATGAATACCACAACCAGAATCGGGGACAAAACACAGCCTTTCCATGGTCCAGCATTCACTGAAAATGTCTGGTCAAACTCCAATATTAACAAGCTGGTCCACACTTCCAGCTGCTGTTTCGACGTAAACGCCACAGTCATCTTTTGAAAATCGCCAAGAGCATGTACTGGCAGTGGTGGGATTTGAACCCACGCCTCCTTAGAGACTGGAGCCTAAATCCAGCGCCTTTGACCACTCGGCCACACTACCTGCCGAAGCAGCAGCAGGCGCAGTTACGCAACACAAGGCGGAAGCCCCCACCTCTACCAATTGACGCTGTGTTGCATTTGGGTTCACGCATGTGTCCAAACTATGTGCTTTACTGGGTAGCCTACTTGCAGTTTAGCTGTAGTAGTCGTTTACAACGCTTGAAGATTACTAAGGCACGTCCCATGTAAAAAGTAGCAAGGAATAAGAGAAAACACAATGTGCACTTTGATCAAGGATTTCATAGTTTTGCACGTTCCTCTAGCATCATGTGTTCAGTCTGATGATCACAGTTGGAGCCCTTGCACCACTCATGGGGGCAAACAGTAGCAATTGGCAGTGGTGGGATTCGAACCCACGCCTCCTGAGAGACTGGAGCCTTAATCCAGCGCCTTGGACCGCTCGGCCACACTACCAGGTAAGCTGCACCCCGTCCTTAGCCAGCCAAAGCAGGGTGAGTCGAGACCTCGCACCAGTGCAACGGGTCGCACAACAATGCCAACCCAGCCCTGCATGCAACAAAAGATGCATGAAATGCCATCAATTAGTTTGGAGTTATATGCAAGAGAAAGATACTGACAGAACCAATGACAGTGACATCATTCCATCCATGGGTTCTCTGACAGGGCTTGAAAGGCCTGGGGAAAAGAGCAAGCAGATTCTGATGGACGAGGAGGGTCACCACATTCAAGTGGAAGGCCAGTCAAGTCTACATATCATGGTGACACAGAGGAAGGTTCACAGAAGTAGCAGAGCATGACGAGGAGGGTCACTACGTTAAAGTGGGAGACCAGTCAAGTCTACATATCATTGGAGATACACAGGAAGGCTTACAGAAGTAGCAGAGGATGGTTTCGATCCATCGACCTCTGGGTTATGGGCCCAGCACGCTTCCGCTGCGCCACTCTGCTCTCACGTAGCCTTATCATCACCAGACTGGGACATTCTTGCTGAGTAGAAATGTTATATTGTCCACCTTGTAATTGTCAAAACACTCCCTCCTATTGGAGGAACCCGTCATTGGGACATCCCCTGCTGCCTTCCCTCCATCCATCTACACTGGAGCACTTGAGGTCACACTCTGACATAGCCAAGAGGATCACACCACTGCAAAGAGCAAAGGTGCAATCCTGAAACTTCCGAACAGGACACGATCCGAAAGGACTGGGGGAAAAAAGTCAAGTAGGTCCTGCCGGACAAGTAGTGTCACTCCATTGACGTGGGAGACCAGTCAAATCTACATGTCATTGGAGATACACAGGAAGGCTTACAGAAGTAGCAGAGGATGGTTTCGATCCATCGACCTCTGGGTTATGGGCCCAGCACGCTTCCGCTGCGCCACTCTGCTCTCATGTACTCTCATCCTCACCCGACTTTAGGGCAATGAGGTTACACTCTGACAGAGCCAAAGGGACCACATCACTGCAAAGAGCAAAGGTGCAATCCTGAGGCTTCCAAAAGGACGCTGATCCTCACCTCTGCTGCACCTTGACAGCCTGCACATGAATACCACAACCAGAATCGGGGACAAAACACAGCCTTTCCATGGTCCAGCATTCACTGAAAATGTCTGGTCAAACTCCAATATTAACAAGCTGGTCCACACTTCCAGCTGCTGTTTCGACGTAAACGCCACAGTCATCTTTTGAAAATCGCCAAGAGCATGTACTGGCAGTGGTGGGATTTGAACCCACGCCTCCTTAGAGACTGGAGCCTAAATCCAGCGCCTTTGACCACTCGGCCACACTACCTGCCGAAGCAGCAGCAGGCGCAGTTACGCAACACAAGGCGGAAGCCCCCACCTCTACCAATTGACGCTGTGTTGCATTTGGGTTCACGCATGTGTCCAAACTATGTGCTTTACTGGGTAGCCTACTTGCAGTTTAGCTGTAGTAGTCGTTTACAACGCTTGAAGATTACTAAGGCACGTCCCATGTAAAAAGTAGCAAGGAATAAGAGAAAACACAATGTGCACTTTGATCAAGGATTTCATAGTTTTGCACGTTCCTCTAGCATCATGTGTTCAGTCTGATGATCACAGTTGGAGCCCTTGCACCACTCATGGGGGCAAACAGTAGCAATTGGCAGTGGTGGGATTCGAACCCACGCCTCCTGAGAGACTGGAGCCTTAATCCAGCGCCTTGGACCGCTCGGCCACACTACCAGGTAAGCTGCACCCCGTCCTTAGCCAGCCAAAGCAGGGTGAGTCGAGACCTCGCACCAGTGCAACGGGTCGCACAACAATGCCAACCCAGCCCTGCATGCAACAAAAGATGCATGAAATGCCATCAATTAGTTTGGAGTTATATGCAAGAGAAAGATACTGACAGAACCAATGACAGTGACATCATTCCATCCATGGGTTCTCTGACAGGGCTTGAAAGGCCTGGGGAAAAGAGCAAGCAGATTCTGATGGACGAGGAGGGTCACCACATTCAAGTGGAAGGCCAGTCAAGTCTACATATCATGGTGACACAGAGGAAGGTTCACAGAAGTAGCAGAGCATGACGAGGAGGGGCACTACGTTAAAGTGGGAGACCAGTCAAGTCTACATATCATTGGAGATACACAGGAAGGCTTACAGAAGTAGCAGAGGATGGTTTCGATCCATCGACCTCTGGGTTATGGGCCCAGCACGCTTCCGCTGCGCCACTCCACTCTGCTCTCACGTAGCCTTATCATCACCAGACTGGGACATTCTTGCTGAGTAGAAATGTTATATTGTCCACCTTGTAATTGTCAAAACACTCCCTCCTATTGGAGGAACCCGTCATTGGGACATCCCCTGCTGCCTTCCCTCCATCCATCTACACTGGAGCACTTGAGGTCACACTCTGACATAGCCAAGAGGATCACACCACTGCAAAGAGCAAAGGTGCAATCCTGAAACTTCCGAACAGGACACGATCCGAAAGGACTGGGGGAAAAAAGTCAAGTAGGTCCTGCCGGACAAGTAGTGTCACTCCATTGACGTGGGAGACCAGTCAAATCTACATGTCATTGGAGATACACAGGAAGGCTTACAGAAGTAGCAGAGGATGGTTTCGATCCATCGACCTCTGGGTTATGGGCCCAGCACGCTTCCGCTGCGCCACTCTGCTCTCATGTACTCTCATCCTCACCCGACTTTAGGGCAATGAGGTTACACTCTGACAGAGCCAAAGGGACCACATCACTGCAAAGAGCAAAGGTGCAATCCTGAGGCTTCCAAAAAGGACGCTGATCCTCACCTCTGCTGCACCTTGACAGCCTGCACATGAATACCACAACCAGAATCGGGGACAAAACACAGCCTTTCCATGGTCCAGCATTCACTGAAAATGTCTGGTCAAACTCCAATATTAACAAGCTGGTCCACACTTCCAGCTGCTGTTTCGACGTAAACGCCACAGTCATCTTTTGAAAATCGCCAAGAGCATGTACTGGCAGTGGTGGGATTTGAACCCACGCCTCCTTAGAGACTGGAGCCTAAATCCAGCGCCTTTGACCACTCGGCCACACTACCTGCCGAAGCAGCAGCAGGCGCAGTTACGCAACACAAGGCGGAAGCCCCCACCTCTACCAATTGACGCTGTGTTGCATTTGGGTTCACGCATGTGTCCAAACTATGTGCTTTACTGGGTAGCCTACTTGCAGTTTAGCTGTAGTAGTCGTTTACAACGCTTGAAGATTACTAAGGCACGTCCCATGTAAAAAGTAGCAAGGAATAAGAGAAAACACAATGTGCACTTTGATCAAGGATTTCATAGTTTTGCACGTTCCTCTAGCATCATGTGTTCAGTCTGATGATCACAGTTGGAGCCCTTGCACCACTCATGGGGGCAAACAGTAGCAATTGGCAGTGGTGGGATTCGAACCCACGCCTCCTGAGAGACTGGAGCCTTAATCCAGCGCCTTGGACCGCTCGGCCACACTACCAGGTAAGCTGCACCCCGTCCTTAGCCAGCCAAAGCAGGGTGAGTCGAGACCTCGCACCAGTGCAACGGGTCGCACAACAATGCCAACCCAGCCCTGCATGCAACAAAAGATGCATGAAATGCCATCAATTAGTTTGGAGTTATATGCAAGAGAAAGATACTGACAGAACCAATGACAGTGACATCATTCCATCCATGGGTTCTCTGACAGGGCTTGAAAGGCCTGGGGAAAAGAGCAAGCAGATTCTGATGGACGAGGAGGGTCACCACATTCAAGTGGAAGGCCAGTCAAGTCTACATATCATGGTGACACAGAGGAAGGTTCACAGAAGTAGCAGAGCATGACGAGGAGGGGCACTACGTTAAAGTGGGAGACCAGTCAAGTCTACATATCATTGGAGATACACAGGAAGGCTTACAGAAGTAGCAGAGGATGGTTTCGATCCATCGACCTCTGGGTTATGGGCCCAGCACGCTTCCGCTGCGCCACTCTGCTCTCACGTAGCCTTATCATCACCAGACTGGGACATTCTTGCTGAGTAGAAATGTTATATTGTCCACCTTGTAATTGTCAAAACACTCCCTCCTATTGGAGGAACCCGTCATTGGGACATCCCCTGCTGCCTTCCCTCCATCCATCTACACTGGAGCACTTGAGGTCACACTCTGACATAGCCAAGAGGATCACACCACTGCAAAGAGCAAAGGTGCAATCCTGAAACTTCCGAACAGGACACGATCCGAAAGGACTGGGGGAAAAAAGTCAAGTAGGTCCTGCCGGACAAGTAGTGTCACTCCATTGACGTGGGAGACCAGTCAAATCTACATGTCATTGGAGATACACAGGAAGGCTTACAGAAGTAGCAGAGGATGGTTTCGATCCATCGACCTCTGGGTTATGGGCCCAGCACGCTTCGCTGCGCCACTCTGCTCTCATGTACTCTCATCCTCACCCGACTTTAGGGCAATGAGGTTACACTCTGACAGAGCCAAAGGGACCACATCACTGCAAAGAGCAAAGGTGCAATCCTGAGGCTTCCAAAAAGGACGCTGATCCTCACCTCTGCTGCACCTTGACAGCCTGCACATGAATACCACAACCAGAATCGGGGACAAAACACAGCCTTTCCATGGTCCAGCATTCACTGAAAATGTCTGGTCAAACTCCAATATTAACAAGCTGGTCCACACTTCCAGCTGCTGTTTCGACGTAAACGCCACAGTCATCTTTTGAAAATCGCCAAGAGCATGTACTGGCAGTGGTGGGATTTGAACCCACGCCTCCTTAGAGACTGGAGCCTAAATCCAGCGCCTTTGACCACTCGGCCACACTACCTGCCGAAGCAGCAGCAGGCGCAGTTACGCAACACAAGGCGGAAGCCCCCACCTCTACCAATTGACGCTGTGTTGCATTTGGGTTCACGCATGTGTCCAAACTATGTGCTTTACTGGGTAGCCTACTTGCAGTTTAGCTGTAGTAGTCGTTTACAACGCTTGAAGATTACTAAGGCACGTCCCATGTAAAAAGTAGCAAGGAATAAGAGAAAACACAATGTGCACTTTGATCAAGGATTTCATAGTTTTGCACGTTCCTCTAGCATCATGTGTTCAGTCTGATGATCACAGTTGGAGCCCTTGCACCACTCATGGGGGCAAACAGTAGCAATTGGCAGTGGTGGGATTCGAACCCACGCCTCCTGAGAGACTGGAGCCTTAATCCAGCGCCTTGGACCGCTCGGCCACACTACCAGGTAAGCTGCACCCCGTCCTTAGCCAGCCAAAGCAGGGTGAGTCGAGACCTCGCACCAGTGCAACGGGTCGCACAACAATGCCAACCCAGCCCTGCATGCAACAAAAGATGCATGAAATGCCATCAATTAGTTTGGAGTTATATGCAAGAGAAAGATACTGACAGAACCAATGACAGTGACATCATTCCATCCATGGGTTCTCTGACAGGGCTTGAAAGGCCTGGGGAAAAGAGCAAGCAGATTCTGATGGACGAGGAGGGTCACCACATTCAAGTGGAAGGCCAGTCAAGTCTACATATCATGGTGACACAGAGGAAGGTTCACAGAAGTAGCAGAGCATGACGAGGAGGGGCACTACGTTAAAGTGGGAGACCAGTCAAGTCTACATATCATTGGAGATACACAGGAAGGCTTACAGAAGTAGCAGAGGATGGTTTCGATCCATCGACCTCTGGGTTATGGGCCCAGCACGCTTCCGCTGCGCCACTCTGCTCTCACGTAGCCTTATCATCACCAGACTGGGACATTCTTGCTGAGTAGAAATGTTATATTGTCCACCTTGTAATTGTCAAAACACTCCCTCCTATTGGAGGAACCCGTCATTGGGACATCCCCTGCTGCCTTCCCTCCATCCATCTACACTGGAGCACTTGAGGTCACACTCTGATAGCCAAGAGGATCACACCACTGCAAAGAGCAAAGGTGCAATCCTGAAACTTCCGAACAGGACACGATCCGAAAGGACTGGGGGAAAAAAGTCAAGTAGGTCCTGCCGGACAAGTAGTGTCACTCCATTGACGTGGGAGACCAGTCAAATCTACATGTCATTGGAGATACACAGGAAGGCTTACAGAAGTAGCAGAGGATGGTTTCGATCCATCGACCTCTGGGTTATGGGCCCAGCACGCTTCCGCTGCGCCACTCTGCTCTCATGTACTCTCATCCTCACCCGACTTTAGGGCAATGAGGTTACACTCTGACAGAGCCAAAGGGACCACATCACTGCAAAGAGCAAAGGTGCAATCCTGAGGCTTCCAAAAAGGACGCTGATCCTCACCTCTGCTGCACCTTGACAGCCTGCACATGAATACCACAACCAGAATCGGGGACAAAACACAGCCTTTCCATGGTCCAGCATTCACTGAAAATGTCTGGTCAAACTCCAATTATTAACAAGCTGGTCCACACTTCCAGCTGCTGTTTCGACGTAAACGCCACAGTCATCTTTTGAAAATCGCCAAGAGCATGTACTGGCAGTGGTGGGATTTGAACCCACGCCTCCTTAGAGACTGGAGCCTAAATCCAGCGCCTTTGACCACTCGGCCACACTACCTGCCGAAGCAGCAGCAGGCGCAGTTACGCAACACAAGGCGGAAGCCCCCACCTCTACCAATTGACGCTGTGTTGCATTTGGGTTCACGCATGTGTCCAAACTATGTGCTTTACTGGGTAGCCTACTTGCAGTTTAGCTGTAGTAGTCGTTTACAACGCTTGAAGATTACTAAGGCACGTCCCATGTAAAAAGTAGCAAGGAATAAGAGAAAACACAATGTGCACTTTGATCAAGGATTTCATAGTTTTGCACGTTCCTCTAGCATCATGTGTTCAGTCTGATGATCACAGTTGGAGCCCTTGCACCACTCATGGGGGCAAACAGTAGCAATTGGCAGTGGTGGGATTCGAACCCACGCCTCCTGAGAGACTGGAGCCTTAATCCAGCGCCTTGGACCGCTCGGCCACACTACCAGGTAAGCTGCACCCCGTCCTTAGCCAGCCAAAGCAGGGTGAGTCGAGACCTCGCACCAGTGCAACGGGTCGCACAACAATGCCAACCCAGCCCTGCATGCAACAAAAGATGCATGAAATGCCATCAATTAGTTTGGAGTTATATGCAAGAGAAAGATACTGACAGAACCAATGACAGTGACATCATTCCATCCATGGGTTCTCTGACAGGGCTTGAAAGGCCTGGGGAAAAGAGCAAGCAGATTCTGATGGACGAGGAGGGTCACCACATTCAAGTGGAAGGCCAGTCAAGTCTACATATCATGGTGACACAGAGGAAGGTTCACAGAAGTAGCAGAGCATGACGAGGAGGGGCACTACGTTAAAGTGGGAGACCAGTCAAGTCTACATATCATTGGAGATACACAGGAAGGCTTACAGAAGTAGCAGAGGATGGTTTCGATCCATCGACCTCTGGGTTATGGGCCCAGCACGCTTCCGCTGCGCCACTCTGCTCTCACGTAGCCTTATCATCACCAGACTGGGACATTCTTGCTGAGTAGAAATGTTATATTGTCCACCTTGTAATTGTCAAAACACTCCCTCCTATTGGAGGAACCCGTCATTGGGACATCCCCTGCTGCCTTCCCTCCATCCATCTACACTGGAGCACTTGAGGTCACACTCTGACATAGCCAAGAGGATCACACCACTGCAAAGAGCAAAGGTGCAATCCTGAAACTTCCGAACAGGACACGATCCGAAAGGACTGGGGAAAAAAGTCAAGTAGGTCCTGCCGGACAAGTAGTGTCACTCCATTGACGTGGGAGACCAGTCAAATCTACATGTCATTGGAGATACACAGGAAGGCTTACAGAAGTAGCAGAGGATGGTTTCGATCCATCGACCTCTGGGTTATGGGCCCAGCACGCTTCCGCTGCGCCACTCTGCTCTCATGTACTCTCATCCTCACCCGACTTTAGGGCAATGAGGTTACACTCTGACAGAGCCAAAGGGACCACATCACTGCAAAGAGCAAAGGTGCAATCCTGAGGCTTCCAAAAAGGACGCTGATCCTCACCTCTGCTGCACCTTGACAGCCTGCACATGAATACCACAACCAGAATCGGGGACAAAACACAGCCTTTCCATGGTCCAGCATTCACTGAAAATGTCTGGTCAAACTCCAATATTAACAAGCTGGTCCACACTTCCAGCTGCTGTTTCGACGTAAACGCCACAGTCATCTTTTGAAAATCGCCAAGAGCATGTACTGGCAGTGGTGGGATTTGAACCCACGCCTCCTTAGAGACTGGAGCCTAAATCCAGCGCCTTTGACCACTCGGCCACACTACCTGCCGAAGCAGCAGCAGGCGCAGTTACGCAACACAAGGCGGAAGCCCCCACCTCTACCAATTGACGCTGTGTTGCATTGGGTTCACGCATGTGTCCAAACTATGTGCTTTACTGGGTAGCCTACTTGCAGTTTAGCTGTAGTAGTCGTTTACAACGCTTGAAGATTACTAAGGCACGTCCCATGTAAAAAGTAGCAAGGAATAAGAGAAAACACAATGTGCACTTTGATCAAGGATTTCATAGTTTTGCACGTTCCTCTAGCATCATGTGTTCAGTCTGATGATCACAGTTGGAGCCCTTGCACCACTCATGGGGGCAAACAGTAGCAATTGGCAGTGGTGGGATTCGAACCCACGCCTCCTGAGAGACTGGAGCCTTAATCCAGCGCCTTGGACCGCTCGGCCACACTACCAGGTAAGCTGCACCCCGTCCTTAGCCAGCCAAAGCAGGGTGAGTCGAGACCTCGCACCAGTGCAACGGGTCGCACAACAATGCCAACCCAGCCCTGCATGCAACAAAAGATGCATGAAATGCCATCAATTAGTTTGGAGTTATATGCAAGAGAAAGATACTGACAACCAATGACAGTGACATCATTCCATCCATGGGTTCTCTGACAGGGCTTGAAAGGCCTGGGGAAAAGAGCAAGCAGATTCTGATGGACGAGGAGGGTCACCACATTCAAGTGGAAGGCCAGTCAAGTCTACATATCATGGTGACACAGAGGAAGGTTCACAGAAGTAGCAGAGCATGACGAGGAGGGGCACTACGTTAAAGTGGGAGACCAGTCAAGTCTACATATCATTGGAGATACACAGGAAGGCTTACAGAAGTAGCAGAGGATGGTTTCGATCCATCGACCTCTGGGTTATGGGCCCAGCACGCTTCCGCTGCGCCACTCTGCTCTCACGTAGCCTTATCATCACCAGACTGGGACATTCTTGCTGAGTAGAAATGTTATATTGTCCACCTTGTAATTGTCAAAACACTCCCTCCTATTGGAGGAACCCGTCATTGGGACATCCCCTGCTGCCTTCCCTCCATCCATCTACACTGGAGCACTTGAGGTCACACTCTGACATAGCCAAGAGGATCACACCACTGCAAAGAGCAAAGGTGCAATCCTGAAACTTCCGAACAGGACACGATCCGAAAGGACTGGGGGAAAAAAGTCAAGTAGGTCCTGCCGGACAAGTAGTGTCACTCCATTGACGTGGGAGACCAGTCAAATCTACATGTCATTGGAGATACACAGGAAGGCTTACAGAAGTAGCAGAGGATGGTTTCGATCCATCGACCTCTGGGTTATGGGCCCAGCACGCTTCCGCTGCGCCACTCTGCTCTCATGTACTCTCATCCTCACCCGACTTTAGGGCAATGAGGTTACACTCTGACAGAGCCAAAGGGACCACATCACTGCAAAGAGCAAAGGTGCAATCCTGAGGCTTCCAAAAAGGACGCTGATCCTCACCTCTGCTGCACCTTGACAGCCTGCACATGAATACCACAACCAGAATCGGGGACAAAACACAGCCTTTCCATGGTCCAGCATTCACTGAAAATGTCTGGTCAAACTCCAATATTAACAAGCTGGTCCACACTTCCAGCTGCTGTTTCGACGTAAACGCCACAGTCATCTTTTGAAAATCGCCAAGAGCATGTACTGGCAGTGGTGGGATTTGAACCCACGCCTCCTTAGAGACTGGAGCCTAAATCCAGCGCCTTTGACCACTCGGCCACACTACCTGCCGAAGCAGCAGCAGGCGCAGTTACGCAACACAAGGCGGAAGCCCCCACCTCTACCAATTGACGCTGTGTTGCATTTGGGTTCACGCATGTGTCCAAACTATGTGCTTTACTGGGTAGCCTACTTGCAGTTTAGCTGTAGTAGTCGTTTACAACGCTTGAAGATTACTAAGGCACGTCCCATGTAAAAAGTAGCAAGGAATAAGAGAAAACACAATGTGCACTTTGATCAAGGATTTCATAGTTTTGCACGTTCCTCTAGCATCATGTGTTCAGTCTGATGATCACAGTTGGAGCCCTTGCACCACTCATGGGGGCAAACAGTAGCAATTGGCAGTGGTGGGATTCGAACCCACGCCTCCTGAGAGACTGGAGCCTTAATCCAGCGCCTTGGACCGCTCGGCCACACTACCAGGTAAGCTGCACCCCGTCCTTAGCCAGCCAAAGCAGGGTGAGTCGAGACCTCGCACCAGTGCAACGGGTCGCACAACAATGCCAACCCAGCCCTGCATGCAACAAAAGATGCATGAAATGCCATCAATTAGTTTGGAGTTATATGCAAGAGAAAGATACTGACAGAACCAATGACAGTGACATCATTCCATCCATGGGTTCTCTGACAGGGCTTGAAAGGCCTGGGGAAAAGAGCAAGCAGATTCTGATGGACGAGGAGGGTCACCACATTCAAGTGGAAGGCCAGTCAAGTCTACATATCATGGTGACACAGAGGAAGGTTCACAGAAGTAGCAGAGCATGACGAGGAGGGGCACTACGTTAAAGTGGGAGACCAGTCAAGTCTACATATCATTGGAGATACACAGGAAGGCTTACAGAAGTAGCAGAGGATGGTTTCGATCCATCGACCTCTGGGTTATGGGCCCAGCACGCTTCCGCTGCGCCACTCTGCTCTCACGTAGCCTTATCATCACCAGACTGGGACATTCTTGCTGAGTAGAAATGTTATATTGTCCACCTTGTAATTGTCAAAACACTCCCTCCTATTGGAGGAACCCGTCATTGGGACATCCCCTGCTGCCTTCCCTCCATCCATCTACACTGGAGCACTTGAGGTCACACTCTGACATAGCCAAGAGGATCACACCACTGCAAAGAGCAAAGGTGCAATCCTGAAACTTCCGAACAGGACACGATCCGAAAGGACTGGGGGAAAAAAGTCAAGTAGGTCCTGCCGGACAAGTAGTGTCACTCCATTGACGTGGGAGACCAGTCAAATCTACATGTCATTGGAGATACACAGGAAGGCTTACAGAAGTAGCAGAGGATGGTTTCGATCCATCGACCTCTGGGTTATGGGCCCAGCACGCTTCCGCTGCGCCACTCTGCTCTCATGTACTCTCATCCTCACCCGACTTTAGGGCAATGAGGTTACACTCTGACAGAGCCAAAGGGACCACATCACTGCAAAGAGCAAAGGTGCAATCCTGAGGCTTCCAAAAAGGACGCTGATCCTCACCTCTGCTGCACCTTGACAGCCTGCACATGAATACCACAACCAGAATCGGGGACAAAACACAGCCTTTCCATGGTCCAGCATTCACTGAAAATGTCTGGTCAAACTCCAATATTAACAAGCTGGTCCACACTTCCAGCTGCTGTTTCGACGTAAACGCCACAGTCATCTTTTGAAAATCGCCAAGAGCATGTACTGGCAGTGGTGGGATTTGAACCCACGCCTCCTTAGAGACTGGAGCCTAAATCCAGCGCCTTTGACCACTCGGCCACACTACCTGCCGAAGCAGCAGCAGGCGCAGTTACGCAACACAAGGCGGAAGCCCCCACCTCTACCAATTGACGCTGTGTTGCATTTGGGTTCACGCATGTGTCCAAACTATGTGCTTTACTGGGTAGCCTACTTGCAGTTTAGCTGTAGTAGTCGTTTACAACGCTTGAAGATTACTAAGGCACGTCCCATGTAAAAAGTAGCAAGGAATAAGAGAAAACACAATGTGCACTTTGATCAAGGATTTCATAGTTTTGCACGTTCCTCTAGCATCATGTGTTCAGTCTGATGATCACAGTTGGAGCCCTTGCACCACTCATGGGGGCAAACAGTAGCAATTGGCAGTGGTGGGATTCGAACCCACGCCTCCTGAGAGACTGGAGCCTTAATCCAGCGCCTTGGACCGCTCGGCCACACTACCAGGTAAGCTGCACCCCGTCCTTAGCCAGCCAAAGCAGGGTGAGTCGAGACCTCGCACCAGTGCAACGGGTCGCACAACAATGCCAACCCAGCCCTGCATGCAACAAAAGATGCATGAAATGCCATCAATTAGTTTGGAGTTATATGCAAGAGAAAGATACTGACAGAACCAATGACAGTGACATCATTCCATCCATGGGTTCTCTGACAGGGCTTGAAAGGCCTGGGGAAAAGAGCAAGCAGATTCTGATGGACGAGGAGGGTCACCACATTCAAGTGGAAGGCCAGTCAAGTCTACATATCATGGTGACACAGAGGAAGGTTCACAGAAGTAGCAGAGCATGACGAGGAGGGGCACTACGTTAAAGTGGGAGACCAGTCAAGTCTACATATCATTGGAGATACACAGGAAGGCTTACAGAAGTAGCAGAGGATGGTTTCGATCCATCGACCTCTGGGTTATGGGCCCAGCACGCTTCCGCTGCGCCACTCTGCTCTCACGTAGCCTTATCATCACCAGACTGGGACATTCTTGCTGAGTAGAAATGTTATATTGTCCACCTTGTAATTGTCAAAACACTCCCTCCTATTGGAGGAACCCGTCATTGGGACATCCCCTGCTGCCTTCCCTCCATCCATCTACACTGGAGCACTTGAGGTCACACTCTGACATAGCCAAGAGGATCACACCACTGCAAAGAGCAAAGGTGCAATCCTGAAACTTCCGAACAGGACACGATCCGAAAGGACTGGGGGAAAAAAGTCAAGTAGGTCCTGCCGGACAAGTAGTGTCACTCCATTGACGTGGGAGACCAGTCAAATCTACATGTCATTGGAGATACACAGGAAGGCTTACAGAAGTAGCAGAGGATGGTTTCGATCCATCGACCTCTGGGTTATGGGCCCAGCACGCTTCCGCTGCGCCACTCTGCTCTCATGTACTCTCATCCTCACCCGACTTTAGGGCAATGAGGTTACACTCTGACAGAGCCAAAGGGACCACATCACTGCAAAGAGCAAAGGTGCAATCCTGAGGCTTCAAAAAGGACGCTGATCCTCACCTCTGCTGCACCTTGACAGCCTGCACATGAATACCACAACCAGAATCGGGGACAAAACACAGCCTTTCCATGGTCCAGCATTCACTGAAAATGTCTGGTCAAACTCCAATATTAACAAGCTGGTCCACACTTCCAGCTGCTGTTTCGACGTAAACGCCACAGTCATCTTTTGAAAATCGCCAAGAGCATGTACTGGCAGTGGTGGGATTTGAACCCACGCCTCCTTAGAGACTGGAGCCTAAATCCAGCGCCTTTGACCACTCGGCCACACTACCTGCCGAAGCAGCAGCAGGCGCAGTTACGCAACACAAGGCGGAAGCCCCCACCTCTACCAATTGACGCTGTGTTGCATTTGGGTTCACGCATGTGTCCAAACTATGTGCTTTACTGGGTAGCCTACTTGCAGTTTAGCTGTAGTAGTCGTTTACAACGCTTGAAGATTACTAAGGCACGTCCCATGTAAAAAGTAGCAAGGAATAAGAGAAAACACAATGTGCACTTTGATCAAGGATTTCATAGTTTTGCACGTTCCTCTAGCATCATGTGTTCAGTCTGATGATCACAGTTGGAGCCCTTGCACCACTCATGGGGGCAAACAGTAGCAATTGGCAGTGGTGGGATTCGAACCCACGCCTCCTGAGAGACTGGAGCCTTAATCCAGCGCCTTGGACCGCTCGGCCACACTACCAGGTAAGCTGCACCCCGTCCTTAGCCAGCCAAAGCAGGGTGAGTCGAGACCTCGCACCAGTGCAACGGGTCGCACAACAATGCCAACCCAGCCCTGCATGCAACAAAAGATGCATGAAATGCCATCAATTAGTTTGGAGTTATATGCAAGAGAAAGATACTGACAGAACCAATGACAGTGACATCATTCCATCCATGGGTTCTCTGACAGGGCTTGAAAGGCCTGGGGAAAAGAGCAAGCAGATTCTGATGGACGAGGAGGGTCACCACATTCAAGTGGAAGGCCAGTCAAGTCTACATATCATGGTGACACAGAGGAAGGTTCACAGAAGTAGCAGAGCATGACGAGGAGGGGCACTACGTTAAAGTGGGAGACCAGTCAAGTCTACATATCATTGGAGATACACAGGAAGGCTTACAGAAGTAGCAGAGGATGGTTTCGATCCATCGACCTCTGGGTTATGGGCCCAGCACGCTTCCGCTGCGCCACTCTGCTCTCACGTAGCCTTATCATCACCAGACTGGGACATTCTTGCTGAGTAGAAATGTTATATTGTCCACCTTGTAATTGTCAAAACACTCCCTCCTATTGGAGGAACCCGTCATTGGGACATCCCCTGCTGCCTTCCCTCCATCCATCTACACTGGAGCACTTGAGGTCACACTCTGACATAGCCAAGAGGATCACACCACTGCAAAGAGCAAAGGTGCAATCCTGAAACTTCCGAACAGGACACGATCCGAAAGGACTGGGGGAAAAAAAGTCAAGTAGGTCCTGCCGGACAAGTAGTGTCACTCCATTGACGTGGGAGACCAGTCAAATCTACATGTCATTGGAGATACACAGGAAGGCTTACAGAAGTAGCAGAGGATGGTTTCGATCCATCGACCTCTGGGTTATGGGCCCAGCACGCTTCCGCTGCGCCACTCTGCTCTCATGTACTCTCATCCTCACCCGACTTTAGGGCAATGAGGTTACACTCTGACAGAGCCAAAGGGACCACATCACTGCAAAGAGCAAAGGTGCAATCCTGAGGCTTCCAAAAAGGACGCTGATCCTCACCTCTGCTGCACCTTGACAGCCTGCACATGAATACCACAACCAGAATCGGGGACAAAACACAGCCTTTCCATGGTCCAGCATTCACTGAAAATGTCTGGTCAAACTCCAATATTAACAAGCTGGTCCACACTTCCAGCTGCTGTTTCGACGTAAACGCCACAGTCATCTTTTGAAAATCGCCAAGAGCATGTACTGGCAGTGGTGGGATTTGAACCCACGCCTCCTTAGAGACTGGAGCCTAAATCCAGCGCCTTTGACCACTCGGCCACACTACCTGCCGAAGCAGCAGCAGGCGCAGTTACGCAACACAAGGCGGAAGCCCCCACCTCTACCAATTGACGCTGTGTTGCATTTGGGTTCACGCATGTGTCCAAACTATGTGCTTTACTGGGTAGCCTACTTGCAGTTTAGCTGTAGTAGTCGTTTACAACGCTTGAAGATTACTAAGGCACGTCCCATGTAAAAAGTAGCAAGGAATAAGAGAAAACACAATGTGCACTTTGATCAAGGATTTCATAGTTTTGCACGTTCCTCTAGCATCATGTGTTCAGTCTGATGATCACAGTTGGAGCCCTTGCACCACTCATGGGGGCAAACAGTAGCAATTGGCAGTGGTGGGATTCGAACCCACGCCTCCTGAGAGACTGGAGCCTTAATCCAGCGCCTTGGACCGCTCGGCCACACTACCAGGTAAGCTGCACCCCGTCCTTAGCCAGCCAAAGCAGGGTGAGTCGAGACCTCGCACCAGTGCAACGGGTCGCACAACAATGCCAACCCAGCCCTGCATGCAACAAAAGATGCATGAAATGCCATCAATTAGTTTGGAGTTATATGCAAGAGAAAGATACTGACAGAACCAATGACAGTGACATCATTCCATCCATGGGTTCTCTGACAGGGCTTGAAAGGCCTGGGGAAAAGAGCAAGCAGATTCTGATGGACGAGGAGGGTCACCACATTCAAGTGGAAGGCCAGTCAAGTCTACATATCATGGTGACACAGAGGAAGGTTCACAGAAGTAGCAGAGCATGACGAGGAGGGGCACTACGTTAAAGTGGGAGACCAGTCAAGTCTACATATCATTGGAGATACACAGGAAGGCTTACAGAAGTAGCAGAGGATGGTTTCGATCCATCGACCTCTGGGTTATGGGCCCAGCACGCTTCCGCTGCGCCACTCTGCTCTCACGTAGCCTTATCATCACCAGACTGGGACATTCTTGCTGAGTAGAAATGTTATATTGTCCACCTTGTAATTGTCAAAACACTCCCTCCTATTGGAGGAACCCGTCATTGGGACATCCCCTGCTGCCTTCCCTCCATCCATCTACACTGGAGCACTTGAGGTCACACTCTGACATAGCCAAGAGGATCACACCACTGCAAAGAGCAAAGGTGCAATCCTGAAACTTCCGAACAGGACACGATCCGAAAGGACTGGGGTAAAAAAGTCAAGTAGGTCCTGCCGGACAAGTAGTGTCACTCCATTGACGTGGGAGACCAGTCAAATCTACATGTCATTGGAGATACACAGGAAGGCTTACAGAAGTAGCAGAGGATGGTTTCGATCCATCGACCTCTGGGTTATGGGCCCAGCACGCTTCCGCTGCGCCACTCTGCTCTCATGTACTCTCATCCTCACCCGACTTTAGGGCAATGAGGTTACACTCTGACAGAGCCAAAGGGACCACATCACTGCAAAGAGCAAAGGTGCAATCCTGAGGCTTCCAAAAAGGACGCTGATCCTCACCTCTGCTGCACCTTGACAGCCTGCACATGAATACCACAACCAGAATCGGGGACAAAACACAGCCTTTCCATGGTCCAGCATTCACTGAAAATGTCTGGTCAAACTCCAATATTAACAAGCTGGTCCACACTTCCAGCTGCTGTTTCGACGTAAACGCCACAGTCATCTTTTGAAAATCGCCAAGAGCATGTACTGGCAGTGGTGGGATTTGAACCCACGCCTCCTTAGAGACTGGAGCCTAAATCCAGGGCCTTTGACCACTCGGCCACACTACCTGCCGAAGCAGCAGCAGGCGCAGTTACGCAACACAAGGCGGAAGCCCCCACCTCTACCAATTGACGCTGTGTTGCATTTGGGTTCACGCATGTGTCCAAACTATGTGCTTTACTGGGTAGCCTACTTGCAGTTTAGCTGTAGTAGTCGTTTACAACGCTTGAAGATTACTAAGGCACGTCCCATGTAAAAAGTAGCAAGGAATAAGAGAAAACACAATGTGCACTTTGATCAAGGATTTCATAGTTTTGCACGTTCCTCTAGCATCATGTGTTCAGTCTGATGATCACAGTTGGAGCCCTTGCACCACTCATGGGGGCAAACAGTAGCAATTGGCAGTGGTGGGATTCGAACCCACGCCTCCTGAGAGACTGGAGCCTTAATCCAGCGCCTTGGACCGCTCGGCCACACTACCAGGTAAGCTGCACCCCGTCCTTAGCCAGCCAAAGCAGGGTGAGTCGAGACCTCGCACCAGTGCAACGGGTCGCACAACAATGCCAACCCAGCCCTGCATGCAACAAAAGATGCATGAAATGCCATCAATTAGTTTGGAGTTATATGCAAGAGAAAGATACTGACAGAACCAATGACAGTGACATCATTCCATCCATGGGTTCTCTGACAGGGCTTGAAAGGCCTTGGGAAAAGAGCAAGCAGATTCTGATGGACGAGGAGGGTCACCACATTCAAGTGGAAGGCCAGTCAAGTCTACATATCATGGTGACACAGAGGAAGGTTCACAGAAGTAGCAGAGCATGACGAGGAGGGTCACTACGTTAAAGTGGGAGACCAGTCAAGTCTACATGTCATTGGAGATACACAGGAAGGCTTACAGAAGTAGCAGAGGATGGTTTCGATCCATCGACCTCTGGGTTATGGGCCCAGCACGCTTCCGCTGCGCCACTCTGCTCTCACGTAGCCTTATCATCACCAGACTGGGACATTCTTGCTGAGTAGAAATGTTATATTGTCCACCTTGTAATTGTCAAAACACTCCCTCCTATTGGAGGAACCCGTCATTGGGACATCCCCTGCTGCCTTCCCTCCATCCATCTACACTGGAGCACTTGAGGTCACACTCTGACATAGCCAAGAGGATCACACCACTGCAAAGAGCAAAGGTGCAATCCTGAAACTTCCGAACAGGACACGATCCGAAAGGACTGGGGGAAAAAAGTCAAGTAGGTCCTGCCGGACAAGTAGTGTCACTCCATTGACATGGGAGACCAGTCAAATCTACATGTCATTGGAGATACAAAGGAAGTCTTACATAAATAGGATGGTTTCGATCCATCGACCTCTGGGTTATGGGCCCAGCACGCTTCCGCTGCGCCACTCTGCTCTCATGTACTCTCATCCTCACCCGACTTTAGGGCAATGAGGTTACACTCTGACAGAGCCAAAGGGACCACATCACTGCAAAGAGCAAAGGTGCAATCCTGAGGCTTCCAAAAAGGACGCTGATCCTCACCTCTGCTGCACCTTGACAGCCTGCACATGAATACCACAACCAGAATCGGGGACAAAACACAGCCTTTCCATGGTCCAGCATTCACTGAAAATGTCTGGTCAAACTCCAATATTAACAAGCTGGTCCACACTTCCAGCTGCTGTTTCGACGTAAACGCCACAGTCATCTTTTGAAAATCGCCAAGAGCATGTACTGGCAGTGGTGGGATTTGAACCCACGCCTCCTTAGAGACTGGAGCCTAAATCCAGCGCCTTTGACCACTCGGCCACACTACCTGCCGAAGCAGCAGCAGGCGCAGTTACGCAACACAAGGCGGAAGCCCCCACCTCTACCAATTGACGCTGTGTTGCATTTGGGTTCACGCATGTGTCCAAACTATGTGCTTTACTGGGTAGCCTACTTGCAGTTTAGCTGTAGTAGTCGTTTACAACGCTTGAAGATTACTAAGGCACGTCCCATGTAAAAAGTAGCAAGGAATAAGAGAAAACACAATGTGCACTTTGATCAAGGATTTCATAGTTTTGCACGTTCCTCTAGCATCATGTGTTCAGTCTGATGATCACAGTTGGAGCCCTTGCACCACTCATGGGGGCAAACAGTAGCAATTGGCAGTGGTGGGATTCGAACCCACGCCTCCTGAGAGACTGGAGCCTTACTCCAGCGCCTTGGACCGCTCGGCCACACTACCAGGTAAGCTGCACCCCGTCCTTAGCCAGCCAAAGCAGGGTGAGTCGAGACCTCGCACCAGTGCAACGGGTCGCACAACAATGCCAACCCAGCCCTGCATGCAACAAAAGATGCATGAAATGCCATCAATTAGTTTGGAGTTATATGCAAGAGAAAGATACTGACAGAACCAATGACAGTGACATCATTCCATCCATGGGTTCTCTGACAGGGCTTGAAAGGCCTTGGGAAAAGAGCAAGCAGATTCTGATGGACGAGGAGGGTCACCACATTCAAGTGGAAGGCCAGTCAAGTCTACATATCATGGTGACACAGAGGAAGGTTCACAGAAGTAGCAGAGCATGACGAGGAGGGTCACTACGTTAAAGTGGGAGACCAGTCAAGTCTACATATCATTGGAGATACACAGGAAGGCTTACAGAAGTAGCAGAGGATGGTTTCGATTCATCGACCTCTGGGTTATGGGCCCAGCACGCTTCCGCTGCGCCACTCTGCTCTCACGTAGCCTTATCATCACCAGACTGGGACATTCTTGCTGAGTAGAAATGTTATATTGTCCACCTTGTAATTGTCAAAACACTCCCTCCTATTGGAGGAACCCGTCATTGGGACATCCCCTGCTGCCTTCCCTCCATCCATCTACACTGGAGCACTTGAGGTCACACTCTGACATAGCCAAGAGGATCACACCACTGCAAAGAGCAAAGGTGCAATCCTGAAACTTCCGAACAGGACACGATCCGAAAGGACTGGGGGAAAAAAGTCAAGTAGGTCCTGCCGGACAAGTAGTGTCACTCCATTGACGTGGGAGACCAGTCAAATCTACATGTCATTGGAGATACAACCCGACATCACCATGACAACATATTGTCATGCCTGTATTGTTTTGCGTCATACTGGCGGAACACTTGTTTACATAGACCAGGGGTGTCAAACTCAAACACACCGAGGGCCAGAATTTAAAAAATGGTACAAGCCGAGGGCCACATGGTTGTTTATTGAGAACTTTTTTTAATTACCTTTTTGCACATATTGAACCTAAAACTAATAAAGTTTGTAATATAAAACAACAATAATCACTAAATAGGCTTGAATAAATAAAAAAAAGATCAGTTACCTTCATTTCTAATGGCTCTATCTATCACATTGTTACACAAAATGAAAAAGTGATTGAACGGGTTTCATTATACAAATACCTGGGATTTTTTTTGGATGAAAATCTGTCTTTTAAATGCCATATTGTGTGTCTTACAAAGAAACTCAGGGTTAAACTTGGTTTCTATTATAGAAACAAAAGTTGTTTTTCCTTTAATGTTAGAAAAAGACTGATTCAGGCAACGTTTGTATCAATACTTGACTACGGTGACATCTTATACATGCATGCAAATCTCTCCTCCCTGAAAATGCTGGATTCAGTGTATCATGCAGCATTAAGATTTGTAACAGATTTAGGTTTTCGTACTCATCACTGTAGTCTTTATGAGAGTGTTGGCTGGCCTTCTTTGTACAATCGTAGATGGGAACACTGGTATTGTTTTCTTTATAAGGACATCTTGTGTAACTTACCCCCTTATTTGTGTTCTCTCTTGGTTCCTAAAGTCAACACCAAAAGCTCTCAGGCATGATAGATTGATAATGTATACTATTCCTCGTACGCGGACTGTTTTTGGGGAAAGTGCCTTCAAAGCATTTGCACCCTCGTCCTGGTATGAATTACAGAGTCTTCTTAAATTGGATTATCTCCCAAGTTTGGAAGATTTTAAAGAAAGGATTAAGGTCTATTTGACTACTGCATGCACATGTTCTTTTACCGAATGCAGTTGGTGATTATACTGTAATGATGTGATTTGCCAAACTGTTTTAGCTGTTTTTATGTTTGTTTTGATGATATTGTTCATATGTGTAATTGATGTGGACCTACTTGATTTGTGCTGCCTTCTTGGCCAGGACCCCCTTACAAAAGAGATTTTTAATCTCAATGGGATTATTCCTGGTTAAATAAAGGTTAATAAAAATAAAAAATAAAAATCTGCAGCTTTCCATAGTCATTTCTAATTAGGGATGCACATGATTAACCATTAACCAATATCAAGAACTTTGACTGATAAATATCGATTCTTTTTTTTTTTTTTACTTCTATGTGTCAATTTATGGGGGCTTGATGACACGTGCAGATTTACATTCGTGCCTTCAGTCATATCAGTCATTCGTAGTATTAAATACTAAAAAAAAGGGGGGAAAAAAGAGAAAAAGTCCGGTACTGTGTTCTCCAGCGTTCCCCAGTCTTGACCTGCAGCTCCACAGAGGAGCTGTCACAGGAACTCTACTGTTCGGCTGCACTCGCGCTGTGTGCTGTGTTTCATAACAGCAAGAGAAAAAGAAGGACATCGTCGATCACCCTCTCAATTGACAACAGAGGATCAGGTTGCTGGTGCTGATGAACAAGTGAGACAAGAACTCGCGCTCGCGGCCCCCTGATACAGACATACACTGGCAGTGCGTTGTGCGATTTGTAGTTTTAGTGATATGCACAACATACCGGCGGGCCATAATTAGATACTATCATGCGGGCCAAAGATAATTGGACCACATAAAATGACGTGGCGGGCCACATCTGGACCGCGGGCCTTGACTTTGACACTTGTGACATAGACGCTTGTTTATCCTGTTACATGCAGCGTCTTTTGTCTGTCTGACATCTGTCCGATTTTACGTTAATGCAACATCAAGAATACGTTCCGATATGCAACTGCACCGCTAGATGGGGTAATTCCTACATATTGTACCTTTTAATTGTATCAAATAAGAATTTGAAGGAATACAAATTTGGGTTGACTTTTTTGATAAAAACAAACTTTTTAATATTTAGCTCTTGTTGTTGTTGTTCTTTTGTCTTTTTACAAATTATTTTTTTTATTATTATTAAAGACAAAGTATAAATGCTCCAATTATTATAGATGGTGATTAAAGAGTAAGAGAAACAACATTTTGGGGTGTCATGGTTGATTTGAACTCAAGTTGGAAATCACATATCAACTATACAAAGAAGAAAATATTTTTAAAAAAATATATTGCTCTACTACATCAAACAAAAGAGTTGTTAGATGATAAAGGATTATAAAGAATTTACCAGGATGATGAGTAGATGACTTGAACTTATCAATAATTATCTAATTTCAATAAAGGATTTCTTGAAAAAAGGGCTGACAAGATAAGTTTGCTTCTGCCCCCTTTCATTCAGGACCTACAGTGTAAGGCACCTTTTTAAAATAATGTTTTCTGGGCTTTTACGCCTTCAATCAACAGCACAGCAGATGCCCTAGTGTAAAGCACTTTCAGTGGCCCAAGAGACTAGAAAAGTGCTGTGCAAGTGCATATTTACCATTGACCATTTTTCTATTTCATAGGAAGTTCGAAATTATTCATTTGTGGGTTTTGATATTTTTTTAGAATAGAATTTTGTACATCGTACAAAGGGCTAAATGATCATACAAATACAATAATTATCATACATCGTACAGACATGTATTGTACATCTGCTTTTCAGCTAACAAAATAAAAGCTCACCTTTCAAAATAAAACAATATGTATGTTACACCACAGGGATGTCAATGGATGTAAACTTAAGTTAATACTAATTCCAGGAAAAGACAACCACTAGGAGGTGATTCTAGTTTACCTGGGTGCTTCCTGTCCTCACGGTTTCCTCCTCCTGTATTACATGCCTCACACACCTTTGACACACCCTGCAGAGCTTGTCTAACCAGTATGGAATGCGGTACTTGTTAGAATGGGAGGGAGCATTAGATACACAAAGACAAGAAAGACACCCAGGCATCGAGCGGGCACAAATTGTGTGAAATATTTGCTTCATTTTACACTTTATTCCAAGGAGGAGAATCCAGGTAAGAGCTACTTGATGTATGTTTGCTTTTCAGAATCATTTTGAAAGACAGACTACTCTCTTTGATGGTGGTGGTGTGTGTGTGTATGTGTGTGCTACCACAAACTTGATAACCGAGACTGTTAAACTCAAGTGACTAAGGTCAACTAAGGTGAAGTTCACCTTAATCACAGTTGGTGTTGGTGTGTTTATCTTTGTTTATTTCAGCTGTGGTTTCATTGTTAAACTAGTGTAAGCGATGGCACAGAGAACAGCTGCTGGCACCTCCGGAGCAGCCAGGAGGAGGTATTGGTGGCAACTGAGACGACGATGGAGGATGCTAGGAGTGTTTGAGATCAACCCAGAGCACGAGTTCTACCATCTCACCTCCATGATGAAAGATGGCATGCGCGGTTCAATTCAGGTCACCATGGACACACCAGACCAGGTGAATGGTTCTTTTATTTTCCGTCTTCTTGATGTCCAAATTATGATTTTTTTAAAAATGTATTTATTATAAAACATACTATCATGATTAACTAATCAGGAATACTGTATCTTCGCTGGAGAGAGACTGTAAGGTTCTGGTTGGAAACATGAAATATTATAGATGTAATTTCACTCAATACATTGTGTTTTTTTTTGGACAGGACGTACTGACAGCTGAACACTTCAAATCAGAGGAAACACAAACCCATGAGGCAAGTGGTCATTTTCACATTATTTTACAAAGCAAATTGTGGTAACACTTTACTTGACGCCTATCTCTATAACACATAACACTATACATATAGTATAGTGTATAACACTATACTTATAATGAGTTATAACGCAGTTATAGCACTATATAACTATAGTTATAAACACTCATAAATTATCATAATGCTTTATAACAATAAGTAGACTATAAAGCATGTTATCATGACTTATAAGGTCAGGTATTATAATAGGTTATAATTGTTAATAACTATAGTTATACAATGTAGTTATACACTGTACAGTTATACAGTGTTATAACTGCATTATACCTCAATATAAGTATGGTTATAATGTGTTGTGTGGTTATAGGATAGGTTATAGGTTTACTTTACAGGTGTCAAGTACAGTGTTACCCAAATTGTTAAGCTTTGACCTGTTGTCAGTGTTGGACATTATTATCAGTTATGATCACATCCAGATGTCCTGGTCTGTTCATAAAATGATTGAAATGATTGAGTGAAATTATTTTTTAAAGGCTTCTATTTAATCTTCACCTTTCAGGAGTTTGAGATGCAGACTTTTGCTGCACTCGTGTTTGCTAAACTGAGGCATTCACTGGACATCACAGAGGAGGAATATATGAACTCCCTCTGTTCAGATGGCTGTTACCTCCAGTTTGTCAGCAACTCCAAGAGCAAGGCAGATTTCTTTGTCACGTACGTATAATCACACCTTTCATTGACCTTTCATTCTTTTATCTTGTAAGTACTGTGGGTGCTTATGCTTAAAGCTTTGATAATTAATGAGTGTTTAAAATGATAGTTACGCATGTTTATAAGACAATTATAACACATGATAACTTAATTAATAATGCATAATCGATATTGTCAGTGAGTTACTAACAATAACCTGTTATAATACCTGACCTTATAAGTCATGATAAAATGCTTTATAGTGTGTTACGCTTATTGTTATAAAGCATTATGATCATTTATGAGTGTTTATATTGTAGTTATACACTGTTATAACTGCATACAGCTGTTGTTAACATTTCCATGTTTCTCACATTCTATGTTGTAAACTGTTTTCTTGTCTGTAACAACATCTATGTCACGTCTGCCCGTCCTGAATGAGGGATCCTCCTCTGTTGCTCACCCTGAGATTTTTCCCTGTTAAAAGGGTTTTCTACGGAGTTTTTCCTCAGTGGATGTGAGGGTGTAAGGACAGAGGATGTTGTTATGATGCCATGCAAAGCCCTTTGAGACAAACTGTTTGTAAGAACGGGCTATACAAATAAAATTGCCTTGCCTTGCCTGGCCATTATAACTCATAAGTAGGGTTATAATGTGTCAAGTAAAGTGTTACCAACTTTTTCATGTGTATTTAGAACTATGGGGTTTCGGTATGTCTTCAAGCCTATTTAGGTCCAACATGTATGTGCTTGTAAGTTGATAAAGTTATGCTTGGTTTTAGGAATGACAAAAGGTTCTTCCTAAAGACTCAGAGCAGGCGTGAGGTCAGGTTTCTCCTCTCCAACCTGAAAGCATATGTGGACCACCTGGAGAAATACCCCCATTCACTGTTGGTGCGATTTCTAGGTAAGAGTGGTCATGTAGATTTACATCCTTCTATTATACAGCTTTAGAACAAGGCTTCAAGCAGTGATGTCCCATCTAAAATGAAAACCAATTTCAAGTTGGCATAAACCCTAAAAACTCACTCTGGCAGAGTTCCATATAGATCCTGTGTGGAGGAACCTTCGACAAAAAGGGTCAACAGGAAGAATAGGATCACAAAGGGCAACCAAAAAATCCAAAAGACCAAATGCTCACAGGATGAAAAATAAGGGAAACCAACGAACGACTAGAGAGACAAGACGAACTGACAAAGACATGTGGGATCACGCAGACTAAATAGACACAGGCTTAATGACGAGGTGGGAGAGACGAGACCCAGACAAAGGTAGACACAACAAGGCAGGAAAAAGGACAAAGAAATTTCAAAATCAAACAGGAAACACTCAAACTCAACAGGGGAACACACGAAGGACAATACAAAATGCAGCAGGGCTCAAACCACCTGCACCATTCCTGTTAGGACTGTGTCTCCATTAATCATGATGCTTTAGAATTTTAAATGTTAATTTTACTGACTGACTTAACTGGAGCAGACTTGAAAAAGCTTCACAATAATAATGATGGTATGCATCCTTCTTTCTGTCTCCCAGGTGTCCACAGGATTGTCATCCCCAACCAAATAAAGGTATTTCATCAACTTGCTAATCGATAAATGTATATATCCTATCCTTACACAATATCAATTCTAACAATGCTTTCCAGAAGTACTTCATTGTGATGCAGAGTGTGTTTTACCCTGATGAGAGGATCAATATCAGGTACAGTTTCTATGTTTTCCCATGTCTTCTTTTGTGGATTTCTGTATTCGGTGGTTGTATGTGGTGAAAATGACATTTTTATTTGATAGATATGATATGAAAGGCTGTGAGGTGGGTAGGTGGACAAATCCTGACACGGGGGCGAAGCAAATAATAAAAGTGCTGAAGGACAATAACTTTGAAGGACAGCGCATTGTATTAGGTGAGTGTCCTCACCTATGTTTATAGTCACATCAATAAGACATCAGTTTCTTTTTCAGCTGCACAAGAAAACTGAGCCGCATGCAGTCGACTAATGTAAAGGCTAAATACTGACTGGAAATCTATGTGTGGCTGTTGTAGGCCCAGAGAAAACCTGGTTCGCCAATCAAGTCAAAGCAGATGCTACCTTTCTTCAAGCGCTTAATGTGCTGGACTACAGCCTCCTGCTGGCCCAACAACCTCTGCACCAAGACGAGATCGACGGAAAACGCTCACTGGCAAATCTTGTTCTTCGCACCACAAAGTAGGTTTTAGATTCAGTATCATTTGAGTAAGCCTAGTCGTTGAGTAGAGGGACATGCAGCTGGAGCGTTTCTGCTCATTAAATTCATCAGCTACCATTTTGAACTTGATTGAGACAGATACTAAAACTGCCATGTGTATGACAAGAAATTGCTGCAAGCAAGGGGGCAGTTGTTGGTCTTAGAAGTGAAACTCACTTCCACGGTCAAAAAACTGCAATCCCCTCAGCTTCCTCTGGGGGCTGGTGTCAGAAAGCAGCATGTCTCCATAGACCCCCATGTTAAAATCGTGGACTTTGCATCCTCAATAAACGTATATTTGGTCTCAATCGATAGCTTCTACCCCCGCACACACTTTGACTGGGTGAATTTTTCTTTAATTCTACTCTACTGTTATTAGGTTAAAACGGTAGAAACGTTGAGTGACAGGTCTTGAGCGGTCCGTGGACACCTGCTTCGAGGCCAGTGGGCGGTTCTCGGCCGGCCAATCCAACATGGCGCTGTTCAGGCCGTCATATTTCACAAAAATGACTCCCCAAAGCCAATGGGTGACGTCATGGATGCTATGTCCATATTTTTTACAGTCTATGGCTGTAAGTTTACCACATAAAAAACTATTTTTAGAATATTATGTGCACGCCAGCCAGAGACACTGTGTATGCAACTGAGCTGTTAGAGGATTATGAGTGGGAGTGGGAGTTAAATGATGCGAAACCTGCGAGGCTAGTTCAGGCAGACAACTCAAGCCACGCCTATCCTGACCGGCTGATCAGTCACATGCTCCCCTCGCCTGCTCATCCCTGGCTATCTGCTTCTGCTGCTACTCTGATGCTGCTCTGCCTTTACTACAGCTGCTGCTGCCTTGCTGCCCATGTGGTTTTGCAAACCCACCTCCTCCCCAGCATCCACCTGTAGGCTCTGTCTCTTGATTCCCTGTGGGGGGGTCTGCTTCATCCCCTGTAATGTCTGGCAAAGCAGATCATTTAGGGAACTAATATGAGTCAGAGCCTGACGCCAAACCTGCTGTAGCCATGCTCAAGAATATGCTATCCATGCTGTGCTTCTTGTTGCTTGCTATGCTTACGCTCAATAAATGATTTCTTCTCATTCCAGAGTTGTCTGACTGCTGGTCTGCCACATGCTGCAGAAGTTTTTGTCTTGTCAATGACAGCAACTTTACTGGTTGTTGAGGTAGATGCACTTTATGGTCCATGTTAAATGTTGAAAAACAGGGTGGTTGTGCGCACATCCAATTCCTATTTTAGGCCAGGTGCCGGACAGTCAGGATAATTGCAAAGAAAAAAAGGCAATATTCCCTTTTTTTCCCATGTTGGACATGTACTTCTCTGTAAACTGACAATTTTGTGTTTATGTTTCCATAATGTGCCATTATGTGATCACTGTGTGATGTAATGGGGGCTGAGCAATGAATGATGATTGTCTGAAAGCAGAACAGAATCTGGTTTTATTAGCTTGGACTTTGCTTTATGAAAATGCTTCATCCTGGATCAGGCTGTTAGACTCAAAGACAAGGATTTCACTATAAGCTTGAGCAACTTAAAGGGATAGTTCACCCAAAAATCAAATTTCACTCATTATCTACTCACCCTCATGTCGACTAAGATTTATAAGAATTTTCAGAGTCCTCCGTGCTTTCTTGGAGTTACGGGGGGGTCCACGCAGCAGTGTTTGGCCCTGTGGTTGTGAATGGTGCTCACTTTTCTTCATCCAAAAAGACACACCAAAAATCATCCAAATACCTCCATACTGCTCGTCTGTAATGTCCCTCTTGTATTGAAGCCCCGACATGAGAAATTGTTCCAAAAAAAAAACAAGTCTATATTTTTAGCTTGTTTGTAGTGGAAGCTCCCAGTGTCACTGCTGTTTCTGTGTCAGTGCAAATTTCACATGATTTTTGACCATTCAAAAACCAGTATATGGGTATTTGGATGATTAATGGTGTGTCTTTTTGGATTTGACCATTCACAACCATTATATGCTGCGCGGACCCCCCCTAACTCCAAGAAGGCACAGAGGACTTCTCACAGCTCTTAGTCGACATGAGGGTGAGTAGATGAAGAGTGAAATTTGAATATTGGCTGAACTATCTCTGTAATGTTTCATTGATCATTTTTGTCTCTTCCATAGGTCTCTGGACTTAGATGCCAGCTCCACAGGGTCAGACCCCTCCACCATGCCACTACTGGATGAGGTGGCACCAGATACTACAGACTGTGGACCCGGCCAGCCACAGGCAGCAGCTGAGAGCTCGAGTGGGGGGATTCCTCTCCAGGAGATCTCCTGCTCTGCCGAAGAGACCAGGACTGACTCAGTGCTGCAGGAGTTCCACGAGCACCATCACAGACTACTGCCCAACTGCAAAAATGCCATTCATGTGATCGACGGGCCAGACCATCGTTACTTTGTGGGCATTATAGACATTTTTACTGTCTACAACTGGAAGAAAAAAATGGAGAACCTGTGGAAGAGCCTCCGTTTTCCTGGCAGAGCTTTCTCCACAGTTAGACCCAGCAAGTACTCACACAGGTTCAGCCAGTGGATACAGGACCGCACTCAATGACAGGATACAAAAAATAAAACATGCATAGAGTGTGTATAGGCAGTGTACCAGCCATGAATGAATTGTGTTTTTTCTGTTAGTATTAAGGTGAGGGAATATTGTTATTGTTCGGTGTTGTTTGTTTTGATTATGATATTATTTATGCAACCACATCGAGTCGGAAGACAGCGGGTCACATGTTTTTGAGCAGTGATATCAGTTAATATATTCACCTGTTGATTTCTCTTTGTGAGAGAGTGACCTGGTGTGCCATGTGTTTGTTGACCGCTATTTTCGTTGATCACTGTAATAACTTTGTCTAGAATTTCGTGCACTTATCTTTTTTGTTGTTGTTAATAAACAGTCAAACCTTTGTTTGAAATATCAGCAAGTTCTTTTGTTTGGTACATCAGACAATTGGGCCCAAAGTCATCCTCTCAGCGACTCCTTTGGTCTTGAAGTCACTACAATTGGGGGGGGGGCTGGTTTCTCCAGGGTTAGGCCTCACATGTATTTTAATACTTTTCAATGGAACCAGGTGAAACGGTCACATGCTGTCATTCCGACATACCGCTATTTCGACATGCGAACATCCCACCATTCCCACAAGGCTTTCAATATAAGGAAATGTGCGTTACTCAACAGGTGACTCCCTTCTTTAAGACAATGCTGAGGAATACACACATGGTTGTGCGTAATTATGCAGCAGAGCTCAAACAGGGACTAGTCTGCCTGTCTAGTCTCTACCTCGTCTTTTTATTAAACTCCTTTCTTCATTGTCTAAGCCCAACCAGTGCAAAATCTTTTGGGGAATTGTCGGAAAGGCAGGATGTTTAAAAAAAGAAACAAAATACCATCATTCCGAACATAGAAGGCAAAAATTGTCAGAATGACGGGACATTTGATAGGAAATTAAGTGTTGCCATTTAGACAATTAGAGGCCAATGTGGGACTGGTGGGATGTCGGAATGGCGGTTGTCCCCCAGGTAAAAACTACTGACTTCCTTGAATGTTTCTATTATAAAAACTGTTGTTAAAGGTAAAGAAAAAAAAAGAAAGAAAGAAAAAGAAATCATCTGTACAAAATCTAATCCACCATTCTGTCACTCTTGACTTGCTACAATAACTTACATAATATTGGTTAATTTTTTTTTAAGACAAGCTAACTTTGTGAATAAAAAGGTGTGCTATCAGCTAGATAACAGCATAAAACCAGAGTTAGAAACAAGTTATCTCTCTGCTAATATTCACAAAATACATGCTGTACAAATGAATATAATACATGTGCTTCAATACAAACAAGTTGTATATTTATAACACAAAAATAACACATTCAAACTCCACACACCATCACCCAGATGACATCTGTGGTACGAGTGTAACCAGTGAATAAATGTTCCTGTCCATACATGTGTATCGTGCTGCAGTGTAACTTCAGGGTCTTAGAACAATTATGTACAAATACCAAGAGAGAATGGGAAGTTGTGGAGATGGAGGTGTTTCAGTTTGAGTTTTCTTCCTCTCAAAAACTAGAACTTTGATACCGTCAAAGATTTGGAGGGTGATTCTTACCTATGAAATAATAAACACCAGACTGATAAAGGTATAAAGTTACTATTTAAATAGCTGTGTGTGTTGTATAACAGCAGGTGATACACTATTGACAATTCCATTATGTGTCAAAAATAATTGCTTTTGTTTATGAATGGTTCTTCGTGTTTAAGCTTTTTCCCTACGTTTGTCTTGAAAATAAGCTCTTCAACATTACATCTATACATTTTATCCATCACACATTAAATGCATTATTTGTATTCTTCTTCCACAACCATATGAAGAAAAGACCACTTTTAATACCAATAATCTTATTGAAAAATTACAACATTATTGTTAGATGAGACATTTGTAGACTATACAACTAACTATTATCTTCACTACAAGTCAGATAAATGATCCATATTTGTAACGGTAATGGATACTATTCCTGTGCTGAAGAAATATGTCCATGATAAACATCTGACATGTGCTAGACAAGTTTAAAGGTCAAAGGTCAAAGGTTCAAAGTTTATTATTCACTGTTACACTTGTCACATTTACACTGGACAGATAGAGGGGTCCTCTGATCATCATACATAAAAGAGGGTAACACTGTACTTGAAGTGTATTGTAGGCACAAAAACATATTTATTATGTTTTTAAAGGGATAAATCAGCCAAAATTCAAATTTCACTCATTATCTATTCACCCTCATGTCGACTAAGAGCTGTGAGAATTTTCAGAGTCCTCTGTGTCTTCTTTGGGTTACGGGGGGGTCCATGCAGCAGTATTTGTCCATAATGGTTGTGAATGGTGCTCACTTTTCTTGGTCCAAAAAGACACACCAAAAAACATCCAAATACCTCCATACTGCTCGTCTGTAGTGTCCCTCTTGTATTGAAGCCCCGGCATGAGAAATTGCAGTATGGAGGTATTTGGATGTTTTTTGGTGTGTCTTTGGTGTGTCTTTTTGGATGAAGAAAAGTGAGCCCCATTCCCCCAGAAATTTGAATTTTGGGTGAACCATCCCTTTAACTTCTCTGTAAACGTTATGAAGTGCACTGCAGAGGTCTATGAGGCTGAGCTTATTATGGCAGGTATGACGGAACTACTAGGAACATATCAGATCTGAATAAAGCCACAATATAACAAGAATGAGGTTGTAGTGTCATTCAAAGATTCAGGATTGTGGTTTTTCCTCTATGTGGGACTTGTACACAGTCATAGATAGGAACCAGCAGCACAGGAAACTGGCAGTGCATTATATGAAATGTAATGCTAACAGTAAATAGTGCATCATGTATTGCATTTGTGCACAATGTGCTAGTGCGAAGTTACCAATGTAAGGCTACCAGTAAATTCCCTGTGTTCCCTGACTTTACCCAGAGAATCGATGGATGGGTTTGGTTTTCCCTGTTAGATCCATGAAAAGAAGAAACCTAGGACGTTCAAACCGAACTATTTAAATCACTGGCATTCAGAAGTCCAAAATAACATCAAAACACTTGACGGTTCTTCATCCAACTCAAACTACCTCCTTCCACTGGCAGGTTTAATACTTACACAAAATGACTGCATTTATCAACAGATTTGTGTCTGTGTGCGAGGCACTGAGGATGCTCCCTGGCTGTGATATGTCTGTAATGCATTTCCGAAGCTCAGTGGAAACACTGCATTAACGTGTGTATGTGTGTGTGTGTCAGGAAGCAGGTAGTGTTATTATAGTGTTATAAGGCCTGTTCATCCTCTGATTTCTTCATCCTAAGAAATAAAGAGAGAAAGAAAAAAGCGTATTATCATCGGCTTTTATTCATTTTGCATAAATCAGAATAAGTCTTCAGGAGACTTGATCTGTTCCATTTGTACACTCTTAGAAATAAAAGTGCTATGTAGAACCATATAAGGTTCTTCGGCTTGTCCCCATAGGAGAACCCTTTTTGGCTCCAGGTAGAGACGGTTCTACCTAGAACCCAACTTAAAAGGTTATATCGAGAACCCAACATGAAGGGTTATATCTAGAACCCAACACATAAAGGGTTATACCTAGAACCATCTGAGAAAGGTTACACCTAAAACCCCAATGAGAGGTTCTACAAAAACCCCTTTCATGGCGTATTGGTTTCACCCAGAAGCCTTACTGGGGGTTTCATCCAGAAAATATTCAACTTCTTACAGTTTCATCTAGAACCCACACAGGGAGTTCCACCAAGAACCCTTTTACTGGAACCCTTAGTGTTACCAAGAACCCTCGAAAAACCCTTTCTTCAGGAAAGGGTTTTTCAGAAGCAAATGGTTCCAGGTAGAACCTCAGCCCTTGTAGAAGAACACTTTTTGAACCCTTATTTCTAAGAGTGTATACATTAACTCTCACATTTTCCAATTTTAGTTTCATTGAGCCAAAGATGATTATGCATAAACTAATGAAAGAGCAAGGAGAAATAATAAATAATTTAGGCAATTATCCAAATAAAATACTAGATGTTATGTCTATACGTACTGTTTCTGCAGTGTCTGCGGTCTCCTCTTCCTCTGTGTGCTCACTGCCTGGGGTGAACGCCTCAAAATCAGACAATGCACTTTCCACTGCCTCCTCATCATAGTCTGTCTGGTATTCATCCGACAGCTCCTCTGAAGACACCACAAAGCACAATATGTACACTACATATATAAAATAGAAGATATTATTCGGTTCATTATTTCAACTATTGATTGCTGACCGTCGATTAAGGCATTCTTGACCGGTTCTATCCTGGACACAATCTCTGCCAGGTCAGTGAAGGAGGCATTGGGACAGGTGACCACCTGAAACACACACAGCATTATCTCAGTGATGACCTCATCAGCTCTATTTGATGTATTCAACAGATTCACATGACATCACTGTGTTTCTGCGCTGCCATATTTGTGTCCGAATCAGGGCAATCTGGACACAGATCACAGCGTCACGTTACCAGAACAAGTGGAGTAGTAGGACTAAATCAGCAAGAGACCGTGCTGTTGGCTGTGATAGCAGTTTTATTCCATCCCAAAAGATGTAAAGTTATAGGCAGAATAAATGGTTGACTGCAGGCAGTTTATCAGTCTATCATGGGCCGTGACACGTCTCACAAAAAGAGTGGATCAACTCTTTCTTTAATAACACGGCTCTATTGAATTCTGCATTTTGATTACTTCCTTATTAATTACTCTGATTCTGCATTTTAGGGTCTTTTATTTCTGTATAACAGACCCTTGTTAAAGGAGTCATAACCTGTTTTTTTTACATATCCAGCCCCCCTTGGATCGCTTTGGATCAATTCGTAAAACTTATTAGAAAAAAAAAAAAAATTTAATCAAACATTGAGCTTGTTCTGACCCCTTTTCCTATTGAATTCTGCATTTTGTTTTACTGGTCCGGATGTGCATTAATTACTCTGATTCAGGAAGGACAATTTTAAACAGCCCCCTGGGTCTTTTAGCGGATTTGGGTGGTGAAAACAGAGCCTCCACGTTGTTAGGAGCAGAATCAAAATAGGAAGGCACACCTTGTTGCTAGGGCGAAAAAACGGCGCCACTTTCAAACTCAGCTTTTCAGGCAAGTTTCAACTGAGTCAAACACCAATATGCATGTTTTAACAAAGAAATTATTTCCTTGACTGTTTCATAAAACGGACCTTCATACTAATTGTGATGTTAGGATATTTACCTTGTGTTTCATTTTTTACTGTCATTAAACAGCTTCATACTAAACAGGACTACATAAATGTGCACATCATTACATTTATATGATAATTAAATGATCAAAAGCTCGTTGAAAGCAACTGCACACGATTCGACTGGGAGGAGGGTGAGGAGCAAACAGTGGAATGACCGGACTTCGGACTTTGATCAAGATTATGTCTCTTAATTCACTCGTAAACTGTGTAATAAGTGGGATGATGTAGAGTTAGTCTGTTGTTATGGAGATATAAACCTAGACAGGATGTATGAAACCCTGTCATTTTGTCAAGAAACTGTCATTTCCATCCTGCTGTCATATGAGAACTGTCAAATCGGACACAAATATGGCGGACGGTCTCGTTGACGTGACGTCACTGCAACCCATGAATATTCAGAGCAGACATCAGTTCCTGACTCACGTGGCCAGTTTTGGTCTTGTGGAACTCCTCCTGATGTCTGTCCTTCAGCATGCTGTCCACCACCTTGCTGCGCTGCCACACATCAAACAGTGTCTTTCCATGGTGGTATCCTACCTCCTACAGCCACAGTGAGGGTGGAGGAGGATGTGAGGATGAGACTCGAAGCCAGAACATGATGGGAGACATACAGGACCATTGCGTTGAGTGTTTAAACTCACAGTGATCTCGTCGAACTTGCCAAACTCTAGTGTGCCGTAGTGGTCGATAGGCGGTCGGATGTACTCGCAGTAGTCGCTGTCTTTGACCACTTCCAGCTGCCGTACACAGCAGACGTAAGCCAGCCGAGTTTGGATCTCTGCCATGTTCAGGACCTGGGAGGAGAATGAAGCAATGCTGTAAAAGCTCTTGCTACAACTCAGTATTGTTTGACTTTAAGTGAATGGGCAACTATAGAGGACATAGGACTTTTATGGAAAAGCTCAGTGAACCTTGATTTTCTCAGACAGCGGGTTGAATCTCTTCCACAGCAGCCACCAGCCGTTCAGGGAGTCGCCATAGTTGGTCAGGTTGGTTTCATCCCTGCTCCCGACGTCGATTGCAATCACAACCTTGGCCCCCATGGAGCGAGCCACGTCGGCTGGATGATAAGATAGGACAGATGTAGTTGTTTGTAGCACATTTGATGACAGACTGAATACCTAAACACTATCAAATCTATGCAGACTGTGACCTTTAAAGGGGAATTGCCGTTTTTTTTACATTCTGGACCTTATTTCTATCATGATCATTTCCTCATCCAGATAACTTTGGTGTCATTACAAGTCATTCTGATGAAATTAGATCCAGCTGAGAGCTGCGTATATCTGTATAATGTGAGAACACGGGGCAGCGCAATGCAGCCTCTAAATAAGTAGTAGGTTGACCTACTGACCTCTGACCTGGATGATGGTTTGTTTCTGTGTGTTTCTGACTTGTCAGAACAAAATGAGCAGCTGGATGAAGTTCAGCTTCCACAGGCTTCCTCTCCTCAACCTGGACTCAGCTGGACTAACCTCTGACCTGGATGATGTCATCTCTGTGCGCAGCACAGCGCAGCTTGTTTACCTGAAAGTTGCTACCGCTAATGCTACGGTCCGTTTCTGTGTGTTTCTGACTTGTCAGAACAAAATGAGCAGTTGGATGAAGTTCAGCTTCCACAGGCTTCCTCTCCACAACCTGGACTCACTAAAGGTGCTTTTCCACTAGCCCGGCACGGCATGCTATTTTTGCTATTCCACCAGCCCTGGTACAGTACCTCCTCGGCCCTGGTTCCAAGGAGCCAAAGTCATACTAAAACGTGACATCAGCCGACTGCCCTCCACTGATTGGGCAGAGCGTTGTCACTGGAAGAATCCGAGCGCTAGGTCCAACATGAGAATCAAACCACCTGATCTGTACCGAGACTGTTGTTATTCCTTCACCCGAGTTAACTGTTGCTGTGTGTAAAACCACACTGTGGTCTGTTGATGAGGTGCAGACGAGTGAGTTTGGAGCTGACGAAAGGATTAAAAAAACAGAGATGGACAATGTGGCCCCGCGATCACCTTCGCCACATCACTGCCCCCGCTGAGGATCAACTAGAAGAACTCAGCTGTAGTGGAAAAGCACCTTTACCGAGCCGAGCAGTACCGTGCCGTGAAAGAAAAGATTAAGATGAAGATTCATTATGTGAGTAATGGGGGCGGGACTAGATAAGCTTTGGCTTCTCCCGCTTTCCCTTTCGGTCATGTGCCCGAAATGAACCAAATAAATAAATAAATAAAAGTGTAATGGAAAAGCGCCATAAAGCTCTGGCTAGTTGAGCTAAAAATGGATCAGAATGCCGAAGCAGAATTATTATTATCAGAATGAGCCATGTGGCGCTCAGAGATGACATCACCCAGGTCCAGGAGAGTAAATGATGACATTTTATGCTAGAAATAAGGTCCAGATTATAAAAAATGGCAGTTCCCCTTTAAAGCTGCTCTTTTCTTTTTCTTTTCCTTTTTCTACTGTGATTGTTCAGGTTATGTTCTCAGTCTGAGGTGATCTGAGGGAACCGAGCTTCAGTCAACAGTAAGACTGAAAACTACTGCAAATCAAACAACAGAAAAACTCAATTAAGGCAGCATGAGGAAACAAAGCCTGGAACGCTGGTCACATGATGTGAAAAGTCTCTTGCTTAGGACTGATAGAACTAGGACTGAGTGAAATGGCCTGAAAGTATTCTGAAATAAAGCTCTTTGACATTTAAAATGGCACAGGGTTGTAGTTTCAAATAGATTAAAAAACACAGAGCATGGATGTTATGCTTGTAGCAAGAAGAACAAAGAACAAACAGATCGTCTCTATCATCATCTAGAAAAAAACGGTCTTTTTCCTCACCAGGCAGGTTGTTGATGTAGCCTCCATCCATGAGTAAATGTCCATCTTTAGGATCACAGAGAGGAGGCAGGTAACCAGATAGTGACATACTGGCTCTGACATACCGCCACAAGGACCCTGAGTAAGACAGGATGCACGTAGCAAAGGGAAATCAGCTCTTTTTAGAGGACACAAATTGCCAGACCAGGACTGTCTAGTCCACCTGGACTAAGAATCTAAATAATCACTGTGTTTCAACGTGAGACAGACCGTAAGTGTGAACTCTCATGGAGGAAGCTGTGATATCTGTTGTAATGTTGAAGTATGGCAGCCACAGGTCCTGAAAAAGACAGACACAGCTACATTTGTGATCAGTCATAAACATTTCTTAGATGAATCAGTAACACTTTACTTGATGCCTATCTCTATAACACCTTATAACCATACTTATAACGAGTTATAATGCAGTTATAACACTGTATAACTATAGTTATAAACACTCATGACTGATCATAATGCTTTATAACAATAATCATAACAGCATTTTATAATGACTTATAAGGTCAGTATAATATGTTATAATTGTTAGTAACTTGCTGACAATACCCACATTAATGCATTATAAATATAGTTATAATGTTTTGTAATTGGCTATATAACTATCATTATAAACACTCATAAATCACATTATACACATTATAGAGCATTTTAACTCTATTACAATACTAAGACCTTATAAGCCATTATAAAATGCTTACATCTTATGTGTATTGTTATAAAGCCTTATGATAATTAATGAGTTTTTATAATGATAGGCGTCAAGTAAAGTGTTACCAATAAATCAATTAATCTCTTTTGGTGTGTCTGTAATAGTATATATTCAATATTTTGGCTTTTCCACGTTTTTACAGTAAGTGGAAAGATCTAAGGTTTGGTCCTTACCTCTATCTGTTTGTCCTTGAAGACAGAACTGATGCTGGAGTTAAAGGAAGCTCCTGAAAACATGGAGGTCACTGGATATGTCAGGTCCAATATCTTCTTAAAGTATGAGGTCATGTCCTGAGGAAGTAAAGACAGGCATACAGCATGGTTTGTCATGTCAAACTGACCAGGGGGGAAAAACAACATGATTCATTCATGAGTGAAGAACATTTCTTAACTTTCATATCTTCAGTATGATGTGAACTCACCATGGCCCATTCACGGGCCCGGACTTTCAGCCGACTGTAGCTCTTCTCTTCAGCGTACAGCGCTCCCATAAAGGAGCCGATGGAGGTGCCTCCCACCATGTCGATGGGTATCCCTGCCTCTGTCAGCGCCCGCAGGACGCCCACCTGTGAGCAACCCCTGAAGAGGAACCCATCCAATAACGTTACACATGATATCTAATATCATATTCTGTTCAAATCACTCAAAACTGATTTTATGTGACTTTAAAATATATGTCAAGTCACTCAAATCAAGCCTCAGCCATGTTAAATCAATTACTATTAAATTGATAGATTGGAGTCATAATAGTCTACAGAGTCACACTATCCACGAGAACAGAGGGTAGGACTAAATGTATTCAGTTCTACCAGGCATTTATATAAGTATTATCTACATAACTAATGGAGTCATACAGTGTCTACCAGTGCAGTGTCTAACAGAATAAAGGCAATCAGAATACACCTGTTTATGGGAGCATTCATATTATGTACATCATGTGTTGATGTTAAAGGGATAGTAGCATTTTCTTAAAGTGGGGTTGTATGATCTCCAAATAGCCCCTAAGTACTTTAATTGCAGTAGAAGACTCTCTGCACTCCTCCCGTTAGCAACGCCAGCCCATAGCCCTGCCCAGAGATTTACAACATACAGTGTTGTGAATGGACCCAAAGAAACGGCCTATTTTCACGGCCTAAAAGAGGTTTTACCTGAAAAAAATACACAGTTCCATTGTTCGGACCTAACCAACTCACGTATCCCTCCACCCAGGGTTAGCACCCGCCGATCAGCAGTTGGTTAGCTCCAAATAAAAACTGCGTATTTCCTACACTTTGAGGGACTGGAAAAAATAATATTATAGCCAACAATGGAACTTTTTTTTTTTTCCAGGTAAAACCTCTTTTAGGCCGTGAAAATAGGCCGTTTCTTTGGGTCCATTCACAACAATGTATGTTGTAAATCTCTGGGCAGGGCTATGGGCTGGCGTTGCTAACGGGAGGAGTGCAGAGAGTCTTCTACTGCAATTAAAGTACTTAGGGGCTATTTGTAGATCATACAACCCCACTTTAAAAAAAATGCTACTATCCCTTTAACTGTTGATGTAGAGTACAGATCCTCCTGGTCAAATATGACTCCAATACAAGCGGAAGTTGTTCACTTCTTTTTTCTACTGTACTAATGTATTTGATTTTAAAAATACATCATCAAAAATATATTTTTTGAATGAACAGAATCGAATGACTTTGACACAACCTGCTGACTGATGACTGTAGAACCGAGAGAATACGCAAATGGAAAGATGTTCAGTAAAATAAAATCTAGAACCAAGTATTTGCTGCAGCTGATGTTGAGGAAAAAAGTGAAAATGTTTTTATGATACCAATAAACAAAAAAAGAACATAAAGTGACACAGCAAAGCCATCAAAAAGGTCAACACTAACTTTACTGTAGGTGTACACTTTACTAATCTCACTCATGTCTTTATTGTTGTTATGAACTGTCAATTCAGAAGATTTGAACTGAACCAGTGCTGATTTTTATTTAACAGTGTAAACACTGACTCAATTATAACTAATATATAGAAGTATCAGTTTCCAGAGTAGGGAGTTTGAGGCAGCTTGTAATTACATGAGGACACCTTGTGGTCAGACAGTGTTAGTGTGTTAAACATGATGGGATGTAGCTGCCCTACCTGGCACCCCCTCCCCCAAGTACGATGGCGATGCTGTTTCCTGTCAGGATCCTGGCCAGCCGGGAGAAGTCAGAGTGACGATCCGGACATTTCTCAAAAACACGCTCGTACAGCTCTCTCTGAAAACCACACACACACAGATAAACACAGTGTGCACTAGAACTGCCCATAGAGACTGAGTGAGGTGGTGGTTCATACCAGCTTAGGTAAACTCCTCCTGGAGAAGACCCGGCGGGGGCAGGACAAGTGATGGTGTCTGGAGATCCAGCTCCTCATGTTCAGCCACTCGGCCGTCCCATTGGGTGGGGGGCCGTCCTCCCTGTGCAGTAACACCAGCTGCTTCTGAGCCCGCACTGAACTGCTCTCTAACATACGCTCCAGCTGCAGGTGGAGAGGAGGAAGAGGAGGAGGAGGAAGAAGAAGAAGCACAGAGCTTCCACTCAGTTCATCAGTAAGTAAATAGTAAGTCAACAATTTGAGTAATGATGAAGCTGTAGCTTCTCTAAAATGAAATACTGTAGCAGGGTTTGTTGGTACACTCTTAGAAATAAGGGTTTCAAAAGGGTTCTTCTACAAGGGCTGAGGTTCTACCAGGAACCATTTGCTTCTGAAAAACCCTTTCCTGAACCCCCAGTAAGGCTTCTGGGTGAAACCAATACACCATAAAAGGGTTTTTTGTAGAACCTCTCATTGGGGGTTCTAGGTATAACCTTTCACAGATGGTTCTGGGTATAACCCTTTATGTGTTGGGTTCTAGATATAACCTTTTATGTTGGGTTCTTGGTATAACCCTTGAAGTTGGGTTCTAGGTAGAATCCTCCAAAAGGGCTCAAAGGTTCTACCTGTAGCCAAAAAGGGTTCTCCTATGAGGACAAGCCCAAGAACCTTATAAGGTTCTACATAGCACTTTTATTTCTAAGAGTGTATAAGACAACATAGTATAACAAAATCTAATAAACAAATTTCAGTTTTACAATAAATAGCTATTTTCCTAGTCTGCAGACAGCACTAACTTTGGAACCAGTGCTGTTTCTCATAAACGTGCCACATCTAATAATGACCCTGCTGACTACGAGCGGTGACTTCCAGCTTTTCTCCACAGTGCTTCCTTCATCAGTAGTTAAAAAGGGAAATGTTAGATTCACTTCCCTAAAGCATTGGGGAGTAACTCTGAGTTCTTCTGTATATCAACAACAACAACCCTGTGTTTATCTGAGAAACTGAGCCAGCCATTTCCTCTGAAATGCATCTATGAGTGAAAACTCATGGCATGCTGGAGCATTCTGTTTGAAATAGGTAGGTAGGTAGGTACTGTAGGTAGGTTACTTTATTTAATCCCCTTGGGGAGGAATTGTACAGCTGAACTGCAGTGGGTATGAATGATTTTTTGTATCGCTCTCTTGAACAGCCACCCTGCTGCAGTTCCCTGCTGCAGCAATACCTAAACAACACAGTTGTAATCTTACCATGGCAGACCACATGAATGGAGAAACAAAATTTTATCTATTTCATGTTAGTGGCATGATTCAAAATGAAAAGTCAAAACTGACCTCTACTCAACAGATTATTGTAATCGTACTAATGTAATATTATCTGAAGGGCTAAGTACCATTCTTCGTTTCAACTGTTCCTACCGAAAATATAAAAGAAGAGTTGGGATTTTGTGGCAAAACTCACCTCTCCCACAGTGGGCTCCTGTTCACCCAGTCCCACAATAATGATGCAGTCGGCCTGGCGGATGCAGCGCTGGGTCCAGGGCGTGAGGCTGGAGTCAGACTGGTAGAGGACAATACGGTGGATGTCCTCCTGTTGCCCCAGCCAACTGGACAGACGGTACTCATGGACACTTTAAAGGAGAAGTACAAACCATCATGTTACCTGTCACTCTGTTTGTATTTAAGTATTTCACTATTAAAATGCTCATCTCATTTCACAGTATTTATCCATTTACAGTTTATCATTTGATAAACGGTCTACCTGTCTAGAGCAGCAGAGCCTAGTCGCTGTTTGATGATGTCACTGGTCAGCAGTTGAGTGGGACCTTCAGAAAAGAGAAACACATCAATCAAACAGGGCCTACTTTCATAGCTGTGAATGACAGTGAGGTGTCCTACTATGATAATGATAAAGATTCTAAACTAAATCCCCCCAGTGCTGCAGGTCTTTACTTTTTTTTTTTTTTTTTTTTTTAATATCTTTATTTTTTTTACTTTTTCTATTTTATCTGTGCTTAGTTTGTAGTGACTGTTTCATTGTCAGTTATTTGTTAAGCTTTGGGTCGTTCCCTTGATCAAAGTCCAGCCTGTATCATTTAATCTTTCTTCTGTACTCTGGGACCATGAGTTTCCACTGAACAGAAATACTCAGTCATGTTTCATTTCTTCATGCATTGACCTTTGCGGTGCGGTCAGGTGCACTTCTCTCTCCCATTAGTAAATCTGCCCCTACGTCATCTGCAAGCAATCCCACATGCCACCACTAGACGTCACTCTAGGACAAACAGCTGATCTCGTATCAGTACAGCATTCACTTCCCTTCACTGGCTCCTTGTTGGATGTCAAATCTAGTCTGTCCCACACAGACATCAAGGTTTGGTGATGAATACTCTGACACACCTGTGAGGTACACTTGTTCTGAGGAATGATTTAAAAACACTGAGAGACTCAGATGCTGAAGCAGGTTTTCACTTCAACTGTGGATGTTACTCTGGTGTGTTTCTATGGATCTTTGTCTATCTGTAAAACTTTTGTCAGTGAAAAGTGTTTTTTTTAACTTCAAACTTTGGCACTTTAACCCTCACTACCCATACATCCACAACTACTCCCAACCACTCTCAAACACACCCACTACAAGAACTACGCACTGCTACAGGCCCCCACACCAACCATACACCGCACACATGTATTACAATTTGAAAACATTAATGTCGGGCGCTACTGCACAGTTTTATTTTTCTTCTATTGCTCCTTTCAAATTCTGTTTTTTTATAATTGTCTGATTTCCTATGCTTTGCGCTACACTGCATTGTATTATACTTATATTATGCTGTATTATTTCGTTTTATATGATGGCAGATTGCTGCCCGCACACCTGTATTTACTTGAATGTATTATTGGTACTATTGTTGTTGATTTTCTTTTAAAAGGGCTGTGCCTAATAACACCCGGCAGGGGGACTGGCAATGTAAATCAGCCTAAGGCTGCAATTGGGTACAGCCGCATCCCCTTGGAGGGAGTGTTGAAATTAAAATTATAAATACTGAACTTATGCAAAATGTTTATTCCCATGCATTTATAGACTACAAAATCAGCAATAACTATATGCTACATATTAGGCTAACTGACAGAAGGGCGACCAGGGTGAATCTGTGTGTTTGTGTGTGTGTGTACCAATGCCACTGAGTGCATGCTGCAGCTCCAGAGTGAAGGAGGTGAGAGGGACCTCGTCAGACACAGGCAGGATGGCCACAGTGGACAGGTTGGAGGCTGGGTTTCCAGCATCCCACTTACTGGAGGGGGTGGAGAGAGCCAGACTCCGAGCTGCAGGGCAGACAGTCCACACATGAGCAACATCATCTCCTGCTCACATTGTTTATTTAAAGCACTTTCCCCGTCTTGCATATGGTATTTCATGTCATACTGAAACAATTCAGTCCTTTGTTGTTGTTTTTTGTGCACATAATCTGCATTTAAGCCCCATCCTGTCACACAGTTAGACAAAGCGTGTGTGCGTACCGGCCAGAGGTCCGTTCATCTGCTGCATGTTGCCCAGGATCTTCTGTCCCAGCAGGTGGATCAGCCGTGTGACCACCTGAGGATACCTCCTCTTGATGGAGTTCAGGGCTCCTTCAGGCAGCTTGGCCAGCTCAGAGTCTCTGACAGCGTGGACCGTGGTGGCTCGGTTCATGTGCGTCACCGCCTCCACCTGATCGGTGCACAAGACAGTGTGTGTACTGTAGTTGTAGTAGCTGAAATGTGCTTCTGTCAGAGGTTTGTCTATACTTTTTAAAGTAAGTTATAAATTCACAAGTCAGTTAACCTTGTGTTTTAGGCATTTATCCAAATGACTGTTGTTTATCTTGTAAGGAGAGAAAAATGGGGTCAAACTGACCCAATATGTCCCCTTCCTCCATCCATCCATCCATCCTTCCTTCCTTCCTTCCTTCCTTCCTTCCTTCCTTCCTTCCTTCCTTCCTTCCTTCCTTCCTTCCTTCCTTCCTTCCTCCATCCTTCCTTCCTTCCTTCCCTCCCTACGTCCTTACTTCTTCTTCCTTCCTCTTTTGATCTAATTGACCTGATCTGTTCCCTCCCTCTATTTTTCTTTCCTTCCTTGAGCAAATATGTTCTCTCCCTCCATCTATCTCCATCTATCTTCCCTCCTTCCTTCCTTCCTCCATCCTTCCTTCCTTCCTTCCCTCCCTACGTCCTTACTTCTTCTTCCTTCCTCTTTTGATCTAATTGACCTGATCTGTTCCCTTCCTCTATTTTTCTTTCCTTCCTTGAACAAATATGTTCTCTCCCTCCATCTATCTTTCCTTCCTTCTTTCCTCCCATCTTTCCCTTTGTCCTTCCTCCCTTCCTTCCTTCTATCCCTTCCTTCCTTTTTCCTATTTTTTGGCTTTTCATGCCTTTATTGGACAGGACAGTGAAGAGAGTGACAGGAAATGGGAGGCAGAGAGGGGGGAATGACATGCAGTATAGGGCCGTCCAACGCGGGACTCGAACCGGGGCCGCCTGCAGCAAGGACTATAGCCTCAACACATGGGGCGGGTGCTCTAACAGATGAGCTAAACACCGCCCCCTTCCTTCCTTCCTTGACCCAGAGGACAACAGGAGGGTTAATACAGGCCAAACGCTGTATTGCATTATGTTGGGAGAATACAGGTTGCCTCTCTTTTAACCACTGGTTAAATAACTGAACATGACTTCACAGTTTGGCTCCTGACAAACTGCCCTGTATTGTCAAAAGAAGACTTCTGAATTTTACAACATTTGGAAGATATTTCTGGAACTGTTGAGGAATGGAGATATGGCAGTGGGAGAATGAGATAGTAAATATTCAATTTGTTTTTGGGACCTACACACCTACACTGTAACTTACATTAAGAATACTTTTATTTTTATTTTTTACTATTACTTTTTTACTATTACTTTCTCAATTATTATTATTGATTTATTTAGCTATTTATTTTAATTTAATATTCATTGCACAGTAATTTGTTGATTAGTGTGTTTTAATTTATCTTTTATAATTTTATGTATTTATTAGTGCTGTCAATAGATTAAAAGAAATTAACTAATTAATCTCACAAATATGTCAAATTAATCACGATTAATCACGATTAATTTATGAATTGCATTTTTCTACATGAGACTGAAGCTTAGTGAATATTTATCTATGTAAAATCATCAAATTAATATAGAATATGGTTAGAAAGCTTAAGCAACATCCAGAATGCTGGTGGTATTTAAAAATGAGTGTGAGTGAAGATGTCAGAGACAGAGCAGCAGCGTTTGGTGAAGAAGAACAAGTTCTGTAGAGCAGGAACAGGAGGAGCAAAAACATCTGCAGGTTTCCTGTGACATTATGAGACGGTCACGTCAGGAGAGAAGCAGCAGAATGGGAATAAATAACAATTACAGATGGACATTTTACATTTTGCTGCTTCTTCTATGGAGTTTATTGGTGGTTGGCAGCAACTTAAAGCTGCCTTTAGTCACCTACTGCACTGGAGTGTGGCTCAGTAGGAGGACAAAATGGGCTGCGATTAATCGCGATTAAAAAAAATTAACGCATTAATTTTTTAAATTGAGTTAAAGCGATTAAATGCTCTGACAGCCCTAGTATTTATTTATTTATATTATCTGTTTTTTTGCTAATTTATTTATTTAATTATTTGTTTATTTTGGTCCTTTTCAGTATTATTAATATTTTCATTATTATTTTCATTACTGCCATATAGGACGTTTAAATTGTTGGATGTTGTATTAACAGAAAAAAACAACACATTTATGTAAAAAAAAAGAAGAAAAAAGAAGAAAAGTCAGTTAACCCCACTCTGAGTACTCACCACTCCAATTAAGTCCCCACGGCCATACTCTCCAGCCAGCTCCTTTTTCCCATCATCCTTTGCAATGACAGAGCGCAGTCGCCCACTGAGGACGATGAAGGTGCTGTCTGACTTGTCTCCCTGTCTGAAAACAATGTTAGGAGACAGTAACGTCAGAAATGGCTCCACCCACATACTGTTCATTTTGATTTAACTGACTCGATATGATCTGCTGCCGTCATGACCAACATGACAGGTACCTCGTCTCTCTTTAGTCCTTCTTGTGTCTGCTAAACTAAGTGGGAGGAGGAAGTTAACAGTTTCACAGAGACAGCGCCACGGTGAGTGATTTCATGAGTGGGATCATGGAGGTTGTTGTCTCTACCACCGTTATCCAGTTCCTCATCTGGTTCAAATATAGAGTTGAAAACCACTGAGGTGTAAAAGAGTCTGTGCTTTGAAACCAGACAAAAGTCAGTAGGTGGAGGTCTATGAAGTCACTGACAGAAAAGCAAATGACTCAAAGTCTTACTATGACTATAAACACGGAATTCTTGTGGGGAAAAAAATGTAATAAGTAACTTTTAGAAATTCTTAACACAAAGAAGTTACGCTTTAAATTGATCAAACTAGATTTGTATTGATATTAGACTATTATGTCTGACAGTGATTGACTGTTGCAAATTGCTTCAACATGTCTAGCACTGGCTATCAATTTTAATACTAACCAACTACAACTACCACTAAACTATATTTAGGCCTATTTACCATGGCAATTAATAAAAATAGAAGAAAGCAACCTTTTAATTTACTTTAATGTCTTTCCTTCTCTCTTGCTCCCGCATAAGACTTAATGTGTTATGAAAAAAATAACTAGCAATAAAAACACAGACACGCAAAAAACACGTAATGGAAACATTGTGACCACAGCAGTCTGACAGCAAATTTGCAGAAAAGTTGCAGTGGTGATTGAATTTGCATTAATAGTTCATGACATCACAAAATCCTAGAGGGTCTGTATAATGTCCTATAAGTAAAAACTGTAGAATATAAGTTATATTATTGAGTATTTAGTAGTAATATGTGCAGGGCCATAGCTAGGAATTCTGGGGCCCCTGAAAGAATACTAAAGTGGGCCCCTGACTTTTCCACTTTTTACCCACTTTGTTTTGATGCTGATGCAGCATTACTATGAGTCAGAGTTTAAGCAGAATAATAAAACTAAAACAAATTTGAAAAAATAAAACAAACAAAATAATTCAGTCATACAAAGATTAGACCACTGGGTTTTTTTGTGGGCCCTGCTGGGCGCTGGACTAGAATTATCATCATCTTTCTTCCCTATACAACGGCCCTGAACTAACATTTTATTATACATCATATCACACACCTTCCTAAACACAATGGTGAAGAAATGTATTGATAATGATTTACGATTTTCACGCGTATGTTGACGTTACCATAGCAACGTGGTGGCACGTCTTGCCGTTGTGCCTTGCCGTCCGACAGTTTGTTTGTTTTTACCGTTTCGTACAGCGGCATCTGCCGTTTACCGTCTGCCGTGTACCGGGCTCCATGTGAACGCAGCATTACTTCCCAGATTTTCATAGGTTTCCAATGAAGGATAATGTGGAGGGTCAAAGACCCTAAAGGTCACCAAAGGTCAGCCGCAAACCAAAATGGTTCCACGTCTGAAATCAAACCTTGGGGTATGTACAGTAGATGAAATGCTGAAAGTTTCACGCTTTAGCCATAAAATATAAAATCTGCCCCACTACATGTACCTGTAGACGGCACGGCCGGCCTCCACAGCCATCCAGTCCAAGGCAAAGTCGATCTGTCTGACAAACGGCGACACCCTCCTGACCACAGTGTGAGCCACGTTCAGCACCACCCTCGGCTCCTCGCGCATGATCCTGACAAGTTAAAGACACGGATGAGTTAAGGCGGGTTCAAACCCCGAACAAGCGACTGGAGTACTTCTGCGTGTGAACTCGATCCTACTCATAGAAGTGAGCCTTGGATATGGAGAGGAAGGTGCAGTCTCGGTGAGCTCGGACGGTGAAGATGAGGGGCTCGCCCGTGAGGACGGCCAGGTGACCCACCATCTCGCCCGGGTGGGTGACGAACAGAAGGGTCTCGTCCTCGCGGTCGATCATACGCTGGTAAACGTGGAGCACACCTGAGATGACAAACGCCACGCTCACGTCCTGTAAGCCGCGAGGAGGTGAAAAATAAGAGGTGTAGAGATTTCAAACCAGTTCATATGTTTTTATGGAAACAGCTTTAGTGATTGACTGCTCCGGAAACTTCTAAATGTTCAAGTGAGAAAAGTGGTCCAGTCATGCTATCTTTCAACTCTCGTCTCCATCTGAGCTACACAATTTTTTTATCAAGACTGGTACCTCCAAAATGTACGACTGGACGGCATCTTAAAGGGATAGTTCAACATTTTGGTCCCATTGCCACAATCCCTATAGTCACAGCAGTAGGTTCATTACCTTTAGTTGTCGGTGCAAGCTATTTTTAGAATGGCGGAGCAGAGGCGCGAGCTCAGAGCTACACTACAGAAGCTAATGGGATTTCTTGGTTTCCCTCATCAAACTCATCAAATACACAATCCAACAACTCCACACCGCTCTGGTGGACAAGTTGTGACCTGCACATTCACCACGCTATGAGATAATAACAGAACATTACAAGACGGAGTTGTTTTTGAAGTAAATACAGAGACTGCTTGCTGAAAAACCGCCCCTGGCAGGAACGTGCATCAGCTGCTTTGCATGAATTTCCCTCTAAAACAACTCTGTATGGTAACGTTGTGTTATTACAGTATCTCATAGCGTGGTGAATGTGCAGGTCACAACTTGTCCACCAGAGCGTTGTGGAGTTGTTGGATTGTGTATTTGATGAGTTTGATGAGGGAAACCAAGAAATCCCATGAGCCTCCATAGCGTAGCTCTGAGCAGCTCATGGCTCTGGTCCACCATTCTAAAAACAGCTTGCACCGACAAATAAAGGTAACGAACCTACTGCTATGACTATGGCAATGGGCTAATTTGCCAAAATGTTGATCTATCCCTTTAAGTCTTTACTGCCTGCTGCTATTAGGTTTTTGATTATTTCTTAAAATTCTGCTCTTTTAAGAGGTGTCTACATGCAGTAAATCTGTGTTTGTGTGTTCTGCTGCTAGAACAGCATCATTTCCTGCAAAAGATCAAAAAAGTCTCACACCTTGACAAGTGTAATGCACTAAATGTTGCTGCAGTCAGAGTGTCAGTGCACTTTGCTTTGGAGCTGCACTGGTCAACATTCTGTCAGTCTGAGTTTCTGCTGGTGTTGTTGGCCTGACACACTGACCTGGTCTCCTTGATGGGCCACGACAGAGCCAGCTTTGACCTGGCGGAGAGTCACCCTCCCCTCCAGCAGACTGTGGTCCTGATGGCATCAAAAGACAAGTTAGAGACTCAGAGAGGCGACTGTTCTTCTCTCAGAAACATCCTGTGATGAATGACTGTCCCAGCATGGATGAATCACTATTAGACTGTTAACAGATTGCCTATTTACACAATTATATTTAACCAGAAAAATGATTATTTTTACGTATCTGACCCTTGGAGCCAGAGGCATGTTGTTTTCTGATCAAAATTATGAACTGGTTACATTTTTTGTGATTAAAGGTCAGGACGGAGGGATGTGACCAGAAACTGGAAAAGCCAGAGGCATGTTGTTTTCTGATCAAAATTATGAACTGGTAATTGCAATAAATCTTTATTGTCCCCAAAGGACAATTCAAGTACGGCATAAAATACCCCAAAAAGAAAAAACAAAATAGAAATGTGCATGGAGTTTGCAATGTAACTTACCTGTATTTGGATGACCTGCAGCAGATCCTTCTTTGCAGCTTGGAAAATGGCATTGACTTTATTATGGTGGGCATGTCCTCCTCCAGCATCGCTGTATTGGTAAACAGCAGATGGACTGCGCTGCATTGTGACAGTCTTCTTTAGAATAGACTGAGGAAATAAAGAGAGACATGAAATTATAGTGACCACACACTGCACACTTAGCAACCGATGTGTCTTTAGTCTTTAGTGCACTAAGATAACCCACTAAACTAAAACCAAAGGCTTTCTATTGAAACAATTGCAGGAAGCTTTTAGTCAGTATTAACATGTAGGAACCTTAAAGGAATATTTCAATATTTTGGCAAATTCACCTATTGCCATAATCCCTATAGTTTTAGGAGAAGGATTATTACCCTTAATTGTCAGTGCAAGCTGTTTTTAGATCTGCGGGGCAGAGACGGAGGCATATGTATTTCCACGTTTCCCTCATCAAAATAAATACACCTGCACATTCACCACGCCATTAAATAATAATGGAACGTTACGAGACAAGAGTTATTTTCGGAGCAAATGCGTAACCGGAACTACATTCCAGGCACAGCTCCTGGGTGGAGTGATTTTAAAAGCGCAAGTAGTTCTGAGTATTTGCTTCATGTGTTGTACTGTTATCATACGTTATTATTTCATAGCGTGGTGAATGTGCAGGTCACAACTCGTCCATAAGAGTGTTGAGGAGTTGTTGGATTGTGTATTTAGTTTGATGAGGGAAACATAGAAATACCGCGCTCCGCCGATCTCAAAACAGCTTGCACCGACAATTAAAGGTAAAATATCCCTTTAAGCCGGCAAACAAGAACAACTGAAAATGAGACTTAATACTAAATACTATCTTAAACAGAGGGGATTAGATGGAAAGATCCACTGTCTTATTTTCTGCGGCTGAGGTAAATAAAGGTCCTGGTCTGATTACACAGAGTTTCCATTTATGTTCTCAATTTCACACTTTGACCATGTGCAGCCCAGGCATACCCAGCTTTGACCTAGAAGTGCTCTATGTAAGACTGTGCTCTGGTTGAATTGACAGAGGAATTAGCTCAGTTGTATATAAAAACATCGAATCCCCAGTTCAAGTCCACTCTTAGAAATAAAAGTGCTATGAAGAACCATATAAGATTCTTCGGCTTGTCCTCATAGGAGAACCCTTTTTGGCTCCAGGACCCTTTTGGAGGGTTCTACCTAGAACCCAACGTAAGGGTTATACCGAGAACCCAACATGAAGGGTTATATCTAGAACCCAACACATAAAGGGTTCTACCTAGAACCATTTGTGAAAGGTTACACCTAGAACCCCCAATGAGAGGTTCTACAAAAATCCCTTTTATGGCGTATTGGTTTCACCCAGAAGCCTTACTGGGGGTTCCATCCAGAAAATATCCGACTCATCTAGAACCCACACAGGGAGTTCCACCAAGAACCCTTTTACCGGAACCCTTCGTGTTACCAAGAACCCTTGAAAAACCATTTCTTTGGGGAAAGGGTTTTAAGGGTTCTCTGGATCAAAATGGTTCTTACTGGAACCCTCGAAAAACCCTTTCTTCAGGAAAGTGTTTTTCAGAAGCAAATGGTTCCAGGTAGAACCTCAGCCCTTGTAGAAGAACACTTTTGGAGCCCTTATTTCTAAGAGTGTCTTTACACCAACCTCACTGATTATTGTGGGAGAAGAGTGATACAGTATACTTCCCCTTCCCATCACAGCTTTACTGCTGATAAAATGAGGGCACAGACAGTGGTTCAGACTTCCATGCTCAGTCAGCCTTCATTGTATAGTAAATATCTCCCCGTCATCCAACCTGTCTGGACCCTGAGCACAGAACTTCTAACAGAGGGTGAAGTAAGTGTGAAGTAAGAGACCTTAACAGGACTGTGAGGCGCCATCTCCTCCCTGGGAACTCCAGCCCGTTCATACACTCTGTTGAGGTCATCTGACATTTCACCTACATGACACAAACAAAACACAGACAAGATTGATTCAAAAACATAATGTTTATGCTTCTGTACAACTTGGTTTTAAAGGGCTCTTCTGCAGTGAGGCCTGTATGGGCACATTGACAATAAGAAGCTGCAAAAGTGGACAATTATTGATGATTCATGATGAGGTGATAGTAACTGATGACCTGCAAAAAGGCTCATACGTGGAACATACAGTTGTTGGATTTCAAATGTAATGACAACTGTTCCTGTTCCTGATAGATAGATAGATAGATAGATAGATAGATAGATAGATAGATAGATAGATAGATAGATAGATAGATAGATAGATAGATAGATAGATAGATAGATAGATAGATAGATAGATAGATAGATAGATAGATAGATAGATAGATAGATAGATAGATAGATAGATAGATAGATAGAACCTCAGCCCTTGTAGAAGAACCCTTTTGGTACCCTTATTTCTAAGAGTGTAATTAAATGTGCACATTGCTAATTGTTCATTAATGTGCATTGTCCTCAGTAAATAAACAATAAATGAAAAAAATGACAAGTGTACATACCTGTAACAGCCACAGGAGTGGAGAAAGAACGAGACTTCTTGTATTTTGATGTGGGTATATCGGAGGGGTTGGACTTCTCTGTTGTGGTGCATATGAGGAGATACGAAGAGAACAGATTACTCTTGCTGCACAGTGCAACAAAAACACACACAGACACACAGCTGCAACTGAGAGACTGGTGTTGTTTCTGACCTGCATCTGATTTTTCTGACCCCGGGTCTTCAGAGTGTGAGGGCTGCCGGCGGACGCCTCTGTATGAGTGAGTCTCACCCAGAACGTGGGCCACTGACACCAAGGAGATGGCTTGGCTCTCCTGTAACACACATCCATCCATAACAGGGGGGAAAACAGTTAACACATTAAATATCAAATACACTAATCAGAGAATATATTCATGTTCAATGATTTTTGGATTCTTTTATGAATGAGTAACTATTAACCCTTTAACTGCCATCCACCGTTTGGTTGAGCTCATTTTGGGTCACTATGCAAGGAGTGCCTAACTTGGTTCAACCATGTTAAACCATCTCTACCACTCGGTTGAGGTACGCTGTGCTAAACAAATCCATAGAGGGCACTTTGTTCTTAAATAGTATTCTAATTCACACCCCCTACAGCCAGGAAATCCCAAACACAAAAATCATCTGCATGTTGACTGTTTTCAGTAAAAATCTGAAAGGCACAGATAGTTTTCTGACATATTTGTGTCCTTACTAAAGAGAATTATGCCACTTGAAATCATCTAAAAACCTAAATTAAATGGCTAATTTTTTTTAAAAACATGCTCAACCAAACAGTTGATTTGTTACTTGATGGTAAATGCAGCAAATTAAACTTATGTAAGTAAAATGGACTTTTGGCTATAAAATCTATCAAAAATGTGACTGTTGTGTCCCAAAAAACATGACTGCTGGTGCACCAACACAGACAAGGCGTGTCAGATATTAAAACAAGAAATTACATTTTTTGAAAAATATTTTTTTCCTATTTAAATGCAAAAATTAATGTTTTGCACTGTTGCGTATAATCAGAAGTGTATTGAATGTGAGCATTATGTGCTGTTACACTCTAACACAGATAACAGTACAGATGGAAACATTAGAAATGCAATTTTTCCTTGTTCAAAGACAAAGAGGTGTTTTGTGGCATACGGAAATGAGTGTATTCAGTGCCCCAGACATTTGTTTTATTTATTTCTTCATAAATTAGCATTTTACGTGAATGAATCTACTATAACCTGGTATTTGTATGAGGTTCTCTACTTCTCTACAAACCAGAAGTGACATCTCAACTCAAGGGAGAGATTTCCGGGTTTTGCCTCATCAGACTCATCAAATACACAATCCAACAACTGCGAAAGACTCTGGTGGACAAGTTGTGACCTGCACATTCACCACGCTATGAGATAATAATGGAAAGTTACGAGATGGAGTTGTTAGAGGTAAATACGTAACTGGAACTACATTCCAGACACGGCTGCTCAGCAGAGTGACTTCAAAAGCGTAAGTAGTTCTGAGTATTATCTCATAATGTGGTGAATGTGCAGGTCACAACTTGTCCATGAGAGTGTTTTGGAGTTGTTGGATTGTGTATTTAGTTTGATGAGGGAAACGTAGAAATACTATGTGCCTCTGTTGTGTTATCTGAGCACCTCACGTCTCTGCTCCGCCGATCTAAACACAGCTTGCACCGACAATTAAAAGTAATGAACCTACTCCTAAAACTATAGGGATTATGGCAATAGGCCAATTTGCCAATATCCCTTTAAACACTGCTGTTCTTACTCTTGTTGTGTTGCATATCAGAGACTAAAGAGAAGCACACAAATAAAACAAAACAAACAGTGTGGAGTGGACACTGCCAGGTACACAAGGTTAGAGTGAGGTCACATAGTGGGAGCACACAGCGCTGCAGTACCGTGTTGAAGAGCTCAGTGGTCAGGCCCAGGTAGTTGTGTAAGGCCAGGAAGGTCACTCTCTGAAGACGCACCATGATTATCTACAGAGGGAGGGGGACAGTCAGAGAATGAAGAGTTTCTACCAAAAAGAATCCTCTGAAAGCGGACGGAGGACGGAGGACGGAGGACGGAGGACGGAGCCTCACCTGAATGACTCGAACCAGAGTTTCAGGATATTTCTCAAAGACCGACTGGAAGGCTGCAGCCGGGAGACGCAGGACGGTGGAGGTAGCCGCCGCTCTGGCCGACACCGTCTTGTACGGAGCAGGATAGCCCTGTAATATACAGCAGCACAGGTGATACGTCACAGTGTGTGGAGAAAGGGGGGTTTTCATAATCAGAATCTTAGACAGACAACGCTTTGGTTTGGTTGTACCAGTGGCCCAGTGGGTTTTTTATCTGATAGTCGGTGCAAGCTATTTTTAGAATGGCAGAGCAGAGCCGCGAGCTGCCCAGAGCTACACTGTGGAAGCTAATGGGATTTCTTGGTTTCCCTCATCAAACTCATCAAATAAAATGAAATAATAATGGAACATTATAAAACAGAGTTGTTTTCAAGGTAAATACAGAGACTGGTTGCTGAAAAACTGCCCCCTGATGGGAATGTGCATCAGTGATTTTGCATGAATTTACCTCGAAAACAACTGGTAACGTTGTGTTATTATCTCACAGCGTGGTGAATGTGCAGGTCACAACTTGTGGAGTTGTTGGATTGTGTATTTGATGAGTTTGATGAGGGAAACCAAGAAATCCCATGAGCCTCCGTAGCGTAGCTCTGAGCAGCTCACGGCTCTGCTCCTCCATTTTTAAAATAGCTTGCACCGACAATTAAAGGTAACGAACCTACTGCTATGACTATAGGGATTATGGCAATGGGCCAAAATGTTGAACTATCCCTTTAAGTTTATTCTGATTCTGATTCTGAAAGCCCCCACGAAACAGACTGAAGTTGTTCATACTACAGTAGCTGAACAAAGGAAAGTGTGATCAGTATGAAATATTTAAATTATACCGTACCATGAGGCATAAAAGTGTTAAGAAAACTCAGTTAATATTGGTTAAACAGGGTGAATATTGAGAGCTTGCGCAGGTGTTCATGTCGTACCACAAACCCACAGCTCTAATCAAATTAAAGCTGATCTCACTGCTTGTTGTGTTTTCCCTAATTAATGACAGTTGGGCTTCAGACATACAGTTATTATGTCCATGATGCTGAGCAGACTGTGAACACTGTCTCCTGGAAGGACTTCCTTCACCACAGCGTCTGTGCCATCCTGCAGCGACACAACAACAACAATAACAACGGTTAGGAAGCAAGATGGCAAGAAAAGAAAGAGCCAATCTGTCCTGAGTGTGAAAGTCTTCCTGCTCTTACACTCTCATGGATGCACAGCTCCAGGCGGCCATCCTGAACCACGTAGATACTGTCGTCAGTGTCTCCCGGTCTGAACAGAGCCTCTCCCTGGTGCAGCTGGATCAGCACCATGTGACGACACAGCTCCAGGAAGAGAGGCTTCTCGAAGTGGCCCAGCACCCTGGTTACAACACGTACAGTACCCGCACTGCAGTTACATCACTGATGATGTCATTTACCAACATTCAACATCAAGACCTATATTATGAACACATTGTCAGTCTCTGTGATGGGCGGGTTGTAGATTTACAAGCTTTTGTCAACCTTGCCTCTCGACTTTTTTCCCCTGTTTTCTGTCATTATTTCTCTTTTTATTTATTTATTTATTTTGTTTTTATTGCTGTTTTGTGCATATTATCCAATCTGTTTTTCAGTTGTACTGTTAGGCTGCCAAACCAGGCTGTGATGCAATAGCTGATGAGACTCTCTAAGATAGCGTTGTAGAAAATTAGCATCATCTGATCAGTCAGTCAGTCAGTCAGTGAGGTAATAAGTGATTAATAATTCTACAATCAAGCCCTCCAACCTTAACATAGGCAGGGGTTGAACACCTGCAGCCTATACTCTGACTCAGGTAATGCAGCCATGGACTTTGAGACCTCCACCCTTTTAACTGTCTATCAATGTTTATCATTTTCTGAAGATGAAACCACCCCAGCTGCTCTATAAAATAATAAAATGGAATGATGCTAACCTAGAATTACGAATGTGCAGTTCATTTTCGGTTTACAAAAAAAAGATATGCAGAGCAATCTTTGAAAGCTACAAATGTTAATGATTTTTTTGTTTTTTTTGTATGTTGCTGTTGCTGATATTTATATATATGTATAAAAACAAATGTCCCTACTGCTATATATTTAAAGGCTGTTAACCTTATTGGTCCGCCTCTTCTGGTTTAGTTTTGTTACTGTTTGTTTGCTTTTCTTTTTTATTGTATCATTGTTTGGTTGCGTTATTTATTTATTTATTTTTTGATTGTTTTTTGTTTTGTTTGTTGTTGTTGTTGTTCTTTTTTTCCTCTACTACTTGGAAACGTATCTATTACAATACATTTAAATACTGGTATCATTATTGGTTTCTTTTTCTGTTTCTTTTCTGGTTTGGTTTAATTTAGTTTTGTTTGTTTGTTTGTTTGCTTGTTTGTTTGTTTGTTTTGTCAGCGGTTGTTGTTTTGTTTTCATTCTTTCTTTCTTAGTGCAAGTTTGTTTGTTTTTTATATTGAAAGAAACTCTGGATAACTTATTTTGGTATGTAGGACAGGCATTAATATAAGCATTACGCTTCTGCCTGTGCCTTTTCAGTCACTATTTCTTTTTTTTTCGATAATGTTTATGTCGAAAATGCTTGTGGTGTGACTGAATAAAGAATTTCAATCAATCAAAAAATCAATCTGCAAACCCACAGTATTAAATCTATCTATATCTTACCTGACATTTTTCAACATGTACAGCACCTCGGAGGGGAGATGGGAGTTCTGCACGTCAAACTCAGTCAGGTCAGCCTCCAACAGGCAGGGAGGGGGCTCCTTGGGCTGCAGGGTGGGGGGCTCCTTCCGGATACGCAGGATTCTACCAACACACACATCATTCATGTTTGTATTCTTATTCTTTTTTTTTTACTTCAATCCTCCTGCAGGGTTCTTACTCAGGACTTTCCCAGGACATTTCCAGCGGCTCCAGTCTGACAGACATGTTATTCTACATCCTCTGTCCTGTTCATGCTTTGGAGAAGTCTTCATTTTCCACAGTTGGACCTTATTTTGTACATTTTTGTTTCTATGTTTCTTCCTGTCCCAGCCCCAGGAGTCTGGTTTAAAGATGTGCAGTCTGTGGCTCTAAGGTATGCAATAATCTCTTACAGTAACATGCTTAGAAATTCCTATGAATGTATCATAGAACGATACAAACGTGGGGTCCAACACTGGAAACACTCGTCAAAGTCTCTAGTTTTCTCACTAGGTACTTTTTTAGAAAAAGAAATCCTTAGTGAGGTCTGAAAACAGCAAACAGAGTTCTGGTAGTTGATGTGATAAATCATTTTCCAGGACAACTGAAGCTTTTCCAGGACATTTGACTTTTTTTCTAATTTTCCATGTGTTTTCAATGACTGGAAAATTGGTCAACCATTTTCCAGGGCAAGTGGGAACCCTGTCCTGAGAGGACAAAGGTCACAATTCTAGACTTGAAGATGTTCACAACTGATTCATCATTCAGACACATGTGGTGGTCACTAGTTTTGGTAATATGGTAAATAAATCTGTCTATCATTCAGTCAAACACAGCAGCTGTCTCCAGGATAAAACATCAACATTTTTATCCTTTGTCTACAAACCAGCCTTTACAGTAAAGAGAGACTCACTTGCGAGCTATAGACAGGACTTTAGTCCTCTTCCTCAGTCTCTGCCGGGAGCCTGGGTTTGAGTTGGAGGGAGGAGGTGACGACAAGGTTTGAACCTGCAACAGCAAGGACATGGAACGTTTAGTTATTCCATTGCAAGTGATGCTCTACACACGGAAAGAGAACTGCTGATACTGTATCTCTCCTGATCTGATCGCCATTCAAACCTTTAGAACAGCCACCACACTGAGACAGTATGCAACATCCCAGGAACAGGAGCAGCTTAAACCCTGGCATTGGGATGATCAATGTGAGGACCAGGGCCGTTGCTAGGAATTCCGGGCCCCCTGAAAGAATACTAAAGTGGGCCCCTACCCTCTGACTTTTCCACTTTTTTTCCTTAGACTACATATGTTTTAGAATTGAATCGTAGGGTCTAGCTAGTGCAGACTAGTGAGACCTGTTGCATACGAACTGGTGAATCTCGGATAAGAGGTTTTCCCTGACAAATACAAGCCAGTTGCCTACGATTCAATTTGCCCAGAAAAGAACGATGACCTGGATGAATGAGAATATCCATAGACACTTAGACTACGTATTATAATTCTTAATTTAGCCTAATTTGTTTTGACGCTAATGCAGCATTACTTTGAGTATTAGTCAGGGTCTTATGCAGAATAATTCAGTCATACAAAGATTAGACTACTGGGTTTTTTGTGGGCCCCACTGGGCGCTGGGCCCCTAAAATCATCATCACCTTTCTCCCCTCTACGGCCCTGGTGAAGACATAGTTGAAAACTGCTGTCAAGCTACTGCTAACAACTGATATTTCAACATATTTATATTCCGCCTGGCGTCAGCTGGTTTCAGTTCTTCATCTCTTTGCTTCTCACCATCTATCTGTGCTTTTGTACCACTTTCAAAAGAAAACCCCTCTTGAAACTCTCTATTTCTTAAAAACAGTTTTTATTGCTGCGTATTGTTTCAGTACAGGTGTCCTCTATCTGCTCTGTGAACGTAGCTTATCTGCTGTAATGGAAGTGTTGCTCATTGTACTGGAAGCACTCCCCCTCTTCCATGTGTTAGACAGCACAAAACAAAAGGTGTAGCCCTCAGCCCCACATCTGCATCCTTGCACAGTCCAATCGTGAATCAAATTTATACCTGTGGTTGTTTGGAAAACAGTCTCTTTATCTTGAGACATACCACTTCAGCAAGATGTATTCAATTTATTTTCTCCCCTAGCTCATGCTTATATGCATTGCTGATATGTAAATTCAGAAAATAAAATAAAATATGATGATAAAAAAAATACAGGGTGAGCAGTGGTAGAAAGAAAATCACACACATTGCCTACTTTTATCATGACAGTTAAAATTATTGTAAAAATAAACGTCTACCTTGAGTGGGATATTTGAGAAGACACTGACCTTTCTCATGATCTTCCGGCCATAGAACATCACCTTGTCTCTCTTCCTGAAGCGATAATGAGGAACTCCAGCCTCCTCCTCTGAAACACATGAACCCTATAGGTCAGTCTGCTCAGTTCATTCTACTGCTGTCAGTCTGGTCTGAGTAAATCACCTTACTGTCTATGCTTTCCATTTGCATGAACAGAATGTATCCCATATTCTACTCTCAATTTCACTCAGCTGTAAACTGTATTGTAAATGTATTGGCCCAAACTGATCCGTGGTCCTGAATGTGGGCTGTCTAAAAGTGGCTCAAATGAGCTCTACTGAGAACAAGCTGTTTCTGTGTAATGCACCTTTAAGTAACATGGTTCCTGAACACGGCAAAGATTATTACCACTTCATGACTTCAAATTGGTGGCTATTTCATCAGTTTAGCTCAGGAGTTTGTTGCTGGTCACTGAAGCCATAGAAATAGAGCTAGTAGGCGTTTTCTGGCCCTGAGGGGCCGGCCTCACTCCATCACCGTGGTGACATCACCACAGGAGCTGAGTCTGAACAGCCTGTATGAGCAGTGTTTTACCAGTCGCTGGGCTGCAGAGTCCATGCAGAACCCGTTTGCTTTCCTCATTCTAGGAGTTGGTCGGCTCAGGGAGGATCACTTCATGTAGAGACCAGAAAAAAACTGTTTCTCATAATATGGGACCTTTAATATACCATCCAATGCCTGTGTTGTAACTGCAGAATGCAGAGTTGCATCAATAACTTTTCAAAAAAGATGTTCATTCATAAAATGTATAAGAGCTATTGTTGTGGTACTGAGGTCTGAGGTCTTGTTCTTGTCTCGGAATTGATTACATAATTGCTCGGTCTTAACCTAACCCCTTTGGTCTTGGTCTTGACTTGGTCTCGATCCCCTCAAAGTCTTGGTATTGTCTTGGTCTTGGGGTTAGGTGGTCTTTACCACAACACCAAGTGTGAACTGAGCTGTGCCACCGTGCTCTGAAGCTGCAGAAACAAGAGTGTGTGGGTGTGTTCTAGTCTTTATAATGTTGTCTGGAATAGAGCGGTGTGTGTACAGTGTGCTGGCAGGGCACTGACTTGACCGTTTGTATCTCCTGTAAAGAAGGAACACGACCACTCCAACCACTGGAATGACCGTCACAGCTGCCATCAGCACGGCCGTCCACTGGAAAATAAATACAGGCAAATGACTTTTCCCCCTTTGTTCCTTTCAACCTTCAACAGCCTGAGCCCCCTAAATCCTAAATCCTATTGGAAGCAATACAACACATTTTTGGTAAATTGTTGTGCTAAATGAACACTTATAAAACTTTATGAACTTGTGAACATTTAAATATCATTCCAAATAAAAAAAAGACATTTGCACGGCCAATTGATTAGAGAGGAAGTCAGAAATTGATGATTGATGAATTGATCGCTGGCCGTTACCATATTGGCCTCCGTCCTTTCTTCCACAAACTGCTGCATCCTGGCCTTGATCTCGCTGCCGAGCGGAACCAGGCTCTGAAACATCAAAAAAGTAAAAGTCATCATCTTTCAACTTTCTTCTGCATTTTAAGAAATACAAATGAGAGTCTATCTATAGCTACAAAGCCTAATCATATGGAGGAAAACATCAAACCTTAGAGAATATTCTAATGATTAATAATAATAATAATAATAATAATAATAATAATAATAATAATAAAAACTAATAATGCCATTTATTTTAGTTCTGATCATTACTATTAATTTTTAATTAATTTTTAATACTATTACTGCGTTGCAATGAACTTGTCGTACTGTTCTGAGCTTCTCATGAGTTTATTTGAACTCACTGAGTTCGAATCACTGTTTTTTTTCTTTCTTTCTCATTTTTTTTCTTCGTTTTTTCTTTTCATTCTTTTTTCATTTTACAAAAAAAACGGCACAAATAATCAGGTGGCAGTAACATACCACCCCTCAACATCACAAACATAAAGGAGGACAGAAAAACAAACACAAAACAAAGTTGTAACAGGAGGACAATAAAGCAACAAAAAGTATCCAACTAAAAACACAAAAAACAAAGAACAAAACAAAAACCAAACTAAACCAAAGACTCAGAGTAGGGAGACCGGGGATGGTTGTAACACTTTTTGAGTGTTCATGGTAGAGCTCCCTTAATGTTGACACAGAGTCCCCTCATTTGTCCTCTACAAATAGCAATGCCTTAAACTTCTCTAAGTACATCACAGAATTCACTATTTGAAAATGCAAGGAGTGCCACTGTTACAACCTACTGTACCCCACTACCAGGGTAGGTTGGAACACAACCTGGGGTAAAATGTAACAGTGAGATTAAAAACTGAAAATTGAGACCAAACCAAAAATACATGCATCTATGTAAGTTTATTGTGCATGTTCCAACACTCGAGCATCTTCCTTTGGTCCAGTATGAACAACAAGAATGAATCGATGGCTAAATGAAGAACAGTGACAGTGGTGTGGATCCTAACATTAGACAGCTGTCTTTATTCTGATAATACCAGTGAATGGTGAACATGTATGAATGGAAACCTTCAACAGGAGGTCAGAAGCACAAGATGGTGACACTTAATGACACTTAACGACAAAGGTAAAAGGTGTAACAACCATCCCCACTCCTGTCAGCCATTGTTTGACCAGCTGTACCACCATGGTGGTTAAAAATAAACATTGATGAAATGACTCATATTTTACAGAAGAACCAGTTCTTTCATCTTATACCAGTTACCTAACTCAAACTTCAACGGTATCAATACTAGTCAAAAAAGCCTTGGTCCAAAATACTGTTTTAGTTTTTGACCTAAAAACGTGTTTTTTGGCTGTTGTAAAAGGTTTGACACCAGAAATGATAGGACCTTCAAGGATTAAAACCTGGGTGGACAACCTGGTCAACTAGCTGCTGGAAAGCTACGGGGTCCAAAACCCCTCTTCTTGGGTCATTTTGCTGGCGAAAGTACTGTATGTAAATGCAAATATTTAGGTACTACAATGGCATAAATAGTCATACAACTCTAAAATTTGGCAGAGAGTATCTTGACACATAGGGGAAGGGATGGAAAAAAGATTCTGGGGTTTGTTGCAACTTGATTTTGAAAGATATCGCCCTCAAAAAAGTACTGTTCACCTGATAAAGTCTCACGAAAATTATTCTTCTTCAGCACTTCATAGAGAACATATAACCTAACATGTATATAGAAAACTTCCTGAATTCATAAGCTTCCATTTGAGTCCAAGCTTTCCATCTCAAAAGCCCCACTTGCTGTGGCCGACGGTCTTCTCTCTCTATCTGTTCACTTTGGGGAGACCAGAAAAAGAATGGTTTCTGATCAAGACAGTTAACATGGAGTTTTTCACAATAGCTGTTGCATTGTTTGGAGACAGCCTTTCCAGTAGCTAGTAGAAAGGCTATCTTGGACTGGAAGCTTATGAATAACCCCAGAAGAGGGGTTTTGGACCCTGTAGCTTTCCAGCAGTTGACCGGGTTGTCCACCCAGGTTTTAATCCTTGAAGGTCCTAGATATCATTTCTAGTGTCAAACTTTTGCAACGCTCCCTGTCTGTTTTTTTGCTTTGCCCCCTGGGTGTTTAAAACCTACACACTTATTGACACATGCAAATTCACATGCAATGTCAGGGAGTGAGTGGGTAGGCCTGATACAATCATCCCCGATCTCTCCCATGTGCAGACACTGAGGGAAAAACACGACAAAAACAAAACAAAACATGGGGATCCTAAAACGCTAGATGCAACTTGACTCAGCATTGATGGCTGTATTAGCTTCATTTCCTCTCCACCCCTCAGCTTCAAAAACATTTCTCCATCTTTCCATATGGTAGCAGTAAACACTCCGGGAAAACATTTCATTTCACAGGAGGAGTCTGGCCTCAAAAACAGAAAACAAAACATGGGGACACAACACGTTGGCCAATCCTAAAAACATCACTACATGGACTGCAAACATTGTAAAAACAGCAATAAGGGAAGTTCTAAATGAAATACCATCAATTACAGAGCAAGGAGTCGGCTTGTTGAGTTTCTTGGAGGAAAAGACGTTAATTTCCTCGGTCCTGATTGTGCCAATCCTTGGCCAATCAGGGACTGATCTTTCCATATGGATAGCTCCCCTGTGAAATGAAATGAAATGCATTTCCGGGGAGGCTGGTTTACGAGGCTATATGGTAGCTACTGCTCGTCGAAAATGAAACCCTCCAAGATAAATTGATGTTTAACAAAACTTTTAAATCTATGTACATTTGAACAGTTTGAGTCGCTGTTTGTTGACTTGTAAATGACAGGGTGGCTGTGTGTCAAGGTCACAGTGTGTCTGACACATCATGTTCTGCCATGGCTGAGCAGCCAAGTCAAAACAAACCTCTCAGCACTGTGTTGCAATGTTGTAGTGGCCCTGAGAGCTCAACGTGCTGCTCAACGTGCTGCAAATTCACTCCTACACAACAACACAAGTGTTTAGAGTGGTGGGATGAGAAGAGGGGGATGGGGGATGGGGGTGTCATGAAGGCGTAACCCTAACTACAGCAGCCCAGATTTGAGTCCAACCCTTTGTGCCACACCATTGTATGTCTCTCTCTCTGTCTCTCAAGTCACAATCAGGCCTTAAACAACAAGTTCCTCCCAGTTTCATTATGTTTCCTTCAAAAACACTTCTGTTGTGCTTTATGAATTTCCAGTGCATGAGTTGTTTAAAGGGATAGTTCAACATTTTTGGCAAATTGGCCCATTGCCATAATCCCTATAGTCATAGCAGTAGGTTTGTTACCTTTAATTGTCTGTGCAAGCTACTGTATCTTTAGAACGGCGGAGCAGAGCATGGGATTTCTTGGTTTCCCTCATCAAACTCATCAATACACAATCCAACAACTCCACAACGCTGTCGTGGACAAGTTGTGACCAGCACATTCACCACACTATGAGATAGTAATGGAACATTACGAAAGTATACAGAGTCTGCTTGTTGAAAAACCGTCCCTGAAGGCAACGTGCATCAGCGGTTTTGCATGAATTTACCTCTAAATCAACTCTGTCTGGTAGCGTTCTGTTATTATCTCATAGCGTGGTGAATGTGCAGGTCACAACTTGTCCACCAGAGTGTTTTGGAGTTGTTGGATTGTGTATGAGTTTGTTGAGGGAAACCAAGGAATCCCACGGGCCTCCGTAGCTCTGCTCTGCTCCACCATTCTAAAAATAGCTTACACCGACAAACAAAGGTAACGAACCTACTGATGTGACTATAGGGATTATGGCAATTGGCCAATTTGCCGAAATGTTGAACTATCCCTTTAATTAGTGGCAAGGTTTCCTGAATCGTCAGTGTGTGCGTCTGTTTGGATGTTTTCTGAAGTTGCAGTCTCGTGGCCACTGTATAAAATCGACAAAATATTTTTATCCTAAAGGAGAACAGACGAACCAATGATGGATAAGAATATAACTCAATAAAACAGTTTTACTTGTTCTGTTTATTATAAGAAATTAAGTAGATAAATTGTGTCTCATGGAAGGTTCTTTTTTCTACACAAGACAAAACTCAGGTGTTTTTGCACGAATATTATTCATAAGCTATAATGTTATTGTAAAATAATCTATAGTTTTAGAATACCATACAATATACACAAAAAGCCAAAAGTAAACTATAATTCACTGAACAATATGTTGCAATCAGTGAAAGTGCATTCAGACAGTGCAGTGCAGTGAACGGAGGACATACTGGGTAGACACTGCAGCTCTCCTCGTCATCGTCGTCCTGCTGCATGCCTGCAACAAATGGAAATGGAATCAAGGCTTTATTTTCTAAATTATTGGAGCAACATTTGATCAAATGTGACCTGGAACCTTAAAGCTCAAAAGCTTAACCTTTGATTAAACTTCTTCTGTGTCATATTTCAATAACCTTCCGGGTGTTATTCTGCTCAGCTGACCAACAGGTCACATAGTAAAATACTAACCACATACACAAGTGAGGAGAAAGAGGTCACAAGCTGAGGGTCTGTAACCTGACACTCCCTCCTGCACTTGTGCACAGCTCTGCTCCACAACATGAAACAACAGTTTAATGCAACTGGGACAAATGTCAGAATGACAGTGGAAGACTGATTTTTTTTTCTACCCGTCCTGATCACAGACCTGTTGGTGACAACAGGGAGCCCGAGGTGGGACTGTCTTGTTGACAGGCAGCAGTGTGGAGTGGGTGAAGTCCAACTAACTCTGCTCTGTACTTTTGATATTTAACCCTTAAGAAGTCAATCTTAGAGACAAAGAGCAGTTAACACTTTAATGTCAACATCAGTCCACGTTTTAACTTTGACCCGTCGCTGCTCTCACTGACTTGACTGCGATCCGCTACACAACAAAAGGACAAATCCAGCGAGAAAAACTATAACCAACACGTCTGCACCTGGGAAACAAACAAACACACATACATAGCCTACACACGAACAGTTATTTCAGAGTTAAACAGTGCGAACAGATTTCCCACGTACCTTTCATAGTGTGTGTGCCTTATAATAGTGTAAAGACTGCACCGTAACAACAATCTGAATGTCCCGTCATACAAAGTAAAACCCTTATCGGCCAAACCGCTCGATGACCCCGCTGTGATGCAAGCATACCGTGTATTTAAAGAGACTCTAGCAGCTGGCTGCAGTGTAGCTCAGTTATTCACCTCAACATCAATTAAACTAATACTGATACGCATCATGTTATTGTTTTGCACATGGGGCGCGTTTACTGATTTATTTTGAAGGGGAATTCGCCTTGTTGGAGTGATCTCTGGCGTAGTGAGCTTGTTGGCCAATCATTGACAGATGATCTCCAGTATGTCGGGTTTTGATTGGAGGACGACGGAGCTTCTCGGCGAATCGCGCGACACTTCATTGGACGGTCTGGGGGACACATTCGCTCGCGTTGGACTGACAAGTGTGCTCAAGGTGAGAAAGGAGCTGGTTTTATAAACAGTGTGAAAAATGAATGACAGCGTTTGGATTGTGAACGTTTAAATGTGTTTATACTGTTGTTTAATAAATCAATAATTAGCCTGCTAGCCGACATTGCTAGTTTAGCACTGAGTGACCGCTAAACTAGCGGTTTAGTTAGCTAGCTAGTAGCATCACAACACTGAAACTGCCTCTGGTTTTCAATTGCTTTAAACGTGGATCGGGTGTTAGTGAATATATTAATGCTGCTGTAGCAAGGATTGTGGGATGGCATTTTCTCTTTTGCTTTCATGAAGGCATTTGTGCGTTTTCCTCTGCTAAAGGAGATAAGATTGTTTCTAGGTTCTTTACCATTTAGAGCAGGGGTCTTCAACGTTTTTTCAGGCCATCGCCCCCCAAACTGATGGAGAGATGAAGCAGGGACCCCCGACTCTATATTTTGTATAAAACTGTATAAAACTTATATCAAACTGGGTCTAGTGCCATGTACCTGTATAAAGCTGTTGAAATAATACACATGTTTGTATATTAAACATGGACAGGGACAGTGAGCAGGGAGCGGTGCTAAACACACCTTGATACCAATGTCGATATCAACAATGTCTGTCAATCGATGATCATGCAGACAAGCTTCTCAAATTGCGTTTTTTATTTGTAACATAAATGTGGAAATGAAAAACTAGGGATCACGGACCCCCTGTTGAACTGGACCAACTAGGACATTCAGTTAAGTTAGGAACCCTCTGCTGTCCTCCTGGGTCAATGAAGGAAGGATGAAGGGAAAGAAGGAAGGAAGAGCATAGGGAAGGAAGGAAAACAGGAAGGACCAAGGGAAAGAAGGAAGGGAAAAAGGAAGGAAAGATAGATGGATTGGGTCAAAATAGAAAGAAGAAGTAAGGATGAAGGGAAGGAAGTGAGGGAGGCAAACAGGATTGTGGAAAGGTGGAGGGAGGGAACAGATCAGGTCAACTGGATCAAAAGACAAAAGAAGAAGAAGAAGTAAGGATGAAAGGAAGGAAAGAGGCAAGGAAAAAAGGAAGGAAGGAGGAAGTGAACAGTTTGGGTCAATTTGACCCAGAAGGACAACAGGAGGGTTAAAAAGACTTTTCCACCATAGTGACTGGGTATTTCTCCCCTCCTCTCGTCTCCACAGGTTTTCTCTGCTCTGGACAGAGAGAATACAGCGGCGCCATGGGCGTGTTATCCAATCTGATGAGAGGTCTGGTCAGAGGAGCAGACAGGATGTCTGAGTTCACCAGCAAGCGTGGGTCGAGGACTCATAACAAAGGCAGGGGCTCGAGACCCACCGGAGTCAGTCTGCCCAGCAAAAAGTTTGTGTCCATCAGGGCCATGATCCCCGAGTTTGTGGTGCCCCACCTGGAGGGGTTCAAACTCAAACCCTACGTCTCATACCGTGCCCCCAAAGGAACGGAGCTTCCGCTGACGGCGCAAAGCGTGTTCGACGAAGTGGTGGCGCCGCAGATCAAGAAAGACTTTGAAGACGGCACTTTCAGCAAAGAACAGCTGGAGAAATATGGATTTGAGCCCACGCAGGCAGGAAAGCTCTTCAAGCTCTATCCAAAGAACTATGTGCGCTAAAGATGTGCTCGGTGCTTCATTTGTGAAGACAGGCACTGAGTGTTTACTGACTGGAGACTGATCACACAGAGGACTAGAGATCACAGCTGTTCATTCCTTACTGTAAACTTCAGTTAAATTATTTGTGCTGATTATCAAGGGTTTATTCACAATAAAATTCACTGCAACGACTACTTTTTTTTTTTATTACACTTTGAACAAATATTCAACTGTCAAGATATGTACTAGTGATCCTAGAAGCTGTCAATGTAGCTGTATTGGTCAGAAAGTGTAAAGATCATAACCAGCAGTAGAAGTGCCTGTGACATATTTCCATATAGTACTGTGATGTAAAGTTTTTCAAAATCACCATGTGGTGAAGGTCACCAGCTCACACTGCCAGGGACACAGAGTCTGAACGAGTGGAGGAAGCGGTTCTCTACAAGGGAACCTTAACACCATGCAGCCTTCATGCAGCTCGTCTGGGCTGGAATCACGTCACCAGCCACAAACTGTCAAAATGTCTCCTGGGTTAGGAAGGAAGGAAAGAAAGAAAGGACAAAGGGAAAGGTGGAAGGGAAATAGGAGGGAAAGGTAGAAGGGGAGAGGGAACAGACTGGGTCAAAAAGGAAGGAAGACGTAAGGAAGGGACAGAAGGAAGGGAAAAGAAGGAAAGAAAGATGGAGGGAGGGAACAGATCAGGTCAATTGGATCAAAAGAATAAGGAAGGATTGAGGAAGTGAAGAGATTGGGTCAATTTGACCCAGAAGGACAACAGGAGGGTTGGAGCACTAAGCACCCAGAAGAGCACAGAGTTGCATATAAGGAGAGTTTCAGTCTGAAACTTTAAGCAGCTATTTGTACATTTTCCTTTTGCTACACAGCTAACGTTAGCATTAAGCATCAAACTTAACCATGCTATGAAATAATAATGGAACGTTACATAAACTACATTCCAGACACGGCTGCTGAGCAGAGTGACTTCAAAAGCAAAAGTAGTTCCGATGTGTCGTAATGTTACATAATTATATATTATTTAATAGCGTGGTGAATGTGCAGGTCACAACTTGTCCATGAGAGCGTTTTGGAGTTGTTGGATTGCGTATTTAGTTTGAGGGAAACAGAAATACCATTTACTTCTGTTGCATAAGATGAGCAGCTGGCGTCTCTGCTCTGCCAATCTCAAAACAGCATGCACCGACAATTTAAGCTCACAAACCTACTACTAAGACTATAGAAATTATGTCAATAGACCAATTTGCCAAAATGTTGAAATATCCCTTTAAGAGTTAGCTGCACAGACAACATTTTATCACCTCTTGTTGAGCTGTTGATGCTAACGCTGGCTACATAACAACAGGGAAAATGTACAAATGGGCCCTTTAATACAGTCATAAGCATTCACACATACTGCATGGGTCCCACTTCATCAACATCACATCAAAAGCCTTTAAAAGCTGTAACAAATGGAGGGGCTGCAGGTGAATGGTTGTACACAGTAGAAGACTACACACAATTTGTGTTTAAATATAAGTTTATAAAAATCAGTATAATTATGAAAATAGAGGGTTTTTTGTTAATTATGACAACTCCAAAGTGACTGGGCCCACGTGATTGCTGGTCTGAATATTCAGCTGTACTTTGGTTGGTTTTAGAATCTGATGGAAGGTGTAGCTGTGAGTCCTTTCAGCCCGTGTCTTCCTCAGGGTCAGCAGCACTGGGGTTCTTGTCGAGCCTCATCCGGAGTCCAGTCCCAGCGCCACACGTGGAGCATGTGGTCGTAGAAGGAGCAGCTCGCGAGCAGACAGGACATAGAGGGGGCGTCGTGGTCAGGGTTGAGGGCGGGGCCTGCGGTGGGAGGGGCGGGCGGCGCTGCGATGCTTTCTGGGATGTATTGTCCGCTGTCGTCCTCCAGCGAGGTGTCGAAGCTGGCGGTGGGAGACTCGTACTGGATCCTCACGTGTCCTCTGCTCTCTGCGAGGGTTTCCTTTGGTTCTGTAGCTTGAGGGGAGCAGGGGAGGGGACTGTCCAGGGACAGCCGGGACCAGTCGGCTCCGTAAGCTAACGAGTTGTGGAGGATGTAGGAGGCTACAACGGGACAAGCTCCTCCGCTTCCACCTGGACAACGACACGGAGGAAACACGGTTACACAGGCAGAAACAAACAGTCCAGATCACATCTGTCTTCTGCACGATTTTTGCACATTTTAAATAACATTATAAATACTACACACAGAAAAAAACATATATAGTTAATTTAACAAAGAAGGTCAAACAAAAACTTGGGCACTGTTTATATAGATTGTGAAAGTAGTATACATACGTAGCAGCAAGAGCTTGGCATTCATTTTTTAATATGCATGTGATACTTAAAGGGGTAGTAGCAATTTTTTTAAAGTGGGGTTGTATGATCTACAAATAGTACTTTAATTGCAGTAGAAGACTCTGCACTCCTCCCGTTAGCAACGCCAGCCCATAGTCCTGCCCAGAGATTTACAACATACAGTGTTGTGAATGGACCCAAAGAAACGGCCTATTTTCCTTAAAGAGGTTTTACCTGAAAAAAATACACAGTTCCATTGTTCGCCATAGTATGATTTTTTCCCAGTCCTTCAAAGTGCAGGAAAAACGCTGTTTTTATTTGGACCTAACCACATCATGTATCCCTCCGGCTCCGCCCAGGGTGAGCACCCATCAATCAGCAGTTGGTTAGGTCCAAATAAAAACACTTTGCACACTGCACTTTGAGGGGCTGGAAAAAATTAAATTATAGTGAACAATGGAATAGTATTTCTGCCTCAATTAAATATTATAGTGAACAATGGAAAAAAGAGTCTTCCCTTCAAATTAAAGTACTAAATACCTCATTTGACACCCGCCTTACAACAGATGAAATTTATAACTCCAGCATATTTTTATGGTGCTTTTCGCTGACATGTTGATTAATGTGCATTGTCCTAATCAAATAAATAAATAAAATAAAGATAAGCTCAAACTATAGATCAAATACTAAGATCAGATACTTAACTACATAGTGTCCATCACTCAGTTAGTCATAAGATTAATAAAAAGCACCAGATACAGCTGAGACCCTGATACATTAGAGTTTGCTTTTTTCCTGCACTGTTTAGTGCAAAGAGTAAATAGTCTCAGAACATTTGAAACTCAGTGTTTCAGTGAAGAAAGGAAGGAACAACAGATGAAATTTATAACTCCAGCATATTTATATGGATGCTTTTCGCTGACATGTTGATTAATGTGCATTGTCCTAATCAAATAAATAAATAAAATAAAGATAAGCTCAAACTATAGATCAAATACTAAGATCAGATACTTAACAAAATGAGCAGCTGGATGATGTCCATCACTCAGTTAGTCATAAGATTAAAAGGAAAAGCACCAGATACAGCTGAGACCCTGATATCATTAGAGTTTTGCCTGGAGGAGCCGGATGTTTTTCCTCGGAGGGGAATAACACTGTTTAGAAATGAACAAAAAGTTAAATAGTCTCAGAACATTTGAAACTCAGTGTTTCAGTGAAGAAAGGAAGGAAGTCAAAAAGAGCCCAGTGTCCTTAAAGCTGCAGTATGCAACAGTTATTTAGTCATGATTGCTGGAACTGTCACTATATTCTGATAGCAGTACATGAAATGGGACAAAATCCTGTAGCTCCGCCTACAGCCTGGAATCATATGCAAAAATCCAACACTCCTGGAGCTGTTCCACCAGCAACAGCAGCTGCCTGTCGAAAACCAATCACAGCCCAAGAGATACTACTTATTTTCACATATTTACTTTTCTTTCTTTTCCTCTTTCCACCTTTTTTTGTTTTATTCTATTTTGTGTTTCTCTGTTTGCCTATTTGTGTCGTGCTGTTGTTTGTTGATCAACTTCGTTGCAGCCTTGTATTATTTGATTATGTGCCCTCGCCATATATTGCACTGTATAAATAAAAATAAATAAATAAATAAAAGCAGCAGGGATATATAAATATATATACACAAAACAAAAATATCTTGCTGTGATTAATAACAGATTTGCAAAGTTCATATTCAGAATAGGGATCAAACACTCACTCAGGGCCTGCTGGCAGTGCAGGATGTGGAAGTCGTTGTGCATGCAGGCTGCAAGCAGCAGGTCCTGATGGGCTGGATGCCACTTCAGCCTCCACACCCCCCCACCCAGGGCGCTCTCACTGAGAGGCTGCCGCATGTTCCTGCCGTCCCACAGCAAAACCTGCTCATCGTAGCTGCAGACAGAGAAGCCGGTGACACAGAGTCAAACACACCAATCAAAGAGGGACAGTAGTTGATAGGAGTCGCCATCACTTAACATCTTACACAGCACTGGGGTAACAGCACATAGCTCACTGGGAAATTTACCTGCCTGTAGCCAAGATGTGTTCCCGATGCGGGCTGCTCTGAATGCTGCACACGCCCATCGAGTGCCTGCAGAGGAACAGACCAGAAATCATCGCAGGCCTTCACATAAATGGACAGTCCAGTGGAATGAATCGTTACTCACCTTTTACTGGTCATGGTGGGGCAGGAGGGACCCACTCTGAGATCCCAGCCTTTCAGTTTGCAGTCGTCACCACCTGCTCAGGAAGACACACGGTTTAGAAGAAACTCAAACTATCAACACAGTTGTTCCAGAAGACAAAGACAAACTATGTGTGTGCGCACACTTCTACAGAGAAACACAAGGGCTGATGGGAAACAGGGACAGGCAAGAACTGCTGCTACAGTGCATGTCAACAGGACAGGATGGTATATGACATTTTAATGATACAATTACCATCAAATGCACAGTATCTAGAAAAATAAATAATATACTAGAAGCAGTACATTGTGCTCACACAATAGTGCTCACTGTTGTTGACTCTGTGACTCCTGCTCTTTGACATTCAGCCACAGTGGCCTGTGCTGCTGGTGCTACTAACCTAGTTATTATTCCAAACCATTTGTGAACAGTCCATTTAGTTTCTAGATAACTATTTACACACTCGCCATATGTAAGGAAATGACGAAGGAAAGGAAACAACAACCTGCTGCACAAGAATGTATGTACACGTGCATCTCAATAAATTAGAATAGTAATTCAATTCAAATAGGGTTGAAACACATTTATAATATAGACTCATTAAACACAGACTAAAATATTTCATGTCTTTGTCTTGGAATGATTATGTCTTAGGTTTAATGACAACCCAAAATTCAGTATGTGAAAAGGTTCACTTGGTTAACTCCAAACACCTGCAAAGGTTCCTGAGTCTGTAAATGGTCTCTTGGTCTGTCTTTACACTACAAGGTTCAAGTGGCCCAATTCTGATTTTTTCCTCTCAAGTGGCAGAGATCCGATCTGTAGCATGAACAGGTAAACGTGGAATAGCTGTCCTGGAATTGGATATTGTCAGATCAGAATCAGGCCCTGTCATATTTGAAAATAAATCAGATACAAATCAGATATCTAATACATCTGTAGTCCAATCAGACAGATCAGATCTTTCCTGGCAGTGCGTGTTGTATGTTTTTATTTTCTTTAACGGCACGTCAGGACAGGCTGACTTTTCCTCGCTCGTTCGCATTGCTGTCACATCGCTGTATGTCAGGACGGGGTGTAATGCAGATATCAGTTATAGGTTATTTCTGATAGAACATCAGATATAGGCAACAAATGGGACTGGGCATCAAGGCCTGTAGTGTAAAGACGGCCTTAGTCTGGTTCAGTAGCTCCACTGTCATGGAGAAGACTGCTGACCTCCATCAGATTCTACTGATGTTGTTTGTTTTGTAAAATGCAATACAATGGATTGAGTGGAATATCTGGCAGGCAGGCTGTTACCAGAGTAGATGAGCTGTGTGTCCCAGTAGGAGAAGGCTGAGATCCAGGCCTCAAAGTCGTGGGCCTTCCACTGCGTCACGGTGCTCAGAGCGCCGTCCGCCAGAGACAGCACGCTCACACATCCAGCAGAGTCGCTGCACACCACACGCACGTCGCTGCTGCTGACACAGACAGACACACGTCACATGACCACGGTCAGTCTTCGTCCAAACTGTTGTTCTGGCTCCAGACGACGCCGATTATCTCACCTGTCCATCCTTCCGGTGGACCAATCCAAAGACAGAGCCAGCCGCTCCGCCCCCACCTCCAAACTGCTCAGAGTCTGCAGGCTGCGGCTACCTTCCTACTGGATACACACATCTTTGAGTGCACATCAGCTACCACAGCAGACACACCCTAACACACACATCCTGCACTGGCCAGACCTCATCGGTTTAAACCTCCAGTCAACTAACCCTTCATCTCTCATTCCTGTGAGCAACCATAACAATACTCCTGACTGCTGAGCCTGTACTAGGAAGCAGGATTTGAGCTTAATGTGGTAACTTTCCATGTGTAGTAACTCAATACCTTGTTGATAGTTGTTGTAGTGTTGATAGCTGTTGTATTATGTGATGCCTGAATAAAGAATTTCAATCATCAATATGTTCATACACAAATACAAATTCTATACAGCATTAGAACAATTTGATGTCTCCACCACTGACTCTTTAGACATGTACTTATTTATAACCAAAAGACAATTCGATATAGCATATTGTATATATTGTAGCTGCTTTGTTCCATAATAACAGACAGGATTCACAAACAACACCTGTGTTTAAGAGACATTCAGTATAATCTATGTTGTACCTCAGCAGGTGCAGGTCTACAAGACAATGGCACATGACTGACTGGATGGAAACTAAAGTTTTCAACTGAAAAACCTTGGAGACCAATGATATATTAAATTACTGTATGTCCTGCCTGTCAGAAACTGTGCATGCTGACTGTGTAAAGAAAAAGACATGAATGGCTGACCTGACCATCTGACATAGAATACAGCTGCAGCTCCCCTGTAGCAGCTGCTATGCCCAGCAACGCCTTCCCAGACACCGGCACATGGCACCTGAGAACATGTGAGAAAGTCAGTGATACAGATTAGATAAAATAACAACAACCACACAGTGAAAGCTGCTTTCTTACCATTTCATATCTAAGATGGCCACCGTATCAATGCGCTGCAGCTCAGTGAGAGGAGGACCCATCGATTTCTCTCGGGAAAAGTCAAAGAGGTACAAACGACCGGTCCGGCTGGGGGCGGCATCCTCTACCCCTGTCTGCAGGGGAACATGTTGGAGAGAAGCAGCTTCATGAAGATGCAGAGATTTAAGTCACAAACACTCATGAGACACAAAAAACACTGAAGTTGTTTTAATCCACGACGACAACGAGTTTCGTAGTATTTCGGCTCTAAAAGAATGAATCTAAAGATTTTCTTTTGAATGTCTCCTGTTTTGCAGTAGTTGTGTCTCTCGTCACAGCAGTGTATAATGGGAGCAGACCGATCTTAGGCCGTTTAGATCCCACAAAACCACTTTTTTCCCCCAGATGGCTTCAAACATACACCGAGGGGTTTGTTGACTTCAAGAAAGCCGACATGTTTGTAAACGGAGCTGTAATACAAAGTCTCGCCAAGTCCTGCGTGATCTCACAAAGTCTCACGCAAGAGTTGAGTCGACCGTCTCAGTATGTTTACAGGTTGTCTGAAGCTCCCATTTGTTTTATCAACACAGGAATATCAACTCAGAGCCACAACGTCTTCGTAGCAGTAAGAGTAAGTCTGGATATTGTTTATTTTGCCTGTAAACATACTGAGCCTCAACTTGACTCTTGCATGAGACTTTGTATACAAAGACGTCAGCTTTTCTTGAAGTAAACAAAGCCCTCAGTCTATGTTTAAAGCTATATGACGCTGTCTGTGGGATGTAAACAGCCCTAAGAATGGTCTGCTCCCATGCTGCTGTGATGATGCAGGGACAGACACAACTACTGCATAACAGACATTAAAAAGAAAATCTGTTTAGATTCATTCTTTTAGACCTAAAATACTAGGAAACTATAACCCCAGGTTGAATTTGCACGGAATTATCCTTTAACTATAGGAATTTACAACACAGTTTAGTCTGAAAAAGGTTCATCCTGTCATCCTGTCGTCCTCTTTCCTGTGGTTTAAGGGATAGTTCACCTAAATTCAAATTTCACCCATTATCTACTCTCCCTCATGTCGACTAAGAGCTGTGAGCATTTTCAGAGTCCTCTCTGAGTTACGGCGGGGGGGGGGGGGTCCATGCAGCAGTATTTGTCCATATTATGGTTGTGAATGGCTGTGAAAAGACACACCAAAAAACATCCAAATACCAGTCAGTCAAAATCACGCGAGATTTGCACTGACACAGGAAGAGCAGTGAACTGAGACACTGGGAGCTTCCGCTGTAAACAAGTTTAAAATATAGACTTGTTTCATTTTTTTGTGTGTCTTTTTGGACGAAGAAAAGTGGTATCCATATATGGACAAATACTGCTGCGCAGACCCCCCGCACCTAGGGAGAAGGCACGGAGGACTCTCCCAGCCTTTAGTCAACATGAGGGTAAGTAGATGAGTGAAACTTGAATTTTGGGTGAACTATCCCTTTAGTACAGTCAGGGTTCAGTACCACTAATGTACTTTAACAGGTTGCCACAAACTAAAAATACAGAGACTAACTACTTCAAAGAATAATTCACTTATTATAACGAGAATATGCTGACGTCAATAAAAATATCCACCACACCTGACTGTTTAGTGGCTGCTTTTAATCACACTATAAAACATGCCGACATTAAACTGAGGTTCAATGACATGTGACAGGTGATGGATGGGTGTTTGGGGGGGTGCTGCTGTGTAACCTCACCCCTTTCTGTAGCTGGTATGTCCCGCAGGCCAGGATACTGTGGTTGGGAGCAACAGGACACCACTCCACCGTGTCAGCGCTCTGCTCCGTGTCAAACACTTGTAGACTGCGGGTCCTCGACTTCCAAGCCATGGCCAGCTGCTCCGCATAACATCACCGCGCTGGTGCTGCCTGCAGCTGAAAACACAGTCCCCGGAAGTGAACCCACATAAGTCCGGATAAGCCATAAGTAGCACGTCCATCCTCAGCCAGTGTGTTATCTAGCTAACTTTCTGTAGGCTAACTGAGCTAACCGAGTCTGTTTGGCAGCTAGCTAGCTAGCGAGCAAAGCTATAATTAACTGGCTGCAGCGCGCGGTCGTTTCAGACGCTGAGCGGGCTTTTAAATGCGTAGCTCAAATGTCCGGAGTTAAAGTCACGTTTATTTAATACAAAGCAAACACACAACTCGTCGTTATCAACAAAACTCACATGGAAGTCAGCCCGGTGGAGTCCCCCGCACTGCTCGAGAGTAGTGACGGCAGGTCACGTGACCAATTAAAGCCCACGTCATGAATGAGCGCTCCAGCTCCAGCAGCAGGGTTGCCTTTTTTTTAATTGTCATAAACAACGTACAACAATGAATATGTGGGGTGAGGGGGTTACATAAGATAGGGTGATATAGTGAAGGGGAAAAAAGATACAAAGTTAGACAAATAAAATAATTTCAAAAACATGAAAACTTTCAGATTGACTAATTATTTTTGATGTATTGTTTGATTTCCTTTTTGACATGGTGAATACAAAGAGTTTGATTTGTGAATTTCCAGTTGTGGACATGAGCTTTGGCTAAGAATAATATTAAGTTGATTATGGGAGGACGGAACTGAAAAGAAACCAAACAATCTACATGTCAATGTGTTGACAAATGAAAGTGGTTACATTTTTTCAAAAGATCTGCAGGAGAGGACATGACCAGAAAAGATGCTGAAGATCTTCTGGAGCCTGTTTACAGAAGGAGCAGAGTTCGCTGATGTCTTTTTTTAAATAGATTGTTTGTAATTAAATATTTAGGGGAGGGACCATATGTTTTTCCAGATCAGGTTTATAAATATAGCCTACCATTCCAGTATGATACAACACAGGGAGTGCTACTGATGTTTTCTTTTTAAAATAATGCCCGTACAGTATGGTTGTTGTTGTTTGTTGTTGAGAAGCAGATTCGAGCACGGTGACATCTCGCCATGGATGTAGGAGGCTGTGACCAGAAAAGGATGAGTCAGAGACGAGTCATAGCCTACTCCTCCTCCGAATTTACGCACACCACGTTAAGTAATGAAAAGTTGAGACCGATGATGAGACAGACCTACCGGGGATTTCTATGAGCTGGTTCACTACTCAATTGCTCGTTAGGCTGCTCAGTTTTCTCAGTATGATGGTTCAATGAGTCAATCGCTCTTTACTACTAGAATGCAAAGGGGATTTTCCCATAGCAAACAGCATCCAAATATCTATACTTGTGATTGTAGTATGTTCTAGACTCTGTGAGTGCAGAGAAACAATCTACACTATACATCTGAAATATCTCCAGTAGTTGACAGTGATGGAACAGGTTCTTGTCTCAGGAGAGTTGGCTATTAGAGTAAAATTACTGCCTAACATAATGTTGGTGGTCCTGCTCTGAACCTCTAATACAGTATACACTCAATACAATATAAAAGATTTCACCTTTCCAGCCAGTAATGTTCATCTATGTTCATGTGACAGAGTTACACGCCTACATTGACACATTGGAAATTCTCCACTGCATGAACACTGTAAAAACCCCAAACAAAAAAAAAAACACATGAGTTTTCATGAATCCCCTTTGCAGGTTGTTGTGTTTTTTTGTCACTCCATTGTTTCAAGGTACCTTTAATTTTTTTTGCCTGGGACTCTCCCATTGGATCGATAAAGGGCTCCCGCTGCTTTTCATGAGGATAATGAACTTTGGATTTTTGAAGGAAAAAAAGGTTTCAGACATTCTATTGTACACCTTTCCTTCCATCAGGCCTGACCCTGCCACACAGTAGACAACTAGGTGAGGGGTTCCACACTGCTGCTGTTGACATTCGGGGGGGGGGGGGGTCCACGCAGTAGTATTTGTCCATATAATGGTAGTCAATGGACGCCAACTTTCTTGGTCCAAAAAGACACACCAAAAAACATCCAAATACCTCCATACTGTTCGTCTGTAATGTCCCTCTTGTATTGAAGCCCCCACATGAGAAATTGTTCGGTCAGTACAAATCAGGAAAAAATTAATAAGGAAGAGCAGTCTGAGACATATTTACAAACAAGCTTAAAATTAGACTTTTTAGAACAATTTCTCAGTGTCTCAGTTCACTGCTCTTCCTGGTCGGCGGAACAATTTCTCCATTATTAATATCCATTCACAACCATTAGGCTATATGGACAAATACTGCTGCGTGGACCCCCCCGTAACTCAGAGAAGGAACAAAGGACTCTGAAAATTCTCACAGCTCTTAGTCGACATGAGGGTGAGTAGATAATGAGTGAAATTTAAATTTTGGCCGAACTATCCCTTTAAAACAGCTACAGCAGCAACTGTACCAGTTTATCCTATAGGGGAGTTTTGGCCTCTAATCCTAACTTCAACCTCAACCAGGGCCGTTGCTAGGAATTCTGGGGCCCCTGATTTTTCCACTTTTTTTCTTAGACTATGTATTATCATGTTTTTTTTAGCCAACCTACTTTGTTTTGATGCTAATGCAGCATTACTATGAGTATCAGTCAGGGTCTTATGCAGAATAATTCCGTCATACAAAGATTACTGGGGTTTTTTGTGGGCCCTACTGGGTGCTGGGCCCCTATCATCACCTTTCTCCCCTACACAACGGCCCTGACCTCAACTGAACCTTTTTTTTTTAAATTACAGCATAATTAATTTTGAATAAGCTATAGATTTTGAATAATTGAATGCATTTCTTACAAAAATGTTTGCTTTCAGTCTATTCAGCTGTAACTGAAATATGTTTTTGATTAAGTAGGCTACATCCTCTTGCTCTCAACCCCATATCAGTGTAACTCTATCAGCCTTGTGGGATATTTTGCATCATGAAGGTTTCTCAGCTTCACAGCTGTTGATGACTGTGGCCTGTTTGGGCACAGATTTTTATTTCTGAACCTACATCTTCTCTAAATATAAACAGGGTGTCAAAAACATGTGTCGTTTGACTGTTGTGTTCTTCTGCACTACTTTCTCAGTCATAAAAATTTCCGCGTTGCTTGTACTGATAATGAGGAAGTGAGAAGTGCTGCTGAAAGCCCCAAAGAGCTGCAGAGTCCACAGCATTATGAGAGGGGAAGTGTGAGCAAGCAGCACGGACTGAGACGGAGACAAAAAAGTTACTCTTCTAAACAGGTAAGACAGACGCTTTATTTCTACTTCTACTTTTATTTAAAAACTTTGTTAAAAGAAGATCATCTTCTACTTGTGGTAGATTCTTCTTCTTCTCCCCAACATTATAGGTTAAGAGAACACTTTTGGTTAAAGAAAATAATAAGCAATAAGCAGAAAACTAAAAAAAAAAAAAAAAACCAATACAGTCAGATGTGTCATTCAAAGTAACACCTTTGTAAAAATAAGTTCGTTAACTTAAAAACACTTTAAAATGAACAATAAAACTTTATTTATCTCTATTACAGCACATATCAATTGTAAATAGATTACATAAAATGTGATGTTTGATACACAATGAGATGAATATAGATACACAGATATATAGATATAGAGTTTATGGCTTAAACATGTGTTATTTGGTCATTAGTTAAGAGTTTTATTTTTTAAACTCAGAAGTGTTCTTTTTATATTTTGAGGAAGTTACAGTATTTCCACAGCCGCCCAATCCCCTGTGATGTCATCGGCAACATGTCAACTACCAACTTCACAATTGACACTGTGGTTAACAGACAGTACTTAGATGCACTGTGTCGGTAAACTGAAACCAAACACAGGAAGTGAGATGTTTCACCAACGTTCCCCCGTAAGTGTGACTGGAGACCCCCAACACCCCCACCCTTAACTGTCGGTTCTTCACCTATTGAATCAATATGAAAATGGAAATATGATGGTAGAATTGTTGTTTGTTTGTCGTTCCAGGTCTGATCAGAGGTGTTGCACCATGGCTCAAGGCTGCCTCAAGTGTTTAAAGTACACCATGTGTGTCGCCAACTTCCTGTGTTTTGTACGTATGTCTCAGTCATCCTCTGTCTGGCTCAGAGATGAGCCAGCGTCTATTTTTATCAAGTGCAGAAGGGGCATGTGGAGAGGTTATGATAGGCCTTCAGCTCAGCCAGCAGCATCACTCATGATGATACACATAGCAACAAACAAGCCTCTTCATGGTTTTTTCCTTGATATACTTTTTATTGCAAGGTGCACAATGTTACTAACAAAGCAATCATGGTTTTACAAGTTTTTTTGATAACACTTTACTTGACGTCTATCTCTATAACACCTTATAACCATACTTATAATGAGTTATAATGCAGTTATATCACTGTATAACTATAGTTATAAACATTCATAAATGATCATAATGCTTTATAACAATAATCATAACACACTATAAAGCATTTTATCCTGACTTATAAGGTCAGGGATTATAATACGTTATAATTGTTAGTAACTCACTAGTCTGACCTAACGGAAGTGCGTTGCTGCGATTAGCCTCTGATTGGTTGGAATGAGCCACCCGGCGGAAGTCCCGCCTCCGTGTTGCAGCTTTCACAGTCCGCCCGGTAAAGGGAAACATCAACAAACAACAACAGGACTGTCCCAGCCTGGTCTAATTATGATACTTTAGTGTACCATTAGGCCCCAAAGCCCCAGTATGAAGCAGAAGAGAGCTGGATAGATGGTCTAAGTGGTCATGTCGCACCAGGATGACCTGGTGTTAACTTGAACTTAAACAACAGGAGGCTACAATGGATTTACATATTGACGATAAGCAGGTCAGTTGTATGAACCTGCCTGTGTGTGTCTCTTCCTATCAGATGTGTGGCGCTGCCGTCCTGGGCCTGGGTGTGTACATGTCCGTGAATTTCAAGATGGCCGCCCTCACCCCATCCCTGGCCAGCTTGAACTTTGCCAACATCCTGCTGATCTGTGGCATCATCATCACCTGCGTGGCCTTCCTGGGATTCATGGGCGCCCTGAAGGAGAACCGCTGTCTCCTGCTGACGGTACGATGGGATGTTACATCACATTCTGATTCTTACTCGTATCTCTCTTTAAGGGGAGACACTACAGGTGAATAGGGTAAAGATTTGAAATAATAGACATCACCATGAAACTTCACAAGTTTATCACTTGATCACTGGATATCTCTTTTTATCACTCTGTAAATGAGAAAATACTGTCACCAGCCCTAGAAAAATCAAATTTCGCCCTGTTTTTAGGAATAAAATGTTGTATAAATCAGGCTGTGAATAATATATCAACAATCCGCTCTGTAAAAACCTTCAGAATACAGACAGCAATAAAACTGGAAGGTTTGGTGACTGTAAGTGCTGCTGCTGGAGACTTTGGGTCCAGAGTCTGAGGAAAAACTAATTTTGAGAAAACAGCCTTTAAAGACTTGGACTGTAAAATTCCATAGATTGTTAATGTAAATTGTACTTTTTATGATTAGTTGCAGATATGGAGGAAATGACCATTTTTGGGTCAGACAACACACACAGCACAGTATGTGACAGTAGCATGATCGCTTTTGGTGAATTAAGGATAAATCTACAACCATTATACCATACTGTACTTTTCTGAAAGAATATGGAAAAATAGCCCAAAATCTCAAAATTGATCAATGCATGAAAAAGAGTGTCTCGCCTTAATAACTGATCCAGGAACAAACTGGTGTGATTTCTATGGAGGTGAGTGGAGGTTTCGAAAAGAAACTTTTTCTTTGGCCAATGTAGAGCATGATTTGAAGATGTTACCTCCACATCTGGATCATGTCTGATGAGCACACACTGAAAATCCTCCAGCTGTATTTTCTCTTGTGCTTTTGATTGTTTAAAATTTTATTTTTCCATTTTGTGAGCAACAGAAAAAGAAATTTTGTTTATCTCACTGGAAGAGAGAAGAAATCTTAAAACCTGAAATATACCGACAGAAAAGAAATAAACATTGTAGTTAAAGTTAGGGTCAGTCAGATTTAACACCACCACCAGCTTTGTACCAAAAACCAAAAGTGAACTGAAAGTGAAAGAAACATGTCAGTCAAGATGAAATTATGTCTTGGTCAGTGTTGTTGTAATGAACAGTTCCCAGATGAACTGTTGTCAGAGGAACTATGTGTGTGTGATATATATATAGTCATGGATGTCTTCTAGATAGGTCTAAGATAGGACTGACTGTCCCCCAGCCTCAGATCTGCTTTGTCTTAGTTAGCACATGTTAGCATGCCATCACTCAAAGTTAGTGAGTACCATAATATGTCCAAGTTTCGGCTCAGTATGCCATGCACAAGTACTAGTATAGTGTTTTTCAACCTTGGGGTGGGACCCTATGTGGGGTCGCCTGGAATTCAAATGGGGTCACCTGAAATGTCTATAATTGATTTTCTTTTTTCTTTTTTTTTAATTACTGATCTCTTTTTTGAACTAATTATTATTCTTTTTGAAATTATGATTTAAAAACACTACACACAATCATAAACACCTGTATTCTCCACTTTGACTTTCTCAAATATAAATCGAGTTCAAATAAAATCCAGCACATAAAAATATCTAGGGTGGTGTCTTGACTGATGCAATGATGCAGTGAGGTGACAAACTTCTGCTTTTCTGGAAAACAAACATCTGAGGCCTCCTCTGCTGCGTAGAACTCAACACATTGAGGAGCCACCTTTGCTCAGTCTGGCCTGATTGGTTTGCAAGTGTAAACAAAGCTAAAGGTGGTTTGATTTAAGATAGTTAACATTCTTAACTCTTAACCCTAAACATGGTCGTGCATGAGCCACCAGGTTCCCAGATCTCAACTGATCTCAAAAACAACCAATATAAGTTCCTGAATTGCCCTTTAATTTCTATACTGTGTGCGATGTCTGGATGTAAACTGACTGAGCTCAGATGTCACAAACTGGTTCAAACTTCTCTTTTTTTGCACAGTTTTTCCTGCTGCTGTTCATCCTGATGTTGGTGGAGCTGTCTGCAGCATGCATCCTGCTCATGAAGGAGGAGGAGGTACAGTAGGGCTTTATCCTTCGCTTCTCAGTTGTGAACACACACACACACACACACATGCAGTGCAGACAAAGTCTCATCTCTCTGTTCAGCTCGGCACATGGCTGAAGGACGATCTCAAAAAGGGTTTAGCCGGAGCAAAAGGACCGGCTGCAAATTCATCCAATCTACAGAGTGAGTGGGACTTTCTTCAAACTCAGGTAAGTCAGAGACGTGTTGGCCGCTCACATGCACCTGACCGCCATGGTTTAAAGTGACAGTTCACCCAAAATTCTAACTTTACTCATTATCTACTCACCCTCATGTCAACTAAGTGTTGGGAGAAGTTTCAGAGTACATATGACGGTCGCAAACAGGGCTTACTTTTCTTCGTCCAAAAAGACACACCAAAAAACATCCAAATACCTCATGTGGGGGCTTCAATACAAGAGGGACATTACAGACGAGCAGTGTGGAGGTATTTGGATGTTTTTTGGTGTGTCTTTTTGGACGAAGAAAAGTGAGACTCGTTCGCTACCATCATATGGACATGCAGCGCTGCACGGAGCACCGCTGTAACTCCAAAAAAGGGCCCGAAGGACCCTGAAACTTCTCCCAACCCTTAGCCAACATGAGGGTGAGTGAAATTTGAATTTTGGGTGAACTATAACTTTAACATGTTCATTCTTTCTGTTTGTGCTTCAGCTTCAGTGCTGTGGGATCCATAATTCGACAGACTGGGGGCAGAAGGTGCCCGGCTCTTGCTGTGAGAAGGCCTGTGACACAGCTCCGATGTACTGGAAGCAGGTAGACACAGTGGTTTCACTGGAGAAGAGTCCAACTCTGGGTTTGGTCTGTTGGTTTGGTTCATCTCACACGTTTGCTCTCCGTTTTTCAGGGATGCTTGGACAAACTTGTGCGCTTCTTTGAGGACAATTTCCTGTACACCGGGATTTCTGTCATCGTCCTCTGCATTATCGAGGTAAACCGATGGTGGAGCCACATAATCACTGCGCACACTTACAACACAACATGCTACAGTAGTATTGTACATCACTTTTGTCATGTCGCCCTGGAAACACTTCCATTGCGTTGTGAGTCTTGGCACAGCACGTTTTGTCAAACTGATGAATTTTCTCAATAAGTTTGTTTATTTTCATGAGTGGTTTTAATCCTATTTAAAGGGATAGTTCAACATTTTGGCAAATTGGCCCATTGCCATTATCGTTATAGTCATAGCAGTAGGTTCATTACCTTTAATTGTACTTTGCACAACCACCACGCTATGAGATAATAACGGAATGAAACGAAACGGAGCCGTTTTCGAGGTGAATACAGGGTAGGCCTAGCCTAAATACGGACTGCTTGCTGAAAAACTGTCCCTGAACGCAACGCGCATCAGCGGTTTTGCATGTATTTACCTCGAAAACGGCTCCGTTTCGTATCGTTCCGTTATTATCTCTCACAACTTGTCTACAGAAGCGCTGTGGAGTTTTGGGATGTTGTATTTGATGAGTTTAATGAGGGAAACCAAGAAATTCCCTTAGCCTCCATAGCATAGCTCTGAGCAGCCTGCAGCTGCACTCCGCCGTACTGAAAATAGTTTACACCTACAATTAAAGGTAACGAACCTACTGCTATGACTATAGCGATTATGGCAATGGGCCAATTTGCCAAAATGTTGAACTATCCCTTTAAATCTATACTTTTCACAAGGCCGTTGCCAGGAATTCTGGGGCCCCTGGATGTATTATCATTTTTTATTTAGCCTACTTTGTTTTGATGCTAATGCAGCATTACTATGAGTATTAGTGGGTCTTATGCAGAATAATTCAGTCATACAAAGATTAGACTATTGGGGTTTTTTGTGGGCCCTATGGGCGCTGGGCCCCTAGAATTATCATCACCTTTCTCCCCTATACAACGGCCCCGACTCCTCATGCACTGTTTGCCAAACTTCACAATTTGGAATCAAGTTCCACAAACCTTGATTTTTAAATTTCTACATAATAGCAAATTATTATTATTAAAGGACAATTCCAGGCGAATTCAACTTGGGGCTGTATGTTCCTATCATTTTAGGTCTAAAAGAAGGAATCTGAAGATTTTCAGTTTAATGTCTCCTGTTTTGCGGTAGTTGTGTCTGTCCCTGCATCGCCATGGCAGCAATGAATGGGAGCAGATGCAAGTTCTGCTGCTTAGGCTGTTTACATCCCTCAAAGCCACAGACAGCGTCAGATGGCGACTCAAACATGCACCAGAAGTTTATTTACTTCAAGCAAGCCGACATGTTTGTAAAACTAGATCTAATTCAAAGTCTCCCAGAGTCTCGCACGAGAGTGCTCGGTGTGTTCAGGTGCAGTTGGAGCTCCCCTTTGTGTTATAAACACAGGAATATCAACTCTTGACTTGCTTCAAGTGTACATTTTTTTCAACAGACAGCATCAGGTGGCGACTCAAACATGCGCCGGTAAGTTTTTTTTACTTGAAGCAAGTCAAGAGTTGATATTCCTGTGTTTATGACACAAACGGTAGCTCCAACTGCACCTGAACACACCAAGCACGGCAGCAGGGTCTTGTGCAAGACTCCGGGAGACTTTGAATTAGATCTAGTTTTACAAACATGTTGACTTGCTCTAAGTAAATAAACCTCTCGGTGCGTGTTTGAATCGCCATCTGACGCTGTCTGTGAAAAAAAATTGTGGCTTTGAGGGATGTAAACAGCCTAAGCAGCGGAAATGGCATCCACTCCCATTTACAGTATTGCTGCCGTAGCGATGCGGGAACAGAGACAACTACCGCAAAACAGGAGACATTAAACTGAAAATCTTCAGATTCCTTCTTATACTGTAGACCTAAAATGACAGGAATATACACCCCTGAGTTGAATTCGCCTGGAATTGTCCTTTAAGCATCTGTCCATACAGAAGTGATCATCAGTCTAAAGTTCTGTCTCTGTTCCGTCTTCTTTATAATAACACTGCTCTCTTGTTGTTACAGGTTTTGGGAATGTGCTTTGCCATGACGCTCTTCTGCCACATCAGTCGATCTGGACTGGGCTACAAGTTATAGACCACTGTGGCCTGTGGGGCAAATATGGGTCTTCCACTGAAATGAGGTCACAACATGAAAACTTCAGATTTACCTTTCACTGTTTGCATTGTGTTTTCCACAAATCTAATGTAAGCAACAATGTAAATAATAGTCTGTTGATCAAAAGGTAAAAAAAAAAGAACGAAAGCGAAAACAGATATATTTATGGGTTGTTTTTTTGATATACATCTCACTTGATGCTGGCTTGTTGTGGAACTTTCCAAACATTAGCCCACAATTAACCCCGACTGGTTCATACACAGTTCACCCTTTGTCTGAGGAGTTAGGAGATTATTACAGGGTCCCCACTCTTCTCTTGAAATCGTTTTCCAGACTTTTCCAGGACATTTTCAGACACATGCACTGATTCATCCCTGTCCCGTTCAAGCTTTGGAGAAGTGTTCTTTTTAACAATGATACCTTATTGTGTACATTTAACCAGGTTGTTCCTGTGTTTATTCCCCTCCCTCATTTTCTCTCCCAGAAGTCTGATTTAACAATGTGCAGTCTATGGCTCTAATTTATGAATCTCTTGAATGCTTAGAAATTATGACACAAACGTTTTTTTTTTTTGTTTTTTTTTCACGAAATCCTTTACTAAGTCTGAAAAGGTCAAATAGAGCTTTGGTAGCTGATGTCATGATGTGATAAATAATTTTCCAGGCCATTTGACTAGTTTTTCTCATTTTCCATGTGTTTTTCATGGCTGGAAAATTGGTTTTCCAAATTTCCAGGTTTTCCAGATTCTCCAGGACGCGTGGGAACCCTGTATTATTGTACAGTTCTAGTTCTGTCCTTTAAAATTCAGATTACTACTCTGTTCACGTTTCAAGTTTCTTTCATGTAAATTTTTCCATGTTACTGTAACATAACTTTCTTCCACAAACTATTTACTGACAACTTTTAGAAGTCCTATGATGTCCCAATAAAGTATTACTTTTTAAAATGCCACAGTATCCTCCATTTTGACTCTCTTCATGTTCTCAGATAATCATTTCCTGTCTTTTACTTGCAATGTAACCACTTCCTTTTTTGACCGTGCTCAACCATCAACCAGTTCCTCTAAAAACTGACAGCTGTGTTGCTTTGTTATGGGAGGCAGCGAGAGTCTTTTGTGTAAAAGCTCCATGGGTTACCATCAAGAAACTCCACACAACCTGTGAACATTGTCCCCCAATCTCACACAAAACTCACACACTCCATGTGACGGACAGAAAGACAAGAACCAGCGTGTAACACAGGAGAATTTATTTATTTAAAGAATAAATCCTGCATCAATAGTTTAAGACAAAAAAACTAAAAAAATACTAAGATTTCCTTTACACTTTAAAATAATTTTGTTCTTTTCGAAACCAACACACAAAAATAGAAACAAGTACAATTTTTGTAATTAAAAAAATGTAACTGTACACAGCAGAATATACCATTTATTGCAAACTGAATAACCCTGACACCTCATAAACTATTAACACAAGTATTGTAATTCACCTACAGATATGAAAAGACAAAAAAAACAACAACACATCTACTCCGATACAGCTCTCTCATCCCCTTCTGTTCTGAGACAAACAGCTGCGTTAAGACTGGTATTTCCCCCATGTGTGCCCCTCCCTGTACAAGTCTCCAGAGGCAGGACAGTGTCTTGTGTGTGTCATGAAGTGATTCAGGTGCACTGAACTTCCAGTAACTCCTACTTTATAAAACACATGAGCACAGTCCTCTCTGACGGCCTTTAAAGTCATACACCAATTTTTTTTTTTTCATGTCTTGTCTCACTCCTGAGTCCATGACCAGCAGATAGACACCATCCTTTCCACTGTGTGTGCAGTAACAAGGGAGATAGAGCTGTATCGCCCGTAATTAGCTTAGCTCAAACACTGGAAGTGTATGGGTAGTGTTAGCCTGCCTCCTACCCAAGTAACTCTGTAAATATATCACTTTATCAACATTTCAAACATTTTTAGGCAAGAAAGTAGCCGTTTAGATCAGCAGTGTGTCATTAATTTGTCTAAATACCAGCTGTTTACAATTTTGTTCGGACGAATTTGGCGCTACTCAAGCTAGCCGTTGTGACCAACGCACTTCTGGTTACTTTAACAAAATAAAACACCCGTTGCCCTTTACATTCAGAAGTGTTTTTACTTTGAAATAGGAAGCTAACCTACCCTCGATGTAGCTAGCTTGAACCAAAATAAAGCGTCTTTGCTTGAACCCTCCGTTTTGACCGACCTTGTCCCGTTACCGGAATTTGTCAGCTCAAGATGCCTTACCGGAGAGTTTTGTCAGCTCTGAGACGAAGATCAGTCTGTTAAGAGTTGTTGAAGAGTGTCTCTGATGACTTTAGGTGGAGGCAGGCTAACACTAACTATACACTTCCAGCGTTTGAGCTAAGCTAATTATGGGCGGTACAGGCTCTCCCACGTTACTGCACACACAGTTGAAAGGATGGTGTCTAGCTGCTTGTCATGGACTCGGGAATGAGGCAAAGCATGAAAAAAAAAAAGTTGGCATATCCCTTTAACAGTCCACAGAAAACTGAGTTGGAATAGACGGACTCGTCTGTTACAGCAAGTCCCTCAGAGTGGCGATGCAAGCTATTTGTAAAACATTCCTGTTGTTGAGCGATGGAAGGGTTAAAAAAAAGAAGAAAAAGACATTCTGCCCTCGCTATTGCTCAAAGGTTTTATGAAGCAGCTTGTTGAGAACAGGTTGATTTGTTCCGCTCAGCAGCCAGGAGGCCATTCAAAATACTTAGAAGCTACTCTTAAATATCACAGGACGAGGCTCAAGTTTAAACACACGACTGAAATAACACGGTACTTTTACAGTATTCTGAAGTGTTGCCATTCATAAACGCTATTGTAGTGAAACCCTATGAACAAGACGTTGCTAGAAAGTTTGATAACTACTTTGTGCTGAAGATGTTTGAAGGTGCTGCATTGTATGTTTTTCCTCTACCACCGAACATGGTGTCACGCCAGGACCGGGGACGCCAGAGTGACTCGCTATATAAGACTATAGGGCCTAGCTTGTTAGCATGCTAACGTGAGCAGAAGAAAGGAATAGGAACAAAAGAGTTAATATTGATGATGCTTTTGCTGAGGAAAGGAATGAAGTTTGATGCTGAGCTCAACATTGCTTGGAGACTGGTTAGTAAAACAGCGATTAATGCTAACTTTAGCTAGGTAGCAGTAGCAAAACCTTACAAGAAGCACCGTTAAAGAACAGCTAGTACAAATACCCCTGCAGTAAGTGGTACTGGAATACAAGTCGTCTGTAGGAAAAGACAGTACCGTGCCTAGTAGAAAACATTCTAATTAGAAAACAGTGACAACATGGATCTCTCTCTTAACATTTTATCCACCTCAAAGAGCTGCTTGTTGCTGATGTTAACATCTGCAAAAACATCAATAAATAAGAGAAAGACAGAAGAAACATTTCCCCAACCCTGATTCAGAAACCCCCACCCACCCAAAAAAAACCCCACACTTTTTAAACCAGAATCCCTCCAATCACAACCCACCAATAGAACTGGAATGAGTAAGAACATTTAGGGTTCCCTGCCCCTAGTTTGATAACAATTCATCATCAAGATTCTCTGACTGACAAAAACATTTACATCTGTTCCACTAAGTCTCATTACATACAGTATACAGAGGTCATCAGCCAGTCACGACACCCACCACCACCACCAGGAACATCACCCTCACCGCTGCTGCACAAACCTATGACTCGTTAGCATCATGAAGCTACACTTCTAGAGGCTTGCTCTTTTATGGGTTACTATTGCTGTGGAAATATTAAAAATAATAGATAATAGATATAGAAAAACATGTGTTAGGAAGATTTCTCCCCTTACTCGGTGTGTTTCTAACAATCATGCCAAAAAAGGAGGCAGAGGTCACTGTGTGTCGGCCCGATGGAGTATTCATGTTTTTAATAGAAACAGAAATGGGAGGATCATTCCAGTGAAAAACAACTTCTGCTGTAACCAGAAATGGTCTTCAACACAAGCTTCTCCCGAAGGAGATTCTTTCTGGAGTTTGGGATGAGTTTTTGACTCCAGCGCTGATGCTCCCTAAGGCATGAGAGGTCCTTAAAGTGCTCGGAAAAATTTAAATCTGAACATCTGAATATCCACAGCCCAACAGGGCAAACCGTCATTAATAATCGTCATCATCCAAATCCAAAGCTCTGAATCTATTTAAACCAACATGTGAGGGCCTCAGACTCTACTGAAAGCTTTTCTGAAAAGACATAGCAGATGTCAAATGATATTGTGTTGACACAGTACGTTCAACTACAATGGCAGATTAAAGAAGTTGAGGCATGGTTCAGCACAAAGGCCCCCCTCCATGAAGACATTTCAGTGGTTCTATACTGGTGGGATTATCTTTGTAATCCATGAAAGGGATCAGCCCTGTCCCCAAACTGCTAATTATTCCCTGTTATAATTTAAATCCCATGATGCATTGTGCTCTTAATGGGAGTGGTGTTACACAAGAGTCTTCAACGAGGCACAGGTTGCCACATCCAGGAACTGGAGCAGCACACGACGTTAGCTGAACCCCGATGCTTTCTATTGTCAACTCAGGCTCATAATGCAGCACAGACTCTGACGTCCAAATTTACAGCTGCACATGAAGGCACCACGCACACTCACACTGGTACAGCCTCCCGATCACGCGCTACTAAATGGATCTTTCTGCAGATCTAGCCTTTACTTTGACCCTGTCTGACATAAGGCAGTAAGTTATAAAACATCCACATTCACTTGAAAGTTATTGCATCATGAAACTGTTTGCACCTGAGCATCACCTGATCCTGAACAAACGAAAGCCCAGGAAACTAAATCCATTTACCAGGTCAGTCACCAGCCACTAATTACATGTCTAACCGCCAACGTCCACTGACTCGTCTCCGCTCTGACTACGACATGGTTTAGCTCCGTTTGACTTATCAAATCCTCGCCCGCTGAATGCGTCCGGGATCATGAGAGAACTACAAACTACAGTGATAACAGCCGTGTGTAAAGTGAGATACACAACAGGCCACATTGCCAAAATATAATTTTGCACAAAGTTTGGCCTACATAGTCTGATAGATGAGTTTAGATTAGATTACACTAATTTTATGACCCATAGTGGAATCAAATTCAATTTTCTTGTCAGTAAAGCTTTAAGGCCCTCTGATTGATACGTTTTGCTTGTTGCTAGAGAGTGAAACAAATGTTGCCAAAGTGATCGTTGATGATCAGAAAGTTTGTGGATTTTATTTTTTCTGTGCGTTTGACTTCCTTTGTGGGGCAATTTACTATAATCGATGGGGATCGCTGCGTGATGGCTCGGTCATCCAGCAAAAATAGACCTGTTGTGGGGCGGTGTTTAGCTCAGTTGGTAGCGCACCGGCCCCATGTGTTGAGGCTATAGTCCTATAGGCCCCGGTTCAAATCCCGCATCGAGCGGCCCTTTCCTGCATGTCATTCTGCCTCCCCATTTCCTGTCTCTCTCGACTGTGCTTTCGAGAGTGAACTGTGAATTGAATGGGAGCGAATTGCTCCGGCATTCACAACAGAGTAGGACGGGGAGACGAAGTCAGTGGAGATTGGGTATAAACCAAAGACTTGCAGGACCTGCAGGCAGAACACTGCTTGGGTCCATGATTCTTTTTCAGAGGTGAAAGCAACAACTGACACATAGAGCTGCCATTCCATTACTGTGACACTGACTTTCTGTTCCAACGAAGACATCATGACTGCTGAATGCTCAACTGGCCGAGTGCCGCATGAACCTTATACACAGAATGTTTTGCAATTGTTCCGAAGGTTTAAAACTCCCTTTTCAAGAGCGGGTTATGCAATTCTCAAACCGCTCTGACAATCACACTTGGTTGAAAGCAGCTCTAGGGGTTTGAGCTTCTCTTTCGAGCTTGTTTCGAGCTTCCTAAAAATACATTTCAGGTTCTATTTTAATAAACAAAACTGTCAGCTACGTGAAAGAAGTGAAGTGCGTTCAGGGCGAGTTTGTTTCGCTTCTATGATGGCAGAAAATGCTGTTGCTGCTGGTGTTTTTGTATCAAGTGCTCGCGTAGAGCTTTTCGAAACGGGTACAAACACATTTGATTCCAGCGTCCAGTCTAGTTGATCGAAACCCTGACTGGTATCTAGTAGCTAATCCATGATGGGATGTTTAAAAGGGAATTAAGAATACATTTCAAGACAGGGCTGCGAGGAACTCCTAGAAGCTGTGGACTCTACAAAACTCATTCAATGTAGCAGCAAAACTAACCATTTCTATTTAGACTGCACCTTGCTGTCAATTCATCATGCTGTACGAACCATCTCAATTCATCATCAGGCGATGTTGAAGAAGACAATCATATATATTCATATGCAACACCTGCAAAGTCGAGGTAATGCGAGGAGGATGGTAGCCTGTAACCTTGTTATTTGGAAGTAAAATACATTCTGAAAATAAAGGAAGATATTCAAAAATTCAGTTTCATTTTTTGCAAAAATTTAATCTCATGCAATGTTAGCCATAACAGAAAAATTCATATCGGCGTCATCGGGACATTCTGATTTCAGACTAGTGGAAAGGAATCTGTGGAATAAAGAGTCTGATCAGACAAATGGGACGTGGTGTTTTAGACCACTAATCTGCATTTTCTTAATCATCTTATTGACATTGTACTATTCCACCAGGAGGTAGGAGACCTGGGATGACCTCACTAACGTTAAAGTGGTGCGCCAGCATTTGTTTTCTTGCCTCACTCCTGAATCCATGACCAGCAGATAGACATCATCCTTTCCACTGTGCGTGCAGTAACGAGGGAGTTAGAGCCGTATCGCCCGTAATTAGCTTAGCTCAAACACTGGAAGTGTATGGGTAGTGTTAGCCTGCCTCCTACCCAAGCTGAAATCAGCAGTCAGAACATTATACACTTCCAGTGTTTGAGCTAAGCTAATTACGGACATGGGCTCTCCCTCGTTAACTGCACACACAGTGGAAAGGATGGTGTCTATCTGCTGGTCATGGACTCTAGCGTGTGTGTCGGATAGCCAAACACAGTCCATTTGTGTCAGGGTTTACAGCAAATCACACCACATCCTGCAGGGTCAGCTGCTCAACTTCCACATGTCAAATGCTCAAATCAAGTCAAATGTGTAACTTTTCATTAGCCCGCTGCAGCGTCGGTGGAAACTCTGCTCGGCTGCTTCGTGACATTTATCCCCCATCCCCATTTTTCCCAGCGCTAGAAGACGACGGTCTTTTGCAACGACTCGCTTCTGCTTTTTGGGTGCTTCACTGCTGTGTTTGTATGTACACAGCTGCATGAAACTTATTCTAGGCTTCGAAATGTTAAATTGTGTATATGAAACCTGTGACCTACGGTATTTGTAAATGCGGTAAATACAGAATGTCCCCATTAAGACTGCACACTCTCTGCTTTAAAATAACTTGCAGTCTGAAGGAGGGGGGGGCGCATGATGACTGAGCATTTGAAGTATGTCAGCTAATCAGGTGACCTCCACCAGCAGTCCCTACAGGTCAGACTAAACTGATTAAATACAACTCCACATACCTCCCAGTGGATCGTCTGATCAAGTTTCTCAGTTGGCCTGTTATGAAGGATTCTACAGAACGTCCATGTGCCGACCGTTCTTTCACCCAATCAGCAGATTACTGTCTCTTGTATGAAGGAAAAGAAGATTCTCTATGATAGAAACTGACCAGAAAAAGACAAAGACTCTCAGCTGTCCTGCGCTGCGTGGGAAAAAAGGCTACTGTACGTCTTCTGACGTTTAGACAGCAACACGTCTTGGGGGTTATGATGGAAGTTGCTTTGGATAAGTAAATGTCTGCCAAATGAGTGAACGTAAATGTGAAGGTGAGTGAGTTGTGTGCTGGGTGGGGTCGGTGGGGTGTCAGGGCAGCTGGCTGTGGCCTCTCTGAGGCACAGGAATGCTGTGGGTTTGGACAGGGTCACGCTGCAGTGAGCTTAGAGGGGCATCAGCCTGGTGGTGTGGAACAGGAGGGGATTGAGGTCCTCGGCGTGAACGGCCCGATGGAGCGAAGGCTCTGAACGACTCCGCTCGATTTTTGGCAGCAGGTCTTGCACCTGCTCGATGGCCACCAGGATCTAATGGAGGGAAAACCAAAAGCAAAGCTGTCAACAGAAGATTGAAGAGTGGTGCCCACATACGTACGGCTGTCGCTCTCCAGTCTACGATATCTAACAGCTAACAGCTTCCATACTGGAATAACTGGAATTTGAGAAACGTAAAACTGCATTTCTGAATGACAGGTCCAATCATGAATATAAATCTGATACAGTCTGTATGAATAGAAGAATTAGGTGATAGTAACTTTACATAATTAAGCCTTGACGGTATAATACAGCTGATGTTTGATCTCCAGGCTGCAGCAGACAAAACACACCTGATACAGGTAACCAATGACCCGGTCAGCTGGAAACTGGACATTTGTCCACGTAAAGGTCTGAGTCTGTTTTTTTAAAGGGAAACTCAACCTGGGCTCTGTTTTCATGTTTTTCTGTATATGTGAGTGATGATAATACTTGTATTGAGGTGTGTCCAGTATTGAGGCGGGCAAGCAGGCTGCAGCCCAGCTAACGCTCTTCAACCGGGCAAGTGGCTCCGTCAAAGTTCAACCTATAAACCTGCATTTTGTTCACACTGACAGACTCAGATAGTTACAATGAGTGTCCAGCAACATACTAGAAAGGAGAAATGAACGTTTCTACATTTAGCGTGTCTCTTCTTTGACTGCCACTACAGACCCTGTGGTTGGCATGGCGACGGCTCAGTGCATCAACAGGAGTGTCAGCATCCATTTGTAGCACAGCTAGCCCTATCTTTAGCATGTCCTGTCCGTGTCGAAGTAAGGTAGTCTGTGAAAGCTGCGTGAAGAGCAGCCCAACATTTTGTTACCACAATTAGTAAATTCTCCGGTCGTCTCTCTTCACCTCAGTCAGGGAACAGTATTCTCCTAGAGCGATGCTGAGAAACTGGTGCATGCATTTATCACTTCTAGGCTGGACTACTGTAACTCTCTCCTGTCTGTAAACTGTAAATTGTCTTGTCTGTAACAACATCTACGTCCCATCTGTCCGTCTTGGGTGAGGGATCCTCCTCTGTTGCTCACCCTGAGCTTTCTCCCATTTTTCCCTGTTACAAGGGTTTTCCATGGAGTTTTTCCTCAGTCGATGTGAGGGTCTAAGGACAGAGGATGTTGTTACGGTGTCATGTGAAGCCCACAAACTGTGAAAAACGGGCTATACAAATAAAATTGCCTTGCCGCCGGCGTTTTGCCCTGAGATTTCAGAACGAGATTTCTAGCGTGGTGAGATTTGGCGACCTCTAGCTAAAGGTAGAGACATACGTTCATTTCTCCTTTCTAGTATGTTGCTGGACACTCATTCTAACTATCTGAGTCTGTCAGTGTGAACAAAATGCAGGTTTATAGGTTGAACTTTGACGGAGCCACTTGGCCGGTTGAAGAGCGTTAGCTGGGCTGCAGGCTGCCTGCCGCCTCAATACTGGACACACCTCAATACAAGGATTATCATCACTCACCTAGACAGAAAAACAGAGGAAAACAGGACCCAGGTTGAAAAAAACAACAACAGAAGTTTCCCTTTAAATCCGTCACCCGACAAAAATTGTCACACACGTAGTCAGATGCATTTTATTACCATGCGTTTTGATTTTTTGTTCTGAATTTGGGAAAGAGAGACAAAAGTCAAGAGGCAGTGAGGACTCTGTGGTCTGTTACAACCAAAAACGTAATAACGGCCAATAATGTAATAATTTTGGCCATTTCAAATGTAATAAAGCCAATAGTGTAATAATGTGCCAATAATGTAATAAAACTTTTGAGCCAATAACGTAATAACTTTTTAACCAGTTATTACTACCAGGCCAATAACGTAATAACCAGCCAATAATGGGCCAAAAGTTTTTTACATTATTGGCACATTATTACAGCTTTATTACATTTGAAATGGAAAATACTGTGTCCATCCAATGGTCCTTTGAGAAGGACTGTGTCCATCCAATCCTGAGGGGACGTCAAGAGCAAACAGACCTGCTTGGAAATGAGCTGTGGAATTATCATTTATTATAGGATGTCAGTGGTCCTGTCTGTCTGATTATTAGCTCTCCTGGAGCGGCTGGCACGCATACGCAGGCAGCTCAGTGAGCTAACAGCCTCCAAACACTGATGTGATTGGTCTGTGCATTTTCACGGATGCAAAAAACGCAGAAAATCGAACCTGTTCCGACGACTTTAATGACAGTTTCAGAGTCGGTGTATAAACAAGATCGACACAACATAAGGTAGAATTTATTTTTTACCATGCTGCAACTTCGGATGGAAAAAAAAAAAAAAGCTGACTCAGTGTGCAAAAGCCTGAAGACAGACTTTGACTAGAAACTTCTGAGAATGCTCGTGTGTCTGCTCTTACGTGCAAAAGACTTGACCAGACTTCAAACCTACATTTTCTCCACCGTTACCACTAATAGCAGAGTAAGCATGTGTGTGTACTGTGAGGTGCACTGTAGTCAGAAATGGAGACGGTAAGATAAAATGTGTCAGAGAACTCTTTCGTGACAATAATAAAAAGGAAACCTGACGTCAGAGCTTTTCCCATACTCTGGTGGTTAAACATTCTGCCAGTAATAATACTGAGTTTCAGTGCCTGTGCCTGAACACAGCAGTTAACGACACACCACTCACCTGTGGAAACAGGGGCCTCTCGTCACGTTTGAACTTCAGACAGTCAACGATGAGTCTCTTCATTGACTTGGGTGAGGTACTATACAGCTTACTGAGGTCTGGAGACAAGTAACCACGTCCAACCATAAAGATTATCTGAGAGGGAAAAACAAAACACAGACACTTACTGAAATGTGATGGTGTCAATCAAAAGGAGAAGAAGCCTCGGTTACAGTTACGCTGCTATAAAGAGAACGGACTGACGTGTTTGAGGTCAGAGCTGCTGAATCTAAGTGAAACATCACATATTGTGAATCATGATGACCGTGTTGCTGCTCTGACTTTGCATCTTCTGCCACCATGATATCAAAATACTGGTCTCTCCTCCAGACCTTTCGTCGTGCTTGTCAGAATAACATTTGCAATTGTTCATAACACATTTCAAAATCTTAAAAAGGGTGTGAAGTTTGCACCTTGCAACTGTATGAAGTGAAGTCATGGTCTACTCTTTATCCTCTTTGCCAACAGCAGGGTTTGTATACATTTCAGCCAATTTCCATGACTTTACATGACCCCCAAACCATAAATATATGAAATATAGGAATAGAACTATGTAACAAAAAAATAAACACCCTCTTGACAGCCGCCCTCTATTAAAAAAAAGGAGGCTTCCACATACTTGAGCTTTACACTCTGGACTTGTATCATTAGAACAGACGTGTCCTGTGATTTTCAGCCTTCTACCTATTATATTTAGCCTACCCTTTACACCAGAGGGGGGGGTGGTGGCTGTGAATATTACTTTTTAGTGTTGTCCACCCTCTATTAATTATGAAAGGTGGCTGAAAATCACAGGACATGTTTTACTGCATAAGACACATTGAGCTTTCCCTGGGTTCTCCACCTTCTCCAGCCAGGACTTCTATTTCTCTGTGTGACGCCATCACTGTTAAATGAACATCTTCCTGGCAAGGTAGTTCAGGGCTGACCCGATTATCATGTTTTGACAATGATATTTCGTACATTCGATTTAAATCTACTCACCGGCTCATGTGGTCCGAAAAAAAAATTGAAGTCCATATTTTTTAATAGAATTTGCTTTAAATGTTTGCTTGTGTGTTTTTTGTGTTTTTCTTAAATACTTAGAATATAAAATAGAAAAATTAAAATGAACAAATGTGTGTAGCGCAAGGACTGGCTGCAGAAACAGCTGTTTGCCTGCTGGTCGCACGGGGAGCAGTGCATTTCGCGTAACGGTTGCAAAGGGACAGGTCTGTCCCTAGTTCTGTATCGATGTTTCTCATGTGCAGAAAAAACTGACAAGTATTTATAGATGGACAGGCAACAGCTACATTAATCATCCGTTAATTACCAAACTTTATTTTGAAAACTCCATTCTCTCACCTTTTGTATAAAATGTCTGTCTTGTACAACCTGGTCTATCCAGCTTGGAGATGGAGATTGGCTCACGTAAAACACCATCAGAACAGAACCTGCCTCTGCTCCAGCTTACGGTTTCACAGGCAGTGCATCCGTTTTCCTACTATCACATTTATTTCTCGGAGATATTGAATCAGGTGCAAGCATTGCGATTAAGTGGGGAGACACGGCGTGCACCGCAAAACTGAAACGGTTCAGTTAGAAATGGGAGAATCATAGAATACAGTCCAGTAGCCTCCTCAGGACGGGAGGGAGAGAGGGAGGTGGATCAGGTAAGAAATCTGCACACCTAAGCAGGTGTGCAGATTTAAGTTTTTTTCACGTGTAAAGATTTTACATTAGGTTCAGGGCTTCAATTCAAAAAAAAAAAAAAAAAAAAAAAAAAAAAATCGATCAGGGACATTATATACAAGCACCATGGAGGTATTTGGCAGCCCTTTTTTAGGATGTCTCTCACTTGATCCGACCTAAAAGTTTTCGGTAGTCTACCTTTTGCAACCCGTTTACATGGACTAATCAGATCAATGTGTGGGATTTGTCGATACAAAATTTCTATCTATCAATGTTAAAGGATAACTTTCGTTTTTTACAACCTGGATATTTCTGAAAATTCTCAGCCCTTAGTCTGACAACTTTGGTGTCATTTGGAGTAGATAATGAGTTAAATATCATTCTGGGGTGAACTATCCCTTTAAATGAACATCTTCCTGGCATTGTTGTAGGATGCTCTCACTTGATCCGACCTAAAAGTTTTCATAGTCTACCTTACCCTACAACGCACGTCATACATGGCTGACTAATCAGATCAATGTGTGGGATTTGTCGATACAAAATTTCTATCTATCAATGTTAAATCAACCACATAGGCTGGTATGACTAAGTGAGAAAAAAAAAACTGGGGTGTACTCAAGTTTCCAAGACTTTTCCAGACCTGGAAAATGACATTGTGGTGTCTATGGTATGACATGACACTGAGTTTGATCATCATGTTAGGTCAAAATGAATAGGATGCATGAGACTGAGTGAGTGTTAACATGAAGCACAGTAGAGTGTGAGGTCACCTGGTCTCTGTTGTTGATATTGGAGTAAGGCAAGGTCCCTGACATCAGCTCAAACAGCACTACTCCATAGCCATATACATCCGACTGGAATGTATATGGGTTGGTGTCCTGCATTCGAATGACCTCAGGAGCCTTTGTGGGGAAAAAAGGAGGAAAGACGGTAGTTAGTTGATGAAGCATAGAGTTATACAGGATAATAGTACGTTTGTCCATATTTACATGAATATGTTTCCAGTATGAAGTCTAATAAGGTCATCAAATGACACAGAGAAACAGCAAAAATAGAATTGTAAAGAAGAACAAAAAAAGAGACAGAAAATCGGATCACCCAATTATATGAGGCATCAAATCAAACAAGCCAAAGAAACCACAACACATTTATGAAACTGGTGAAATTCCATGCAGCACAGTTGAACCTTTAAAGAAGCATTTACCATAAGACATAAACTTTAGCTGAACACAAGTAAGGATCGTTAGTGGCCGACTGCTGTGACAAGTCACATTTGAACCACTTTCTCAGCATAGCGTGCAGTCTGGTGGTTTCTATAAAGGCACATTGATGTGGTCATAGAAATAGATTAAAGTGCTGGGTTAATGAACGTAGCAGCGTTCTTTGGGACATATGGTGGCTGAGCTGTAACCACACGGCTCAGAGTCTCTGGGAGGATTTCACACACTTGTTAATGACACTAAACAACTGCAAACAAAAATCATGTTGGATGCTCACACAGTGGTCAAGTAAAATCATTTGAAACCTGCTGAACTTAATGAGCATGTGAAATTTTAAAGCAGCGCGGTACAAAGCTACTAAATGACTTGAATGACGATAACAAATAGAGGATATTACATCGCAACTTTTCACAAGTTGTGAAGTAATGGATCTGTACGTGTCATCACTGTCATCATTGACTGTAGACAAGAGGCTTACCATCCAGAGAATGGATCCACTCGGCTGCTCCACCTGTTGAGAACCACTCCACCGAGACTTCACCGTGGCCAAGCCAAAGTCACCTATTTTCACAGTCCAGCCCTCGTGAAGAAAAATATCTAGCAGGAGAGCTGAGGAAATGTTACCACAGACAGCCACTATACTTACAGAGTACTAACACCGTTAACTAGCTCAAACTACTTCAACAAGACAATCAATACACCAAGAGCTGTAGAAAGGAAACCATGCATCACATTTGGTTTCCCTATTATACACTGGCAGTGGACTGAAAGGATACTGTTGGATTTCAGATCTCGATGAATTATGTTCTTTGCGTGAAGGTAACTGAAAGAGAAAACAAAATGACATTGGTTTCATTTCACTGATTCTAATTCAGGACACAGAGCATCAAACTTAAGGTGTTCTCATCAGCCTTCTAACAATAACACAATACTGTTACAGACCAGTGTGAAGCACGTAGTGATGCATCTCTCTGAATAATTTATTTTTATCAAATAAGCTATTATCACAGATTTCAAGTTGTGTATTGGAAACACTGCATTAAAGGGATAGTTCAGCTTTTTTGAAGTGGGGCTGAAAAGCTGAACTATCCCTTTAACTGACAGCCAGACACTTTGAAAAGTGTGCTGATGGTGAAATAGAAGTGAGCGGCAGGTCTTACTCCATGCCCTGTGCTGTCTGTCTGGCTACGTCGATGCGCCTCATAGTGTCAAACTTGGTTTCTGTGACATGCAGATGGCGGTACAGGCTGCTGCCTTCACACCACTGTGTGATGATGGCAAAGTTGGGTTTAGTCATGTAGCCCATGAACAGGAGGATGTTGACGTGGCGGGTCTTCCTGTAGAGGAGACAAATAGTAACAGTTGGTCAGAGTAAATATGGTGCCTGTACAGTTATTATGATGATGATTCGCTCGATGTTTTTTTACACCAAAAGCAAAATGAGCACCTAATGAAGAGGATGAAGACTAAGACTAAGAAAACGATACCCACACACCAGAAGACTTTGAAAAGATTTAGAAAAGACACAGCTCGCATCTAAAGACTAGTGTTTAGAGTCTTTAGTCCCAGACTAGTCTCAGACTAGAAGACTGTGAATCTTATATTTGACGCAACACAATTGGGCATTTTATATCACTAATAAAGAAACAAGATTACAAGGCAGATGACTAAAAGATTATTTTAGGGGTTTTTCCCCATCCTGTACAGCAGAATTTTTACAAAAATAGAGGAGAATCAGCTTTAGTAGTGAAAAACCCTCCTCTGGGACAACTGTTACTGAATTACTGCTGCGATCAAACAGCTGATTAGCATCCTACGTAATAAAATCAATGTCAGTTCTCAAACAAAAGCCTTTACATAAAAATCTTTCTTTTTTTTTTTTTCCTTTGTTCAAGGTTTTATTTGTCACTCCACATTGCCCACGTCTGGTTTAGAGTCTTTGTCCCCTAGTCTGTAGAAAATGGAATCAGGGTCACTAATTAAAATTACAAATTAGGGTTTTTTTCCCCATCCTGTACAGCAGAATCTTTACAAAAATAGAGGAGAATCAGCTTTTAGCTACAGCAGCTGTTCTTGTCTGTGCAGTGGTTTGTAGTGAAAAACCCTCCTCTGGGACAACTGTTACTGAACTACTGTGTTACGTAGCCTGTCAAACAAAAGGCAAAATCTTCTTGCTTCAAGGTTTTATTTGTCACTCCACATTGAAGATCCTACCCTACTGTAAAAATGGCATACATAAAATAAAGAGGAGTAAAGCAATATATTAAGCAGGTATATATACTGTATATAGTATATAAGGATTTAAGGATCAAAGATGTTCAATCAAACCCACATATTTTGAAACAACGTTCAAAACACACAGAGCCAGTATCAACACGTTTGATATTATTGCAAGCTCAAGACTAGGGAAAGACTGGTATGAAACGCAGACTGCAGATTACCACCTTAAACTTAACCATCGAGATGATGGGTGCGCGCCAAGACTCCAGTAAGACTCCTCAGATTTACCAAAGACTGTCAGTCTTTAGTCTGGGACTGTGAAAATCGTTTGGTGTAAGCCCAGCATCAGAAAAACATAACAAAAAAAAACAAAGCTGCACTGACCGTAAGACCTGCATTTCATTTTTGAAGGCCTGTAGCTGCTCAGGCGTCGGCTCGGTGACTTTGAGGATCTTGATTGCCACGTCTCCGTGCCACTTCCCCTTAAACACGGTCCCAAAGGAGCCAGCGCCTATTCTCTTCTGAATGCTGACTTCTCGAGAGTGGACCTCCCAGTAGTAACTCGAGTCTCTGTAGCCCCCTCGGTGCTGAAACAACAAATGAATTGAATGTTCTGAATTGTTATACTCACTACAACTACAGACCCGGCGAGTAAGGTGAACCACTTACCACTTTCTTTTTGTCGTCAGATGAGGAAGGCTTGCGCTCTTTGTGCTCTGAAGGTGATTTCGGAGGTCTCCTACCTGGAGAGCCAAGAGTAGAGGGCGGGCTGGTGGAGGGCTTCGGTGACGGCTCAGGACCTGGGGCATTGAGAGACAGCACGATAAAATAAACAATTCATGTAAACATTAAAATGTAAAGGATTGCAAAATGTATCAAAAAGATGATAAATGCCCAAATAGGCAAAGGGGAAAATAATCAAATCCGCACCCATTGTGTTGTTGTGTTGCAATTTTAGTGCTTCCTAAGAAAAGGAGAGACAGAGAAGAGTTCATTCACATTCACATTAGAAAAGTTAACACACTGTGACTGAATAGATGGATGGAAATACATGCAGCAGTGTCCACTGTGTTTCCTGTAATGACTAAACTAAGTCAACTAATGGAGAAGCTACTCAGACCTTACAGAACTCTATTTCCCTTGCTAAACAGCTAATCAGAGTACCTGAATAGTCTCTATCTTAGGAGTAGAGCCGCCTTGTAACAATAGCAACTAAACCAGAACATGGGCAAACACTGACCTCTATGATGCTGACGCCAGCAGGGCCCACTGTGCTGACCATATGAACATTGGGAGTGGAGGTGGAGCGATGCCTCTGTAGAGACTGGCCGTCTCCACCAGGCATGGGGAAGCGAAAGGCCGAGGTTGGGGACAAGAGGTCCATCCTGTGGGACAAATTTAAATAGTTAACAGATGGCACTGGAATATCACGTCTAAATACTAAGACTATGCGATCACTGCGCGGCCATTTAAATTGGAATATCATTTGCTCAGTGTGGGAGCTCACCCGGAAGGTTCAGGGGTTAAGGCTAGGTTGCTCTGCGATGGGGAATTTTCTGGCAATAGTATCTGTGGGTACTCGTCTGTGCAAGGATTAGGATCACACCTGGGTAAAACACAAGGCCAGAAAGTGATGGGGATGAAATTGAAGACACACAGTCAAACAGGGGTCAGACGAAGGAGTTCATGTTGGTGAGGCTCTGGTTATGTGATATTTCTGGGCTAAACACAAACCACTGATAAAGTATGTATAATTTATTAAAGACTGGTGGATTTTCAACATGCTCTACTACTTTTGGTGTCTGTGTGTGGTCATCATGTCATCTTTTAAAGAGATAGTTTTGGCAAATTGGCTCATTGCCATAATCCCTATAGTCATAGCAGTAGGTTCATTACGTTTATTTGTCGGTGCAAGCTATTTTTAGAATGGCGGAACAGAGCCGTGAGCTGCTCAGAGCTACGCTACGGAGGCTCATGGGATTTCTTGGTTTCCCTCATCAAACTCATCAAATACACAATCCAACAACTCCACAACGCTCTGGTGGACAAGTTGTGACCTGCACATTCACCACGCTATGAGATAATAACAGAGCGTTACAAGATGGAGTTGTTTTCGAGGTAAATGCGGAGTCTTCCTGCTGAAAAACTGTCCCTCAAATGCAACACGCATCAGCGGTTTTGCATGAATTTTTATTTATTTATTTGGTTCATTTCGGGCATGTCAATTGATCATCATCATCACACATTATCTTAGTTCAATAATACAATACACATGAGTTTGAAAAGGAAACCAGGAAATCCCATTAGGGGAGAAGCCAAAGCTGATCTAGTCCCGCCCCCATTACTCACATAATGAATCTTCATCTTAATCTTTTCTTTGTACTTTGCATTATACATTTTAGCATGACATTTTTCTTTTTCTAATTTACCTCTAAAACAACCCTGTCTCATAATGTTCATTATTATCTCATAGCGTGGTGAATGTGCAGGTCACAACTTGTCCACCAGAGCGTTTTGGAGTTGTTGGATTGTGTATTTGATGAGTTTGAAGAAGGAAACAAGGGTATCCCATGAGCCATTAAATAGAAACTTGTGGCAAAAATCACAGTAAGCTAGCTTGAAGAAGTTTTCCGTACCTGCAGAGACAAAGAGCATTCATTTCAACAGTAAAATATGACAATTGAGGCACTGACAAAGGTCAAAGGTGGGCAAACCTACTGTTATGAATATAGGGATTATGGCAATGGGCCAATTTGCCAAAATGTTGAACTATCCCTTTAACAGCAGCGTGAACTCTAGACGCAAGTGAAAAATCCTGAAAACATAATGCTTTTCTTTATTTCTAGTGAATTCAGCGTCCTCCCACCTCTACTAAAGATCTGCTACAGAAACATTGGCAAGTTGAAAAATTAACCTTTGCCCTTATTGTCCTTCTCCTACTCCATCCATGAATGAACAGACAGAATCACTCCATGATGATGAACGCTTCTTTTCAACTCACCGTTTGCTCACGGTGTCCATGTCCACACACACAGTCGGGACCTTGCTACTACAGTGCTGGTGAAATTTGTAGCCACACGTCTGACATCTGAAGCCATTAAATAGAAACTTGTGGCAAAAATCACAGTAAGCTAGCTTGAAGAAGGTTTTCCGTACCTGCAGAGACAAAGAGCATTCATTTCAACAGTAATTCAATATGACAATATGAGGCACTTCAAAAGGTCACACGTGGGCATGTGAGCCAGCTACTTACAAAGTTGTGCATGGTGAGAGGAATATCATCCAGGACCTCGACTAACAGCTCTTCTCCAACCAAAGGAGTGATGTCTGTGTCCCAGTCTGTCAGTCTCTTACGGCTGAAGAGGCAAAGACACAAACAAAGAAAACATGTACATGGAAACAGTCAAAATTAAGTTTAAACATACTGTCAGTTTTGACACATACATTTAAAGGGGTTCTTATAGGAATGTTTTGCAGGCTTGCCCCCTCCCCCCGATACATATGCATACAGGCCCAGGTAAACATGACATGATTCTGCCCAGGACCGTAGTCCACCGGATGCAGAAGCGCCAAGAATAGCTGCGAAGTGGAGCCAGTTTACTTTCTGTGCCCATATTAACCGCTAGCGTGGGTCTGTGTGGGCGGTGCACCTCACAGACTCACACAGGCATCTGCTGTAGGATACAGGAGTGTCTGAGTGTATTTTGGCCGCGACGACGTGTTACCGCAGAATAAGCTGGGCAGGAAGCCAAACATGAAACAATGACAGAATTCGGTCAATTTTTAAAATAAAACACTGTCTGTGTGTGTGGCGGCGGGGGCTGGGGGGTATCCGAATATATCCGAATGAATTTGTAGTTTGTTCTTAAAAAAAAAAGAAAGAGAAAAATCTATTAAATTGTAAATGAAGGTTTGTGTGAAAAAGCTGGAGATTTTATTTTTTTCCCTTTACCATTTATATTTTTGGATTAAAAAACTGTCACTTAATTAAAATTCAATTAACACATTATTCAATGGAAAACCACGTGTCTCTTTGTTTGTCACTTGACTGTGTTCAAAACATGTTGAGACTTGGGAAAGTTTTATTTAATCGATTTTGGAAATTTCAAGTTTGCACTTAAATCTCATTGTTTATATTAATAGGAAAAGATTGAACATTGTATTTTGTAATGCAGAGTTGAGCCATTTTCATTTTTTAATAGGAGATTTAATCAATTCTAAATTAAATCTAATTGAATCGAATCGAATCGCAATCCTATTCACATGGGACACACAGTGTGTGAGGTGAGAAACTCTCACACACATTTTTTTAAAATACCACTTAATGTGCAGGAAGACAGTGCATGCATGGTTTTTGTGTGAAAACATCATTGAATGCTTCTGGCCACAGGACGACCCAGATAGACTGAGGCTTTCAGCGCGGCCAGGGAGGAGCAGAGCTGGAGACTTGTTGTACACACATGAAGGCTGCGAGCCCGGCTAAAACCACCAACATTCCTTTGATAAGCACAAAGAAATTCATCCCAGGACACAGACAGGCCAGCTGGTTCTTAACATACTGTTAATTCTTAAATAACAGCTGATGTGGCTGTCTAGAGGGGAACAGACTAATTTTTATTTAACAATAAATTGTTTTATACATTTTGACGGGTCCAAAATGTATAAATGTTTACATCTGATTAAGTTGGCAACATTGGCATGAAATGATCAACAGCATTAATACGTTAATGTCACGTGAGCTGGGGCTCAAGGGGAACTAGACCATAATAGCTCATGTGGAGAAAATGGCATTGTGCTAATGCTAATGCTAATGCTAACTAACGTTCAGCCGGTGCTGTAACGTTTCCGGTGCAGGAGTGATGCTGCAGGTGAGTTGGTGTGAAATGATTCAGATGTGTTTTCAGTCCACTGTCAACACTGGAGCTGCTGCTGGTTAAATACAGTTAGCATTAGCTTAGCTTTAGCTACTAGCCGCTCCGTGGGACTTCAACTCGGAAAAAGTCTCCATGTAAGTGAATGGGAGTCAAGGTTTCATTTTGTGATCCAATTGAATTGCGCCATGAGAAAAAAATATGACCTCTACCTGTTTAAAACATCACGTTTCATGCCAAAAAATCTGCAGTTTATTGTAAAACAGAATATATTTAGTGTGAAGACGCTCTACGGACTACAGATCTGGGTCCCACAAAAAATACGTCACCAACTGACACGGGAAAGGGCGGCATTTAGTGTGTAACGTCACCTACGCGAATTGTAGTCTTTCTGGTTACAGATTCTTCTGAATTTTATTTTACAATAGTTTTACAACAAACTGCTGATTTCTCGGGATGAAACGTGATGTTTTAAACAGCTAGAGGACATATTTTTTTCTCATGGCACAATTCAATTGGATCACGAAATAAAATTTTGACTCCCGTTCACTTACATGGAGACTTTTTCAGCGTTAAGGTCCCATGAGACTGTTACTTCCTGCTTCTGCTTAGGCTCTCTATCCACCTTATTTTCGGATGTGGAAGTAAGGTGAAAATGAATGTCTGGATTTTTGTGCGGCACGTCAGCCGCATTCCCTTACCGGAGGAGGAGGTGAAGGAGGCTCAACATAGCCAGGCTTTGTGTTCATAATGCAGCTGAACAAAACCTAAAGCCCCAGTCCGAGTTAACACTGTACTATGAAGCTGGTTTGTTCATTTTCATGCTCTGAAGCAAAGTCTTGAGGTTGCTGCTTTAAAAAATCCTGACAGCTCTACATTGCGCTACTTTTAAATATAAGCTTAAATAAACAGAGCAACAACAATTGTCATTGTTTTCATATTCTGGTCGCAATTATGGAATTCCATAATAATATTTTCGCATCAAGAGTGCTGGACCGGAAGTGTCGCACAAAAACCCTGGCCTCCATGAATCCGTGAAAAATAAGGTGGATTGGCGTACCTGGCAACCAGTACAATTGAAGGTCGGAGGTGTGAGTGCGACACCTACTGGCCGGGAGGAATTAAACTTATTGCTAACACCTTTAAACAGTAACAACAGAACAATTTGAAAGTATTTTCCATCTTCCATCTTAAATAAAAGCCAGTCTCCTATAGACAGTAGACACCTGTCTCTAATATAAGCCAGGTCAGTTCAGCTGTTGAAGCAGATAAAAAGCTTCATCAGTATTTACAGTAAACTGGTTTTTATGTGGGTGACTTTACTCCTCTCACTCAACACACACAGTGACTAGCTCAGCAGAAACTAACATGGCACCATCTCTCAGCCTGGCGAGTCAAAACTCATACCAGGAACAGTGAGAACTGGCACGGATACAAGGCAGAGAAATATGAGCTGATTTGATGAATTGATTTTGAATCTGGAGAGACAGACTCACATTCCAAATGTTAAAATGATTTTTTTTTTTTACAGGCCACAAAAATACAACAACATGTAGCCCTGGGACAACTTTTCATGTGGGCAGTGAGGCATGCAGGTCTTGGACTTGGAGACGGTGAGACAGTCTTACCCTTCCAGAAGACGGAACACAGCGCAGCAGTCTTGGCTCAGCCCTCTCACTTTCAGCGCTTTGTCTAGACTCTCGTGCACCGTCTGTCCTTGGCGAACATTCACCTGAGGGACAGGGAAACCGTTTTTTAAGCAAGTGTGGCATTTTGGAATGTCATTCACACATGTGACACAAAAACAACACAAAGTAGTGATAAGCAAAAGCCACAGTCACATATTGTGTTAATGTTGATACTGCAAATGATCCATACTGTGACCAGGGTAACAGATTATTTTTCCCCCTCAGACAATGTTCCTTTCCTGTTCCCGACTCAGAAAAAGCTCTCGAGTAGGGCTCTATGACTTCCACAATCATGGAATCGCGAGATTGGCCAATTAAAACGTAATCTATTTTTAAGGCAGAATATTACAGAAAATGACTCAAACACTGTTGTAGTGTGGAAGAGGAACGTTGCATCGTGCAGAAGGCCTATCTGTTCTATTTGGTCTTAAAGTATGGATGAAAAGTGTTTAAAGCCATTTCTATTTCATTTATATACATTTTAGTCATTAAAAAAACACATTCTTTTTTGTATTAAAATAAGAGGAAAAGGTTTAAAAAAAGACATATTACAAAAATGAAAACAGAAAAAAAACAGAATTTGGGAAATAATAAAACAGACAAGACATTTTTACAACTGTAGAGCATTTCCTATGTTGTCTCTGTGTCCTGTGTGGTTACAGCCCTATCTGCTGGCAGGACATGGGAGTGATTCAGTGTCCTCTCACATCTTCTTCATTAATGTTTATCTTAAACGTCCACCTGATTCTCCACTCTCTTTACTTGCTCTTCCCCAGGTGTCTGGCATTTCTTTCATCTGATTCAAGGATCTCTATCAACAGGGTTCGTAGTAAAGCTGTGCAGATTATTTTGGAATTTTATTAGCGAAAGTGGGTAAAGGCAGAATCCAACTTTAAGCCCAAAACTTGAACATCCTCATTTTTTATTTTTTTTTAGGATATAGTTCACCAGTAGCTGCCATATCATTTCTTTCCACCAGATGGCTGTAAGTGTTGAGTTTTTTTTAAATATATTTTTTAATGCAAAACATTGCCATTTTTTCATTCATTTGTTAGTTTGAAATTTGTAGAGCTAATCATAAAGTCCTGTCATCACTTTAGTAGCAACATCAACCACAGATACAATAGTGATGGAAAAAAACATTATTCATGCGTTCATCATTGCCTGCATACTAACTTGTCTTAAAGGGATAGTTTAATACAAAGTGACACCGTGTAAGAGCCCCTCCCAGAGATCAAGTCTGCTGACCACAAACTTCTCTAGTTGTAGCACCTTTAGCAAAGACCACACGGCAGCAAAACATTGCAGTCTGTATCTCCATGAGCAACCAGCCATCAAAAAAGCCACTCAGCCACAAATAACGCTCAGAACAGCACCAAGCTTCAGCAACAGTTGAACAATCCACTGGTCAGGGCTTCCACACAACGAGCAAGGCTGGGGGAGAGTGGCTGAGTTTTGTTTTTTGTCTCTTTTCAGGCAAAGCTAGCAGGTGTTTGATACCTTGTATTATGGGCTGGGACCCTGTTTGTACGGTTGCTGAAGTTTGTTGCTGTTCTGAGCATTATTTGCAGCTATGAGTGGCTTTTTGATGGAGATACAGACTGCAGCGTGGAGTTGCTACAGCTAGAGAAGTTTGTGGTCGGCAGACTTGTCTTACACGGTGTCACGGTGTGTTAGACCATCCCTGTAATACGGTACTGAAAAGATAGCAGTTATATGCTAATATCACTCAAGCCTGTGGGTTATATATATTTATAATACCTGGTACAAAGTGTTGTGTACTTGTTTGATACAAAAAGCAAAGAAAAAAACTGAAAGGGCTCAGTGAGCCAGCAAAACTTCATGGCTTCTTCAACCAACATCTAGAAAAAATGCACTTGCACTTCTCTGTTTCTGTCTGTGGTGAATGAGAATTCTGTTCAGCTGCACGTCCATTTAGCCACATTTGTTTGTATGCAACATCGCCAAAATTCAATAGTGATGGAAAAAACATGATTCATGTTGTTCTTCATTTGAGGTTTAGAATAGTTTTAAAGGAATAGTTCACCCGAAATTCAAATTTCACTCATGCTGGAATTTTCAGAGTCCTCCGTTCCTTCTCTGAGTTACGGGGGGGTCCGCGCAGCAGTATTTGTCCATATAATGGTTGTGTATGGATACCAACCAGCCATCCAAAAAGACACAGCACAAAAACATCCAAACAGCTCCATACTGCAACAGTTGAACAATCCTCTTGTCATTGAAGCCCCGACAAGGCTGGAGAAATTGTTCTCTTTTCAGGACAAAGTAAGAGCAGTGAACTGAGACATTGGGAGCTTTTGTACAAACAAGTTTAAAATATAGACTTGGTGCTTTCACACCTGTTTAGTGCAGCATCCTGAGTGGCACCAAATGGAGAAATGATACATTGTTTCATATTTCAGTTAGTGAAGTTTGTTTCACCAGCCTTTTGTCATTTGGGACCAGTTCGGGACCAAACGGTGTCACGCAGTGGACTGGAGAGCCATGTCTCCATGACAACCGGTTGAAAAGATAGCAGTTGATTGATACTTTTCTAGTAGTTATACTTATATTTATAATGCATGGTACAAAGTGTTGTGTACTTGTTTTAAACAAAAGCTCCCGAAAAAAAAACTGAAAGGGCCCAGTGAATTCATTCAACACAGCAAACCTTCTGCTTCTTCAATCAACATCTAGAAAAAACCGACCTGCCGACCTGTTTCTGTCTGTGGCGGAATCAGAGAACGCACCGACTGTTCAGCTGCACGCTCCATTTGCTGCTTTGTTTGTGGGGACAAAAACTTCGTATGAGGAATTGGACATGTGCTGTATGTTGACTTCTTTGAGGTTTAGAATAGTTTTAAAGGGATAGTTCACCCGAAATTCAAATTTCACTCAAACTTTTTGAGTTCCGTTCCTTCTCAGTTGGTGCGCACCAGAGTGCGGTTTTGTCCATATAAACTTGTGTATGGCACCAGAGTTCGGTTAGTACCGGACCAAAAAACCACCTCCTCAGCCCGCACTAGTTTTGGTGCGCACTAGAGTGCGATTTGCTTTCACACTGACCCCCGGACCAAATTTGTTCCGCGGACACAGGAAGTGCAGTGAACTGAGACACTGCAGGTGTGAAAGCACCCTTATTTAATTTTTTTCGGAACAATTTCTCATGTCTGGTCTTCAATACAAGAGGGACATTACAGACGAGCAGTATGGAGGTATTTGGATGTTTTTTGGTGTGTCTTTTTGGATGAAGAAATGTGGTATCTATTGACAACCATTATATAGACAAATACTGCTGCATGGACTCAGAGAAGACACGGAGTTCTTCTCACAGCTCTTAGTCGACATGAGGGTGAGTAGATAATGAGTGAAATTTGAATTTTGGGTGAACTACGCCTTTAATATTAAACACAATACCACAATGAAAGAAGTTTTTTGTAAAATAATAAAACATGAAATCTACGTATGATAGGATTTATAAAAAGTGACTGATGGCAGCAGGAACCATCTGTGACTTACTCATTAACACGTTGTGAAAGCTGTCACGTTCTCTGTGAACAATTACACTTCCAACTAACGGTGCCGGCAATTTTTTTTTTCACAGGTGGTAGCCTAACTGTCAAACTAGAGCTGTGACAATAACAGGCTAACCACGATACTAGGATCTACCACATGCTGCAATCAGTGGAGATACACGACAAAAATCATTGCCTTACCGTCAACTATTTCTAATTGATCCAATTGCAGCCTACTAATCATGTTTTTATTTACTCAATGGTAAGCAAATAGAGTACAGAGCCAATCATCTCACCACTGTCCTCTGTTTGTTGGGGAGGTAGACTCGGATGGTGCCCCCACCTCGGGGAACATCCTCCGGACTGGTCTCCCCCGAGGAGGAGTAGGAGGAAGAGGTGGAGGACATGATGAAGAGGCGAGAGGAGCTGGGGGGGTGTAGTACTTGCACTGCAATACTGCAACCTCAGGACAGCTTCATGCACACAGTGGGGTCCAGAAGAAATCGGCTCTTTACTTGGAACCTGTAAGAACATGGACACAACATGCCTTGTGTAAAACATCACAGGATGCGAGTAAAGTATTTAAAAAAAAAATGTATGGAGGTGTGTCTGTACATACATAGCATTAATCAGGAATATTCATTTCAGATTTTGTTTTCAACACCATCCAGTTTATTCATATAATACACATATGGCCGATTGAGAGAATACTTTAGAGTCTACTATAAAAAAAGTAATCAGATGTAATCAAATTATTTAGAGAATTAGTTGTTCATGGCTACTGAATTATGAATAAAGGAAAATGCATCAAATTAGAGTGGGCTGGAACTACCCAACACTGTCCTATTTATATGGAAAGCAGGTAATGTCCTTATTATCTCAGATAACAAGAATCACTGCGCTTGAGGGGAAGTCAGTACGAAATCCTGACTCCATATCGTTCATGAAACTACTTTGTTTACTTGATGTATACACCATAAAGTGTTAACCAGATGAAGTCCTAAAAGGTTTTGATGATTGTCACATAGGTGATAAGCTTCGTCCCCTGAGGAGGAAAACGTTTAACCAAATTACACGACTTTTTAAGATCTTGCCCATACACGAGAGAATGACACGTAACGTTGCTAAGTATTAACGTTAACATTACATCTGTGATATTCAGCGGCGCTAACGACAACGCTACTTCCAGCTCAGATAGCCCTCAAAGCAAATATCAAACTTTCCTCGTTGTAACCTACCTACGTTAAAGGGCTGCGTTAATTTACTGGAGGAATGAGGCTCTGACAGTCAAAGCTGCAAACTTGCTACCTACTCGCGTGCTGCTAATGCTAGCTGACGTTAGCCAGTTAGCTCCCCACAGGATTTGACTTGCTATTGCGATTTGACATTTCGAGTTTAAGGAGGCCATGTTTCTGTCGTGGAGCCAGTTAAAAAGCTTTCGCCGACTAGTTACCTGCTTAAAAAAATAGTAATAAGCAGGTAAGAAGTGACAGATTGGCGATGCGATGCTAACGATGCAAAGTTATCAGAGCTTCTGTAAACTCCTTTCGGCTCGACTTACAACTTAGCTAGCTAGCTCGTTAGCCGGCTAAGAGCCGACGGCAGCGCTGGAGAAGATTATCTTGCTAACCGACTGGCTAGCCCACTTTAACATTAACCACTGTGTACTGCTTTAACGCTAACGTTACTTCTAACCAGCTAACGTTAGCCAACTTAGGGAAGGGGGGTGGGGGGGTGGAGGGGGTTACCACCGCGTCAGTTCGCTGGCTACTTCCTAAAGTACACAACCGTGTCTTATTTACCTGACGTGCCTAACGGGGCACGACGTACTGCTAACCGCACATGCCATAATAGCAAAAACTCTTTGCACCGGTGTTTTACATCAGTTTGGATAGACGATACACTCTTACCTGTAGCAGCCATCTTGAATTCTCTCAATCTGAAGTCGGATCTGTCAAGAACTTCGGGGAAAGCGGAAAACCTCCGAAATGCTGCGTCTTCATTGGTTAACTCCCCGTGGCTGCGCTCTGTCATTTGACAGACAGCAAGGGGTCTAGGAGCTCGAGCGTCATTCTGTAATACTCCATGTACATTAACTACACTATGCACTCGGCAAAAACGAATATAGTGGTGGGTGGATATTCATTCACTTCAGTATATATTTGCCAACACAAAATACCACCGATACATACAGGTCCTTTAATACAAAACAGTTAGACAGTTATAATACAGTCCATATAGTATGTATAAAGTCTGTGGATATGAAAAAAAATACAAAGAACAGAAAACAAATCTTTTTTATAAATGGTTAATTAACAAAAGCTGACTTTTTATTGAAAAAAACTGCAAGTTTTAAGAACGTTATCAGTCAGAAAAAAAGAAATCACTTGTTTGACAACAGTGTTGTTAAACTTTCTCAGAGTCCTTGAATAGCTCCTATTGTACACTGAGGAACCTCCTTTTCTTTGCTGTGTGTGTATACGCGTGGTGACGCCACTCGATGTCTGCTGTGGCCTCGTTCTCCAGGGTGCCCAGTTTGATCATGTACACTAAACACAAGAACACAATGTAAACATTAAGCACATCCCAAAACAGTCGGAACAGAACAGAGGAATACAACAGAGGTGGGAAAATGTCTAAAAAATTCTTCATAATTCCCATTTTATAACATCAATTCTTTTAAACATCAGACTTGAAGTGTTTTCACCAAACTGTGATTGGCCCTTATTTTGACTGATATAATTGTTACTTCTGTACATTCTTAGGATAATTAAGCGTACAGTTTCTAAACCTTTTATAAGGCTGACATGACAAGTAATATTGATACATTTGTTATGTTCATTATCAGATATCAGTTTAACACAGCCCATCACCTAAAGTAGAGGATTCTGCATCATCATCATCATCACCCAGCACCGCACTGACCAATCAAATATGTGTGTGAACAAAATATTATTGTGGTCAGTGGGAGATGTTGTGATTTTAGCCATGATGGCGTCCTTTGGGATGCAACATCCTGTCTCATAAAAACTGTTGAGCAGTCTCAGGCTATGTTTGGGCCACAACAGCCTATACAGTAAGACCAGAAAAACAAAGATTTTTCAGAGGCACACTTCAAACCGAGCGCTATGACGCTATGAAGTTTCCCAGAATGCATCTTGCGGCAACTGGCAGCTGTTTTATTTCATGAAGAAAAAATTTAGTGCTGTTATTAAAAAATGTCACTTGAATTTTTGCATTTAATTGTTATTTTTCCATTGTCACATAAAATAGCTATTTAGATCCCCAATTTTCTTACAGACGGTTTATCCAAATGAGCTGTTTAGACGCCAACCTCCGTTGTCATCCCGGGAGAAAAGAATCGCTAATTAACGGTGGAGCCTCCACCTTTGGAGCAGATCAACGCCGGGTACGGAGACACTAGAGGGGTGGTCTCATTGATGGAATTGAACAATTGTGGCAGTCGCATTAGTTTGTTTGAATTCACATTGGACACAGGGCAGCAATACTGGGGGCTATTGGCCTACTGTACAGAAATCACCACATTTGATTATTTATTTGAATTAATGTCATTTTGTAAAGAAAACTGTCAACTGTGACATAGTAAACAAACATGCTGTTATATGCTTAACATCAGCTTGCTGAAGAAATACAAGAATTTGCAGGATTTTGAACAATATTACATAAAAAAATAAACAAATGCCGTGAATTTTTGCATGTTAATTGTTAATTAAAAACTCATTCTTCGTCATCAAACTCACCATCTTTTGAAAAGTGAACTTGTCTCAAATGGAAAATATCGCGCAATCCAATCAAAGCAAGTATTTATCTTGTAAAAGTCAATAAGACTTTTTCGGTGAATGTACAAATTATCATTATTGTTATTATCTAGTGTTTGGAGTATTAACAGATTATTTCAAAATTTCACTGATGTAATTTTTTTCTTTTTCTTCCGTTGTCATTCCCGGGAGCAAAAGAAGCCTAATTAAGCCTCTCCATAGGTTTTGAAAGGTTTGAGTGAAGAAGGGGGGGGTTGTTTTTTTTTTAAGAGATTTTGCTGGTCTTATTGTTTGTTTGAACAATTTTTTGTTTAGTTTTTGTTTGAATCTTCCTGTGTTTGTCTTTGGACACAGGAGCTAGCGTTTAAATGAAAAAAGAATAAAAAATAATATTTAAAAAAAAGAAATCACCACATTTACATCAATAAATAGATGTTTTACCATGAACCGATCAGTCTGCATTACATTTTATTTTATTAAGTTAATGTCGTTTTGAAAACAGGATTTGTGGCAGAAGCTTGTCACGTCTGCTTATGTGAAAGCCAGCAGAGACACTGATGACGTATGTGACTGTTGAAGTGGTGTCCCAATTCATAGGGGTTGACTTTCTACCCCTACCCCTTGTAGCTCCATTTCAAGGGGCAAGGGTTAAGGGGTAGGGATGAAAACTAGAATTGGAATTGGGCATAGAAGACTTATCTATCCATACTTACATTTCATTTCAAATCTGGGTCCCACTTCTGTCAGCTCAACGTTCTTGTGGTCTGTTTTCTTGTAGGTGTGATGCCTGGAATGAAAAGGAATACTATTATTGCTGTTCCAGTAACATGAGGTGTGTAGGGCATTTACATTGAGGGAGTACTTGTTTCTCACTGACCTGAAAGAGATGAAGTCCTCTTGGTTGCCGAATGTGATGACACGCTTACTGTCCTCTTTGGGCACTGGAAAAAGATACTTGAGGATATTCGATACCTGCGCAAACACAATTAATTAGCTGTATTACCCAAACGAGCGCTGAAAGAAAATACCGATGCCATGCGTACAGTGCGCCGTCCAGCACCTACCCTCTTGCCAAGCTGTGAGGTGAAGTTGTGAAAGATGAGGTGGGGGTAAGCCTCTGACATAGTGCCTATGTCTGGAACATCGTGCCTCATGACCACGTTGTACAGTGTGAAATAAGCAGTGGGTCCAAATGGTAAGTGGCACACCACCAGGCCATCTGTTGATGCACAGGAGAGAAGAAAATCAGATAGTCCCGTGGAAAAGTTTTATTTTATATTTTATTCCAATAGACTCAGTGTAACAACGGCACTGCTTCACCATGAGTCAATTTATTCCAATATAGTGTAGGCATATAGATGATGTTCTTGGGAAGAATTGGCAGAAATACCAAAATATGATGTGTACTCCACAAATTTAGAAGGGATAGTAAAAAAGGATTTAAAGGGATAGTTCAACATTTTGGAAAATTGGCCAGGTTCGTTACCTTCATTTGTCGGTGCAAGCTATTTTTAGAATGGGGGAGCAGAGCTGTGAGCTGCTCAGAGCTACACTACAGAGGCTTTCTTGCTTTGCGTCTGATTCAATGCCCTTGAACCATTGCAAATTGTGGTTATGAAAACAAGACTGTACTATTCTGACTCTATGGGGGTGCTCACTGCTGAACAACTGGTTTTACATACACTGTCCATTGTGCTGTGACACTGGACCCCTGAACCAACTACAAGCACTGATGCACATTATGGGCACACAAAGATAGGACTTTTATTCTCCATACACACTCATTAATTCACAGCACAAACTCATAAACTCATTTCTACAAGAGACAGTGATGTCGTGCACGAGAGCCTGATCAGTTAGATCAGGACAAAGGATTGATGGAGAATGACCTGTTATTGTGATCTTAAGCCAACTGAAGAATTAAATGTGTTTATTTGGGTGTTTTAGCTCTTTTCCCTGGAGCGGAAAAAGACGCAAATGACATGATGAATCAATGAGGGAAAAAACAAAATGATTTGTCGATTAGGTTTTCAAAAAAGCAAAAATCTGACCAATCAGAGTCAAGTATGAAAATTCTTAGTCGGGTACACCCCTAATATTTACAGTTTAGCATGTGAAACACTGCAGTGGATGAGGACAATTCAGGGGAGAAGGCAAGGAGACGGAGAGTTATTAAAAATGTATTGAATCATAATGATTAGGGACTGGTTGTAAACGACTGACTCTACCTGGCTGTCCTCTAGTTTCATGCACGATGACGAGGTCTGTGACGTTGTTGGCCTTGCAGGCTCGCACCAGCGCAGCGATCTCGTGGTTTCCTCTGTTCATGCGCTGGGCACCAGGGAACATCAGCTTTACCTCCTGTAACCAGTTCAACACTTGTACATCAACTCAACTGACTGTTAAAGGGATAGTTCAACATTTTGGAAAATTGGCCCATTGCCATAATCCCTATAGTCTTAGCAGTAGGTTCGTTTGATTGTCGGTGCAAGCTTTTGTTAGAACGGCGGAGCAGAGCAGCGATCTGTTCAGAGCTATGCTACGGAGGCATATGGAGTAGTTTCCCTCATCAAACTCATCAAATACACAATCCAACAACTCCAAAACGCTCTGGTGGACAAGTTGTGACCTGCACATTCACCACACTATGAGATAATAACACAACGTTATGAGACAGAGTTGTTTTCGAGGTAAATGCAGAGACTGCTTTCTGAAAAACTGCTTCAGACGGGAACGTGCATCAGCAGTTTTGCATGAATTTCCCTCTAAAACAACTTTGTGTGGTAACGTTGTTATCTCATAGTGTGGTGAATGTGCAGGTCACAACTTGTCCACCAGAGTATTGTGGGATTGTGTATTTAGTCTGATGAGGGAAACCGAGAAATTCCATTAGCCGTCATAGTGTAGCTCTGAGCAGCTCACGGCTCTGCTCCGCCGTTCTAAAAATAGCTTGCCCTGACAATTAAAGGTAACAAACCTACTGTTATGACTATAGGGATTATGGCAATGGGCCAAGAACAGATTGAGAATGAAAACAAGAAGTTGGGTGAAACTTCCCCTTGCTCTTTTCTGACACGTCACTCATGTGAATTAATTTTGACTCTAAATGTTTGAGTCAAATCCAGAAAAATTGGTTTGTACATGTCTGCTGTACTTTTATAAAAACAGCCTTTAATGAGCAGCATTAGCTCTTAGCGGCTAACACTAACGTTAGCAAAAAAAAGTGCTAAGGATTGTGAGCAGAATGTGCAGCCTGACGTGACTGGAGGATTATCTGCCTGTGCTGGGATGAGCTTTAGTCTAAGGCCCTGAACAAATGAACAAACTGTGACCGTCATAGATGTTATTCAACTACATTAAGCACCATCATCCCTCCAGGCCTGTCAGTAAAAAGTCTATTAGTCTTCCTAATCTTTCTAATCGCAATTAAATGTACTGCTACCCATTCGTTTGTGAGAAATCTAACCTTTCTGCCGACAATTTCAATATAATAATCTTTTTTCTTAAGGATTGAATGTATTCTATTTTTTTTTTAATCTGTGTTGTGTTGTGCATTTCTTCTGTGCAAGAAACAACACCAAAAATAAACAATTATATGGCCAGTTTACCACCTGGTTACTAGTTAGGAATTCTAAAAAAAACCCCAACCACTTACGGTAGAGACTTAAAGGGATAGTTCAACATTTTGGCAAATTGGCCCATTGCCATAATCGCTATAGTCATAGCAGTAGGTTCGTTACCTTTAATTGTAGGTGTAAGCTATTTTTAGTACGGCGGAGCGCAGCAGCAGGCTGCTCAGGGCTATGCTATGGAGGCTAAGGGAATTTCTTGGTTTCCCTCATTAAACTCATCAAATACAAAATCTCAAAACTACACAGCGCTTTTGTAGACAAGTTGTGACCTGCACAACCACCACGCTATGAGATAATAACAGAACGATACGAAACGGAGCCGTTTTCGAGGTAAATTCATGCAAAACCGCTGATGCGTGTTGCGTTCAGGGACAGTTTTTCAGCAAGCAGTCTCTGCATTTACCTCGAAAACGGCTCCGTTTCGTATCGTTCTGTTATTATCTCATAGCGTGGTGGTTGTGCAGCTCACAACTTGTCCACAAAAGCGCTGTGGAGTTTTGGGATTTTGTATTTGATGAGTTTAATGAGGGAAACCAAGAAATTCCCTTAGCCTCCATTGCATAGCCCTGAACAGCCTGCTGTACTGAAAATAGCTTACACCTACAATTAAAGGTAATGAACCTACTGCTATGACTATAGCGATTATGGCAATGGGCCAATTTGCCAAAATGTTGAACTATCCCTTTAAAAACTGAAGGGCTATGTACTGTATGTCTGCTGTCCTTTCATAAAGACTTCCTGCATCATACTCCCTGTGCTCATACATCCTACAGGCATCTTCCTGTCATTGGCCTGTCCTTAAATTACACACATAACACAAAAGCCACACTGACCTTTGCAAACATTTTGAGCCTAGAACTGGGGTCCCTGGATGTAGTGACCATGACTTTAGGATCTTCCACTCCAGCCCATTTGTACTCATCATCCATGTGAGAGCTGACGCCTGCAGGGACAAAACAATCAACGATGATTGAAGAAGACAGAAGATAGAGGACGGAAGTCTGTTTGACAACGGTGAGAAACAACAACACCAGCCTTCTGCTCCTTCGTCTTCGTACTCCACCAGTTTCTGGAGCTGCAGAGCATCTTTGCGAACCTCAGTTGGCAGAAGAGCGTTTTCTGCAGAGAGAAAGAGAGGGTTATGTAGCACACGGACCAGAGTATGTCCAGCAATTTGTGTAAAATAGAATTTCAGCAACGCGCCATCCCACCATCGAGTGCTTTCTTCAGCTTCTGCTTCTTGTCGTCTATGGTTCGGAGCCTGTCCTCCTGTGCCTTCCTGTACAGGTACTCTCTCCTCAGCCTCACCTCCCGACGAAGCTGGAGGTTACACAGACCGTCAGAACAAACTGTCTCAACAACAGGTGCAAGCTCTAAACAGGCCTAATGTTCATTTAGCAGGAAAATGAGGCTCATCTCAACGTCTCAGAGGTGAGATGACTTCTTAGCACTGTCACCACGGGAGGTATCAGGGATGGACAAAACCAAGAGGCTATAAAAATAGGATGCAAAAAAAAAACAAATAATTTATTTACATTGTGTAAAAATCCAAAATCAAAAGTGAAGGTGAGAATAGGAAATAAAAGCGGACTTTTCGTCCATCATCAGCACTGGTTACACGGTAACAAGTCAGTATCAGGGATGGACGACTGGTTTACTACCATTAGTCTGGGAAACTTTTATGTTTTATTTCAGGCGATGGGTTCTCCACCGCTCACTGTGTCTTATATGAAAGAGTGGCTTGGTCTTCCCTCACTTCTCGTAGAGAGAAACATTGCCTCTTGTTTATTTATAAAGCATTGATTGTAGGGCTGACCCCCCCAAAGTCGAAGCTCTTCCTTCTTTCCACTATCCTTTTCCCCTTCCTTCCTTGAACCAATCTGTTCCCTCCTTCCTTTCTCCCTTCCTTCTTTCAACAATCCTTTTTCCCTTCCTTCCTCCATCTGCTTCCTTCTTAGACCTTGTCTGTTCCCTCCCTCCATATTTCTTTCCTTCGTCCTTACTTCTTCTTTCCTTTTTGATCCAAGTGACCTGATCTGTTCCCTTCCTCCATCCTCCTTTCCTTCCTTCTTTTAACAATCCGTTTCCCCTTCCTTCCTTCTTTCCCTTCGTCCTTATTTCTTCTTTCCTTTTTGATCCAATTAATTGACTTGATCTGTTCCCTCTCTCCATCTTTCTTTCCTTCCTTTTCTCTTCCTTCTTTCCACAATCCCTTTCCCCTTCCTTGCTTCCCTTCATCCTTACTACTTCTTTGCTTTTTGACTCAACTGACCTGATCTGTTCCTTCCCGGACCGTCCATCTTTATTTCCTTCCTTTTCCCTTCCTTCTTATATTACCTCCCATCTTTCCCTTCGTCCTTCCTTGACCCAGGAGGACAACAGGAGGGTTAAGCTGCTTTTATGTAGTCATTTAGAGAGGCAGTATCAGGCAGCTGGATTACAAACTCAACAGGTTAAATGTTGTACAACAACTCGACAAACCTTCATGGTATACAGTATGGGTGATATGACACGATACTAACACGTGTTCATATGTGTGTTGTGTATTAAAACACAAAACCCCCTGTTCCCCACCAGAGAAGTCCTGCTAGCTGACTGACCGGTACAGGTTCACGTTAACGTTAACGTCAGTGAGGAAGGACATCATATCGAGCCAGCATTAGTTAACGTCAGCAGGAACGTTACGAGTGGACACAGCGCTGACTGAGACCTAACATTTCAACATAACAACACACTTCACAGACACAAATAAAGCCAGCGCTTAGCCGCTGGATGAACCAACTCACCATGTTTTCTTGTGTAGCTGGTTGTTAGCAGCAGGCGAGCAGCACGACTCACGTGGAAACACAACATCCATACAAGAGCTCCTATGATTCGCTAAACAGGAGAGCCAATAAAAGTGCTCGATACTGACTTTTTCCTCGGCGACTGTTGAGCGGTTTTCAGGAAGCTTTACCGCCACCTACCGGTAAACTGCGGTAGTGGTGGAGTCTTGATACGGTTAATTAGGCTACTATATTTACCAGAAAATGTAGTCGAACTACTGTGTTACTTTTTGCAGATAGTAAAATTATTCACCCCCATAACCCTATAACAACCTCCCGTTTATCTATGTTGTTATTCTTTTCCTGCTACCCATGCTGCTACCACAGTCCAGCCTGGAGGGTGCATGGGAGGGTGGCGCCAATGCCAGCCGCCAATCAGATTCCACAGAAGAGGAAGAAGGGGTCAATCATCCAAATGTGACCAATGTGGAGCGGAGCCATATTGTCCCGCGGATTTGTTAAATCTGGAGGGTGTACTGCGAGCGAGTGAGTGGTGTGGAAGACAACACAAGGAAAAAATGGCCATGAAGACGGAGGACAGCACAGCTAATGGAGAGACATGGATGGAACCTGTGGACTCTTCTTCTGACGAGGAGGATCTCATCCAGCTGCCCCCCGACAGTGACAGTGACGACGACGCAGATTTCTACAGTGACGACGACGCAGACTATCAGATACCACCAGATGAAAGGTGTGTAACGTTACATTGTTGATTCAATGCTAAGCTAACGTTACTACGTCGCAGACGTTTACGCACCGACTTTACAGAGCGGAACAGCGCACATCTGTACATGTAAACAATCAACGATCACAACGCCCAGGGGCGTAGATGGGATTTTTTGAGCTGAGGGGGGACCAAGGGGGCAGTTGTCGGTCTGAGAAGTGAAGCCTGGTCAAAGACGGTTTATAAACCAAGACCGTCCATGACGGGCAGCTTCCTGTATGCATGTCACGTGGGCTTCTGCACGGCCACGCCCCTTTAGGGAGACCAGAGGCAGCCTGGAGTGTATTGACTCCAATGGGACAATTTAACGTGAACACCGATTATGGTCGGGTCTTACTCCCCACGGTCACTGAAGAAAATTTTGGACTCATTTTCAAAAAGCCACATCTCTTCTGAACAGTTTGACATGAAAATGGTAATTTTCAGACGGACACATCAGGAGAAAATCCGCTTTAACATGCGCTTCAACTGGGAGCAGCAAAGTCTGGTAGCTCTGAGTTTTTGAGTTTTTACTCAACATTTTGCTTTATTTTTGTTGTGTTTTTGTCATCTACTGATGGATGCTTCTATGGAGAGAAGAGATTCTTCAAAGATGAGCTTTTTTAATTGAAAATGGACAGATCTGGAGGACATCATCCTGTCCCAGAAGAGATGAAGAGGTGCTTTTGTGGTGGTTGTTGTGCTGCTGCTGCTGCTGCTGCTGCTGCTGCTGCTGCTGCTGCTGGTGCAAAGTTAAAGGCTTGGAGGTGGAGATGTCCGGTCCTTCCTGAGGTCAGTCATCATTGGAAATATCAACTCTCTGTCCAACAAGAGTGATGAAGAGCTGGAGATATTGGTGAAGACCCAGAAATTGTTGCTAGGATACAGACTAAACATCCTGAGGCACTAGAGCACTGAAGAAGGAGGAGGCCTGGATCATCCACTTCATGGCACCTTGACTGACTAGGAAAGCAGCGGTGGTGGACGGCTCCTCTCTCCTTGCTGCAAGATGGAGGAATATAGTCGTGGGGCAGATCAGCAAAATGATTTGGCCCCTCCACCAATGATCCTGATCCACCCAGCTGCCCCTTCACCATCGCTCCTGCTTCATCCAGCGGTCCTGCTGCATCCGGTGACCTTTCTCCACCTGACGGGTCCTGCTCCATCCCGTGGCCCTGCCCCACCTGGAGGTTCCTGCTCCATCCAGAGGCCCTGCTCCATCTTTATTTTCTTTTTTCTTTTTCTGTGTGTCATTGTCGTATAAGCTACTGGACTAATTTGAATTTCCCTCCTTGGGATGAATAAAGTATTCTCTACTCTACTCTACTCTACTACTTTGTTCAAGACCTGTCTCTGGCTTTACGACACACTCTCGCGAGATTTGGCACAGATCTCCTAGGCAACGTCAAACAAACGGCCGCGAACTCCCGTGAAAATGATTTAAATTATTTTTGTCATGTTAAATATGACTGTTACTAGTGTAAATATTTAATGTTATCATAAGAAAATATAAATATCTCACTTTCACCTACCTACAAATTGTATAAATCCACACACATGATCACAGCCGATGTGGGGTGACAGTTGGCCCCGCCCATTTAGAGAGACAGGAAGTGTATACAGTTTGCTATCATTGGAGCAGCCGCTCATGGACTATCTTTCCATTTATTCAATATCTTTGGCCTGGTGAAGCTCACTTCCTCGTTCAAAAAACTGTAATGCCACCATTTTACTGTTAGGTTAAGATTCTGGCCAGTTAGGGCGCGGAAACGTTGAGTGACAGGTCCGGAGACCTTCAGAGACAGGCTGCTTCGAGGCCAGTGGGCGGGTTTTTGGCCGGCCAATCCAAACATGGCGCTATCCAGGCCGCCATATTTGAGTCACAAAAACGACTCCCCAAAACCAATGGGTGACGTCACGGATGCTACGTCCATTCTTTTTGCAGTCTATGGGGGGGACCTAGCTGTCAGTAAATTATTTCTAATTTGTAAGGTGGCCCAGAGATGCAAAACAGAAAACACAACAACAAAAGAGAAAAAAAACAACATAAAAAGAGAAAACACAGCAGCAAATCAGAAAACACAACGGTACTCTGTTTTGTTGTTGTGTTTAGAAATTTGTTGTTGTCTTTTGCCGTTATGTTTCTCTTTTGTTGTCTTGTCGTGTTTACTGATTTGCTGTTGTGATTTGCACCTCAGGGCCACCGTAAATTTGAGCTTTAACTAGTGTGAAACAAGGGGGCAGTTGTTGGTCTGAGAAGTGAAGCTCACTTTCACGTTCAAAAAACTGCAATCCCCGCTGCTTCCTGTGGGGAAAACATATTTACAGCCTGGTACATCTTATTTTTTTGGTCTCAATTGATAGTTTCTACCCCAGCACACGCTCTGAGGGGGGTGAATTTTCTTTAAACTCTACCGTTTTACTGTTATTAGGATAAGATTCTGGACAATTAGGGCGCGGAAATGTTCAGTGACAGGTCCAGAGCGGTCCGGAGACAGGCTGCTTCGAGGCCAGTGGGCGGGTTCTCAGCTAGCCAATCCAACATGGCGCTGTTCAGGCCGCCATATTTGAGTCACAATTTTTTTTTTTTTTTTTTTTTAATTGGTGCGACATTTAATACAATTATACATGAAAATACAACAAGGTAGCACAAGACAAGTAATAAACAATGGACAAAGAAAACAAAAACAAAATAAGGACAAGACAGACAGAGGCGTTACAGTTCACTTACACAAAATTTCTCCATGATAGAGTAGGTTTTGGTAGCTTTCTTGTTTTTAATGTCCTTGATTGCGGCAGCATAGCGATGCAGTTCATGTTTAAAGGGTACAATGTTCGGTTTAGATTTGGCCCATTTATTTTTGTGGATGTGGAATTTCCCTAAGTTCAAGATTAACTGGCAAAAAAAGCAAACATCTTTGTCTTGATCTTCAAAATAAATAAAAATATGTTTTTCCTGGAAACTGATTCTTCCTGTTTTAACTTGCACAAAGTGTTGAACATCATTCCAAAAAGATTTGCTATAAGCACAATGATAAAATAAGTGAGAGATAGTTTCATCTTCAAGTTCACAGAAATCACACATATATTTGAGTCACAAAAACGACGCCACAAAACCAATGGGTGACGTCACGGATGGTCTATGGTGCTAAAGTATAGCACCAAAAGCCATTGGAGGATTATTATTTGACATAAAAAATATAGGCTAATAAAATAAAATTGCAGTGATTTACATATACTTTTTATTGTGTCTTCTATGAGCATGTGTAAACCCCCCCCCTCTTCCAGTGTCACATGCATGCATTTAAATAAACCAGTACAATTGTTTGCCAATAAATCAATTATCTCTATAATTTCAGCACTGATGATGATGAAGAAGATGAACGTACACCACGAAGGCTTGCTCGTGGGAAGCACAAGGCCCACAAGGCCTCTGCTCCCCCTACCGCTCCCCCTACCCCTCCCCCTACCGCGCCCGCTACCCCTGCCCCTACCACTCCCCCTACCCCTGCCCCTACCGCTCCCCCTACCCCTCCCCTACGGCGCCCGCTACCCCTGCCCCTACCCCTCCCTCTACCGCGCCCGCTACCCCTGCCCCTACCACTCCCCCTACCCCTACCACTTCCTGTACTCCTTCTCGCCCCCGCACCCCTCCGACCCCGCCGCTGACTTCACCTAAGCGTCGTCGAACCGAACACGCTGCTCGCAAGGCGGAAGAGGAAGGAAGAAGGTGGCACAACAGAGAGGAGGAGGACAGAAGGCCCGACCCCCCCAGGTTCTGTCCGGCCCGGAACCCGGGCCCCACCTTCGACACCACCGTAACGTGGACCCCTCTGTCGCTCTTCCAGCTGTTTTTTAGCACATCTGTCATCAGGACGATTATCGACAACACAAACATCAACGCGAAGAGGAAGATCGCAGCTGGCTGGGTGGTCAATTGGAAGCCTCTGACGGTGGACGACTTTTATGTCTTTTTGGCCATCATTATCTTCACCGGCCTCGTGCACGTGCACCACAGAGGAGACTACTGGAGGAAGATATGGCCCTACTGCTTTTCCTTCCCTGGCAATAAGATGTCGCGGGACCGATTCGAGGGCATCCTTTCTGCGTTGCACCTCAGCAACCCCAAACAGGACGTGGACAACGACAGCAAAAAAAACACCCCGGAATACGATCGGCTCTTCAAGATCAAGCCGCTGTACGACGACATCGTGACGGCCTGCAAGGCTCACTTTCAGCCGTATCAGAACATCTCCATTGATGAGAGAATGGTCGCAACCAAGGCTCGTACAAGGCTAAAGCCGTACATGAAGAACAAGCCCACAAATTGTGGATACAAACTTTTTGTACTCGCAGATTCTGCCACAGGCTACACTTGGAACTTCTCTGTGTACACGGGGAAGAGTCGAAAGATTGAGGGCAGCGCAGCTCACGGCGTGAGCTATTCCTCTGTAGTAAATCTTATGCCATTTTCGTTGCTCGGTGGGGGCTACAGGTTATACGTGGACAACTTTTACACCAGCCCTGCCCTCTTCAACGATCTCCTCAAGAAACACATTGTCTGCTGTGGGACCATCAGGAAAAACCTGACTGGTTTTCCACAATCGCAAGTAAATGACTTACCAGCAAAGTCAGAGAGGGGGGACATTCGCTGGATGAGGAAAGACAACCTGCTGTTTCTGAAGTGGTTGGACACCCGCGTGGTGACGATGTGCTCGACCATCCACAAGGCCTTCAGCGGACAGGCCGTGAAGCGCAAGGTGAAGGAGGCGGGGGAGTGGAAAATCAAGGACATACCCGTTCCCGACGCTGTGTTGGACTACGACAAGAACATGCGCGGCGTCGAGCTGTCCGACGCTCTAATCGGGTATTACACAGTCCACCACAAAACCACAAAGTGGTATAAGACTTTTTTTTTTCACTTTATAGACGTAGCTGTCGTGAACAGTTTCCTGCTGCACAAGGAGCTCTGCAGGATCAAGTCGGATCCTGCCATGAAGGCGTGCACCCAGAAAGTCTTCAGGGAGCAGCTCGCCTCTGAAATGTTGAACGCCCATGAAGCATGGGTAGCCCCGCCCAATACCACTCCCAGACTCACCTGCATGCCGCGGAAAGACCCAGAATCCAGGAGGTACTGTAGGAGGTGTCAGGACGCTGGCATCAAGAGGGTGAAAACTCCGATTTACTGCCGAAACTGCAACGTCGCCCTGTGCTTGACGTCGACAAAGAACTGTTTTGAGCAGTGGCATGACCAGCAGTAAAACGTCTGACATGGACAGATTCTGTAAATAGTTTATTTTTGAAGTTTCTTTTCTTGTTGATTTGTTGATCTTGATGAGCCAGGCTTATCATTATTATTGTTTGTAGTCTGGGTAACTTTGGCCTCTATTATGCTCAAAATAGCAAAAAGCAATGCTACTCTGTTTATGCTGGCTAGTGGACTGTCGAGCTCAGGACTGTTTCCATATCAATGAAGGCTGATCCTTATTTGTATATTCTGGTTCAAATAAACACACATGACCATCAAATTCAAAATGTTCCTCCATCTCTTCAATATTGGATCCGGACATATTCTTTATCTTCCACTTCCTGCACCGATGCAGAATGCTGTCAACGCTCGACAGTCAACTAGTCTGGTCTTTTCCTATGGTAGCACTAGGAATGGGCGATATTTTATCGTTTGTGATTAGGGATGCACATTTTGAAATTTTTTCCTGACCGTTAACCAACGCTCGTTAACCGATTATTAACTGTTAACCGATAAGATTAAGACGCTGGCAGCGCATAGCAAAAAAAAAAAAATCGTTCCTTTTTTCTTTTCTTTTTTTGGCCGTTAAATACACACGTGCGCTGCATCGGCTGATCAGCGCCACATGTCACATCCACTGTGCTCCGTCTCAGCTGATCATGCTCAGATCATCCACTGTAGAACTGTATTTATACAAAGTGCAGCCAAACACCAGGCTGAAGGAACAGCAGAGCTCCTCTGACAGCTGAGCTGCAGGAGAGCTGCAGGTGAACAGGAGAGAACAGCGACGTGCTTTTTTTTTCCTTCAGCGCCGTAGTTACAGGTGATGCACATCTAAGTCTGTGTAGCTACATTTACTTGAAGGCACGTGGAAGTCGGCGCATGTCGACACGCCCCCATGAGTTGACAGAAAAGTAGCTAATAATAATTTTAAAATAACCGATAGTATTAATCAGTCAAAGTTCTTGTTATCGGTTAAACATGTGCATCCCTATTTGCGATATATGGTCTAAGAATGTTTTAGTACATCCCTAGGTAGCACTCAGGGACGTAGAGCTGTAGAATGTTATTTAGAAAATGACCGCAATTCTCCTTTAATGAACTGGCGTGGACTTGAAGTTTAACACTATCACTGCTGTGACGGTCTGACAGAACATTTGGGCTTTTCTTATGTGAATAACTTTGTTGAGATTAAAGATGCATGTTTCTCAATCTATTGCTATTCCCGTTTGGGGACCTTTTGACCAGGGGCTCTTTTCACATAGATAGATAGATAAATACTTTATTAATCCTGAGGGAAATTCATTTGTCAGCTGCTCCAAAAACATTCCAAGGGAAGCACTCAGCAAATGCATATAGACAAATGTAATAATATAGAAGTAAAATTACATGAAAATGTCATAAATTCCCAGTGCGTTAAATTGCAGACCTTGAGGACCATACAGCCATATGCACACGTGTAGAAACTCAGGGACATGCAACTACATCCTGGTCTCATTGATGGGTGATGGACTTAACTCCAACTTTCTCCAACTTCCCATTTCTCCGACCATGCATTTCTCTATTTTCCTAATCCTCGCCCTAACCATAACCATACACCTCTTGAATAAATTGGATTAGTGGGTAGTCAGAGAAATGGGTGGTCAGACTTTTTGGTGGTTGGACTGACATATTCTCCCCAGGTACCTCTTCACAGGTACATCTCATAATTTGTCAAGTATTACATTATCAGTGCTCCACTGTGTTATAACGACAGTCGTTGGTGGGAAGTTGGTTCCTTCATGATGATGAACGTTCCCATGGTCCTGTGGTCGATGAATTTGTGGAGTGGTGTGATTTTTTCTGCAACTAAATGTACAGAAAACTATGTGCATTGATTTTAGACTCAAGCCCCAAAGCGCCAACCAAAAAAACATCATCAAAGGCCAGACAGTAGACATTGTTGAAACTTATAAATATCTTGGGACACTGCTGGACAATAAGTTCAACTTTACTTGCCACGCAGATAACTTGCAAAAGAATGGCCAGCAACGACTGTCTTGCCTGCAGGAAACTTTCCAACTTTCAGATTGACAAGTCCCTGATGATTTTATTTTACAAATCATATGTTGAATCTGTGCTGACCTTTTCTCTCCTCTGCTGGATCGGTAACCTTAACATCAAGTCTAAAAATTCACTAAGCAGAGTGATAAAAACAAGCAGTAAGAGTTTGGGAGTCCAACAGTGTTCACTTATAGGCAGACAGTTAGGAAGGCTAATGCCATTCTTCTTGATGGCTCCCACCCCTTCCACTCTGAGTTCCAGCTTCTGCCTTCTGGCTCCCGACTCAGGCTTCCTCGTATGAAAGGCAACAGGTACAAGCACTCCTTTCTCCCTACAGCCATCTGCCTTTTCAACTCTGTACAGGGCAGGAGTCGTACCTGACTGTTTGACTTGCTCTTTGTTTCCTGTTTTTTTGTGATGTTGATGATGATGTAGAGATGGAGGATATGCACTGATTGCACTTTCCCGGTCATTTATGGGCTTCTTTTAGTCGTGCCACTGTTGTTGTTTCAACACACTGTATCCCCCCCCCCCCCTTTTTAAATCGTGTGTCTTGTATCTGTGTTCTTTTTACTTGCTTTTTAATTGCCCCACGGGGACACAAATAAAAAACCTTGAACCTTGAACTTGGTTAGTGCTCTACTGTGTTATAACGACAGTCGTTGGAGTGACAGGAGGCCATTTGTGAACAGTTGTTCTCTGAGGTTAGATTGTTGAATAAAGGGCAGCATTGTAAATTGAAGATAGGTGGTGTCTGAGAACTCCTCCTCTGTTTAGAGATGGTTTCTCTACTTTTACACAGATGACTTACTCTTCTTTCAAACCACCTGTCCTCTCTGTCCAGGATGTGGATCAAAGGAGTGGCTTTCTCCTTGAGATGTAAGTGGACAGCAGAGTCCAGGCCTGAGGAGTAGCTCTCCTGTGTTGAGCCATCCCTTAGTAAAAAGTTCATCAAAGTGTACTACAAGTATACTCATTTTATACTAAAACTGAGGCAGTATACTTGGAAGTGTATATATAAACCATATTTTATATACTTAAGAAAAGTATAGTGAGGTATACTTGACTTATACTGAAAAGAATAGAGAAAAGTACATATACATAAATAGACTAAGTACATTAATACTTAGACTTACACTTATACTTTAATAATAAAGCTTTGTTTTTTATTTCTTTCTGCCACAAAGTACCAATATTTAGTATATCTTGATCCAAACACAGAATAAGGTCAAGTCATTGACTTGTGCCAGAGAGGGACCCCTTGCAATTACACCACGGGCCACTATAGGGTCCACGGACCCCTGGTTGAGAACCACTGGACTAGAAGTATGTGCACTAATAGTATGTAGATAAGTGTACTTGTGGTATACTTTGAAGTATACTTCTGTAAACCTAAAGTAACCTTATAAAGTATACTTTAATAAACTAAAATGTGGACTAGAAGTATATACCTAGTACACTAGGAGTAGGTGAGTGTATTTGTATACCTGAAAGTATACTTTTGTAAACTTAAAATTACCTATAAAGTATACTTTTATAAACTTAAAATGTTCCAATTTAGTCTGAAGAAGTATTAAATTGTATACTTTCTAGTATGCTACAAGTACATGGTCTATAGGCTAGTATACTTGTACTCAAGCATACTTAATACAATGAACTTCAAGTAGCCTATACTACTTTTTGCTAAGGGATGCGTTTATGCAGTGGTTGTTTGGTTCCTCCAATGTAGAGATCTTTGCTATAGCTGCTAAAATGTTTTATAAATCAATGACGTGAGGTTAAAATTCTTCCAAAAAATGTGACACATGTACTACACTTTATGAAGAAATAAGTTTGCATTTATTGGACAAACCAAACATAGGCAAACTCACACACAGTGTAAAGATGGAACATGTCATGGGGTGAAAAATAAATGAAGGGTTTCATTCCAAAATGTCACAGATCCATGTGGAAATGTCTGAAATCCGGTGTTTCTCACATACGACCGACTGTCAGTTTATTAGGAACACCTAGCTAAAGCTAATACACTTGAATGCAGCAGTCAGTTCTGTGGTTCAGCCCATCCCCAGCTCAACGAGGAGGACAAAGCACATTACAATTCAGCAATTACATGAGTCATCAGCAGTTTAAACAAGAACTGAGCATGCCTGCCTTCCTGAACGAGGACTGACTGCAGGACTGTTGCATTAGACTGCATCAGTTTTAAAGGGATAGTTCCGCATTTTGGCAAATTGTCCCATTGCCATAATCCCTATAGTAACAGCAGAGGGTTTGTTACCTTTATTTGTCAGTGCAAGCTATTTTTAGAACGGTGGAGGAGAGCTGTGAGCTGCTCAGAGCTACGCTACGGAGGCCCATGGAATTTCTTGGTTTCCCTCATCAAACTCATCAAATACACAATCCAACAACTCCACAACGCTCTGGTGGACAAGTTGTGACCTGCACATTCACCACGCTATGAGATAATAACGAACGTCGTTACGAGGCGCAGTTGTTATACATGCAAAACCACTGATGCGTGTTGCCTTCAGGGACAATTTTTCAGCAAGACTGAGACTCAGCAGACTCTGTATTTGCTTCAAAAATGGCTCAGTTTCATAACGTTCCATTTTATCTCACAGCATGGTGAATGTGCAGGTCACAACTTGGATTGTGTATTTGATGAGTTTGATGAGGGAAACCAAGCAATTCCATTAGCCTCGGTAGTGCAGCTCACAGCTCGGCTCCACCATTCTAAAAAATAGCTTGCACTGACAATTAAAGGTAACAAACCTACTGTTACGACTATAGCGATTACGGCAATGGGACAATTTGCTAAAATGTTGAACTATCCCTTTAACCATGATCACTGATAACAATACACAAGTACTTGTATAATCATTCTCCTACTCGAGCTTTCCCATTAAAAGAACTCCACAGGGTTTCACAGATTCCATTTCCACATGGTGTATGTATCACCCTAGAACAAAGCCCTTCAAATATATGTATCTATATACTTTATACATTCTCTTTTTACTGTACAGTTAAGTCTCATGCTTTGCTTGAAACTGCTTTCAGCATTTATCCTCAATCACATGACAAAAGACAAAAAATAATTAAAAATTAAATAAAAGGAGATAACAGCATACAGTATTCAGGATCAATGCTGCATAGTTTCAACTTTGGATATCAAACATTATTTCTCTGTAAACCAACAGTGTAACCATATGTACGTATGGGAGATGGAAAATGTATGAAATCTTTCACTTGTCAAAACATGTCTAAAAATACACATTATTTATCTTAGATGCGAGAATGCTCGACTGGTTTTGAAATGTTTTGGTGATGCAGTTCATGGAAGATACGGTACTGTACGTTGTCTCTGTCTACTGTGAGTGAGCAGGCAATTTTGAGGCATTGGGCAAAAGAAATAATGGGTAAAGTGTAGCAGTCCACATCATCACCACCACCACCAACAACACGTATGTTTCCTTAAAAGCAGAGGAAATAAACCGTTTGGAGAACGGGTCACAAAGGAAGCTGCGTGATGTTTGACAGGAAGGACAGTTTCAGCACAAATCACAAACAAAACCTGGACACTTTGAACAAAACCAAAAAAAACAAAATAGAAGCAATAAATAACACAACAATAAAACAATGAGATTTTTCTTTTTTGGGGGGAAATGTTGCACTTACAGATAAATTGAACATAATTCCATCATAGTCCTTGGTGAGGATGGTGGGTTACTGTCTAAAAACAAACAGATGGACTGACTCAGGTTCTGTTTAACCAATAAACATTCGGAACCCAACTGAGCTACTGAACTGTTTACATTAAGAACACTTATCATAATGGTTCATGAGGAAAGCGGCACATGATTCCCTTGTAGTAACATCCATTAAGGCAATTGCAGAAAACATGAAGAGAATTTGTCTGTAGCCTGTTTTTGTTTGTGTGTGGCAGAGAAAGAAAGGCCAGGAAAAAAAGAGAAGCCAGTGGGTGGGGGGGTTGTTTGTTTCAGACTTTTTGACCAGATGACGTTAAAGGGATAGGCCAACATTTTTCTTTATGTGTCTTGCCTCACTCCTGAGTCCATGACCAGCAGATAGACACTATCCAATCGACTGTGCGTGCAGTAACGAGGGAGATAGAGCTGTATCACCTGTAATTAGCTTAGCTCAAATGCTGGAAGTGTATGGGTAGTGTTAGCCTGCCTCCACCTTAAGTCATCAGAGACACTCTTCAGCAACTCTAAACAGACCGATCTTCGTCTCAGAGCTGACAAAACTCTCCAGTAAGGCATCTTGAGCGGTCAAATGCCAGTAACGGGACGAGATCGGTCAAAATGGAGGGTTAAAGCAAAGACGGTTTATTTTGTTTCAAGTTAGCTACATCGAGGGTAGGTTAGCTTCCTATTTCAAAGTAAAAGCCTTCTGTATGTAAAGGGCAGCGGGGGTTTTTGTTTTGTGGAAGTAACCGGAAGTGCGTTGGTCACAACAGCTGGCTTGAGTAGCGCCAAAGTCATCCAAACAACAATGTAAACAGCTGGTATTTAGACAAATTAACGACACACTGCTGATCTAAACGGCTACTTTCTCACCTAAAAATGTTTGAAATATTGATAAAGTGATATATTTACAGAGTTTAGAGCTAAAATGAAATCAGCTTCTGACTGCTGATTTCAGCTCAGGTAGGAGGCAGGCTACCACTACCCATACACTTCCAGTGTTTGAGCTAAGCTAATTACGGGCGATACGGCTCTTTCTCCCTTGTTACTGCATGCACAGTGGAAAGGATGGTGTCTATCTGCTGGTCATGGACTAAGGAGTGACGCAAGACACGAAAAAAAAAAAAAGTTGGCGTATCACTTTAAATCATTTAATCAAAAGTGGATAAATAAGGCCAACACCGACCGAGTGCATGTCGTTAGTTTTCGCGCCAAGACCACATCCATTTGTAAGCCAGACCATTTCTAAAATGCAGTGACCACATGCAAAAAGAAAATCTCTCTGTTTACGCTGAGACGCCGGGAAGAACGAGTAATTTCAAGTCCGTGAACGCAACACCTGTGTCTTTCAGGATGGTCAGTCAGGTTATAGTTGAAAAAGCGACATGTAGTGATTCAGTACAACGCATCTCACTGGGTAGTGAGGGTAGACTTTTGATTTCCAGTATTACTTTTGTACTAACATCATTTTCCCATGACATAAGGCTGGTGAGTCGGATGATTATCACTCTCTAGACAGAGAGCTTCCTCTTTGTGGAGGTCTCCAGTAGCTGTTGACTATAGAGCAACCTGAACCCTCGCTCTGATGAACAATCACACAATCACAGCAGCCTCGGATATTATGCTTTTTTTCAGTCACAGAAATATTCAATGATGATATGTGGAATAAAAATGAATTAATATTGGAAATATGAACAATAACATAAAAACAATGTGATATTGAAGCTGTTTCTGTGCCGTTTTAATCCACTGTTGCTGTCCAAGGGAACCAGACCAGATTTGCGAAAGATTTCTTTGAGTTACGAAAACAAGGAAAACAGACAACAGGACAGTTTGGTGTTAGAGAAAACAAACACATTTACACTATTCCATTTGTGAAAACACCAAACAGTGATTTCACAAATAGTGAGTTTAAATTAGCCAAATCTGGATTGGATTTACTGAGATTATGTAAAATCAGTCTCGGAACTCGGATGTTGTTTGATCTTTTGTTGTCTGGATGGAGAAAGCACACAGAGACAAAGATTCCACAAGCCTGGAAGTGGGTTAAGCTTTACGGTAAACGTCCACGGCTGTTTCACAACGGTCATTAATTGGAATCTGACTCTAATCCTCAGTGGTGAGACACTGATCACTGTGCCAGTTCACATATTACACAGTTGGAGCCAAAATAAATATTAAGAATTAGACTCAGAAAAGGTGCTCAAGGTGCTCACACTTCCTCATGGGCACAAACACACACGTCTCCTGTTCATTAAAGGATCATTCCTGTTCATTTCCACTTGGTCCAACTCTCATGGAGAATATTATGAGGATAAACGGGCAAGAAAGACAACCAAAGCTGGAGGCTCGGTTCGTTACCTTTAATTGTCCGTGCAAGCTGTTTTTAGATTGGCGGGGCAGAGACGTGAGCTGCTCAGCGAACACAATGGGGGTGAATAGTATTTCCACGTTTCCAAAGGCAGAGCTGGAACTAAATTCCAGACATGGCTGCTGGGCGGAGTGATTTCAAAAAGCGGAAGTATTTGCTTCATGTGTTGTAATGTTACATAATTATACGTTATTTCATAGAGTAGTGAATGTGCAGGTCACAACTTGTTCAGCAGAGTGTTTTGGAGTTGTTGGATTGTGTATTTAGTTCGTTGAGGGAAATGTGGAAATATTATGAACCTGCGCTGTGTTCGCTGAACAGCTTGCTTCTCTGCCCCTCCGATCTAAAAACGGCTTGCACCAACAATAAAGTTGATGAACCTACTCCTAACATTGTAGGGATTACGGCAATAGGTCAATTTGCCAAAAATGTTGAAATATCTCTTCAAGCTCCACCTCCCAGTATCAATGTGCTGCACACACACAAACAACCAAGCACGTGATGGTAGCTGGCTGATATGCAGGTCAGTCCACACCTGTCAGACAGGAGTGCTATGGAAGGGAAGACTTGTCGGCTATTGCTGCTGCTTACACATTTTGTCATGATTGCTTGAGTGAGTTAGGCTGATGACCTTTCAGCTCACTGGACATGTGGTCAGTTATGCCCCTGTTTTCCATGTATTTGTGGTAAAAGCAGATTTCAGAGCCAAACTCATAACTTGGTCATTTTGACAGGATATTCTCAGGCCATTAGTTCACACAGGGTTCCTACGCAAGTATGGAAAGAATGGAATTTGATTAGATACATTTCCAGGTCTGTAAAAATATGGAAAATGGAAATTATTGTATGGAAATAAATGTATTTTATTTTATTATCTTATCTTGGTTTGGTCTCATCTGAAGTTATTTTAGTATGTGCTATTGTATCTAGCTAGGCTAGAAATCTAGACTCAGAAAAGGTCAAAAAGCGGAAGTATTTGTCAGCAGAGTGTTTTGGGTTGTTGGATTGTATATTTACGTTGAGGGAAATGTGGAAATCCCCTAGCTTCATCCCGCCCCCTGGATTGAGCCGAGATCTCCCGGTCGTCGCCAGACTAGACATTGTAATGATATAGTCTGGCTTGTCAGGCTAGTACCTAGCTACAATCTATTGGAAATGATTTGGTTGCATAATGGCATACTCATTCAGAACAATGACAACAAATGATAAATTGCATGATATCACAAATTATTTGATTTGTTTTTTACCAAGAAGTCTGGAAATTAGGGTCTGGAAAAAGTATGGAATTTGGAAATTTCAAATGTGTAGGAATCCTGTTTACAATGAGAAAACTGGACCAGTGTAAATACAGCAAACTGGCTTCATCCACAACTTCAAAAAAACAGGTGGGGGGATAAGAGATTTTCTTTGCAGTTGACCGAAAAGCATCTTGTGAACTTTCCCAGAAGTTCATGTTTGGATAAAAATAAGTGAACTTTCCCAGAAGTTCATGTTTGGATAAAAATAAGATGCATTTTAATGTAGCCGGCTTAGTTTGGATATACTGTACGTCCAAGAGGTGAGAGAAAGAGAATTTCCTGTGTTGGCGAGTGGCAACCCCTCCCACCCCTCCCAAAAAAACAAAAAACAAAACTCTTCTTCATTGCTCACAGAGACACAACTAGAGCTGTCTGTGTGAGGCCGTTCCAGCCAGACGGAAGGAAGGAAGGAGAAGAGATGAAGAACACAGCGGAGTCTCTGAGGAGTCAGTCGTCACCGTGAGCATGCTCTCAATTATTACAGGAACCACACAAACATTCAGACAAAAGAATAACCCTATTTACAGCAGCCAGATCTTGGAGTGAATCACTTACAGAGTGTATCAAATCAAACAAAGTATTCAGCCGACATTATCAAAGTACAAAGAAGCCGATCTGTGGCCACGCCGCCGCGGCTCGCTGTGGGCCGTGTGGGTGTACCTGCCTTGTCTGAGGGTTAGGGAGATGACAGCAGTAGTGCAGATGGGGGGGAAGGGGAGGGGGTCGATCAGGAGGAACATACCGGAGTCCTTGGGTGTTTTACCTGGGTGTCGTGGGGTAGCCTTGCGTATTTGCGTATGGCTTGGAGATGCTGCTTTATGCCCGGAAGAGTCAAGGAAAAACCAGGAGTGCCTCGTCGTTGTTCGCCGGCTCCGTTCCCCCAACCAAACAGGAGCTTTTATAGTTCTTCGTAGTCGCCGTCATCTCTTTTGATCGACCCCGCTCCTCCACCCAGGAAGTCCTCCAGCTCGTCCACTTCTGTCTTCTTGGTCCGAGACTTCTTCTTCTTCTTGTCTTTGTCGTCTCCGGCAGCAGCTTCCTCCTTCTCCTTTTTCTTGTGTTTGTGTTTCTTCTTGCTTTTATCATCCTCCTGACGGCAAGATGGAGGTGTATTGATATTACCATCCTTTAAAACACTCCACTGTGTATTGTTTGTCATATGAACAACCATAGCAACAACAGCTGATACTTACCTCTTTGCCTTTCTTCTTCTTTTTCTTCTTTTCTTTAGAGTGTTTGCTGTCTTTATCTGAGAAGAAGAGCAGATGTGATATTTCACTGAAGTGGTCAATACTAGATTTAGTTCAGTATGTTAAAACGAATGACTAGGGCTAAACTGGATTTTAGCCACACATGAGTAGAAGCCCATAAGTGATGATCAAGCAGGATTTCTATTGTTAAGTCCATATTTTAGGAAAATCCTGCAGATTCTACCTTTAATATCGCTGCTATGAGACTGAGACCGAGCTGACTGACTCATTGTCACTCGCTTCTTGCAGCAGCATACACACATAACACAAATACAAGATAACAGAATTGCCTTGATGACGTCAGTCAAGGTTCATTCAATATATTCAAAGATGATTAAAGGGATAGTTCACCCAAAATTCAAATTTCACTCATTATCTACTCACCCTCATGTCGACTAAGAGCTGTGAGAATTTTCAGAGTCCTCCGTTCCTTCTCTGAGTTACGGGGGGTCCATATATTTGTCCATATAATGGTTGAGAATGGTGCTCACTTTTCTTCATCCAAAAAGACACAAAAAACATCCAACTACCTCCATACTGCTCGTCTGTAATGTCCCTCTTGTATTGAAGCCCTGACATGAGAAATTGTTCCGCCGGTCAGTGCAAATCACGACACAGGAAGAGCAGTGAACTGAGACACTGGGAGCTTCTGCTACAAACAAGCTTTAAATATAGACTTATTTTTTCAGAACAATTTCTCATGTCAGGGCTTCAATACAGACGAGCTGTGTGGAGGTATTTGGATGTTTTTTGGTGTGTCTTTTTGGACGAAGAAAAGTGGGGTCCACTCACTACCATTATATGGACAAATACTGCTGCGTGGACCCCCAGGAGTAACGCCGGGTTCCCCCAACCAAACAGGAGCTTTTATAGTTCTTCGTAGTCGCCGTCATCTCTTTTGATCGACCCCGCTCCTCCACCCAGGAAGTCCTCCAGCTCGTCCACTTCTGTCTTCTTGGTCCGAGACTTCTTCTTCTTCTTGTCTTTGTCGTCTCCGGCAGCAGCTTCCTCCTTCTCCTTTTTCTTGTGTTTGTGTTTCTTCTTGCTTTTATCAACGGCAAGATGGAGGTGTATTGATATTACCATCCTTTAAAACACTCCACTGTGTATTGTTTGTCATATGAACAACCATAGCAACAACAGCTGATACTTACCTCTTTGCCTTTCTTCTTCTTTTTCTTCTTTTCTTTAGAGTGTTTGCTGTCTTTATCTGAGAAGAAGAGCAGATGTGATATTTCACTGAAGTGGTCAATACTAGATTTAGTTCAGTATGTTAAAACGAATGACTAGGGCTAAACTGGATTTTAGCCACAAATGAGTAGAAGCTCATAGGTGATGATCAAGCAGGATTTCTATTGGTAAGTCCATATTTTAGGAAAATCCTGCAGATTCTACCTTTAATATCGCTGCTATGAGACTCAGACTGAGCTGACTGACTCATTGTCAATTCTGCAGCAGTCACACCAACACAAATACAAGATAGCAGAATTCTTTCAATTTTCAAAATGATTAAAGCGATTTTCAAAATAAAATTCACGATTGACAAATACTAGAGCCCAAAGTGTGACGAATTTTCTGTTTGTTAATCTAAACGGGAGGGTCCAGATTTGTCCATATAATGGTTGAGAACACACACACACCTTCACACATACACATACAAAAAAAAACATCTAAATACACTCCACACAGCTGAGGGCGGATGTCCCTCTTGTATTGAACCCCGACATGAGAAATTGTTCGGCGTCTGGTGTGCAAATCACGACACAGGAAGAGCAGTGAACTGAGACACTGGGAGCTTCCGCTACAAACAAGCTTTAAATATAGACTTATTTTTTCCGAACAATTTCTCATGTCAGGGCTTCAATACAGACGAGCAGTATGGAGGTATTTCCAGTGTCACTACCAACCTGGCGTAACTCAGAGAAGGAACAGAGGACTCTGAAAATTCTCACAGCTCTTAGTCGACATGAGGGTGAGTAGATAATGAGTGAAATTTGAATTTTGGGTGAACTATCCCTTTAATTTCCTGAATGGCATGCTATAATTATAATATGTTAAATATATTACTATTTATAACTTACAACTTATTAAAATTTAATTAACATAGGGAGAAGGGGTGGGATTTAATCAGCTCTGCTTCTTCCCAATACTTTTCCATCATAAATACTGTTTGTGTGTTTTGTTCCTTTTAGTTGTTGTTTCTTTAGGATCAATAAGGGCACTACGTGGTTAGCATTTGAATTATTTTGTCACATCATATTGTAACCATACCTATTTTTATTCATTGCACTGATGCTGCCCATGTTTTGTACAAAAAACGTACTTGAAAAGTAAAGTATATTTATATATAAAAAAATTCAAAATGTGAATCTAGTCTGAATTGATCATTGCAGTTAGAAAGACACATCAGCTCGCATTCCATGACTTGCCTTCCTGCTCCTCGCTGCTGTCCTTGGCGACCGGAGCCTCTTCTTGGATGCCGAGGCCGAACAGGTCGGTGTCGTCCTTTTGTTTGAAGGAAATCACAGTGGGCTTCAAGGGCTCTGGCGCTTTGACTAACTGCATGTCGTCGTCAGACAGATCAGACAGGAGCTCGTCCCGAACTGGAAACGCATCCTGGAGAAAATGGGACAAGCCAAAAATAAACTCATCGCAACAATAAAAACAGACTTGAAGGAAAAGGCTTCAGAGAGGCGGCGTGACGGCTGAGAAGTTAAAAAAAAAGGGTTAAGTCTGCTCTCTACTTTACCTTGACTATTTTTGGTGTGTCTGATGCCTCTGACTCAAAGTCGGGATCGTCCATGACAAAAGAGAGCATCTGCTGAGCGACGGGGGCCTCGGGGTCCGTATCAGAGTCCTCCGTTTTGGGTGTGTTTCCCTTCTTCTTGCCTTGTTGCCGCGACGGCTGCTCTGCCGTCGGAATTAAAGTGAGGGAGATGGGCGCAGTGGTCTGGCTCCTGGGCTCCGGAGCTTTAGATGCCACCTTTGGTTTGGTGATATGAATCACAGGTCTGAAACGAGATGACATTTAAAAGAAATACCTTAAATAAACCTGTGTATATATTGCAAACATTTTCACATTTCCTCCATGTACGTATGTATTGATGCTCTTGTATTGATCTTCTTTAATCTGTTGGCTCTTTTGGGATCTTTTTATTAGTTTATAAACAGCCTCAGAACTAGGGGTGGGGGAAATTTCCAATTCTTAGATGCATCGCGATTCAGACGTGGACGATTCTGAATCAATTCACAAACGCCCAAATCTCGATCATTTAAATCTGTTAAATAGAGTAAGTGAATTTTAATGATTCACGATACCCGTCGCATTTGGTTCTGTACAACTAAGTTGTAACTTTCCAGTTTGCATACATTTCCATTAGTTTAATACAATATAATGGAAATGAATTCAACTGTTGTTTCTTATTACAAATGCACTGTTTTTAAAAAATTGCAAGTGATGAATGCTTATTCAGTGAGACAAAAAAGTGCATCAATACAAATAAATTAAAGATGCATCAATGATTGTTTTATAATCGAATATTATCCCCTGAATTGTAATCGTATCATGAGGTGCCCAACGATTCCCACCCTACTAGAACCATGGAAAGTCAGCAGTTGTCACGTGACATTGAGCGTCACAGATGACATAAAGCTAAGCCACAACACAGCACTTCACGTGGCAGAACTACATGAGTCACAGCTAACTGTACAACGAGCTGTCCAAAACGCCAGAGCGGGCGCCAGGCAACAGGAAGCAGCAGGCTGATGCCACCGTGTACAACAGTTTGAACTGTGATTGAGAGTCTAGAGAGTAGAAACACAATCTGCTCACAATGGAAAGAGACTGAGAGACAGAGTAGAACAGAAGCCTCCAGATGGAACTCAGGAGTTTCTATTTCTGACATGAGAGGTTCAGGTCTTTATTTGAATGACGTTCAAAATCTACGATGTAACAAAACTTCACCTTGATTTACTGTTTGCTGTATTTCAACATCCACCAGAGAAGAGAACATGGCTGGGATGGAAGTAAGTACAGTCACTTTGAAAACTGTGTGTTGCATTTTAGTGTCTGCTTGACAGGCCCAATAAACAACTGAGTCGTCAGACACACAACAGAGTCTTTGGCTTTAGAAAAATAAAAAATGGTCGAGTGTTGAAGGGGAATTGCCATTTTTACAATCAGGACATTACTTCTAGCATAAAACATGATCTCAGATAACTTTGGTGTCATTATGAGTCGTTCCTACGAAATTAGATCCAGTCAGAGGTCAGTAGGTCAACCTACAGACCCCGGATGTTGATAACAGCTAACCCCGGACTCAGAGGGGAATAGCACTAGTGTATCATAACAAGATATTATTGGTGAAATGAACAAGTTCCTCTGCAGATAATGTGTTATTTAGAGGCTGCATTCTGCTGCCCTGTAGACTCCATTATATGGATATACGCGGCTCTTGGCGTCGGAACGACTCGTAATGACACCAAAGTTATCTGGGTGAGTAAATGATTGTATTTTATGCTAGAAATAAGGTCCAGATTGTAAAAAACGGCAATTCCCATTTAAGGTTACCAATGCAGAAAACAAAACAGGATCTGTTCTATTGGTAGAATTGATGACTCCAAAGAAATATTTGAGCCTCTGCATCACAAATAAACACTGGCTGCAAGTCGCCCACTTGTCAGTGATGCTACATCTGACTGTTATGCAGAAAGTAAAGAAATAAAAAGGTTTTGGACTCAAAAAAAGAAAAAGAAAACAATAAATGTGATATTTGGTGGAGTTTGTGCCAGACATACATGTTCCTTCCTTCCAGTAGAAAATGTTATGTAGATCAGAGGGATCTCTGCAGCACCACTTACGTTCTGGATCAATATATAATATATACTGTCACCACATCATCTCTAACCCCAACCAACGTCATTCAAAGACCTGGTTGTCATGGTTATTGACCAGCTGTCTGCCTCTGATCATGTTGTATCTAGATGTAGTCAGGCCGTGTGCATTCAAACTTACGCTTTCAGCTCAGGTTCGCTGTCCAAGTCTTGGTCCTGTGTGACGGTGTGGGCTGCTGGTACTCCCTCCTCTTCATCACTGGTTAAAGTGATGTCTTTACTGGGTGGCAGGGTCTTCGGCTGGGGGAGGGCGGGCTCTGTGTCATCGGGATCCAGCTCGTCCTGGAAGCCGGACACCATGGGGTTACCTCTGTCTTCACCGTCACTGGGACACAGAGAGAAAACGTGGTTAACTATGGCACAGCTTAGAAAGTATAAGCCTGTATATAAGCATGCATTGTTCTCAAGTCTCACAGCTGATCACAGCCTATACATCATGATGCATTCTCACCTGTCACTGTCCACAGCGTGGGCTGGTGCAGGCTGAGGCACCTTGGTCTTTGTAGGCAGACTGTCCTCCAGGAAACTCCTGTCCAGTCCCTCATCTGGCACAAAGTCATCCACACTCTGAACCTTGGCAGGACACACTGGTGCAGCAGCATCCTCTGAGAAGAGCAAAGAGCCAAAGATATGTGAGTAATAGTAAAAAAGAAAACACTCAACTTAATGAAAATCAACCATTAAACACAAAAAAACTCCCATCATAATTTGGATGAGGTCAGTTAAAGGCAGTTAGGAGGCTCCAGAAACACCAGGGAGGTCTGGAGAAGCAGGAGGAACATCCAGTAATATAATTGCTCCTGCGCTCCTTTTTTCCTGTTATATTTAGTTAAACCTTCTCTCCCATACATCTTTCAGATATTCACAGTTAGGGGTCTCACACCGGCAGGGTTTTGTGCCAGTTTCGGTTCTCAAACCCAAATTTTGAACCGAGTTTGGACAATGGTTTGGACACGTCTCTGGCCTTTGGGCCGGTGCTTGTGGTGAGTCGACAATAGAGACCGAAGAAATATCAGGTTCAGAACTGAAAAGTCGAAACCAAAAAATAGTTCCCTGCCAACTGTGACATCATCAGTGGGCTAGCTGTGAAGATGAGCAGGGCTGACTAACAACATTAGGGCTGGGTATCGTGGCCAATTTCCTAAATCAATTTGATTCGATTCAGTTTCATTTTATTCTATCTGCTGTTAAATAATGAAAATGTTCTCGACTCTATAACAAAATGTTACAATGTGTGTGTGTGTCCGTGTCAGCGCGGCACACACAGGGACACACAGCCTGTGAATATTCTCATTTTCCCTGGTAGTTATCTCAAGGAAATTTGAATCGAAAGCAAGTTCATGCGTACATGAACTGATGAAGCCTCTTGGATGAGACAAATAACCAAGTCCAGTTGCTTTCGATACAGAGACACACGGCGTCGGAGCGCTGAGGTGAAACAATAACCTGCAGATCAGCTGAGCTACTGTGAGCCACAGCAATAAAACAGTCAGAGGAAAAAGCTAAATATTCATCAACAACCTGCTCAAACTACAGAAACACAATCAATCTCATGTCCTGTGAATCAATATTGCAAAATTTAAATGATTTTTTTTACGCAGCCCAATATGGAGAAAAACTATTTGCAGTGGTCTGCTGAAGAAATGAAATGTTTGGTGGAGATTTGGGCAAATACAGAACTTCAACAAAAGCTACAAAGCAACACAAGAATGAACAAGTTGTATGAATTTCCCTTTGGGGCTTAAAATGGTAAAGTATTTCTTATCTTTGATCTCTAAGAAGAGATGGCTGAGGCTGGGTTCACTCCAACATCAGACCAAGTTATTAATAATGAATGATTAAAGAGACCGCAAGAAAGTTAAAATGTACTCCTACTTTGGTTCCGTCTAAACTAGCCTTGTTCTGTATAGCGGTACTAAATTGGTGCAGGGTACTACTGCGCTGAGATTGAGGCCGGTACTTGCATTTTGTGTGTGGTCAAAACTGGTCAAAATAACAAAAACGATGCCGTGTTTTCAGACGTCAAATAATGCAAAGAAAACAAGTTGATATTCATTTCTAAACAAAACACAAATGTTTTAACTTAGGAGGAGTTCCAATCAATATCGATGGAAATTTCAATTTTAATCCTGCAGCAGCAGTGATTATTTACTGATGTATGTTATTGTTCTAAGATTTTCTATTAAAATAAAGTCAATAATGACATTTTTTGTGTTCTCTTTTTATTTGGAAAAGTATCGAAAAACATGTTGGGACGGACCGATACCAGTACCAAAATGTTGGTATCGTGAGTCAGTCAGGCTGGTTCACCAGAAAGCACCAAGTTTCTGAGACTCACCCAACCACTTTTCCTGTCCTTTAAAGGACTATTCCGGGCAACTTCAACTCAGGCTGTATGTTCCTATCAACTCTGAAGGCTGTATTTTCTGTGGCAGCGATGAAACGGATAGATCTAATTCAAGAGTCAAACATCCCAGAAGCCGACATGTTTGTAAAACTAGATCTAATTCAAAGTCTCCCAGAGTCTCGCGCCAGACCCGAGTTGCCGCTCGGTGTGTTCAGGTGCAGTCGGAAGCTGCCATTTGTGTCATAAACACAGGAATATCTTCTCTGCGCATGTTTGAGTAGCCACCTGACGCGGTCTGCGGAAAAAAATGTACACTTCAAGCAAGTCAAGAGTTGATATTCTTGTGTTTATGACACAAACGGTAGCTTCCGTCTGTCCGTGAACAAGCGAAGTGACGCTGTCTGTGGATTTGAGGGATGTAAACAGCCTAAGCAGCAGAACTTGCACCCGCTCCCATTCATCACTGCCATGGCGATGCGGGGACAGACACAACTACCGCAAAACAGGAGACATTACACTGAAAATCTTCAGATTCCTTCTTTTAGACCTAAAATGTTAGGAAAATACAGCCCCGAGTTGGATTCGCCCGGAATTGTCCTTTAATCAGACACTGCCATATTTGTCAATTATAGGAAAATCATAAGAAGCTTCCTCGAACTCTTCACTGTTTTTATTTGTACTCACCTGGAGTGGAAACAGGAGCATCAGCAGCAGGTGAAGAACCAAACCAGCGGGAGATGAAGCTGCGTTTCTGAGGGGCCGACCCTGCGGACGCCGCCGAGGACTGTTGGTGTTCAGGGGACTGGGCTGACGACTCCATGGTGGGTGAAGCCGCCCCGCTGACTGCCACCGAGGGGGGAGGTGGAGGGGGAGGAGGAGGAGGGGAGGACGCAGACACGGACGGCGACTGCGGGAGCATCTGGGAGGGGATGGGCGGCTGAGGGGTGCTGGGGCTGGAGCTGCCCGTGGAGGCCCCGCTGGGTGGGACGATGGGGGACTGGGAGCCTGAGGAGGAGCCGTTGGCTGGACCAGGAGAGCCGTAGCTCTTACTGCGAGTCTCAAGGTTCTCCAGGAAACTGCAGAAGACAAGAAAAAAAGTGTTAAAATGTGATTCACTTTAAGGGATATTTCAACATTTTGACTAATTCGCCATACTGCCATAATCCCTATAGTCTTAGGGGTAGGTCCATTATCTTTCATTTTCAGTGCAAGCTGTTTTTAGATCAGCGGGGCAGAGATGTGAGCTGCTCAGCTAACGCAACAGAGGCGCATGGTATTACGCTTCCCTCACTATGGAATGATAACGTATAATTATGTAACATTACGACACATGAAGCAAACAGTCGGAACTACTTGTGCTTTTCAAGTCACTCTGCCCAGCAGCTGTGTGTGTGTGGAATGTAGTTTTGGTTGTGCATTTGCTCCAAAATCAACTCTGTCTCGTAATGTTACACGATTATCTCATAGCATGGTGAACGTGCAGGTCACAACTTGTCATAGCATTTTGGAGTTGTTGGATTGTGTATTTGATGAATTTGATGAGGGAAAGGCGAAAATACCGTGCGTTGTGCAGAGCTCACATCTCTGCCCTGCTGATCTAAAAACAGCTTGCACTGACGATTAAAGGTAATGAACCTATACCTAACACTATGGCAATAGGTGAATTTCCCAAAATGTTGAAATGTCCCTTTAAAATAACATGTGAAGCTAGGAACACAGTGTTCGGTGAACATTTCATTTAGAGACTGGATGTAAACCATGGGCTTTCCCTGCTGCGCCGACGCTGCGGGGAAGAGGAGGAGTGCTTCCAATACACTGAGTCTCTCCTCCATTATTGCAAATGAACTATTTCCAAACACATGTATCATTATTACTAAAGGAAGCAGAGGAATAGCCGAGCATAAGACACAGTTGCGGAGATCATGTGCTTGTGTAATAGATAAATTGAAAAAAAATTCTGTTGCTTCTGACTCTCTCTCAGTGATTACCTTCTAAGTACACACAGCCAAATACACAGCGCAGTCTTTGTCTCTGACTAATGTTCTGTGTGATTTAGTCAGACTATGTCAGGGTTATGAAACACGATTTCAGCAGCACAGCAGCATCTTAGAAATGGCTTAAAAGTCAACATGTAGTCTTAAAGGGATAGTAGAGATTTTTCTGAAGTGGGGTTGTATGAGGTACAAATCAGTATAACATCAGCAGTAGACAGCTATTTTTGCTGCTTACACAAAATCCTATCTCAAAATAATACAGCAGTTTAATTGTAAATTATATAATTTTTTTTCCAGTGCACCAACTGGTCAGAAAAAAGCTGTTTATCTGGAACTAACCACCTCACTCAGTATTCCTCCACACAGGCAGGCTAGGCCTAAAACAGAGCAACTATCCCTTTAAGGGTCAGTCATTTGCTACACCAGGGATAGAAAACTAATTGTTTTAAATATTACATTGATTTCACACAATTAACAATATTGGGTTCAACCATAAACCAGGACTGTTCAAAATACTGACAATAACTCTATTCACTACAACCTATAAATATTTGAATTGTGCCTTCTGACAACTTCCAGTGGCACTCAGCTGACAGTCACAGAAACTGCATTAATGCATTCTTGAGTAAAAGAAAAAAAATCTCACAATGAGATTAAGACTTTGCTGCATTTACTATCTGGCGTGCACCACAAGTGCATGGAAAACAAAGCTTTTGCACATGCTTCTACTGTAAGGGCAGGCACAAGGGACACGTCACGTGGCTGCAGGTTTTTGTTCCAACTAATCAAGAGCACACAGTTTGACCAATCAACTCTCCTAAGAGATCAATTGATCAAATGAGTCAAGTCTGGTGTGCTGCTGCTTGGTTGGAACAAAAACCTGCAGCCACGTGGCCTTTTGTGGCATAGTTACCTGCTCTAGTGTCTTTGTGTAGCAGTAAACATATAGAGGGGAAAAAGCATAACAGATTTACATTTCATAGTTTTGATCTTCTGTCTCCTGCTGGACACAGAGCTCCTCCAGGGTGGCGTCCATGTCCAGCTGGTTGGTCTCCAGCTGCCTCAGGAGGGTCTCTCTCTGCACACACACAATTACACACACACACCTGGCATAAGTAACTGGGCATGGACCAACAACACACCTACACCCGACCCAGAATCATTCTGTCCCATTTATATAATGGTCTAGTACCAGTTACAAAAGCATATCAATTATTCATTTAAACCTGCACAGCATGGAAAAGAATAGGTGAAAATAAAATGATCATGAAATAAATGAGAATGAAATAATAACCTGTAGCTGTAAGAAGGGGATGTTGAAGAATCTGTGCAGATATTTCAAGCCGAACCCGTTCTTCATAGAGGACTCAGCATAGTGGATGTAAGATGATCCCATTGGTCTGCAAAACACAGGAGGCACTCCAATTATAACAAGATCAAAATTGAATTGTTTGAATGTTGAAGATGTTTTAATGAAGCAGAAGCTTTGAAAATGATGTCTAATATATGATCACAGGTCAAGCAGCCTAAGAGCAACGCCACTATTTAGAATGATGACGGGACGGCTAATCTCTACCTGTTGAGTCCTGCAATCAGGTCCCTTATATCATCAGGAAGGATAACACGATGTTCTCCCATGTCCCTGTGGTTTCCCAACACACACACTGGCACATGGGTGGGTACTTTGGGCAGTTCCCTCAGGATGTAGTTAAACGTCCTGTGAAGGACAAAATTGATTTGACATGAATCTGTGGGTTAGGAAAGACCAAACCTATAGAGATGGTCACAGCAACATTCATACAAACATTGACCAGGACCAGGACCAAGCACCAATGACCTGGTTACTGCAGTTCTGATACTACAAAAAAACAATACACGCTCTTTTGTTCAGTTGATTTGAAGATTAGTTTAGTCTATTTACTTTTAAAGTGATAGTTCAACATTTTGGCAAATCGGCCCATTGCCATAATCGCTATAGTCATAGCAATAAGTTCATTACCTTTATTTGTCGGTGCAAGCTATTTTTAGAACAGCGGAACAGAGCCATGAGCTGCTCAGAGCTACGTTACGGAGGCTCATGGGATTTCTTGGTTTCCCTCATCAAACTCATCAAATACACAATCCAACAACTCCACAACGCTCTGGTGGACAAGTTGTGACCTGCACATTCACCACACTATGAGATAATAAAGGAACATTACGAAACAGAGCCATTTTCAAAGGAATTACAGAGACTGCTTGCTGAAAAACTGTCCCTGAAGGCAACGTGCATCAGCTGCTTTGCATGAATTTTCCTCTAAAACAACTCTGTGTGGTAACGTTGTGTTATTATCTCATAGTGTGGTGAATGTGCAGGTCACACCATAGCGTAGCTCTGAGCAGCTTACTGCCATGACTGTAGCAATTATGGCAATGGGCCAATTTGCCAAAACGTTGCACTATCCCTTTAATGTCTCCCTTGGGAGAAACTTGTCTTGGACACAAAAGAAGAAGAAAAAGAAAAAAAATTCTGTTCACATATAACACAGCACAGAAGACATATGCACATATCAACATTAAAACATGACACCAGGTACCCACAATCCTTCCATCTCACAAACCCCACACACTGTCTCACTATTGCACTCCCCTTGTTCCATCATTCATTTCATTGCATGAAAAATCTTATTGCACTCCTCTTAATGCACAATCCTTAAAGGGATAGTTCACCTAAAATTCATTATCTACTCACTCTCATGTCGACTAAGGGCTGAGAGTCCTCCGTGCCTAATTACAGCGATACGGCTCTGTCTCCCTTGTTACTGCACACACAGTTGAAAGGATGGTGTCTATTTGCTGGTCATGGACTTGGGAGTGAGGCAAGGCACGTAAAAAAATGTTGGCATATCCCTTTAAGTGGACAAAGAAGCTTTATTTCTAAGCAGGTCTGTTGTTTCTGTGTGGCAGCAAACGTTTTGTTTCGGTTCCTGTTGTTGGTGTTTCTGCTTTTCACACGCTGTTCAGATCAGCTTGTTTCTTTAGCCTAGCAATTAGTGATGTCTTCCCTCTTCTCTTTAGTTCTTCCTCCACCTCCTTTAGTAATAATGATACATGCAATGAAAGTAGTTCTAGCGGTAATGGAGATGAAGCTGGTCAATTGGATGCATGATTCTTTAGCAAACAGCTGGGTGACTGTCAGTGACACGAGGTGTTGGCGTGCACACACAGTCCTGTCATGGACCAGGGTTGATCTGATTTTGCTTGAAAAGTCTTGATAACTTGCAACAAATGTACTAAATTGGCAGCATTGCAGGCTGTAAACCCTCCTCCTATTAGAACCTATTAGTTTGCACCAATTGAATTTGAAAGAGCAGTAGCCAATAAGGAAACTCCGTCACAGTCATGTGGTGTTTGGCCGAGAGTTGGTGGAATTATGTTCACTCAGCTATGATGAGTCAGCTGGTCAGGGACAGCCGTGATTATTGTACATTATATTACATTAGGAGATTAAAGTTGGAAACCCTAAGAAGGTGGTTTGACATTATCAAAGAGTCTAAGGACGAATAGAATTCATTGCATCTGGACTTTTCATTAAACGTAAGCCAAAATCATTACAATTATCGTAAAAGAAATAAAGACATGAAATATTTCAGTCTGTGTGTATTATGAGTTTCACTATTTGAACTGAACTACTGAAATAAATGAACTTTTCCATGATATTCTAATTTATTGAGATGCGCATGTACTTCTCATTTTATGGTGCACACTCTTAGTCCTACATATTAGAGTGTGTGTTGAAGTGTAGGGAAATATATTTCAAAACCTCCACCAAAAAAAGACATAAGAATTGTCCATAAAGTTGATTACAAATAGGTAACTAATTCATTTATTATCTAATCATATACACTGAAACAGAAATCCTGCAGACTTTTTACTTTATTATCATAATAACAGTGTTTCCCACACAGCCCCCCCCCCCCACCCCCCCCCCTCGTCGGCCGGTCGTTCTGTTCATCTCCACATAGCTGCTCCGTACTGCCGTATTTGCTTTGTCACGCACACACACAGAGAAGCGCATGCATAACAGAAGTGTGTGTGTGGTAAAAGTGAAACTAATATAATAGCGCTGCCCCGCCGATCGTTACGTTGGCAAGTCGTTCGCCGAACAAAATTGTAAACAGCTGATATTTAGACAAATTAATGACACACTGCTGATCTAAACGGCTACTTTCTCACCTAAAAATGTTTGAAATGTTGATAAAGTGATATATTTACAGAGTTTAGAGCTAAAGTAAAATCAGCTTCTGACTGCTGATTTCAGCTTGGGTAGGAGGCAGGCTAACACTACCCATACACTTCCAGTGTTTGAGCTAAGCTAATTACAGCGATACGGCTCTATCTCCCTTGTTACTGCACACACAGTGGAAAGGATGGTGTCTATCTGCTGGTCATGGACTCAGGAGTGAGGCAAGACACAAAAAAAAAAGTTGCCGTGTCACTTTAAAGAATGTAAAAATTATGTAAATCGATAAAAGCATTACAAATGAGGATGCAAATATTTCAACTATTCCTGTTTTATAACCTTAAAATGAATAACAAAACCCAATGGCTAATACCCACGATGATAAAAGAATAGCTAAAACTTTATCTGTCCATGCATATTGTAGCATTAGAGTCCTCTGATGAGACAATGCTAGAGCGGTTTAGACATTGGATCTTACCACTGCTTGGTGATGTCAAACATCATGATGACTCCATTGCAGTTCTTGTACACGTCCAGGAACTCAGCATCCAGGGCCACCTCATCGGACTACAACACACATATATTCTTATTAAAAACGGCAAAATCAATCACACAACATCCATATGTAAAAAAAAACAACACAAAAAAAAACAACAGAGAGAGAAATTACACTTTGATTTTAAAGACTTGTAATTTTGATTATTTACACTCTCTGGTTCATTCCATTACTGACCCACATACTATAAGTCAGCCCTTTTTTTTCTTCTACACATGACAGTCATGTGATAGTCACCTCTTGGGGCTCATTCTCCAGTTTCAAATTGTCTCCGCGCCGTTTGCCTTTGCCTTAAAGAACAAGAAATCAAAAGTGGTACGGTTAGACGAGCGGATAATAAAAGAAAAGAAAGCACATAACCATCAACAGCTTAGTTTATTCTTTTACTTAGTGATGGGTGCAGTAAGCAGAGCGGCACATGTGCTTTCCTTACAGAAAAGCATCTTGCAGATTAAATTCCAAACACTTTTAAATCATGGCTCACACTGTGCAGCCACTCGCTCAGGCTCCATCAATACACAAAGCCAAAAAAAAACAGAAAAGAAAAAAAATAAGAAGAAGCCGTGACAACTAGCCACACACACCTGGGGAATAGCCAAACCTTGAGAATATTGACATTAAGATAAGAGTGGACCAGGCAGGGCAAACCCACACAGCACACAATCCAGTTTCATTTCTACACACTATAGTGGCGCTCACCTACACCTTCAGGAAGAGGATATTTTTGGCCTGAGATGAGTGCGAGAGAGGTGCAAAGACAACGTCAACATCGAGGACAGAAAAAAGAAAACAAAGCAACCATGGATCCATTTAATGTCATGAAATACGCTAAACAGGGGGACAAGAAAAAACTTGTGTCATTTCCTTTAGATCTGACTGGCCATGTCTCGCAACACTCACCTTTATCTACCACATCCCAAACCTCCACTTTGACCACGTCGTCAGTAGCTGAGAGAAACAGAGAGAGTATTTATATTATTCATGTTCTCCGGCCTCGGAATAAAAGAATTAAAGTCCAGACGTTAAGTGACTATAGCATGGATCCAGTAACTAAACGACTACAAGACGTAGTGGTGGAGGCACTAACGCAGATAGAGGACACCTACTCTAAAGCTCAGTTAGATGAGGCTAGATCCAAATAATGCAGTCACTCTTTTTTTATTTATTTATTTTTACCTTGATATGGAGCCACTGCAATAAATCACCAAGGCACAAACAACAAATGTCAAATACAAATCAAATAACACATAATCAAATCAATGGTGACAAGATAGAATAAGCCATCATGTTCTTTATGTGCTTTAACTTACTTTTATAATTCCAATGGATACTTGTGGCCTGGATCTCCTGAGTAGGTATGTACTCCTCCACAAACTTCTTGCCCTGCAGACGATGCCATAAAGTACTCTTCCCAGTGTTCCTGTCTCCCCGGATGACTATTTTCACTGGAGCGGGACAGAGATTGCATATTCATTTGAATAAGGTAACAGTTTTACATCTTGATTTAAAAAGGAACATTTGGTAGTTATCAGGGAACAGACATTTTTGACACCTGTTCACCTGCTTGGCTGAATTACTCACTATTATACTGGACTCCTTTAGCGAAGCGTCTCTGTAGACTTTGGTTCATCGACTGCATGCCGGCTGGGATGTTCTTGTCCCTGAGCTGCCCCGGCTCGGATCCCACTAGCTTCTTCAGCGCTGAAAACATCTTGACCAGGTTTTTCGAGCTTCTTCAGAAACAAAGTGGTAGTACGACGGAAAAAGGTAAAGCGTAACAGTGTATCCTGGCAGCTGCAGAACCTAAGGGTCCATGCTTAGAAGCAGATATGGTGCCAAAATGGGAAACTATGATTCCAAACTGAGCAGCTGTTTTTTCTTTTTTCAAACTTGTCTGAATGGTCTTGCTCGCCAGTCAGCGGTGGGAGTAACTACCATGTTGTTTTGAGCATCATCTAGGAAAAAAAAAGAGGAAAAAATAAATGTTTAGTAACTACAAGTGATTTCATTTCAGAGTGTAGACATTACAAAAAAAAATTATATATATTCTCTCTCTCTCTCTAATATATAGAAAGTCGCAACAATTAATTTATTATCTCTGTGGTTTGTGGACAAACCAAGAGATTTGAGGATGACATCTTGTGGTTTGGGAAACAATGATTTTTCAACATTTTATAGTCAAAACAACTAATGAATTAATCATCTACATAATCAACAGATTAATTGATAATGGAAATAATCATTAGTTGAAGCACTAATATGTCTATATATATTTATTTATTCCTTACAAAGTATGAAAAATGTGAAGCCAGTCCTGTTAACATCAAAAAAAATACACTGATCAGGCATAACACTATGAGCACTACCAGGTGAAGTGAATAAGAGAATAAGACTGACACTTCATGGTTATACATATGAGACAGCAAATGAACATGTTGTCCTCAATGTTGATGTGTTAGAGGATTTGATCCAGTTTGACTAGGACGACTGGGTCTCATGTGCTGCAGCTGCAGCTCTTGTGGGCTGTTCTCAGGTCTGCAGTGGTCAGGATCTATCAAAGTGGTCCAAGGAAGAGGAAGAAGGAAGAGTGGTGACGCGGCCATAGGCTCATTGATACACGTGGAGAGAGAAGGCTGGCCTGTATGCTCCCATCCAACAGACCAGATACTGTTGCTCAGACTGCTTGAGAAGTTCACGCTGGTTCTGACAGAAAGGTGTCAGTACACACAGTGCAGCACAGTTAGTGGTGTATTTGGCAGGTGGTCAGAATGTCATGCCTGATCTGTGTGTATATGGATCCACAACTATTCATGGTATTTCAATTTAAAAAGATCAAGAATCAGACTGCTCATCCATACGTCAATATCATCTCATGTTTGGGTGACACTGAGATAAGCATCTCCTCTTAGTCTCTTATCCTGATGTTGTGATTCTGACATCACTTCCAGATGCTTCAAAGACTCATTGAACAACATGAAGGAAACAATACACCACCTGCTTCGATTACAGAAAAACCTGGTGGTGTGGTCAGGTGATACTTTTTTGCAGTAGACACATCACCAACAGCTACAAGCCTTGCCCGTTTATGTATGAGTGAAACATTAGCATGGGACAAGAGCAGCTGTGTATGAGAACACGTCTCCTTATCCTTGTACAATCCTAATGAGAGCTGTCATAGTGTCCCAGCGGCTTTTACATTATTCACTATCTAGTCTGTGTGTCCAGTTTGCACTGTCGGCACTGTGGGTCAATGAGAACAGCTGTTTACATCACCCATATGTGCAATACTGGAGTGATAAGAACATTTTACCTTATACGTTGACCAGCTAGCATTAGCTGCACGGGCTATTACTGCTTGTTAATGGTGTTTTATCTCATTTTTTAAGTCAAAATGGTTATAAATACAAAAGCCAACAACTTTAAAGGGTAAGTCAAGGTCAACACAGCTTTCAAACGGTGATGAGGCAGCCCCGGTTTGTTACCTACCCGGTTTAAAAGGTAACGTTATCCTTCTGGATCTGTTCTAGCTAGCTATCCAGTCGATATTAGCTTAGCCTCTGCTCCTCTGTGCTAAATGACATTAAACGGCGGTTTAAACCGGATGTCTTCTTCCTGCTGCCATCGGCTACAAATACTCACGGTTATTTAATGAGATACCAAACTGTAGTCCCGACATCTTTTTCTCAAAATAGCTGTCAGAGCTCCATCCCTACAGATACACAGCAGCGACATTCCTTTGGAGGAAAAAAAAAGCAGCTACTGACCCAGCGTCACAAGAAAACATCAACTTCCGGTGGAACTTTCAAAATAAAGCCAATGTTGTATTTGGGAAAGGAAGGACATTTAACATTTTACATACTGAGTAGAGGGACATTCCAGAATTGGAGGACATTTTATGTACCACATAAATCATACATGAAGTTACAAAATTTGCATTTGTGGTGAAAAATATTTTATTCTGAAACAAAATGTAAATTTAGTTGTGCAAAAACTGGTTTCAAAATATTATTTACAATACTTACTCTTGTCCCACCCTCCTGATGACCAACATGCATAGCCATTACAATCAATTTAAAATCTTAGTGCTTTGGTATGATTTTGCTATATTATATGTCTCTTTAATTTAATCACAAGCATATCTTATAATAGTAGCCTAATTCTGCAAATTATTTTCAAAGTTTTCTTTGTTCCTAGTTTGTTCTCAACTATACAATAACATTACATTCCACAGATTCCATCTTTTTCTGCTAAACGAGGCATTGATTAACCCTGTACTGTAATTAGAGTAACCAGGTTGCACTACAGTAACAATATCACCCTGGTATAGGATTGCATCAATCATGGCACACAAGCCTATCAAACACCAGTTAAAAGTGTAGGCTACCTTTTATTCCTGAGCTGGACTGACATGATGATTATTTCTTAATAATAACAGAAAATGGTAAAATAAATAATTAAAAAAATTCACACATTTTGGTTCCTAAATTGTCCACTGTACAAATAGCACCTGTTATTATGTTCTCTGTACTATGTTCTTCTTTGCTCTCAGTCCTTAACATTTTACATTTTGCACAATAACTTATTTAGTACGCTTTTGCAATATTTCAATTCATTCTATTTTAATGTTATTTAAATTCTTAATTTTCTTAATTCTTATTTTATTCTATTTTTGTACTTTTATGTTCGCACCTGACACCAAGACAAGTTCCTCGTGCTACTGCACTTGGCCATAAAAACAGTCCTGATTCTGATTCTTCTGATTCATCACCTGAGTCAGACTGAATGATTCACTTGTTGGGATGCTGTGCGTGTATTTTTACAGAAATTACACACAAATACAAAAAATTCTTATCGAGAAACACAATCAAGAGATATCCTGTAAATTATAATGATATAAAATCATATAACATTTAAAACGTTATGTTAGGGCTCATAAAAAGCAGGTGGTGTTCTCAGTCTATGGGTGTTCTTCGTGCTTGCGGCGCCTGGTGGCAGACGTACCAACTGCAAGTGAACGCAGCATCCTCAGCTGTCACTTTTATCGCATCACACACTAAACGCCTGCTTTTTTCTTTCTTTATTTTTTTGGGTGGATGCACATTACGATTAAAAACATCCTCATGAATTCTTGACATCAGCAGGAATACTCGATCGACAAAGAAGGAGCCATGAGTCGATTAATGCTAAAGGAAAAATCACATTCAGCAGTGTTTGCTGTCCTGAACACACCCCACTGAAGTACCCCGATATTGTTCAGGGGGGTGGTGGTGGAAAAATAATGGCTGCACAGGAACCGTCTCCACCATCTTCCCTGGAAGGCAACAAACCGGGTTTCCCAAAGAAAATCCTGGCCAACAATCTCGAAGACAAGCATCTGTGCAATTCGTGCCAGAAGGTCCTGAGGAGGCCCCTGCAGGCCCAGTGCGGCCACCGCTTCTGCTCCTTCTGCTTCAACAAAATAGTGAGGTGAGTATTATAGTGTCATGGTTGCTAGCCAGCCAGCTAGCTAGGTGTGTGTGTGTCTATGTGTGTGTATACGAGCATCAGAGCTTGTTACCAACCATCCCTTCAGATTTAACTGCGCCTCTGCTACAGCATGACAGGAGAGAACAGCTGTTTGTGGATATTTCTAAGATCTATGCCCACGGTTCGCGCGAGTGAAATCCACCGATCAGCCGCTTTATCCCAATCAAATCTCAACTTGTGTGTCGGTTAGCCAGCAGCAGCTGTCTGTCTGTCTGTCTGTCTGTCTGTCTTGTCTTCTCTTCTTCGTGGTCAAGTTCTGCAAACCTTGTAGGCTTGGAAGTGACCGGAGACAGCAAGGGTACATGTCCAACAAGTTCAACATGACACTGGGTTGTGTTCAGATACACATCATAGGCTATGTGTGGCATTGTTTAAAAAAAAAAAAACGGTGCAAGTCTTTATAGCATATCTCTCTGTTTCACCCCTTGATATGGAATTGGCGACACATTCATTTGTGTATTTTCCGATAAAAGTTTGGAATGACTTGGGCTATTCTCATGTTAGTTGCCATGTCCAGACAAAGCTCCATCAATCCGTGTGCCACTACTTTGTAATGTATTTATTAAAATAACAATAATATGACTGAATGTCTCTCATTTGTTTGTCATAATATAATAATATAGAGATGAATACGTTAAAAATCACACCTTACTTTTCGTGGTCTGGTTTAACGGCTTAGTGGGGGGGGAAAAAAACATGATAGTGATGAGATCACTGATTTTCTTTCCCTCAGTGCGCATGTGTGATGGACCATAGCCCGTGTTATTAACTGTATTTCATAATAATAATGGAGGTTTCGCAATTTGTATAGCCCTTTTCAATAGAAGTCAGATAAACATTCAGATAAATCAAAATAAAATGTTAAACTTTTATTTCAAAATTATGTTCTATAATAAAATGCAGAATGAGCCCTGGCTGTCCCTCATTTCTAACTAGACCTTGAACTGACCAGCAGTGAGCTACCATCGATTGAGTCTTTGTTAAAAGAGGGATAAAGGGACTAGCCTTAAAGGGATAGTTCACCCAAAATTCAAATTTCACTCACCCTCATGTCTAAGAGCTGTGAGAATTTTCAGAGTCCTCTGTGCCTTCTCTGAGTTACAGGGGGGTCCGCGCAGCAGTATTTGTCCAAATGGTTGTGAATGGGGCTCACTTTTCTTTGTCCAAAAAGACACACCAAAAAACAACCCAATACTCCATACTGCTCGTCTGTAATGTCCCTCTTGTATTGAAGGCAAGGCAAGGCATCTTATATAGCGCATTTCATACCAAGTCAACTCAATGTGCTTTACATAAAGACAAAACATTTAAAAAAAATGAATAAATAAAATGAAATAAAAGAGAAGCATAAAACAGAATAAACACTTAAAACAGAGTTAAAAGCAAAAGCAAATAAAAGTAAAATAAAAGAAGACAGATGAAGTTTAAAGTTCTTAAAAGGAGCTCAGCTATAAGCACATGAAAAGAGAAATGTTTTTAACCTGGATTTAAAAGTGCTCACAGTTGGGGCTGATCTCAGTTCTGCTGGTAGTTTGTTCCAGTTGTGTGCAGCATAACAGCTAAATGCTGCTTCACCATGTCTGCTCTGATCTCTGTGCTCCACTATCTGACCTGAGTCAGTAGATCTCAGGGCTCTACTGGGTTTATACTCTACTAACATGTCATTCATGTATTCTGGACCTAAACCATTAAGTGATTTGTAAACAAGTAGCAGAACTTTAAAATCTATTCTGTAGCTGACTGGGAGCCAATGTAAGGACTTAAGAACTGGGGTGATGTGATCTGAAGCCCGACATGAGAAATTGTTCCGAAAAAATTAGTCTATATTATAAGCTTGTTTGTAGCGGAAGCTCCCAGTGTCTCAGTTCACTGCTTTTCCTGTTGCACTGACTGGCGGAACAATTTCTCATGTCTGGGCTTCAATACAAGAGGGACATTACAGACGAGCAGTATGGAGGTATTTGGATGTTTTTTGGTGTGTCTTTTTGGACGAAGAAAACCATTATATGGACAAATACTGCTGCGCGGACCCCCCATAACTCAGAGAAGGAACAGAGGACTCGACTCGACATGAGGGTGAGTAGATAATGAGTGAAATTTGAATTTTGGGTGAACTATTCCTTTCCTGTACACTACAGTGAATAAACCTAGATAGATAGATCAGAAGGAGATCTTTAAGAGTCTTCCCTGATTCGTCCATCTGTTGAAGTACTGTGAGTCTATAGAACACCTGTCTGAAGGTCAGGAGGATGAAACCCTGACACTGGGAGCTACGTATGCTGCAGTCTGACTTTGCAGAGTGAAACCTCATACAGGTAGATCCCATGTGGGGTTGCCTGAAAATCAAATGGGGTCGCCTGAAATGTCTAGTAATTGATTTAAAAAAATTACAGATACTTTTTTTTTTTTTTTACGAATCATTTTTTTTAACCAATCATTCTAACCCTAACCCATTTAAAAAAATCTTTGCTTTCTCGCATATAAATCATGTTCAAATAAAATGCAGCATATAAAAACATCTGAGCTGGCACATCTTGATTGGCAAGGTCGCCAGAAATTTGTGATGTCAACATAGGGTCATGAGCCAAAAGAGGTTGTCTGTCATGACCTTTTGTGAAGAGAGCTGAAGATGAACAAAGCTAGAGTGGGTCTGCCTAGAGATGAGATAATTTTCCAAATCCACGTGTGCACAGAATATGGAGACTCACTGATGAGTTTGATATTGGGTTTCACGTTGAATCACTGATGAACATTGAATGTAGAGTAATAATGATGCTAATGAATGAATGAATGAATGAATGTATATGTCAGCTGTCACAATGTCTATTATAATGTCAGTGTGTGTTTTTTCCTCCCTTCAAGTTCTGGACCACAGAAATGCAGTGCCTGCATCAAAGAAGACTTATTTGAGGAACCCACCTCTATTCTGAAGCAAGGTGGTGTAAGTATATGTTTACATTTACATCCTTGGCTGACCAGCATCAGCATGTAATGAGAAGTCTGTCATTAGTTTTTCTGGATGTACACTACTGTCAAAAGCTTAGACACAGTGTTTTTTTTTCTTTATTTTTACAACGTTCTATCGTAGATTCAAACGGAAGACATGGCTTATGCAATTATGTAGTAAACAATTAAAGCATAAGTCAGCAGAATGTTTTTGTTAATATAAGTTCTAAATAGTCCTATTTTCCTATTTTTAAACAAAGCAAAAGGCCAAAATACAGGCAGGGGCACGGGGGGCTGCAGACACAGTCACCACCACACAGGACTAGAAGCCCATTGGGGTTGATTAAGACGGATTTCATTTAGTCTAAAGTTTATTTTTGGGCACAAAACAAGACTCAACCTTTAAAGGATAACTTTCGTTTTTTACAACTTGGACCTTCGATTTCTGAGTTCATCAAATGGCCGTTATCATTTAACTTTCACAGGCAACAGGTCTGAAAAACAAGTTTGGTGTCATTTGGAACGCTACAAAGTTTTCGTGACTTGAAGCCGTAAATTACGATTTCAAAAGCCTGTCTGGAACGCAGCATTAGCCAAAACGACCGGATCGCCGGATTATGCTTTAAGTGTTAAAGCATAATATGCAGAATAAAAGCAGAATATGTATTAGATTTTTTAGAAGTAGCCAATATTTTGTGATGATACACTTTGATTATTCATCTTCCGAGCCCGTCACCTGGCATTTTCAACCCTATCCTGTCTAAAGTTTATTTTTGGGCACAAAACAAGACTCAACCTTTGGATGATGTCATCTATTACCGTAGGCTATTACTGCACTGGAACTTGCTGGTGCAGACTAATGCTATGGTCCGTTTCAGCATGTGTCCCTAGAAAGACTCGTCAGAACAAATTGAGCAGCTGGATGAAGTTCAAGCTTCAAGTCAGCTTTCCACAGGTAAACTGATCCACAGGGATCCTAACTCTGCACCTCTGACTAGTTGAGCAAAAAGGACCCAAATGACACGGAATGATTATTTTCAGATCCAGGCGTTCCCAGACAGATGACATCATCCAGATCAGAGGTTAGTAGTCTGTCAGGGACCTGGAGGAGCAGGATGCACATTTTGATAACATGCCACTGATCAAATCTTGTCAATTGAGCTCTGGATGGGAAAACACACTGATCATCACAGAAATATTAAACGAAAGAACAAATTTTGACGGATATTAAAGGTATTATTTAGAAGGCCCCATTGGGTGCCCCGGTTGCATATAGGAACATATTCTTGATGTTGCATTCATGTGAAATGGGGCAGACAACAGACAGACAAATGACACCAAACTTGTCAGGATAAATGAAGCCTTTGATGTAAAAAGTGGTCCACCAGGTTGTAAAAAAACAAGTTATGTTGTCATGGTGATACATTGTTTAGCCTATACCTTATTACCGTTGGCTATTACTGCACTGGAGGTAGTGCTGGTGCAGACAGTAGGTGTAGGAGCTGCAGCCCTGTGTCCCTAGAAAGACCGTATACGTGCTGGAGAAATTAGAGCCAGGAGACAATATAGCTGAAAACAGCTTGGGAAAAAACTGATGCACAGGAATTTTTGTATTTCTGATTCAGACTGTAACTGAAGACACAGTTAACCAGAAACATTGATTTATTGATGTAAACCTCTGCTTTTCCATCCAGGCGTTCCCAGACAATGCCGCTCTTTTGATTGACCAGAACACACCTGGAGCTTTGCTTTTCATTTACACAAACTAATCAATGAGGGATACATTTTTTGGAATGAGACCATCAAAGAATTTGAGGTGCACATTTATGGAGAATCAATAACGCCACTGATCAAATCTTGTCAATTGAGCTCTGCATGTGCAAAATTACACTGATGCACACAGAAGGGCTATATAAACCAGAAGCAAGAGTTGACATTAAAGGTATAATATGTAGGAATTCCCCCCATCTAGCGGTGCGGTTGCATATAGGAACATATTCTTGATGTTGCATTCATGTGAAATGGGGCAGACAACAGACAGACAACAGACGCTGCATGTAACAGGATAAACAAGCCTCTATGTAAACAAGTGGTCCACCAGCATGAGGCAAAACAATATGTTGTCATGGTGATGTCGTATTGTTTACCGGACCCACGTTTTACCGTCTTTCTCTGGTGGAGTAAAATGACAAACGGTTGGTTTGCCGACGGCGTCATTCAGGTGTCTGACTGGACCTGAATGACGCGGTTCGGTGCGCCCCCCCTTGTATTTGTAACGATTCAAAGCTTTCATTTGTATGCGAGTGTGATTCCACTTAAGTGAAATACGTGTATTTATGAAAGACATAGCCTATTTGATAAAAAGCTAAATATGTTACATACTGGGGCTTTAAGTCTTCAAATGTCATGCAGAGTGATTTTAGTATCTAGGTCAAGTCTGAAGTATGTCCATGATAACTGCACCTTTGTAAAAATTGCTGAAAAGATTTGTTCTGCTGCAGGCGGGGCACGAAGGGAACTGTGACTTCATGATCATCCTGTGTCCCTCCTGTAAAGAGCTGATGAGAGCCAACGAGCAGGAGCGCCACAACGAGAGGGAGTGTCCAGAGAGGACGCTCAACTGCAAATACTGCAAAGAACCCTTCTTACTGAAGAACATCAAGGTCAGACTGCCCTGCGCTAACAGAGCCAAACACTGTCTGTCTTTAGGGCGTGGTAGATGGGACTTAAAGGGATAGTAGCATTTTTTTTAAAGTGGGGTTGTATGATCTACAAATAGCCCCTAAGTACTTTAATTGCAGTAGAAGACTCTCTGCACTCCTCCCGTTAGCAACGCCAGCCCATAGACCTGCCTAGAGATTTACAACGTACATTGTTTTTAATGGACCCAAAGAAACGGCCTATTTTCACGGCCTAAAAGAGGTTTTACCTGGAAAAAAAATACACAGTTCCATTGTTGGCTATAATATAATTTTTCCAGCCCTTCAAAGTGCAGGAAAAACACAGTTTTTATTTGGAGCTAAACAACTGCTGATCGGCGGGCGCTAACCCTGGGCGGAGGGATACGTGAGTTGGTTAGGTCCAAATAAAAACTGTGTTTTTCCTGCACTTAACTACTATCCCTGACAAGAATGTCAACAAACACAATGCTTTGTTGCCCACTGCTGCCTTACTGAATCCATGGATCCTGTTCACATCTTGTTAATGCCCAGACTTTTTTTTTTAGTCATTTAAATTACAGCAAAAAGAAGCCATTAGCAATTCTGGCAGTTAGGGTGACCCAACGTCCTCCTTAGCCTGGACATGTCCACTCACGTCCTGTCTGGTTTATGAATTAGTGCAAATGTCTGGTTTTCATGAATGAATTTATTTTCGAACGTATGTATATTATATATATACATGTATAAAAACAAGAAATAATAATATAAGCATCATCAGTTCGTAATATGCACAAGCTTGAAAAAGGAGTGGGAGAACTTCCCCACCCCCTTCTACTCATTTTTATAATATACTACATATGTATCCAAATCAATAAACACCATATCCATGATTAAACACATACTGTATAGTACATAGATATCCATATTAAGTTATAACCATTAAGCATTGACTGGTGCTTCCCACATTATATTAGGGTACTTTGGTGTGTGTGATGTAATTACAAAATGCTGCAGTGTGGCACTCCTGCTAGAGCAAGAACCGCTCCTTTTCCAGGTCCTTTTGCAGGTTCGAGTCCGGCCCGGACATAGGCCTAACTGTAGAGATAAATTACAGGAAAAAGTCTTCACTTACCGTCCTAGTCAGGACTAATGTTTTATAGGTTGATTTTCTTATACAGAAGTGTTTCTTTCATTATTTCATTCCAGGTTTTTATTTTATTTTATTTTTTATTTTTGTACAATTGAGACTTGTTAAAGAGAAATTATTTTTGGCATACAGCATGTTGAATAACTTATAAACTTGTGTCATGAGAGATATTATTTTCTATTATTATTATTATATGTAAGTGTAAATGTTGAGGCAGAGAGAGAGGGAATGACATGCAGTAAAAGGCCGCCTGATACAAGGATTCGAACCGGCTGCAGCGAGGACTGTAGCCTCTGCATGTGGGGTACCAGCTCAACCCACTACGCCACACGGCGCCCCACTATGTTGTATTATTATGTTATTTTCTATCCAAACAGACAAGGCATAATAGGATATAAGTTATGAGGCATCTTTGTTTAAACTTAAAATGTCATTAAAGGGATAGTTCGACATTTTGGCATATTGGCATATTGCCATAATCCCTATAGCCATAGGAGTGGGTTCATTACCTCACCAAAATAGGTTTTCACCTTCATTATTTGCCTTTGACTAACAGGTAGTGTTATTATATCACACACACACATTCTGATGTATTGGGTTATTGTGTTTGGCTCACAACAGTGTAACACTGCACATGACTGGCTCCTTAGCTTCCCATGACATTTGCTGGTTCCATGGCTAATTTATTAACCCTGGGCCTGAGCTGTCAGCTGAGCTGGGACAGGTACCTCACTGTTGTGTTGCCATGGTGCCAACAGTGGAGTCACAGTGTCCTCTAGTGGACAGATTATGTAGAGTGAAGTATCCACTCTCCTCACTATCCCCGGTTAAGGAACGAGTGAATAGAAAAGTATTATAGTGGTGCAGGATGATTGTGCACAAGCAAAATCTTACAATGAACCAATGCCTAAAGATATTTGTGGTCTAATTATTCTGTCCACACTTATTTATAAGATATAAGGCATTACACTTTTCAGATATTGTGTTGCTAAAGACAATGGAAATCATTTTTCGAGTAAAGAACAACAGCCTTCCAGTTTGTATTCTTCAGTTATTTAAATTAAAGCAGAAGTAAGTGATATATTTGTGTTAATATAAGTCTTAAATAGTTATATCTTCCGACAGCAATCACTTACATAGAGTGTTTGGACCAAAACACGGGTCTGTCAGTCACTCTGCTCTGCTCTGAGCCGAGGAGAAAACATTTTCTATCCTGGGACACAAGTTTTATCCAATGAGGAGAGAGAACGGCATGCAGGGCTGTGTGTGCAGCCAACGGACGCCGTGAATGTGGTGACGTAGGGACGAGGACCAATAGATGCCTGACGAGGGCGGGGACTGTTATGGTGCGTTCAAGGAAACTCGTAACTTGTGTTTTTCCTTCCTGTGAAGTGGTACCAGTTCGATCTGGTACGAGTTCATGGGTCGGAAGTTACGAGAGTGGCTGTTATAGTGAACTTTCACAGGCGGTAAAACAGGTCGGAGAAACACGAGTTACAGGTTGCCTGGAACGCTACAAAGTTGTAGTTGTGACTTGAAGCTGTAACTTACGGTTTCAAAAGCCTGCCTTGAACGCAGCATTAGCGAAAACAGCCGAACCGCTGATATCTGCTTTAAATTAAGAAAAGGAAACTATAATTTAAGAGGGTTATTGATTTTTGAAATGTTCCTTATTCCCTTCGGTCACTGTATGATGTTCTGTTTTTTGTGTGTGTACGTATGTGCTCGCCAAATTGTTTACACAAAATGGTTGATTTTGATATTGGTGTTGTATGACCAAAATAAACAAATTTCATTCATTCAGTGATTAAAAAATGGCTAAATCAGTGTTTTCCAACCTTGGGGCCTGAAATGTCTAGCAATTTGATTTAAAAAAATTACTGATGAAATTCTTTTTTTTGAAAATTATGATTAAAAAGACCACACACAATCTTAAACAACTGTATTCTATACTTTTGCTTTCTCGTATATTAATCGTGTTCAAATAAAATGCAGCATATAAAAATATCTGAGCTGGCACAAAGTGAAATTTGTGATGTCAAAATGGGGTCACGAGCTAAAAAAGGTTGGGAACCACTGTGCTAAATATTACTTTTATATTTAGAGATGAACTTGTAACACTAGAGAGGCTGGTGTTGCTTTTAGCGTGAATTAACTCTACTCCCTGTTTTCCTCTTTCAGGCTCATGATGAAATCTGTCCAAAGTACCCGATGATTTGTGAAGGTTGTGCAAAGAAAAAGATTCCCAGAGAAAAGGTATCACACACATTTATTTCCATTGAATATTCATAATTCTGTCAGATTGATCCCATTTAACCATTTAGCTAGGGATCAAATTCCACAGCGTCCCTTTCTGTAGGTCATTAGCTTCTTTGTTTTGTTTTTTTGTTTTGCAGTATGTGGACCATATTAAGTTCTGCAGTAAATTTAAAGCACCATGCAGATTTCATGTTGTTGGCTGCGATACGTCTGTAAGTAGAGATTTTTGTCATAATTTACAAGAACAGAGAGTGAGAGATGCAGTAGTTTAGTTTACACACTGATGTTTTATCTAAAAAGGTGAAAGTGTACTAGTTACATGATTAGCTCTGATGTGTTGATTACATAGTTTTATAAAGCAAGAGATTTTTTCTTTTTGAAACATTCAGAGAAACTTGGCGGTCTGGCTGTCGTTGGATATCTGAATTACTTTAAATTTTAGAAACACAGTTGAGTTAGTTAAAATTAAAATAAAAAAAATGTCTATTCTTCATACTCACTGCACCAGTCCTATTACTGTTCTCATTGAACTGTGTTTATTATTAATAGACTGATATGATCTAGTGCTGGGATCACAAAATAAAAACAAGTGTCAGAATCGTATGAAAATTAATTCATTATAATAAAGCAAAAATTGTTTTTCTTTTTGAACATTTTAGAGGAACATTGCAGCGTCTGAGTGTCATTGAACATCTGTTCAATTAAAATGCACCTCAATAAATTAGAATGTCATGGAAAAGTTCATTTATTTCAGTAGTTCAACTCAAATAGTGAAACTTATATGTCATATAGATTTATTACACACAGACTGAAATATTTCATATCTTAATTTCTTTCATTTGTAGTGATTATGCCTTACGTTTAATGAAAACACATAATTCACTAAATCCAAACATTAGAAGGTAGTGAAAAGTTCACTATAGTAACCTAATGATGTCACACTCTAATCAGCTGCAAAGGTTTCTGAGCCTTTAAATGGTCTCTTGGTCTGGTTCAGTAGCTCCACTGTCATGGAGAAGACTGCTGACCTCCATGTAGTCTACCTTATTACAGTGATACGCCAACATTTTTTTTCATGTCTTGCCTCACTCCCGAGTCACTTTATCAACATATCAGACATTTTTAGGTGAGAAAGTAGCCGTTTAGATCAGCAGTGTGTCGTTAATTTGTCTAAATACCAGCTGTTTACAATTTTGTTCGGACGAATTTGGCGCTACTCAAGCTAGCCGTTGTGACCAACGCACTAATGGTTACTTTCACAAAATAAAACACCCGTTGTCCTTTACATACAGAAGTGCTTTTACTTTGAAACAGGAAGCTAACCTACCCTCGATGTAGCTAGCTTGAACCAAAATAAACCGTCTTTGCTTCAACCCTCCGTTTTGACCGATCTCATCCTGTTTGACCGCTCAAGATGCCTTACCGGAGAGTTTTGTCAGCTCTCAGACCAAGATTGGTCAGTTTAGATTTGTTGAAGAGTGTCTCTGATGACTTTAGATGGAGGCAGGCTACCATTACCCATACACTTCCAGTGTTTGAGCTAAGCTAATTACGGGCGATACAGCTCTATCTCCCTCGTTACTGCACACACAGTCTAATGGATGGTGTCTACCTGCTGGTCATGGACTCGGGAGTGAGGCAAGACATTTAAAAAAAATGTTGGAGTATCCCTTTAAGATACAACTTTATGTTTTAAAAACAACAACCCAACTCCATGCAGCTCTCTAGGTTGGTGGTCGTCTCAGTGTGTAACATTGTTCTAACATTCCCCCAGTACAGATCCTAGGCTTTCTCAGTGGTAGATTGAAGTGTTTTTTTTTAATGACAAATGGATTACAGACTATCCAATGGTACCCAGACCATAACCACAGTTTTACAGATTTTTTTTCATGTGTTTATAATTTCTCTGATAACACCTGAAGTGGATGTATTTAGACTCTCTGACCCAGGTGAACAATTTGAATAATTTCATCAAACTTCCAGTACAAAGTACAAATATGGAACATAGACTCCTCACCTCAGTATTTTGTGGAAGCACCATCGGTGGCAGTGACAGTCACAGCGTCAGACAGAGGATTGAGACTGACGCAGCAGAACCTCACAGATTCAGTTTGGTTTTGGTGTTGTTTCTCATTATGCAGCTCAATACTCAAAGATTTCAATATTATTTGACACAACATCTCTTAAACTCCACAACCCCCAGCGTACGACATTTACTTACATGTCAAGCTTGTAGCCTTTAGAGCAGGGGTGCCAAACATGCAGCCCACAGGCCACCGACCCGCAAGAGGGTCTGATCGGGCCCACGATGAATTTGCCAGTACAGAAGACCAGACAAGGCAGGGAAAATTTATTTGTATCGCACAATTCATGTGCCAGGCAATTCAAAGTGCTTTACAGAGAAGATCAAAAACATTTAAATTTTTATTTTATTCCTTTTATTCTATTATTAGAAGAAAAAAGAAAAATAAGACAGTAACAGAATGATACAAATCCATAAAATATTAAAATAAAAAACAGAGAGAGATGCATAATATTGTTGATATTACACGCATTTTTATCAAGAAATTTCAGGTTGTTCAGTAAGGGCAGTTCATGAACTTTAAACATCTTAAAGGGATAGTTCAACATTTTGTGAAATTGGCCCATTGCCATAATCCCTACAGTGATAGCAGTAGGTTTGTTACCTTTATTTGTCAATGCAAGCTATTTTTAGAACGGCGGAGCAGAACCGTGAGCTGCTCAGAGCTACGCTACAGAGGCTCATGGGATTTCTAGGTTTCCCTCATCAAACTCATCAAATACACAATCCAACAACTCCACAACACTCTGGTGGACAAGTTGTGACCTGCACATTCACCACACTATGAGGTAATAACGGAACGAGTTGTTTTAGAGGTAAATTCATGCAAAATAGTTGTGTGTTCCTGTCAAAGGCAGTTTTTCAGCAAGCAGTCTCTGTATTGGCCTCGGAAACAAACAAACTTCACCACACATTTAATTTCACAGGGGGAGTCTGGCCTCATCTCCGTTGAAACCGTTTTGCCGAAACACTCCGCCTACCAACGTGCAGTGATTGACACAGCACGTTGGCCAATCACGGACTGAAGAAGAACAGCGATAACGTCTTTTCCTCCAAGAAACACAGAGTTGCTCTTTTAAGTTCTGTAAAATTTCATGCAAAATAGTTGTTTTCCTGTTTGTCAGGTGAGTCCAGTCCAGTGATTTTTCAGCAATGCGCTGTGTCAATCTCTGTGATTGGCTCGGTAGACAGACGAAAGCGGTCAAACAAACTCAAATGTGCGTCACAACTTGTCCGCCAGAGCGATTTGGATTGTGTATTTGATGAGGGAAACCAAGAAATCCCATTAGCCTCCGTAGTTTAGCCCTGAGCAGCTCGCGGCTCTGCTCCACCGTTCTAAAAATAGCTTGCACCGACAATTAAAGGTAATGAACCTACTGCTATGACTATAGGGATTATGGTAATGGGCCAATTTCCCAAAATGTTGAACTAATCCTTTAATAATACTAATAGCTGTACTTCTTTGCACTAAAACAAAGGGTAACGTTTAGATTTCTTCTTATTTATAGGTTATTACGTTGTTATTATACTGGTCTGGCCCACTCAATCAATCATAATGTGCTGCATGTTGCCCTTGAACTAAAAGGAGTTTGACACCCCTGCTGCTTCAGAGCCACTCATTAACCTCCGTTCATGTCATTAACCCAGAGCATCACTAACTTTCCTAACCAACCAAAAACAACACAAGGATTTGTGTCGTTATCTCAGACACTGACACAGACATGTAGGTTCACTCTTAACACAGACCAGTGAGCTTGTTCTTAAAGCAACACTATGTCATTTTTCAACCTTAAAATATTTCTACTTAACTTGTCAGATCTGTTTAGTGTTGCTGTATCAGTGGTGTTAAACTGTACAAAAGCTGTAGAATACTGGTGTAGTGTATGCTTCTATAAATAGTCTTAGATACTTCTTTATTCTGTGCTTTAATAATCTTCTGCACACACATCCTTAAGATGTCATTCCTGCTGGATGTGTGTGATTCAAGTCTCAATGTGTTTCTGTTTGTATGTCTTTTTGACTCCAAGGTGGAGAAAGAGAAGATTCATGACCATGAGCGCCAGTGCTCCTATGAGCATCTCAACCTGCTCCTGCATTTCATCATGGGCATCAAGGTGAGCCTGGAGAGCCTGCAGCCTCAGAGCCTGGAGGTGGCCAGCCACAAGCTGCAGGAGCTGCACCAGTCCCTCAGGGACCTGGAGCTGAAGATGAGCCAGCTGGGCGCGGGGGGCGCGGCTCCCGTGCAGGGCGCCTGCGCCCCCACCCTGACCACCTCCTTCACCCCGCTGCCCAGCGCCGTCGGAGCCGCCCTGGAGTTACAGCTCCAGAGCGAAAAGACCAAAGTGGTGGAGCTGAGCCGGCGCTGCCAGGAGCTGGAGCTCAAAGTCAGCACGTTCGAGAACATCGTCTGCGTCCTCAACAGGGAGATGGAGCGCTCCTGCACCACCATGGAGGCCTACAACCGCCAGCACCGACTGGACCAGGACAAGATCGAGATCCTCAACAACAAGGTGAGCTGTCAAAGCCCTGTGACACTGTTGGACCTCTAAGGTTGCTTTCACACCTAACCAAGTGGACTCGAGTTCGCTTGTGGGGCTGAAAGTTGCAACATTGTTGCATTATCAGACGGTCCCGTTCACACAGAATTTCTGAACCTGAAACTTGTTGCAAAAACCAAACATTCTGTTTCAGTCAACGCCACAAAGCTGAAAAGATTGCTCGTGGATTGGACAAAGTAGCAAGGAGGGGAAATTGCATATCAGACCTGCTGGATAAAGTAAACATGGAGCAGCATGTGAAGTTGTTGATTTATCTATCAACTGACATGGCTCAGCAAGCCCACTGAGAACACCGGCCGCCGAGTTTTTTCTTAGAATTCTGAGCTTTTTTCGGCGCCCTTGTTTACCGATGGTGAGTTCAGATCAGAGCAGCGGCCATGGTCTGGGCGTCTGGCTTGGCTCAGTGAGATTTTTCTGGCAGGAAGTCACACGAAGAAACATGAGACAATCCGGTCAATTTTCTAAATAAAATACAGAGACTGACAAATACTATGTGTCCTACGTTTGTCGCCTATTTTTATAATCTAAACAGAGCGCGAGAGAGGAACACACATAGCCTACACATCGCTACACACAGCGCTGAGGGGCAGGGAAATAGCGTCTGATGTGAACAGGAGCGCTGCGGCTCGCACGTGATTTTGGGCTTGGGCTGCCGGTGTGAACCCGCAGCTGCACTGAGGACAGAGAAAAAGACGGAGACTGATGAGAGATGTGGAGTTGTTGGTGTTGCTGCGTCACTACGTCATGCACTACATACGATTGGTCCTGTTTTTAGTCCGCTGAGCTTTCACACTGCATACAAACCGAACCAGGGTTCACTTGCAAACGAACCGAGACCCCCGTTTTCAAGCGGACCAGAGTTCGTTTGTTTGATCCGCACCAGAGTTCGTATGAGCTTTCACACCTGCCCAAACGAACCGGACTATCAGAGGAAATGAACTCTGGTCCGTTTAAAGCGGACTAAAGGAGGACAGTGTGAATGCGCCCTAAGACAGAGGGCCATACTGAAGCATGAAATACATGTTGCTGCAGACTGTTCCCCAACCCAGAACACCTGGGTCCTTGTTTCAAAAGCCAGTAACTTTCTGTTTCTATGTTTAAGTCCAGTGTACTCTGAGGTTAAATGAAACGATTGCTCACATTACACAATCCACACAATTGCATATCAACTTTTAAATCAGCCTGACTTTAAACTCAGAATTCCAAGTTTTTTCTTAGAATTCTGAGGGTTTTTTTCTTTTTCTTTTTGCTCATGTGAGGGTAAGATGAGCAGGGAGACTGGGCTTAGGCTTGGTCTCTGGTGCTCAGGAGATTTTTCAGGAGAATTCCAAGTTTAAAGTCAGAATTTCGGATTTAAAGTCAGAATCTGAGTTCTTCCAGAGGTCAGAACTCACTTTTTTTTTCTTCCACTGTGGTCCTAATTCTGTTCCGTAGGATTGAGATGTGTTCCCTAACATAAAACAGCTGGAGCAGTTTTATCTTTTTCATGCTCGGTCAAAAACAGACAGCTTCACTCTGTCTACCAAACAGCATTATCAAGCTGAAAACTCAGACTGCGTGTCAAATGACTCCCCTCTCGTGTGCTGCTGTGCTTGCAGGTGCGTCAGCTGGAGAGGACGGTGAGCCTCAGAGACCTGTCCATCGTGGAGATGGAGGGCAAGATGAGGGAGATGTCTGCCGCCACGTACGACGGCATCTTCGTCTGGAAGATCTCGGATTTCACCAAGAAGAGGCAAGACGCCGTGGCCGGCCGGGCCCCCGCCATGTTCTCTCCTGGTAACAGCTTTTGTATGATTGGCTAACATGTTGAGCTGTAGTCCAGACGGTGACGAGGCAGCAGTGAATGACAGACACGGTTCTACTTGGTGTTTTCCAGCCTTTTATACCAGTAAGTACGGCTACAAGATGTGTCTGCGGATCTACCTGAACGGGGACGGGACCGGCCGCGGCACCCACCTGTCTCTGTTCTTTGTGGTGATGAGAGGACACAGCGACGCTCTCCTCAAGTGGCCTTTTAACCAGAAGGTAATATCATCGGAACACAGTATTATTACACAGTGCCAAGAAAAAGTCTTTGTCCCCTTCCTGATTGCTTACTTGTTTGCATATTTGTCACACTTCAATGTTTAAGATCATCAAACTAATTTGGATTTCAGACAAAGATAGCCCAAGTCAATATAAAATACGTTTTTTTTTAAAGGGATAGTTCAACATTTTGGCAAATTGGCCCATTGCCATAATCCCTTTAGTCATAGCAGTGGGTTTGTTACCTTTATTTGTTTGTGTATACAGTGAAGAACAGCAGAGCAGAGCCGTGAGCTGCTCAGAGCTACGCTACAGAGGCTAATGAGATTTCTTGGTTTTCCTCATCAAATACACAATCCAACAACTCCACAACGCTCTGGTGGACAAGTTGTGACCTGCACATTCACCACGCTATGAGATAATAAGGGAAAATATAGAGTTTATAGAGCAATCTCTGCATTTCCCTCTAAAATAATTTTCAGCATGCAATTTCTCGTGGTGAATGTGCAGGTCACAACTTGTCCACCAGAGCGTTGTGGAGTTGTTGGATTGTGTATTTGATGAGTTTGATGAGGGAAACCAAGAAATCCCATGAGCTTCCGTAGCGTAGCTCTGAGCAGCTCACGGCTCTGCTCTGCTGTTCTTCTCTGTATACACAGACAAATAAAGGTAACAAACCTACTGCTATGATTATAGGGATTATGGCAATGGGCCAATTTTCCAAAATGTTGAACTATCCCTTAAAGGCTAGGTAGGCAGATTTTTTTAGGCAAAAACTTACACTAACCTTGAGGATAATGTAAATGAAGTGATGTGAAAAAAGATCAGACGTCTGCGTCTCCCCTAGGCTCTGTTTTCAGCCTGCAAAGAATCTAGCCGTGACGGTAGATTTTGACCAATCACAGAGCAGCAGCTCTTATTTGTATTATTTTACACAAAATATAAATACTATGTTATCGTTCATGTGTTCAAAAAGGTTTTTCTTACCTGTGACTCGGACATTATGGAGGATAACATTGAAAAAAAGAAAAGAAAAGAAGCTTCGGCGAGTTGGTTGGTTAGGGAGGATGAGTCTGGCCGATGAGCTCAGCTCCCCGGCTGCAGCCTCTGTGACGAGCTGCTGCTGCCGCTCGTGTGTGGCTCTGCACTTCTCCGACAATCGTCGGAGCAAATCAACTTACAGACGTTAAAACCTACCTGGCCCTATGTGTAAAAGTAATTGCCCCCCTTAAAGGACAATTCCGGGCAAATTCAACAGACGTTATTTGGATAAACTGACAACAGATTGGGAATCTAAACTGTCATTTTTTCCACGTCAGATGACTCAAACATGCAAAAGTTTATTTATTAAAACATAAGAAGGTGACATTCAGGTGCAGTTTATTTAAACACAGGAATATCAACTCTTCACTGCATTTTTTGATGGACGACTCAAACTGCGCTGATAAGAGGGGATGAGAACCACGTGGACTCAACTGTCCCTGAACACACCGAGCACGGCAACTGGGTTTTTCTCGGGGAGACTTTGTATCTGCCTACCTAGCCTTTAAAGGTAGAAAAGCTGTCCAAACCTACCTGGCCCTATGTGTAAAAGTAATTGCCCCCCTTAATAATGATCTTTTTTAAACTGACTTCAGTTGGACTACCCACACCCAGGCCTGGTCCCTGTCAGACTTGTTGAATCATTTACTCAGCCAGATAACTTTGGTGTCATTACAAGTCGTTAAGCTCCAACCGAGAGCTGCGTATATCTGTATAATGCGAGTCCAGGGTTAGCTGTTATCAACATCTGGGTCTGTAGGTTGACCTACTGACCTCTGACCTGGATGATGTTGCCCCGTGTTCTCACATTAGACGGATATACGCGGCTCTCAGCTGGAGCTAATTTCGTCGGAACAACTTGTAATGACACCAAAGTTATCTGGGTGAGGAAATGATCATTATGCTAGAAATAAGGTCCAGACTCCAGATTGTAAGAAACGGTAATTGTCCTTCAAAGTGTCATTGTGCTAAAAGTGGAAGTGCTGTAGTGCGTCAGGATGTAAGGCTAGACTCCCAACATGTGTACCCAGGTCACCCTGATGCTGCTCGACCAGAACAACAGGGAGCACATTATCGACGCCTTCCGGCCCGACATCTCCTCCTCGTCCTTCCAGAGGCCCGTCAGTGACATGAACATCGCCAGCGGCTGCCCGCTCTTCTGTCCACTCTCCAAACTGGACTCTAAAAACTCCTACATACGAGACGACACCATCTTCATCAAGGCCATCGTAGACCTCACTGGACTCTAGACAGTGGACGAGAGCATTAACCCAGCCCTGCCTTTTTGTTGTTGCTACTAACCTGTTTTAAATCAACAGGCCTTTTCTTACCACCAGTGATTGACAGTTGTCTTCTGGGGGTCTAGTTCAGATGATGTGGGAGAGCAGAGCAGGAAAGGTCACTTCTTTTTAGCCACCGGTCACCGTGGCTGTAGTATTTCAAAACCTCATCGACCATGGTAACCCAGTTTTTATCCAGTCAAAAAAATTGATTATTGCAAAAGTCAATGGAAGACTTCATACAAAGCAGTATATACCCCAACATGTGGCTGGTGACAGGTGTTTATTTCCCACCCTGCGGAAGACACAGAGTGTTTGAACTCATAGAAGCATTCCAAAACATAGGTAGAATATTACTTGTGAACTAACTAGAAAACTATGATACTGTCTCTAATCTCTAGTGATCATCCTATGGCTTTGTTTACCATAGATGAGGCTCAACATGTTCTGTATGAAGAAAAGTTACCATTTATTTTATTTTATTTTATTTTATTTATTTTATTTTTATTTACCTTTTTTTTTTGATTGGTTTGGAACTTTCTGTCCATTCACACATCTATGACAGAATCTTAGGGCCACATTGTGAGAAATACACTAGACGTCTATCTCTATAACACATTATAACCATACGTATAATGAGTTATAATGCAGTTATAACACTGTATAACTACAGTTATAAACACTCATAAATGACCATAATGCTTTATAACAATATTCATAACAGACTATGAAGCATTTTATCATGACTTATAAGGTCAGGTGTTATAATAGGTTATAATTGTTAGTAACTCACTGACAATGCCCACATCGATAATGCATTATTAATACAGTCTTGTGTTATAATTGTCTTATAAACGTGTATAACTATCATTATAAACTCTCATTAATTATCATAAGACTTTATAACAATAAGCATAAGACATAGAACATTTTATAATGGCTTATAAGGTTAAGTATTGTAATAGAGTTATAATACTCTATAATGTGTTATGCTTATTGTTATAAAGTCTTAATAATTAATGAGTGTTTATAATGATAGTTATACACGTTTATAAGCGTTATAACACATTATAATGTATTATAAATTGGTCATTGTCAGTGAGTTACTAACAATTATAACCTATTATCACCCCTGACCTTATAAGTCATGATAAAATGCTTTATAGTGTGTTATGATTATTGTTATAAAGCATTATGATCATTTATGAGTGTTTATAACTATAATTATACAGTGTTATAACTGCATTAAACTCATTATGGTTATAATGTGTTATAGAGATAGGCGCCAAGTAAAGTGTTACCAAAATAATTTTGAGAATGAAGTCACCATATTACCGGAATAAAGTTAGAGTATATAAAAATCACAGTTTTTCAAGAAATAAAGTTGTATTGCGAGAATAAAGCTGCAAATTACAAGGAAAAAAAAGATTACACTATTATGAGAATAAAATTGTAATTTCAGGTTGTGTGTAATGTAAGAAAAGGAAATATCAAAAGCTTTACACTGATCTACACTGAGCCTCCTGAGTTCTACTGGAACTGATGTCGCAAAAAGTAGGAGGTTCAGAATCCTTCGGCATCATCATCATCATCATCACCATAAAAGATTGTGAAGGAACTGTTCTCAGCTTGCAGAAACAGCAGCTCACTGTCCTTTCACATCTGTTAGGTTTTAATATTCCTAGAAATGATTACTTTATTCTCATAATAATGACTTTTTTTCTTAATATGTTCCAAATTCTGACTTTATTCTCAAAATGTCTTTTTTTCCCCACATAACTGCCCTAATTCTCTGTTGTGACATCCAAATGCTGGTTGTGCTGCAACTAAAAACAATCCTCCTGTGACAAACGCTCAACTTTATTGCTGCTAGCTGTGAGTTAAAGACAAAGTGAAAGGGCTTTAACGAGTAGCCAGCGTAGCCACCATGTCTGGCGTGGAACTGAATACTTTAGGTTCCGTCATTCTTCTTCGGCCACAACGAGCTTTACAAGGATTACACATCTGACAGCTATGGCATTGAACGTTTTTCATGTGCAAATGGTGGCTTAGTTCCACATGCAGACATTCTGTGGGAGCTGCATCTGTGGAAATCTGACAAAAATAAGTCTAATATTCAATTCAGTTAAAGGGATAGTTCACCCAAAATTCAAATTTCACTCATTATCTACTCACCCTCATGTCAACTAAGAGCTGTGAGAATTTTCAGAGTCCTCCGTGCCTTCTCTGAGTTACAGGGGGGTCCACGCAGCAGTATTTGTCCATATAATGGTTGTGAATGGGGCACACTTTTCTTCGTCCAAAAAGACACACCAAAAAACATCCAAATACCTCCATACTGCTCATCTGTAATGTCCCTCTTGTATTAAAGCCCCGACCAAGAAAAGTGAGCTCCATTCACAACCATCATATGGACAAATACTGCTGCATGGACCCCCCCGTAACTCAGAGAAGGCACAGAGGACTCTGAAAATTCTCACAGCTATTAGTTGACATGAGGGTGAGTAGATAATGAGTGAAATTTGAATTTTTGGTGAACTACCCCTTTAATTAAAATGAGCTCAGCTTTGGTCTGCACCAGTTCTGGCTCATTAGCTAGCCACTAACTTTGTGTGCTGTTTTCAGTACTGGGCATGTAGAGAGCAGAGGGTTTATCGGAGCTTGTTTGCTAAAACCAGCTGCTGTTGGTAGAAACTGAGACTGAATCCAAACAGGAAAGTGTGGGCCAAGCAGTTGAAACAGCTAAAAGGTATCAGATTATGATTATCTCTTACTATGTCAGTATGAGTGACTCCTTGAATTACTAGCTTTTTGCCAAGGGATATTTCAACTTTTTTTGGCCACAATCCCTATAGTCATAACAGTAAGTTCATTACCTTTAATTGACGGTGCAAGCTGTTTTTCGATCGGTGGGGCAGAGACACGAGCTGCTCAGCTAACGCTATGGAGGCATATGGTTTTTCCGGGTTCTCCCCATCAAAGTAATCAAATACACAATCCAACAACTCCAAAATGCTCTGGTGGACAAGTTGTGACCTGCACATTCACCACGCTATGAGATGATAAAGGAACATTACAAGACAGAACTACATCCCAGACACTTCAAAAGCCAAAGTAGTTCTGAGTATTTGCTTTGTGTGTCATAATGTAACAATTATACATTATTATTTCATAGCATGGTGAATGTGCAGCTAACAACTTGTCCACAAGAGTGTTTTCGAGTTGTTGGATAGGGGAAACCCAGAAATACCTATACCTCCGTAGCGTTAGCTGAGCAGCTTGCATCTCTGCCCCGCCGATCGAAAAATAGCTTGCAGTTGCACCGACAATTAAAGGTAACAAATCTACGGCTATGACTAATAGGGATTATGGCAATGGGCAAATTTGCCAAAAATGTTGAAATATCCCTTTAACCTAAAAATATCAATAGTGCAGCTTCAAACAAAGCGTCTGTCAAATCACAGATTTCTCGTGATGCAAAGTGTATTTCTGTTATCCTGGGTTTTTGTATAGTATTTTTGTATTTTTAAAGTTTGAACATTTCAAACAAATACATTTCCTTTTTTTATTTTATTTTATTTCAAAAACTGAAAACACTGAGCCATGAAAATACTAACTATGTATGTTAAACTGCGCAAGAGAACGGTGCCGGACCACGCAGGTGGAGGCGCTGCTGCCTGACCTTCGAGTAACCGATTGCTTTTGTTAATTGGAGTTCCAGTGTGACGCCCATGTAGCCTTCAGAGTATCAGCTCAGCTTTGCACACAGTTTGTAGTGCAGTGATTTTTTTTAAGACTTGTTTTCTATTTTCTTAACATCTATGCCTCCGAATCTCAAGTTTTGTGTTCATTGGTGATCATTTGTGGTGGTGGACATTGTTTGAATTCCATGAATTCTGAGTGCAGTATTTCAATTGTCTGTGTGTGTGTGTGTGTGTGTGTGTATGCATGAGTGTGTGCATGCGTGCGTGATTGTGCGCGTGCATGTGCGTGAACATGTTCATTTCTTTGCTGTGATTTGCAGTTTTAGTTTCATGTTGGATCTGTGGAAGGTACGCTGTATCTTACGACTTCACAGTGATGGTGGTCATGCTGATTTTGCCCAAATGGAAATATGACATATTTTATTATAAATAAAACATGTATTTGCATACAAGTTCTAATAAATTCAATAAATATCTTTTGATATTAAACTCTGGTTTTTTCAATATTTGTTCTCTGCATATTGATACTGTCTTTGACCAACCATGATGAATTCAGGTTCATTTTGGCAATTTATAACATTTAATACAGTAACGTGCATGTGTACAAATATTGAAATGGCAAAAAGGGAATTTATTATATAATATGTTAGTATAATATTAGGACTATGCTTTTTAGTTGCTTAAATTTATTTTTTTATTTGAAATGATCAATATATCGTTTTGTCTCTATCATTATTTTGTTATTATTAGTGGTGGCGGAAATGCACATTTTCATACCGCAAATGAGAATATTTGGTTCAAGAATCTTTTCCTTTAATCCTTGATGAATGAAAACATGAAATCTTTTCCAAAACTCCTCATTGTCCCTTTAAATTCAATTTTTTATTTTAAATGCTTCAAATGCACATTTTCATACCGCCAAGTATTTGATTCAAAATCTTCCTATTGTAAAATCTTATATCTAAGTTATTCATTTACATCACCCAGGTGGTATATTTGAAACTGGATTCATCAGATAAATGGATATTAAAGGGATAGTTCACCCAAAATTCAAATGATCTACTACCCTCATGTCGACTAAATCTCGATTTGTGCTGGCGTCAGTGCAAATTGCGCAAGATTTGGACGGACCAGGAAGAGCAGGCCTGGGAGCTTCCGCTACAAACAAGCTTGAAATATAGACTTACTTTACTTTTTTTTTCGGAAAAATTTCTCATGTTGGGGCTTCAATACAAGAAGCACATTACAGACGAGCAGCATGGAGGTATTTGGGTGTCTTCTGGTGTGTCTTTTTGGACCAAGAAAAGTGGTATCCATTCACAACCATTATATGGACAAATACTGCTGCGTGGACCCCCCGTAACTCAGAGAAGAAACAGAGGACTCTTAGTCAACATCAGGGTGAGTAGATAATGAGCGTAATTTGAATTTTGGGTGAACTATCCCTTTAAGCTTGCTTCAGTGGCGCTGACTTGAAACAATAGTGAAAGCCAAGAAACTGCACATAACAGAACTTTGTTTTCTCAACGATCCTCTGCAGAAACTGGTGCTGATTCGCAGACTGACGGATTTTATTGACCTCCTGTCTGGAACAGGAGCATTTAATGAACTTTCTTAATCTCGGACATTACTGCTTCTCGGTCAGCATTTCACGACTTTGGACAGGCCTCGCACAAAAGAGAATGTACAGTATGCTCTCTTTCAACAAAACCACAATCAATAATTTCGACAAATCAAATGCTGACATTTGAAATATGTCAGTTCCCACTAGTGACCTCACAGAGTTGATTACATGTCAGGTGTAGTTGAAAGGAAAAGGAAAATACACCCAATTCTGTTTGCAATGGAGAGGTGTATGACTTCACAAGCAACACTATCATAACGTTTATATATTTGCAAATAAAACAGCTTAGACACTCCTGAACAAAATCTTAAGACCGGGGGGAAAAATTACAACAATTCACATTTTGCAGTGGTGGATCATAACCAGGTTGTAAGTTGTGCTTTAAAGTGCAAAAATAAGAAACTGGAGCAAGAGACAAAAAACAAAGAGTTTATTGAAAACTGCATTTGAACTCAAACAGGCTGTTCATCAGCTGATCAAAAATTTAAGACCAAGCCCCCCAAAAAACAAAGAACAGATTTAAAAGTGCCAAAAAAGGATTCAGTAGTGAGTACTGTAGCACCACTATTCTTGTTGATGTCTTCAAAAATGTGTTTAGGCAAGATTGATGCAAGTGTTTGCAGGAGGCTGGTGGGAACATTTGCTCCTGTGGTGAAGATGGCTTCACGAAGCACTTCCACAGTCTGGAATTGACGTCGGCTTTTGTAAACTTCCCTAGCCATCCATCCCCAAACATTCTCAATGGGATTTCGATCAGGGGAACAAGCAGGATGGACCAAAAGAGTGATGTAATTCTCCTGGAGGAAGTTCTTCATCAGGCGGGTGTTGTGAACTGCAGCATTGTCCTGTTGAAAGACCATCATCTCCTGCACAACCTGAAGCTCCATTCTCCAAGATCATGATGGAACCTCCTCCACTGTGCATCTCCAGTGGGATCTCGTTGTCATGGCAGTAACGATGGAAGCCCTCAGGACCATCCAGGTTACATTTTTTCTCGTCAGAGAATAAAACCTTCTTCCACCTCTCAATGCCCCATGTTTAGTGCTCTCTTGCAAAGTCCAAACAGGCAAGTTTGTGGCCTGGGAAGATGTTTTTTTGTTTAAGTCCGTCTCTCACACAATTTGGGTCCATCCTGCTTGTTCCCCTGATCTAAATCCCATTGAGAATGTTTGGGGATGGATGGCAAGGGAAGTTTACAATCCTAGACCATGATGTGCTTCGTGAAGCCATCTTCACCACATGCATGGAAACACTTTCAGAATGCCCAAACACATTTTTGAGGTCATCAACAAAAATGGTGGTACTACTCACTGCTGAATCCTTTTTTGGCACTTTTAATTCTGTTTTTTGTTTTGTTTTTTGGGGGCTTGGTCTTAAACTTTTAATTAGCTGATGAACCTGTTTTCAATAAATTGCCAACTCTTTGTTTTTTGTCTCTTGCTCCAGTTTCTTATTTTTGCACTTTGAAGCACAACTTACAACCTGGTTATGATCCACCAGTGCAAAATGTGAATTCCCCCCGGTTTTAAGATTTTGTTCAGGAGTGCATATATTCCCATGTTGTGGTATCTTCCAGCAGAGGGCGCTCTAACCCTGCACTGACAGCCTGACCTGTGGCCATGCTCTGCTGACTGAGCAGAGAACCAAGCGCTTAGTTTGGAAAAATGGTGTCAGAAGCAGCTCAGACAAGTGGAGCAACATCAGCAGTCATTTGTATCATGTGTCATTCAAACTTGATCTAGTCACCCTGATCACAGGCTGAACCAGGAAACCAATAAACCACATTCAGCAGGGGACCGGACAGAACCACTGCTGATGTTTCCAACAACAAAGTGATGCAAAATTCATACACACAGATCTAGTAGAAACTGACCACAAACTGCTAAGACAAACAGAATGACTGTAACAAAACAACCACAAAAATACACAATATGACAACAAACAATGGGGCTGTGTTTGCAATTGTTTTGTGTGTTTTACATTTCCAGTGTCTAGTTCTTGAAGCCTGGCTATGGATAGTTTCAAACAGCAGCTTTTTTTTTGCATGGTTTCACATGAAACAGCTTCATTTTTTTTTAAATTTCTCAATCACAGAGAATAAATGCTGTAATTGACTATGAACAGTTTGTTATTGGCAAGAATCAGAGCCTATGGCAATTCCGGTAATAAACTGTTCAGATTTTAAAGGGACAGTTCACCGAAAATTCAAATTTCACTCATTATCTACTCACCCTCATGTCGACTAAAGCCTGGTACACACATCAAGATTTTCTAAAGCTCAACCAATTTTTTATCTGTGAGAGACCCCACACATGAAGATAAAAAATCTGTCATTGAACAGTTTTGATCGTATTGTGTGTGGTGTGCTGCGATATTCCAAACACAGCACACATAAAGATTTTTCAGAATCTTGACCCTCCGGTCAGAAAACTAATAATCGTAAATATTGAATATGTTTAATATTTACGAACGTTTTTCAAGCCGATTGTTGGGGAAATGTTGACTCGTAACACACCACACACTACAAGAGAATCTTATAAGATAATCTTAAAAGTTTAAGATAATCGGCCGACTTTTGTCTTTGGTCAGAAGGGGGAAAATTGGGGCAAAATCAGCCCAATTATCTTTATGTGTGTGGCAGGCTTAAGGGCTGGGAGAAGTTTCACAGTCCTCCGTGCCTTCTCGGAGTTACAGCGAGGCTCTGTGCATCACTGCATGTCACTGCTCCGCCGGTGTCAGTTCAAATCGCGTGAGATTTGCACTGACACCGGCAGAGCAGTGAACTGAGACACTGGGAGCTTCCGCTACAAACAACCTCAAAATATAGACTTATTTAATTTTTTTTTGGAACAATTTCTCATGTCGGGGCTTAAATACAAGAGGGACATTACAGACGAGCTGTGTGGAGGTATTTGGATGTATTTTGGTGTGTCTTTTTGGACGAAGAAAAGTGAGCCTCGTTCGCTACCATCATATGGACATGCAGTGCTACACGGAGCCCCGCTGTAACTCAGAGAAGGCAAGACTCTGAAACTTTTCACAGCTCTTAGTCGACATGAGGGTGAATGGATAATGAGTGTAATTTGAATTTTGGGCGAACTATCCCTTTAACCTTTCCCTGATATTACAATTGAACTGATGAACATGGTTTGACATGAGCTCAGATAATCTGTGCATCTATTGCAGTGTTTTTCTCTCCAATCAATCAATCAATCAATCAATCAATCAATCAATCAATCAATCAATCAATCAATCAATCAATCAATCAATCAATCAATCAATCAATCAATCAATCAATCAACCGGACAGCTGTGTGGATATTTGTAAGCCTAGTCTAAACTGAGCCACATGAAGCCGGCAACACAGCTGAGCTACTAACAGAAGGAATAGTTAGTGTAGTTGTAATATTTTGTCCTATTTTGGGTTTTGCTCACAGCTTTGAAATGATCTGCTTTTTATGGAACAAGTGCCTGTACCTCTATAAGTTTTAGTTAGATGTGAATGTGCCTGTCTGTCAGTTTGTCAGTTTTCATTTGTTTTTGTTTTTTATTTTCCACTGATAACTTTTTCCTTTCTTGATTCTTGTGATGAAATGACTAAGAATGTTCAATGCATTGTTGTTTTTCATATGAATGTCAACACACAGCGTTTGGCACTGTCACGCTGACACCTCCCTGTGCCTGAGATGTTTCAGTTAGAACTCACCATCTCTCATTTCATTCTTTTTTTCATTTGTTGTACACTCTTAGAAATAAGGGTTCCAGAGGTGTTCTTCTACAAGGGCTGAGGTTCTACCTGGAACCATTTGCTTCTGAAAAAACCTTTCCTGAAGACGGGGTTCTTGGTAGAAACCCTTCTCTCGAGGGTTCTTGGTAACACTCCAGTAAGTTCCAGTAAGAACCATTTTGATCCAGAGAACCTTTAAAAACCCTTTCCCCAAAGAAATGGTTTTTGAAGGGTTCTTGGTAACTCTAAGGGTTCCAGTAAAAGGGTTCTTGGTGGAACTCCCTGTGTGGGTTCTAGATGAAACCCTAAGAAGTGGGATATTTTCTGGATGAAACCCCCAGTAAGGCTTCTGGGTGAAACCAATACGCCATAAAAGGGGTTTTCAAAGAACCTCTCATTGGGGATTCTAGGTATAACCTTTCACAGATGGTTCTAGATAGAACCCTTTATGTGTTGGGTTCTAGATATAACCCTTTATGTTGGGTTCTCAGTATAATCCTTTAAGTTGGGTTCTAGGTAGAACCCTCCAAAAGGGTTCCAGGTAGAACCTTTAAAGGTTCTACTTAGAGCCAAAAAGGGTTCTCCTATGAGGACAAGCCGAAGAACCTTTTATGGTTCTACATAGCACTTTTATTTCTAAGAGTGTAGCACTGTGTGTGGTGAGACGGTTTAGTTCAGGAGACCGTGACCAGCAGCAAGAAGGACAAGCTACGTCTGCAGTCTCGACTGTGTTAGGTTCCAGCTATTGTTGTATCTTTCCATTTTTTATTACTGAAGAAACGTCTGTTCTATTTTAATATGTTGGCTATGTTGCACATTACACAGAGCCTGTTTGGCGTGTATGACGGTGGCCTCAAACAAATCAGCTGCTACATCTGTTTGGCCTGATGTGCTGAGTCGTGCTCGCTGATGCTGCTCTGCACTGATGATTATCTTCACTGTGTGTTGTATAATTCGATGTGTGCTGGGATTTCAAATTGTATTCATAGCTGGTGAACATCATAAAAAGGGCTTTGCAAGGCATTAGCATCTGCTAAATGTCACAAACAGCCACACACAAGCACACACACGAGTCTCTTTTTCTTTTGACTCCGGTAGCTGTAGCTACTTTGATGTGATACAAGTCTATGCAAACAGAAAATTGTGTTGGTTTTTGAAGTGAAAAGAAATAAATATAAGTTAACGAAGTGCTTCTCAAGGAGTTTGGGTTCCCTTCTATCACAGCTGAAAAGCTTTGTCTATTCTTGGTTCATGCAGATCACTTTAGGTATTTTAGGCTCCTGACACAACATCTACCCACACCTGTCCCACTTCTCCCTGATGCAGGTAATCACACCTGATGCAGCTCCTTCATCCTCAACCACATGAAATATTCCTCCACTAATAGTTGTAGTAGCTATTCTGGTTTCACTAGCCTGGTACACCGGAGCCAGTCACAGGCCTGGTATTTAACCCTCCTGTTGTCCTTCTGGGTCAAATTGACCCAATCTGTTTTCTTCCTTCTTTCCAGAATCCCTTTTCCCTTCCTTCTTTCCTTCCCTTTGTCCTTACTTCTTCTTCCTCTTTTGATCCAATTGACCTGATCTGTTCCCTATATACCTCCATCTTTCTTTCTTTCCATTTCCCTTCCCTCTTACCCCCTTCTTCCTTCCTTCTTCTTCCTTCCTTGAACAAATCTGTTCCCTCCCTCTTTCTTTTCTTCCATTTTCCCTTCCTTCTTTCCACAACTCTTTTACTCCTTCCTCTCTTCATCCTTCTGCTTCCTTCTTTGACCTAATCTGTTCTCCCTTCCTTCCTTCCTTCCTCTCTTCATCCATCCTTCTGCTTCCTTCTTTGACCTAATCTGTTCCCCTTCCATCTTTCCTTCCTTCCCTTCGTCCTTACTTCTGCTTTCCTTTTTGACCCAATCCTCCCTCCATCTTTCTTTCCTTCCTTTTCCCTTCCTTCTTTCCACAATCCTTTTCCCCTCCCTTCATTCCTTCTTCCTTGAATGAATATGTTCCCTCCCTCCATCTTCCTTCCTTTTCCCCCTTCCTTCCTTCCTTCCTTCCTTCCTTCCTTCCTTCCTTCCTTCCTTCCTTCCTTCCTTCCTTCCTTCCTTCCTTCCTTCCTTCCTTCCTTCCTCCCTTGACCCAGGAGGACAACAGGAGGGTTAACCAGGTAAAAAGACCCATCGAGATCGAGATCTCATTTTCAAGGGTGACCTTGCCAAGACGGCAGCAGCACATGTCGTCAACATTCCCATAAGATACAAAATACATTACAATAAATTGTGCCATAGTCCAATAAAGGTTAAAACAAAGTGCAAGGAGCAAGGGGGTCATGGTGGCAAGAACACAACACAACCTGCAAGTCTGGAGACACCTCAACCAAGAAAACATGGAAGACCAGCGCCTTCCCACTGTGAGATGAATCTGAGGGCTCGGGCCAGAGTGGATGACATCATCGGTTGGAGTGGGAGATGTTGTCTGGAAATGTCAAAACAAAATCTCTTTTGTGGCTCCTGACCACACGTGTTTATTGTTTCCACAGTTGTGGACAAACTTATCATCTTTCTGGCTTGAATAATGGGCCTTTGTTGTTTATTGTCATACACAGATGTTAAACACCATGCAATGAAATTCTTACTTGCATTGTCTCCCTTCACATTGCAAAAACATAGTAAGAATTGGTAAGAAATAAATAGAAGAGAACATAAAGAAGAACATATACCTACACTACAAAAGAACTATCACTTCAACAATCACAACCTTTGAGACAAACTGTTTGTATAAATTGGCAACACAAATAAAATTGCCTTGCCTTGTGACAGTAGAGATCCTGTTACCATGACACCCCAGCAGTGCCCAACCTGGCACTCAAAATGTCTTATGAATATTTTTCCTTTACCTCAATGACTTTCTTTCCTGTCATTTTAACACCGGACCACTCTGATGAGTTAACTGTCTTTTTCAAATGAAAAAACAACATAGAAAAGGAAAACGCATCCCAGAGTGCAATACTGACACGGGGTATGATTTAAGCAATACAGCAACTAATAGGATTAATAATTGATATGCTAGATTTACAGTGTAAGTGGTTCCATGGTAGTGAGTAGCAGCCCCTAATTCTTCTTGGGGCCCATAAAGGCTTGGGCTGACTGGGGCTTTAGTGGGGCTGTTGTGGAAAGCAGAGTCAGGGTTTGAAAAACACAACAACCTCCACAACCACACAAACCTTGGGTCCAGTTCAGTTCCCTATAGGGACAGCATCAGTGTGCCTGTTGTGGATGGTTCCGTTCTTGAAAAACCAACAGTCTTGTCTGTGGTTGCATGCTGTCATTCCAACATCCCAAAATTTAGTCATACCACCATTCCGAAATACCGCTACTCCAACATGCCATCGTCCCACCATTCCCATTCCGACAAGGCTTTCAAGGCTTTTGACAGGCGTTCAATATAAGGAAATGTGCGTTACTCAACAGGTGACTCCCTCAATCCAAGGGCGGGTTCAACTTTTTTCAAACTGCCCATTGCCAGGGTAATCGCTATAGTCAATCAGAGGTTTGTTAGCATTTAATTCAGCTAGGATTTCGCAACCAGCGGAGCAAGTTTTGGTAGATTAAACTTTTCCCATATCCGTTGCATTCAGGGACAGTTTTTCAAACAGTCTCCAATTTACATCCTTCTTCGAAATGAATGTTTCACATCGTTCCGTTTTATCTCAACTTTTAAAGAAAATGACAAGTTTAATTCTTGTCCACAAAAGTTGTTTTGGAGTTTTGGGATTTGTATTTGATGAGTTTGATGAGGGAAAGAAGCCATCTTGTCCTGTTTTTCATAGCCCTGAGCAGTATGTCGTCATCGCACTGAAAATAGCTTACACCAACAATTAAAGGTAGATGAACCTACTGCTATGACTTGGTGAACACAATGGGCCAAGACTCAAAATGTTCCTATCCCTTTAAGACATGTTGATAGAGGAATACACACATTTGGTTGTGCATAATTATGCAGCAGAGCTCAAACAGGGACTAAACTTGGACAAACTGCATTCTGGGAATCTAAAACTATGCAATACAATATATAATCGAAGCATTCATATTGTACACGCATACACAGTTTCATATCCAGGTCCTTAACTGTGCTACTTCGTGAGAAACACCAGCATGGACTCATCCACATACAAAGACGCTCCTGTAGATCTCAGGCTTTGATGAGAAACATCAGTTAGTGATAATGGCTGAGTCTTTATTATGTCATGCTGGTAGCAGGGGTTCTCATGAGCTAATGTCTTACACACACACATACACACATCTGGTAAAGATCTCCACATCCCACTCACAGACTTCCTCCTGTGTGTGTGATTGAAGCTCAGGCTGTAAATCATATTCTGTGTCAGCGAGCATGAATGGAAATTACATCCATAGCAAGTTTATATTGAGTGGTCGTCTGGATGTTATAGAACTACTGTAAGTGTTGCTTTTGAGCTGAAAGTTTCCATTTTAAGTTTTCCCTTTTTTTAATCAACAAGAAAAGTATTTTAGTACCGGTAGTTCTGTTTATTTTACTTTATGGTCATGCAGTCACACACAAACAACCATGACAATCTCTGAGGTTAAATATGAAAGTACAGCACCTTAAGTCAAATATAATTACTGTTCTGCTCGTTTTCCTCTGCATGTGCTGAGGCAGCCTTTACAAAGAGCCATTTTCAGTCTCCTGGTGGAAACTGTTGAACCCACAGCTTCAAAGATAGAGATCATCTGCAGAGGCGGGCGCTGCTGGAGCCGAGGAAATGACCTGTGACAGGCGTTCAGGAGTATACGGTGAGTTGGTCGGATGCGCGAGGAAACACTACCTGCCGCTTCTATGAATGAAGCCATGGTTGTTCACACAGGCTGATCTTTGTGAGATGTCTCCTCCAGTTCGACCCGACGCTGACAGCCTCTTGTCCGACGAGTTTGTCGCCTCTCGTCAGACACAGTCGGGAGAAAGGAAGCAGTGACACACACCGCCCCGACGACTGCCGACCAGAGCGAAAGAGTGGCGACACTCCCACAGGACTCTCATAGAACTGCCACAGTTGTTAAATTTCGTCAATGAGACCAACATTAATCTCCTAAAAAGAATTTACCTAGCCAGCGGTAAATCTCTAAAAGCATGCAGGATCCCCCGGGATGAGGACGGAGGTCGGCCCCGGCAGATCAGCTCAGTAGACCGGGCTAATTGCCCTTGTGCCAGCCACTGCCATGGTCCCAGTGTTGCGGCTTCCACAGACTCTGCAGTCCTCCCAAAGCAAACATCGGAGCAAATTTCCTAGCAAGTGTTATAAACTGACCACAGACCTTGGATTAAACGTGTTAACAGCGCTAAAGCCAGAATTAAAGCAGTTTTTAGGAGCTTACTGCTGTGGCTGTCAGTTGCTGCGAAACGGCGATACTACTTTCTGTGATCCCGTCGAGGTTTTACATTATACGTTAGTGTGGCAAGGTGAAGTGGGCCCGGACGGGGATCGAACCCACACCTCCCAGGGAAGAGTCATGCGCGCTTGCCAGTCAGCCAAAGGCACATCCGGTTGGCCAAGTAGCCAGGGCACATGATCAACTGGAGGCATAGTGACAGGACCACGACTGTCACATCTCTCCCCCTGTTTTCACAAGCACATCCTTGTGCTTCCGCGCAGGCTGCCACACATTAGGAATCCATGGACCCACCCCTAGTGCTACATGGATCTTGCCAACAACGCCAGAATGTGGCAAGGTGAAGAGGCAAAAGGGGACATCCCGTTGGCCAAATAGCCAGGGCACATGATCAATTGGAGGCATAGTGACAGGAACCTCAACTGTCACATTAGCATTAAGCTAGCAGACCTTATATGCTTAGTTGTGACACTGGCTGTGTGTTTGGAAGGTTGTTTCAAACTATTTGAATGAATGGGTTTGATTGAACATCTTTGATGCTTATATTGCCGCTTAATATATTACACTCTTTTTATTTTGTGAGCCATTTTTACTGTAGGGCAGGCTAGGACACCGTTTGTTCACTTCCGCCCCTCCGACACACCACGCTGATTCGCTTAGGGAATCTACTCTCCCGACGGCCGACGAGCCCCGACTGAGCATGTTGAATCGGCCCGCCGAGACCCAAAAGAGGAACACACCAAACAGACGCCATCCGCCCAACCGTCGGACTGGTGTGTCTTAAACAATACAATCTGGAAAGAGAGTTCAGAGCTGCTTTCATCGGGTGCAGAGCCCTTTAAAACAGGAAATGGTTGCTGGAATATAGATTATGACATATACAGTCCATTAGTTACAAAGTGTTTTCTTCTCCCGTCTCTGAGCTTTAACACATTCACTTCAAATAGAATACTATAGACTATTAAAGAGAAAGTAAAGATTACGTCAGCGTTGAAAGAATTGCGTGGGAGATGTTGATCTCTAACACCTCATCCAATGTCTCTTGCAGCTGTGTATTGTGAGTTAGGTCATGCATATCAAAGTTCACACATGCTGAGCTAATTGAAGAGATTGAGTTGTCTGTCAATATGAGAAGTGACCATACATGTCAAAATGATAAAACTGAATTGAAGGACATAAAAAAATGATAGAGATATCAAATTCAAAAGATAAGTAGCCTACAAAACATCCTCTGACTTGGCTCTCAGGTTTTCTTTTTTCAGTAACTATTTATGAAACTAAAAACATTAGGAGGAGAGAGAGTTTGGGGTGATGTACAGAAAAAGGCCCCCTTAGCAGGGGCGTGTCAACAGGTGAGCTGGGGTGGGCATTGCCCTCCCAGAGGAATCATTCTCCCATCCAATATTTCTGAGCATTCACAGTTGTGCATTTCCTCTCTAGTTCATCATAAAATCTAATCTAATCTTTTTTTTTTTCACGGGGTAAAGGCCGAGGATCCCTATTCAAAAATTTGGTGCTGTATTTGCATTCCCTTTGCTGCCCCCCTCAAATTTTTGTTCTTGCCCATCCAAATAGCTAAATGCCCACCCAAAGCCAACATCCTAACACCATATACTCAGTCATCTTTTACTAAATTGTCCAACTAAATAATGTTTTGATCCTTAGATAATCTGTCATTTGTTTTGGTCTTCACAAAAGACCATCAGGACTGTGAAGAAAAAACATCATCAACATATTAACGATCTCACACTGACACTGTTAACATGCTCATGTTTAGCTGGTAGGCCTGCAATGTTTACCATAGTTTCCACTTAACATTAGTATGTTAGCATCCTGGCAATGGCTAATTTGCCCTGGACACTGTCCAAACTGAAGGGGATGTTATGCTCTATACTAAACCTTGAATGTGGCTGTGCATAATACTGACTGGATCTATACAAGTTTATCATTGTTACCATGACACCTGCCAATGGTACACACTGCTGCGGTATTTAGCCTATAGTAGAGACAAACGAACCTACATAGTTTAACATTTTGGCCCATTGCCATAATCCCTATAGTCATAGCAGTAGGTCCGTTACTTGTATTTGTCGGTGCAAGCTATTTTTAGAACGGCAGAGCAGAGCCGTGAGCTGCTCAGAGCTATGGAGGCTAATGGGATTTCTTGGTTTCCCTCATCAAACTCATCAGATGCACATTCATGGAATGTTAAGAGAAGTTGTTTTCGAAATAAAATCATGCAAAACCGCTGATGTGTGTTGCCTTCAGAGGCAATTTTTCAGCAAGCAGTCTCTGCATTTACCTTGAAAACAACCCCGTCTTGTAATGTTCCGTTACAGGTCACAACTTGTCCACCAGAACGTTTTGAAGTTGTTGGATTGGGTATTTGATGAGTTTGATGAGGAAAACCAAGAAATCCCATGAGCCTCCGTAGCGTAGCTCTGAGCAGCTGACGGCTCTGCTCCACCGTTCTAAAAAAAAGCTTGCACCAACGAATAAAGGTAACGAACCTACTGCTATGACTATAGGGATTATGGCAATGGGCCAATTTGCCAAAAATGTTGAACTATCCCTTTAAGTTTAGACTACACTGGTTGGCAACAATACCATTTAAGATATCCTCCTCACTACACACATTAATCATTCATCACCCAGTTAAAATGTTAATTCAATATCATCATGAAGTGCAGTTGCCACACAGCACGGCTCTAGTGTACACTCGTTATTTCTTTGTGCAACTGATGAAAAAGATTTGGTCCAGTGGAATGTGTTTGTGTTGTGTTGCTCAGCAGAGGGCAGGCTTGTCTCAGTTTTCACTGAAGCACCAACACAAATTCAATATGTTTATTTTCTTGTGTTATTTCCCCCCATAAATCTCATCCTTTTTGAATGGGTTAACAGAGCTGTTTTCTTCTGATGTATTTTATTGGTGTAAACATTGCTTGGTAGTGAGTCTCATGGTGTGATTCACTTCAGCCCTCTGTGTATTGTTAGCAGTGTATAGGGAAAGACAAATTAGCAGACTGATGACAAGCGGGGAGAATGATTAATACCGTCTGACACATCCATCCATCTATCCATCTTCCTCTCCTGCCCTCCCTCCCATTACCACCTCAGCATGGTGACATGGAAAGGCATTGTGGGTTGCAGCCATCCTTTCCCCCCTCGGTGATATCATTTTAACCCTTTCTCGGTCTGTAGTCTCCAGACCGTGGCCAGAGAGCAGTGCTGCATGGTGTTAGATACACAAGAAGCAATCTCAAAGTAAATAGTGGGTGGTCTGAGGAGCCTCCCTGCTGTCTTCATTTACACTGCAGTGCAGGAATGTGACTGTCCTCCATCCAGGGGGAGGAATTCAGCCACTCAATCCTTCATTTCTTTTAAATTAAATATTTATTTGGCTGCATTTTTGATTTCATCAGTGAGGCTATGTACATACAGTGTAGTTAATGCTCACCAATATGACAATGTTCTGCATTCAAATCAAAACTTCAATCAGTTGTCTTCAGTGTAACTGGGTTTCTGATATTCTGGCTCCAGTCCAGATTCAATCATTTAGGGGTGTCCAGTTTTTAAAGGGATAGTTCACCCAAAATTCAAATTTCATTCATTATCTACTCACCCTCATGTCGACTGTGAGAGCTGTGAGAATTTTCAGAGTCCTCCGTTCCTTCTCTGAGTTACGGGGGGTCCACGCAGCAGTATTTGTCCATAATGGTTGTGAATGGATACCACTTTTCTTTGTTCAAAAAGACACACCAAAAAACATCCAGATACCTCCATATTGCTCGTCTGTAATGTCCCTCTTGTATTGAAGCCCCGACATGAGAAATTGTTCAGAGAAAAATTAAATAAGTCTATGTTTTAACCTTGTTTGTAGCGGAAGCTCCCAGTGTCTCAGTTCACTGCTCTTCATGTGTCCCGGCAGAACAATTTCTCATGTCGGGGCTTCAGTATTGTCACAGCTCTTAGTCGACATGAGGGTGAGTAGATAATGAGTGAAATTTGAATTTTGGGTGAACTATCCCTTTAAGGGAACTGGACCCAAAGCAGGCTGACTGAAGAACAAAGAGCATGCAACACCAAACCGTTTGAAAATCAAAAGCTGGGGTGGTGTTTAGCTCAGTTGGTAGAGCACCCGCCCCATGTGCAGAGTCTATCGTCCTCGCTGCAGGCGGCCCCGGTTCGCATCCCCGTTACTGCGTGAATTTCCTGTCACTCTCTGAACTGTCCTATCAATAAAGCCATGAAAAGCCAAAAAAATATATATATATATATATAAAAAAAGAAAATCAAAAGCTGAGAAAGTACTGGTTATTTTAGTAGAACACCATAGGATTAATGCTCTGAGGGAGCGACTAATGAATGTGGCGACGCCGTGTCGTTGGGCAGCAGCGTTGGATGAATCATCCAGTCTTCTTAATTATATCTATGGCTAAAACACTGAGGTTGAATACACGAGGAAATGGGACTCAGGTGTGGCACTCAAACACACAAGGTTATCACAGGACGGCGAGCACAGGAAGACAAGACAGAACCTTCAAAATAAAACAGGAAGTAAACAGAGAACACAAACCATGACAGGGGTTATCAAAATTTTAGAGGCCATTGTGGGGTTTTACAGTAGCCAATTAGGAGCCATGTGTACAAGATGTTTCATTTTCAAGGTGTCTTAGGATGTGTCACTCACTAATGCAACTCTCTATTCTTGGGAATTCCAGAAGACTGTATTCAGCTCAAACACTTTTAGAGACTACTCTACCACACAGTAAACAACGTCATTACTGTCACACAATAAAAAGATGCCAGATCCATGCGACCGCCGTATGCAACACAATACATTATGGTGCTTGCTTAGTCAGTTGTACACTAGGCTACTTTTAATGCTGCATTCTGGGATATGAGTTCAATATTAATTTTCAGTACATTCAGACATCACTACAAAATGGTGTAGTCCACTATCGTGTGTGAGTAGCGAGTGATTTCGGACTCAGCCTTAATATTTTTGAAACAGGAAGTATCAAGTGTCATTTTACGGAATAATAATGATCTATGGTAAAGCATGTATTGTAGCCTAGGCACTCACTATCAGCATACAGTACTTATACATCCAACATAGTAATTACCTACCAATTTTACCCATTAAAGTTTCTTTACAAGTGTCTGGTAGTGATGACAATTTCCTGTTTGTTCCGAAGACTGCAAATTTGCACTGATGAAAACAATCAGGGTGTGTGGAGCCAGGAATGATCTCATCAGACCTGTCTGAAACACTCACCAGACACCAGACCTGCTTATGAAGCATCATTTGCCAAAGAGGAAAAAGATGAGAAGGAGAAAAGATAGTAGTTTTTGTGTAACAATTTTGATCCCTAAAAACAAAAATGTACATATTGTCCATATTGATGTCCTGACCCACACAGAAAGAAAATCAGTCTGTGATCCCCCAAGAAAAACCACAGTGGCTTAGAGAACACACATGGGACCACACTCTTAGAAATAAGGGTTCCAAAAGGGTTCTCCTACCTGGAACCATTTGCTCCTGAAAAACCCTTTCCTGTAGAAAGTGTGGTACAGCATCGCTCTTTCCTGAAGAAAGGGTTTTTAAAGGGTTCTTGGTATATAACCCTTTTATGTTGGGTTCTTGGTATAACCCTTTAAGTAAGGTTCTATGTAGAACCCTCCAAAAGGGTTCCAGGTACCTTTATAAAAGGTTCTACCTGGAGCCAAAAAGGGTTCTCCTGTGAGGACAAGCCGAATAACCTTATATGGTTCTATTTAGAGCTTTTATTTCTAAGAGTGCAGCAGTAATGATTAATGGACCAGGTATAAAAAGTATATCAATACATTTGATCTGCAGTGAGAGTTTTGCTTCTGCCTCGTAGAAAAGTTGTATTATTGGGTTATTTGGGAGAGAAGTTTTATATTTTAGAGGCTACCTATATAGAGTTTTACTATCTAATCCCCTCTGGTCTCAGAGATATACTGAACTATATTCATTTCTTATGCTTGTCTTAGATCACCCTGCGCCGGACAATTACTCATTGTTATTGCTTTTATGACCCTTTGAAAAGACACAGCACACTGAGTTCTCTGGTCTCTTTTATTTCTTAGGGCAGCCGCTGTTTTACAACTCAATAGAAATAGTAAATGGCGTTCAGGTGTTACTGCTGGGGCTCTCAGTGTCTGGACCTGCTGCTTCCTCACACCCTGCACCTCCATTTTTGTCATATTGTCAATGGACAAATGGATAAGTGAATCACTCCTAGCTCACACTTATCTCTCAATTACACAATTAGTTACAGTGAAAGTAACAGAAGCTGATTTACCATGTTTACGTATCACCCATCAACACTCCTCCACATGGGGCCCATGCTGAGACAACTCCTGGGAGGTGGGGGTGGGGGGTGCGGGGGTCTGTATTTATTTAGGTTTTCCTTGTGTTTCCATGACTTCTTTCCCTTGTGGCCACATGGCTCAGTGTGGTACAGCATCGCTCTACCACTACACAATTTCCTGTTTGGGCCACCCCTGATAAAACTAATGTCTATCGCCTGCAGTGAGTTAAAAAGCCAGTCAGTGATCTCTTCAAGATGGAGGCATGTGGCTGGTGAACACATGGTGGAGAGTGAGGTCCAGGGTCACTGGTGAGGTTCAACCTCAGTGGATGCAGGAGAAGCTGTGACAGCTCAGGGCTCGGGGGGGTCACATGGCAACCACAGGTCATGTGATGCACAAGTTTGTGTAGGCTTGATCGTATTGTGCTACACTGTGGTGGTGAAAGACGAGTTTCAGAAATGGAGGCTGGTTAGAGATGACTGAAGACATCTCACCTCTGGAGATTTGGGATGATGAAGCAGCTGTCTGAGGAAGCTGGATGGAAGCCATTTTTCATTTATAACAAGGAGCCTTCTCAACAGAGTTGGTGCAGGTCACTTAGAACTTACAGTATTTGTTAGCAGTGCTATGATATTCCTTAGATCAGTGGTTCTCAAACTTTTTTACATCAAGGACCCCTAAACTGACACAAATTAGATCACGGACCCCCATTCTACAAATTTTTATACACAAATATTTGTTCTAAGACTGAATAATGTTACTTTTTTTAGTCAATGTGTGTTCAAATTGCTACCAATGGCATGAAATTGTGGAAAAAATTTCAAGAAATTTCAGGGGAAACATGTGGTAAAATTCTGAGAAAAAGTCAGGGACCGCCTTGAACCCACTCAAGGACCCCTAGGGGTCCTTGGACCCCACTTTGAGAACCACTGCCTTAGATAATGCATTAACACAGGCTCTGTTATCGTCAAGACTGTATGAATTTGGAAAATATCAACTTTTATGTTGCTATCAAATTACTTTATATCAGGAAACTGAGACAGATGAACTAAAAGAGGAGATACGTTTAGTTCTAATGGGAATAAGTCTTAGTTCGAGAAAACTAATGTTCCTAACTCAAATTAGACAAATAAAAAGGAGATACTGTAAGGACTACAGAATCCGAGCTGGTACCAATGGAACTATGTGAAAAGTAAAAAAACATAAGCATGTACTGTAGGAAGTGAAGCTTTCCACAAAGATGCTAAATGAGCACCAAACTTACACTCCAACCACCTCATCAGTATAAACACAAACTCTCTTCCATATGGGCACAAAAATGTTTGTTTGGTGCCAGGGAGTCACAGACACAGACTGGAAAATTTCATCAAAGCTGCTTCTGGCCTTGTTTCTGCCTGAAAACAGAACTCAGAAACACTCTGCTCCACAGTCATGCTCTTAAACCTGTATGTGCAGGTGGTTCTCTGGCAATGCTGTTCCTTCAGAGTCTATACTCTTGGATGCACTGATGAAATTCTACTTCAAAAATCGAGGCAGCTTCCTGCATAATTTGTTTCTCAAGTGAGATAAATGTTTGTTTAAACTACTCATTTGTTTTTGTAACCAAATTAGGTCAAATGAACTTAGTTTGTTGTTTAGATTCAACAAAGTTAGTCTTTGTATGAATTACTTTATCTTTTCTATGTTATTAATTAATGAGAAATGAGATGACCAACACTCACATTCACACTCCATTTTAGAGCGACCAATTAAAGCAGATATCAGCGGCACGGCCGTTTCGGCTAATGCTGCGTTCAAGGCAGGGTTTTGATACTGTAAGTTACAGCTTCAAGTCACAACTAAGACTTTGTAGCGTTCCAGGTAACCCGTAGCTCGTGTTTTTACCGTCCTGTTGCCTGTGGAAGTCACTATAACGGCCACTCGTAACTTCCGACCCGTGAACTCGTACCAGATCGAACTGGTATGACTTCACAGGAAGGAAAAACACAAAGTACGAGTTTCCTTGAACGCACCATGAGTTAGCAGCCCCCGCCCTCGTCAGGCATCTATTGGTCCTCGTGCGCCGTCACCACATTCACGCGCACCCCTTGGCTGCACACACAGCCCTTCATGCCGTTCTCTCTCCTCATTGGATAACACTTGTATCCCACAAGTAAAATTTTCTCCTCGGGTTGCAGCAGAGCAGAGTGACGGAGAGACTCGTGTTATGGCTGAAACACTCCATGTAAGTGATTGCTGACGGAAAATAGGACTATTTAGGACTTATATTAACAAAAACATTCCACTGATATCTGCTTTAACCTAGTGTCCATGTTTTTGGACTGTAAGAGGAAGACATGCAGACACAGGGAGAGCATGCAAACTCCAGGCAGTGTTGCGTTTGGAATGTTGAATGGAAAAAAGTAAAGATAACGTTTTTTTGTTGTTGTTGTTTTGTTTTTTTTGAGATTATGAACATGATTATTATTATTCTTGAAAAATCCAGTTTCAATAGCAAACACAAATTTATTTAAAACTAGGCTTATTTGTGTAAACTTACAAACTTGAAATTTTATTGTTAAAGGAAAATTAGCGTTTTTTACAACCTGGCAGGGGTGGAAAGAGTACCAAAAAAATCTACTCAAGTAAAAGTACAGTTACCTTGATGAAAATGTACTCAAGTAAAAGTAAAAGTACTGGTGTAAAAATCTACTCAAGTAAAAGTAAAAAGTAGCTCACTTAAAATTTACTCAAAGTAAAAGTTACTTTGTTACTTTTTTTTTTTGAGGGGGGGTGGGGGGTATAATGGCCAGAGATCGGCCTAACATTCTCCATGCATGTCTCTGTGTTCCAAACTTGTCTCTTCTCCATCGATACACTGGTCTCCATCATCTTGATCCTGACCTTCAGACACTGCGTCTGTCAGATTGACAGTTACTGGCACTAAGGTTGTCACTATCATGATCATAATACTAACATTTTCAACTCAATATCGACATTAAAGGGATAGTTCACCCAAAATCTCTCAACTCAACTCTATTTCAGAGTCCTCCGTGCCTGGTTGTGGTTGTCAATGGTGCTCCCTTTCTTTGTCCAAAAAGACACACCAAAACACATCCAAATACCTCCATACTGCTCGTCTGTAATGTCCCTCTTGTATTGAAGCCCGACATGCCTGATAACGTTGTCTTTAATCATCAACGTCACTTTTAACCACTAGCTGTGGCTAATGGCGATGAGCATTATTATGCACTAACTGACATAGCGGTGAGGAGGAGAGAGGTGTGGCTACCTGCTGCTGCTGTGTGCGTCTGAAGGGACAAAGAGAGAAGCGGCAGCACAGCAGAGTAGTACTTTTCACAACCCACACAGACGCAGTGCAAGCTCATACCCTATATATTTTTTACTTTGTAACTAAAGCTATTTAAAATGTAACTAAGTAAATTTCTTCCAACAAAATGTACTCAAGTAAAAGTGAAAGTACTGACTTTAAAACCTACTCAAAAAAGTACAAAATACACAAAAAGCTACTTAGTTACAGTAACTTGAGTAAAAGTAACTAGTTACTTTCCACCCCTGCAACCTGGACCTTATTTCTAGCATGAAATACAATCATTTCCTCACCCAGATAACTTTGGTGTCATTACAAGTCGTTGTGATGAAATGAGCTCCAGCCGAGAGCCGCGTATATCTGTATAATGTGAGAACACGGGGCAGCGCAATGCAGCCTCTAAATAACACATTATCTGCAGAGAAACTCCTTCATTTCACCAATATTTAGTTATGATACACTAGTGCTATTCCCCTCTGAGCCCGTGGTGGCATGTTATCAACATCTGTGGTCTGTAGGTTGACCTTCTGACCTCTGACCTGGATGACGTCATCTCCGACCGTGGTGCGGTCTCCAACTTGCTACCGCTAATGGTTCATTTTGTCTAATGTGTTATTTAGAGGCTGCATTGCTTGCATTATATGGATGTACATGGCATATACATCACTGCATCCATCTGTTTTAAGGTTGTTTGTCTGGTCTGGTCTCGGTGGAGGGAGAATCCTTTCTGGCACTCGGGGCCTCTCTCATTGGGGTCGTGTTTTCCTTGTCAGCAGCTTCAGAGCTGCTGTCGTGTCAGGTGAAGAGTTCCCCCCCGTCTGTGACGTTTATGGAGGAAAACAAAAAAACCCCTCATCATATAAGAAAACCCCAACATGGTTCTCATTATCACTCCCACACCTTCTGAAACCGAACCTTCAATTTACGAGCCCGGCTCTGAGCTCCGCGCTGCTACACACATGGTTCTGTTTTGTGAAATGAATGCCTAATGCACCCAATGTAGAGGGATGTAAATCATGTTAGGTGGCTTAAGTCAAATCATTTGGAAGTGGCCCCACTAACTGTGGCCTTCCAGTCTTTAAAGGGATAGTTCAACATTTTGGCAAATTTGGCCATTGCCATAATCCCTCATAGGGGTATAGGTTAATTAGCGTTAATTGTCGGTGCACATTGTTTTGAGATCTGTGGGGCAGATGGTACATATAGTAGTCACCTGTCCCTCATCACACTAATCCAACAACTTCAAAACACTCTTCCAGAGAAGTTGTGACCTGCACATTCACCATGCTATGAAATAATCATGACATTTTGACACACAAAGCAAATACTCGTGTCTGGAATATATAGTTTCCACTACGCTACTTGAAAACAACTCTGTCTCATAAGGTTATTTCATAGTGTGGTGAATGTGCAAGTCACAACTTCTCCATGAGAGTGTTTTGGAGTTGCTGGATTGTGTATTTGATGAGTTTGATGAGGGAGAGACCATAATATTAGTGTGTTCCTCACACCACTGGTACCTGGTGAATCATGCACTAGAGCGACTGCAGCATCGCTTGCTGCTAATGGCTATAGGGCTACAGTACGGTATGTATACTGAATTGAATTATAATGGTAAATGGCTACATGTATCTCTCTTATCATTCACCTACTTTACACTCAACCTCATCATTTCTGGATGCTGGGAACACATTAATGTTTCAGACAACTTGCTATCCATCTACCACATCACATACAGTTATTACTGTGCACTCATCAGCAGGCTATATACACCCTGCCTTATATCAGTGCCTGCAGGCACACACACGCACGCACGCACACACGCACGCACGCCTGCACGCACACACACACACACACACACACACACGCACACACGCACACACACACTACAGAGAGCTGTAGAAAGCAGTTACAACCTGCGTGGATGTATGGACACAGGCAAACCTGTATGTCCAGATGTCCAGATGACACAATTCCATGGACATGATGTCTTGAAGGAACTTGGCAGAAACTGACTTTGGCGGACAAAGGTCAAAGGTCAGAGTAGGAGACTTTGCTTTAAACCCTACTGTTGTCCTTCTGGGTCAAATTGACCCAATTTGCTTCCTTCCTTCTTTCCACAATCCTTCCTCCCTTCCTTCCTTTCCTTCGTCCTTACTTCTTCTTCTTCTTTTGATCCAATTGACCTGATCTGTTCCCTATATACCTCTATCTTTCTTTCCGTTTTCCCTTCCTTCTTACCTCCCTTCTTCCTTACTTTAACAAATCTGTTCCCTCCGTCCATCTTTCTTTACTTCCTTTCTCCCTTCCTTCTTTCCACAATCCTTTTTCCCTTCCTTCTTTCCTCCAATCTTTCCCTTTATCCTAACTTCCTTCCTTCTTTCCCTTCGTCCTTCCTTCCTTCCTTTCTTTCTTCCTTGACCCAGGAGGACAACAGGATGGTTGCACTAAATCAGTTCAATAAGGTGAAGAAGTACATCAGGAAAAGAGGCACAGGAGGAGGAGCTAGTTCCACATGTTAGAGGTGTCTATGAGGAGATGTGTCTTCAACAGGTTGTCAAGGACAGAGGAGGACACTCCATCAGGGAACTGGAGGTCAGATCAGTCCGGACTGAGGCTGTCTTATGTGTAGGGATGGTGATGACAGACCACATTCAGGAGGAACAGAGTCACTGAGAAGGAATTCAAGTAGATGGCACAGACCCATATGTCACCCTGAAGGCAGCATCATTGATTCAATTTGAGTCAGGCAGCCTGGGAGTAAGCAGTGGAGGCCAATGAGCAGAAAAATAGCATTTTTAAACTCTGTTCTCCTGAGAAGAAGTGAACATCGGTCAAAGCACAGACCTGTGATTAGAGGAAGACCCTCTCTGCCTCCTGAGTCACAGCTGCTCCAGAAGTAAAGGAGAATGTGCATCTGCCAACAAACCATGTAAGAGTCATTTGCGAGCAGATGGAAATCCACAGTCTTACTCACAGCTGACTGTAAATCAGCTGATTGTTTCAGCTTTTCTCTGGACTTCATGTTAACGAGCTGACACATAGTGTAATACCGGCAGCAGGTTTTTTTTATACTTCTGGAAATGAGAGACACAGTTTCTCCTCTATTCAGTGACCACCATGGATTATAACACAACATCGCTTATAAAGACACATTGAAATGTATTAGTCATGCCATTTGTCATGAGGAACTAACTGTTACATGGAAAAAAATGACAAGCTTTTTCTTGAGAAGGAGACACTGAACGTCATGAAAGTCTCCATGACATAAGAAGGTTCTCCTCTCCAGACAGCAGCATGTTGGGCTACATAATGGTAGAAGAATGATAGTTAAAGGGATACACCAAAATTTTTTTAACGTGTCTTGCCTCACTCCTGAGTCCATGACAAGCAGATAGACACCATCCTTTCAACTGTGCGTGCAGTAGGCTAATGAGGGAGAGCCCGCGTATCGCCCGTAATTAGCTTGGCTCAAGCACTGGAAGTGTATCGGTAATGGTAGCCTGCCTCTAGCCTCGTAAACCAGCCTCCCCAGGAAATGCAATTCATTTCATTTCTGAGGGGGAGTCTGGCCTCATCCCCACTGTGAGCGTTTGGCCTGAAACCCTCAAAATGACGAACCAATCAGCGTCGCCTTTCAGCGTCGCCGCTCAGATTTCTGTGATTGACACAGCACGTTGGCCAATCAGGGACCGACTGGTGCAAAGCCCCGTCACTACAATACACTGCGCGACTCTTACCATGGCGGAGCTATCCAGCAGCAAAGATATTCAGTAGCAGTAGCAGCCTAAAAACAGCAACAAGGGAAGTTCTTACTACATCCATTACAGCAATTAAACAAGAGCAAGAGTCGGTGCTTGTTGAGTTTCTTGAAGGAAAAGACGTTTTCGCTGTTCTTCCAACTGGATTCGGCAAAAGTTTGATATAGCAACTTGCTGATTGGCTGAATCGGTTGTCAGTCAACGCTACTCCTCCCGCCCACCTCAAACACCCACAGTGAGGATGAGGCCAGACTCCCCCTCAGAAATGAAATGAATTGCATTTCTTGGGGAGGCTGGTTTACGAGGCTAGCCTGCTTTCACCTAAAGTCATCAGAGACACTCTTCAGCAACTCTAAACGGACCGATCTTCGTCTCAGAGCTGACAAAACTCTCCGGTAAGGCATCTTGAGTGGTCAAATGCCGGTAATGGGATGAGATCGGTCAAAACGGAGGGTTCAAGCAAAGACGGTTTATTTTGGTTCAAACTAGCTACATCGAGGCTAGGTTAGCTTCCTATTTCAAAGTAAAAAGCACTTCTGTATGTAAAGGGCAACGGGTGTTTTATTTTGTGAAGTAACTGGAACCTGGTCACAACAGCTAGCTTGAGTAGCGCCGAATTCGTCCTAACAAAATTGTAAACAGCTGGTATTAGTTAACGACACACTGCTGATCTAAACAGCTACTTTCTCGCCTAAAATGTTTGAAATGTTGATAAAGCGATATATTTCGGCTTGGGAAGGAGGCAGGCACTTGAGCTAAGCTAATTATGGGCTATGGGCTACGGTACAGCTCTTGTTACTGCACGCAGTCGAAAGTTCGTTGTCTATCTGCTTGTCATTGACTCTGGAGTGAGTCAAGACATGAAAAAAAATGTTGGCGTATTACTTTAAAAGCTATGAATTAGAGAATGCTGCTTCACTTTCGTCACTCTGTCTCTAAATCATCTCTTCATTCTTGACAGTAACAGCCTCTCTGCAGATGCCTGGATGAGCCGTGGCCTCATAGCTACAGCTTTAAGTAGCCATTCATTAGACACAGCAGCGCTACTTAGCCAACTTTTACTTCTCTGTGTCACAGATACTGTTTTTGAATCTTGCAGAGGACCAAAGGCTCCGTCTTCTCTCCGGAGCTCCCGACAATATAAAGGACAGTGTTTGTGCGTTTGGAGCCCCTCCCCAAGTGGCTTTGATCACACACGTTCAAAGACCAGTGACACTACAAGCACCTGGATCTTCTTCGTGGTTTATAAGGTGTGACTATGTGGCAGAAATGATAATAATAGTTATTATTTCCATTTACTGCAGTTTGAAAGGCAGGTGTCAGTGTGGAATCTGAACATGACCATTAGGGTGGAGGAACAGCAGCAGCGGTGGATGAGATTCTCAAGACCAGAAAAAAAAAGTGACGTCAAACAATGAAACAACGAACAACCATTGGCTTTATTTACAATGTAGCCTAAGTATCAAGGAGATTCCAGACTGCTTTTGCTACCGAAATTGATTCTTAAACTGGTTACTTCTATTTACATAAATTGTAAGAGTATTCAAAGTCAAAATTTATGTCTGAATCCTGTGAGAAAATTAATTTAGAGCTCCCCGGCTGTCACAACACACCTGGAGTATAATATGTTGCATTTAAATACTGAAACTTTGCAACACGGCTGAGCTTCCTCAGTGGACACGCATCACCAACGTTGGGTGTCGCCTAAGCTAAAATCTAAATCACGATCAAGTTTCCACCTTTCCCTCCTTTTCTCCACAGCTGTGTGGTAGTTTTGTAAGTCAGGTCCATCTGCAGGCTTTTTATTGCTGCTGTAAAGCGGATGCAGCTTGTAACCAGTGTAGCTGTTTCACAGAGGCATATTTCAATCAGGGAGGAAGAGCATGCTCGTGGAGACGTTTATTTCAGTAATTAAAACATCGTTGACAGTGACCCCTCCGAGTGAGATCACTTTATAGGGGTGAGACCCTGTGAATTGCAGGCATTCTTGAGATCCCCAGGGGAGCTTTAGACAGTGGTGGTGGAGAGGAGGAGCAGGACACAGCGGTGACAGCAGGAAGACAAAACAGTGAGGCTGCATGATAACCAGGCTCAGAGACACTGGCCTCAATGTGAAGGAATTTACCTGTGATACTACTGTATACGTATAAACCAGGGCTGGGTGGCCCAGACTGGCCCAACACAATCAGTTCTCCATCCTTGCATTCCCCTTAAAGGGATACGCCAACGTTTTTTTTGTGTGTCTTACCTCACTCCTGAGTCCATGACCAGCAGATAGACACCATCCTTTCGACTGTCCGTGCAGTAACAAGGGAGATGGAGCCGTATCGCCTGTAATTAGCTTAGCCCACCTCAGCTTAGCTTAGCTCCACCTAAAGTCATCAGAGACACTCTTCAGCTAGCCTCGTAAACCAGCCTCCCCCGGAAATGCATTTAATTCATTTCACAGGGGGAGTCTGGCCTCATCCCCGTTGAAACCGTTTCGCCAGAAATCGGCCGTCTACCGAGCCAATCAGCGTCACCGCTGTGGATTGACACAGCACGTTGGCCAATCAGGGCCTGAAAACATCACTACATGGACTGGACTCACCTACAACAAACATGGCGGAGCGTCAAACAGCGGCGTAAAAACAGCAGTAAGGTAAGTTCTAAATGAAATACCATCAATTACAGAACTTAAACTAGAGCAAGAGTCGGCGCTTGTTGAGTTTCTTGGAGGAAAAGACATTATCGCTGTTCTTCTTCGGTCCCTGATTGGCTCGGTAGGCGGAGTGTTTCGGCAAACGGTTACAACGAGGATGAGGCCAGACTCCCCCTGTGAAATGAATTAAATGCATTTCTGGGGGAGGCTGGTTTACGAGGCTACTCTTCAGCAACTCTAAACGGAAACTGGCAGGCCAATCTTGGTCTCAGAGCTGACAAAACTCTCCGGTAAGGCATCTTGATCGGTCAGATATCGGAAACGGGACGGGATCGGTCAAAACATAGGGTTCAAGCAAAGATGGTTTATTTTGGTTCAAGTTACCACACGCACAGTCGAAAGGATGGTGTCTATCTGCTGGTCATGGACTCGGGAGTGAGGCAAGACATGAAAAAAAAAAGTTGGCGTATCCCTTTAAATATGCATACCTGTTACAAACCTGACTAAGAGCTGTAGACAAATGTTCCGGTGCAAACTGACCAGTGAACTCATGGTCCATAATCAATATGTAACACTTTCAGCTGTATTTTGTTCACCACTTCTTAAAGGGACAGTTCAACATTTTGGCAAATTGGCCTATTGCCATAATCTCTACAGTTTTAGAAGTCAAAACTCAACCCTGTCCTCCAAAAACTGCACTGGCTCCCCATCTCACAATTCAATTCAAAATCCTCCTCCTCACGTACAAATCCCTTACCTCACAGACCTGCTCCACCACTACGCCCCCTCCAGTGACCTCAGAGGGCAATCTCCTCTCCCACTGAAACTGGGAGGACAGAGGCTTTTCCGTTGCCGCCCCCACTCTCTGGAATTCACTCCCCAGACTTATCAGGGACTGTAACAGACCTGCACACCTTCAAATCCCTCAAACCCCACCCTTTTAAATTGGCTTTTAATGTGTAATTAAATATGTATACAAGTTTTTTTTTTATCTATTTCATTTCATTATATTTCTTTTTGACATTGTACATTGTTCTGTTATATTTTTGCTTATGGAAGTGTCTTTGAATAGGCTACTTGTAAAAGTGCATTATAAATAATATTTATTATTATGATGCTTATAATTATCCTTATTCTAACCCATCCACAGACATTGGCTGTCTTAACAAACCATAGCATCTAACGGGTGAAGTGACTGAGGGAGGGGTGTGGCCTACATGTGATTGGGCCAGCCCAGTGTCTGTTGAGAAAATGAACCAATGGGCTGCTGTCCCTGCTTTATGGGTCCAAAATAACTTTTCTGTTCCCCCCTCATGCTGGCCCAAAAGTACCCACCGGCCACGGACAGATCAGCTTTTAAAGGTCATTGGGTGAACTTGTTGGTAAATAGCTTTCTTTAGCTTGATCACACTCATGAGAGTGGTGAGACTGAGCCAACAGGGGTGAGCCATAAAACCAAAGCACTGCTGGGAAGAGAAATGATAAAAAACACAGAGGTGAGGGAAACTGCAGAGTTGGGTAATGATACTCTTTGGGTTCATCGCTAGGGAGCGATCTCTTTCACAGAGCTCAGAATGATTTAAAGGTCTCATATAGTATAAAGGTACATATCCATGTGTGGTTTGACTACAAAGCAGGTCTGGGTTTCAATACCAAAACCCCAAGAGAACCAAAGAGAAATACACACAGCATGTGTTCTGTAACTGAACCTTAACATTTCTGTAACTTTGTGATGTAACAACTACCTGGACCCACCAAACTACTGTACCACCAACCTATTTTGTCTTCCCTTTCATTAAAGGGATAGTTCAACGTTTTGGCAAATTGGCCCATTGCCATAATCCCTATAGTCATAGGTTCACTACCTTTATTGTTGGTGCAAGCTATTTTCAGAATGGCGGAGCAGAGCCGTGAGCTGCTCAGAGCTACGCTACGGAGGCTAATGGGATTTCTTGGTTTCCCTCATCAAACTCATCAAATACACAATCCAACAACTCCAAAACACTCTGATGGACAAGTTGTGACCTGCACATTCACCACGCCATGAGATAATAACAGAATGTTACGAGACAGAGTTGTTTTATGGGTAAATGCTGAGACTGCTTGCTGAAAAACTGTCTGTTCCGTTATTATCTCATAGCGTGGTGAATGCAGGTCACAACTTGTCCACCAGAGCGTTTTGGAGTTGTTGGATTGTGCATTTGATGAGTTTGATGAGGGAAACTAAGAAATCCAATGAGCCTTAGCGTAGCTCTGAGCAGCTCACAACTCTGCTCCGCCGTTCTAAAAATAGCTTGCACCGACAAATAAAGGTAACGAACCTACTGCTATGACTATAGGGATTATGTCAATGGGCCGATTTGCCAAAATGTTGAACTATCCCTTTAAAACGGAGAAATAATTAACTGAAATAATGTTTCCAAACTTTTTCTTTTTTGAGTTTTATATTGTGCATGTAAATAGGAAACCTTGTTGCAGCATCAGTCCAACATGATCAGCTCTGGAGCAGGCAGAGGTTCCTCCTGGGTGAGGAAAGTAGATGATTAATGGTTGAAGTGGAACTAAAAAGTGGTGACATGGCACAATGCTTTTCCATAATCATACACTGAGTGTCAGCGGGGGTGAACCCACCTCACTTCAAAGCTACATGATTCCCTCCAATTCTGCGGCTCGCCACAGAACCAGCGGTCAAACAGCACAAAGACTGTCTCTGTTCTCTCAGCTCCTCCACTGCCGTCTGCTCAGGGATCCTCTGTTTCGGCTCTGCTTGGGGCCTCACCGCTCTGCCCTCACATTAAGACCTTTTCTAGACGTCACTTTCTGTAATTGAACGTTTAAACGACACTTATGCTGAGAAACGTCCCCTTGGAGACGCATCGCCTCCCCGACTGAACGGCCCCTTTGAGAAGTGGAGGGCGACTGCTACAAATAAAGTGAGGGAGGCCAGATAATAAACCGTCCAAGGAGAGGCACTCGGTTCAGAGGGGAGGCATGAACTGGGTGGATGAAGTGACTAACGTTTTCTCTCTCCTCGACAACGTGTGTTTGAGTGCCCTTGAGTGAGTAACTGGACCCTGATGTGGTCTCAGAGAGCTGCTGCTCAGTCAGGGAGCACGGTGCGGTCGAAGCAAGAAAAAAACACGCTTGCAAAATCTTGTCTTTCCACAGATTTTGTATAATTTTCGGAACTCATTGCACATCACATTTACACAACGAGCCTGTTCTCATTACATCATTTCCTTTTGATTTTTTTTTTATTTTGGTCAGCCAGTGTTTTGCTCATTCTCATTATCTAGATCTATTCAACTCGCCACATAAGTGGGAACCACAAACCAAATCTGTGTGCAGTTGCTTATTACATGTGTCTTTGAACCAGCATTCAATTTTCAGAACAAAGTCAATTTGCATGATGTAAACTTTGGCAAAACAATTACACCATATACAAATTTGTGCCGTTGACTAATTTTAAAGGGATAGTTCACCCAAAAATGAAATTTCACTCATTATCTACTCACCCTGTCGACTAAGGGCTGGGAGAAGTTTCAGAGTGAATTCTCTGAGTTACAGTACAGGCGGTCTTGGTGTAGCAGCGTATGTCCATATAATGATTGCAAATGGATACCAACTGTCTTCATAACAAAAAGACACACTAAAAAACATCCAAATACCTCCATGCTGCTCGTATGTAATGTCCGTCTTGTATTGAAGCCATGAAATGCGAAATTGTCCCGACAAAAATTAAATAAGTCCATATTTCAAGCTTGTTTGCAGCGGAAGCTCTTCTTCGGTTCGTCAAATTTGGATGAACCAAGGTCGGTCCTCTTCCCAGTTCGTCCAAATTGGACAAACTGGGAAGAGTAGCTTCGAGAAGCTTCCGCTAAAAAACAAGCTTGAAATATGGACTTATTTAATTTTTTTCAGGATGATTTCGCATTTCAGGGCTTCAATACAAGACGGACATTACATACGAGCAGTATGGAGGTAATCGGATGTTTTTTGGTTTGTCTTTTTGTTACAAAGACAGCTGGTATCCATTTGCAACCGTTATATGGACATGCACTGCTACACCCCACTGAGACCCCTGTAACTCACGGAAGCCACGGAGGACTCTGAAACTTCTCCCAGCCCTTACTGTGCGTTCACACCAAAAGCTTCCAAAGCGTCAAAAATGCTCGAGGGTCGGCGTCTGAGCTTCCAAAACAGCAACGGCAAATATTATCAGCCGCTTTGGCCGCTCGTCACGTGACTGGCGTCAAACTTCAATCGCGCTGGTCATTGGGGAGCCGAAATACAAAAAAAGAAAAAAAAACGGCAGCCGACGGACATCTCTATTCTGACAGGTTGTCGCCGGTTGCCGCTTAGCCGCGTCATAGCTAATTACCATAAAGTTGACCAGGGCTCAACTTCTAGTCTGTTGACGCTTTGGACGCTCTGGAAGCTTTGGAAGCGCGGCAACGCCTGTAGACGCTTTGGACGCTCGGTGTCGCCGGGCTCTCATTGAAAATGAATTGACTTCCGGCGTCTTGGACGCTTTGGAAGCTTTTGGTGTGAACGTACAGTTAGTCGACATGAGGGTGAGTAGATAATAAGTGAAATTTCAATTTTGGGTGAACTATCCCTTAAACTTGACTGTGCTGAGACAAAGAGAAGCATGCAGTGCAGCATGGGGGAACCTATCATATTAGCTTTGTGTCACTGTCCACCTCTGCAGGACACTGGCTCTTAGCCGTGTTTTTAATTGATCAGAGTGGTCAGCCGTTGGAGCGTCTGTGTAAACAACTGTCAGTTCAGGCCTTGGGAAACAGGTGGGTGGGCAGGTTTGACAGTAACTGAATAGGTATGCCATTTTTTGAGTCCAGCTCTAATGAGACGTCTCAGAGCCATGAGATTTTTTCCACTTTTTGCAAGAAATGCAACCTTCCACCATGACGCCATCTGAAGGCTGAAGCAGCATTTTTCTCTCCTCAACCCGTGTTCAATGAAAACACAGCTTTGATGTGTCATTGTGGATGTGGACATGGTGTAGGGTGGAGTGTGTGTGTGTAACATCCCACTGACACCGCGGCCACTTACTAATAAAATGCAACCGATCTTCCAAGCAAGTTTTTTTTTTTTTAACCCTTTCATAACCTTGGATGTCATGGTTACAATAATAAACATGTGGACTGTACTGACCGCATAATTGTTGCCATGGTTACTGCACTAACCATCATAGGAAAACATGGTCATTTGAGTTAAAGTAAGTACTTGCTCAATACACACTCCATCCCATACAACATCCAGCTTTTACTTCACTTCACACTTCGGCTGCATCTGAAATCACTCACTAATCACCAGCGTTAGGCATGGTACTTTTAAAAAGTATTAGTTACTAATTACTTTCCCAAAAAACTAACTGAGTAACTACCTGATAAAAGTAATTAGACTTACCAGGAAAAGTAACTTTTTAAAAATGAAATGCTTCTCTCTCTAACCCCTGTTTATCTGCTCAGTTTTCCTCCACACAGGCTCCGCAGCGCTGCGTCACTCGGCCTATCAGCTGTTTGGATCAGTGGCATGTGGAAGAGGTGGAGCGATGAACTGAAAATAATGTGTAGGCTCTATAACGTAAACATACACTTAAAGAAGACCTACGCAGGATTTTTCCCGTGGCTACGCTACCTTAATTAAAATGCTCCGGAGTAATTGTGATAGCACACGTTTTGGCTCCCATGAGGGCACTTTGGCACGTGTTTTGGCTTCCAAGAGGGCACTTTAACGTGCGTTTTGGCTCCCGGGGGGCACTTTAGCATGCGTTTTTCAACAATTGGGCCGCCGCCCCTGCCACCCCTGCCGCCCCTGCCCCCCCACCCCCCGTGCACGCCACTGGTCCAAGCTCTTGTCTTTGCAGCATAGTGACACAAACATGTTCCATATCCTGTAATCTTTTGTCATCCTTGTCTAAAAGACAAAGACAAAATGAAACAGGGAACCAGAAGCTGAAAGTGAATGAACACTGTATAAAATGTATGAAGATGTAAAAATATTAGAAAATATTAACTGTACATACTACGATGTTTTTTAGCACAATGTAAGTGTGGGTCCTAATAACCTGCACAGGTGACCTATACCATTTTTAAAATGTATTTATTTTGACCCTTTTTCTTTTTTATTTACTATAAGTTGAACTATAATGTATAGAACTGTAAAAAAAAAAAAAAAAGTAAATGTCACTGCTTGCTGCCAATCTGAAGAACAGAGAAGAGGTGCGCGCTCTGCTTCCTGTCCAGCAGAGATAACCTCACAGCAGTAATCAACAAACATGTTGCCTCTCTCACTCCTTTCATGTGACTTCTCCATCGCTCTTTGTTTTCTGTTTGTTTTTGGGGTGGGTTTTCATTTTGGCCTGCTGTCATAAGCGTCTGGTTACTAAGAGATAATCCACCACCACCTGTGGGAGAAGACAACAGCGAAGATACATGTGGAATGATTTTGTCCATCTGTCTCTGCTCTTTGTTTGAGGGAACGTTTGTGAGGTGAGATGGAAATTATTAAGCGATGCTCTACTCTCTGTCCTTCCTTTTGCCCCACTTAAAGGGACATTGTGTAACTTCTCCTGTTATCTATTCACGAAAATCGTTTATTTCATTCAAAAGTCTGTTTTTCATTCATCAGTAACCCCCCCATCAACAAAGTGAAGTGTTCCTTTCAGTTCATATCATTCATATCTCCATGGAGCGGGTCAGCTCGCTGCTGGCTGCCATGTCCTGTCTCCATGTTTTTACCTTCAGTGGCAGCGTGACGGTAGGAAACCACGGAAACTCAGCGGAGACACCGGAGCTGTCGGCTCAGGTCCAGGTGGCGTCTGGGAAAAGTCACCGCGGTAAATCAGTGAGGAGGAATGGAGCGTTACACTGATGCTGCATTCAGGTGCAGTCGGACAGACGGCCGTCGGTAACAAACCAGATGTCATTTTAGTCACAGAAGACGAGAGAAAGCCGGTAAAACATGGGTCGGGTCAACAATACGACATCACCATGACAACATAGTCACGTGTATTGTTTTGCTTCGTGCTTACGGAACGCTTGTTTACATAGAGGCTTGTTTATGCCGTGACGTGCAGCGGCTGTCGTGCGTCTGCCGTCTGCCCAATTTCATGTGAATGCAGCATGAAAAATACAACGCTAGACGGGAGTAATTCAATGTACCTTTAATATATTAGAAAATATGAAATATTCTGGAAGTTATTGAAGTATTCATCAATGTTATAAGAGTTTTTAGCTTTTTTTTTTTTTTTCCTTTTTCCATTTTGTTTGTGTCATCTACAATCAGCCAGTGGTGGATTGGACATCTGGTACATCCTTGTCTGAATCTGAGGAGCTATCTAGTTGCAGTAACCATGTTGTTTCAAAGTAGTTGCTGGGGACCACATCTGGATCTGCAGCCCTGTCACTTTCCATATACCCACAACCTCCGGTAGGACAGGGAGAGGTCCTCTGGGATCCCTTTCTTTCCACGGAGCTGATGCCCACACACAAACAAAGAAGACGAGGTGGAACACAGATGTTGTCTCTTCCTCGCAAGTCAATTTGCTGATCACATGTACAGACTAGGGATGCACCGATATGAAAATTTTGGCCGATACCGATATCCGATATGAATTTTTCTGTTATGGCCGATAACCGATATTTACTGATATCGATATGTGGTGGGGTTTTTTAAGTTTCTGAGATGATACATTTATGTACAGACTGAAAATCATGCAAACTGAATTTCTGAATGTCTTCCTTTATTTTCAGAATGTATTTTACTTCCAAATAACAAGGTTACAGGCTACCATCCTTCTTGCATTACCTCAACTTTGCAGGTTTTGCATACGGCCCAATTTTACTCATCGGACCGATACCGATATGTTAAAAAATGACTAACATCGGCCGATACCGATATTAATGCCGATATATCGTGCATCCCTAGTACAGACTGGGGTAAGTTGAGCACGGGGGCAAGTTGAGCCACCTCTTGTTGCTAGGAAACCATAAGACAAATTGAGCACATGAGCAAATATTTAGGAGGAAGGCATCATTTCATGGAGTCTGTGAAGATAAGAGGACCACATGAGTAAAGTGGTTTGACATTTATGTGCAAAAAACATTTTTAACTCTAAAAAGTGAATTTAGTTGATGAAGTTTCACCAGAATTGTGTTTAGACCAAAAGTACAATGGAGTATTAGGGCCACAAACAGACTTCGAGAATAAAGTTATACATTTACGAGAATAAAGTCGTACATTTATGAGAAAAAGTTTGTGATTTTTTTATTTGTCAGTGTGGCACTAATACTCCATCATACAACAGAAATAATTTGTTTTTATACATCTATGAGCTACAACATGATAGTAAACTTAGCTTGAAGGTGCACCATTCTAGCTGTGGGGACTATGGTAAGTTGAGCCATCTGCCCCTACAGAGTGTCATTTGTCTGTATGTCCTAATTATTAGATCAAGATTCGGTATGATTACAGTAGGCGAGTGCCTGAGAAGAGGTAAAGCTGTTGTCTTCACCTGCAACCTGGACAGGTGGAGTATGGAGTAAAGGGGGAGGTGGGAGATGGATGGAAGGGAAGGAGGCGGGTGGATCAACTTACCCCATGCAGGGAAAGTTGTGCCACGAGGCCACTTATTTTAAACCAAAACAGTTATGTTTACACGGATTCTGTTTGTTTGTAGGGATGCACAACATCCTGAAACATATGTTAGCAACAAAACTATAATTGCCTTGATGTAATGATCCTGAATATGAGAAGTGACTCAACTTACTCCGGTCTCCCCTCCCACATGATGAGCTTGATGAGCGCTACCTCTCACATCGATATATGATAATTAGGGCCGGGAAATTAATTAACGCAATTAAACAATTAATCGCATTTTATTTTTCAAGGAACAAAGTTTTTATTATATATAATTTTTCAGTTCTTCCTTTTTATACACATTTAAGTGTATTTGGTTATTTGGAGAATAGAACTGTTATTATGTTATTATGTTATTATAACTTACCTGTTGTATACTGGCCTCCAATTTACAACCAGTAGTAATTGTCAAAAAAAAAATCGGAGTTTTAACGCAGACTGAAAGCTCAAATTATGTCTGCAACCACAAAGCACAATTCAATCATTATAAAATTACACTAAAATCCATGTGAAAAACCATTTATCTGTTTAACAAATAAAATGTATTATTATTATTATTATTAAAAAAATGTTTCTCACTGTTCTCAGGTCAAATATTTATATGCGATTAAAATCGATTAATTAATTACAAAGATTAATTTTTTTAATCGAGCCTTTATTCTGGATTTCATTTCTGATATTTGATCTACTGATCTCCAATTTACAATTTAGATCTATTAACATATAAGGACAAACAAATGTAGGCTATTCTAGAAGTGAAAATCCAAGGAGCCTTTATTCTAAGGATTTCATTTTACTTTTCATTTGAGTATACATTTTCATGTACAAATATATTGTAAAATGTTCCTTTTAAAAAAAAAAAAATTTAGAAGAGTTCATTACATATGCATTACACAGAAGGACCATTCCTTATAATTATGTAACCATTCCAGGTTAAAGTGAGGAGGATGTTTCAGAAATCAGTGAGTAAAAAAAGAGCACCTGTGTCGATAATAATTTTGTATAATTAGCTCTTGTAGTCTGGCTCTTCTGTTGAATAAATCTGCATGACATCTCTGATCAGTGGAAAGTCTGGAAACTGCTCAGGATGCTTCTGGTGGGCTGATCCAGGAGGAGCTGAGGACCCTGTGACCTGTGGTTGGCTCAATGTGTGTGTGTGTGTGTGTGTGTGGGGAGGAAATAACATACGCAGACACACCGAGCCACACGATGACTGATTTGTATCTGTGGCGCATTCCTCTCAACATAGGGATATTTTCCCATTGCGCTGAGAGCCCCTGGGGAAAGGGTTAATCCTCTCTGAAGATTGATACGACCCTTCTCTTCTCTGCTTCCTCTGCGTTTCACTTCAAACAGACTCGGAGTAATTGCCACTGACATTCAGCTAAACACTGAATCAACTGTGTATTTTTTCCCATGATATCGCTTTTATTGCCATCTATTAAACAAACTGACTTCTCATCAGCCTCAGTCAAGTCAACATATGGCAATTATTACCAATTAGTAACCCTGGCTTGGCTCGGTTAATTGGGAGCTCTGATGGCAGTCTGTGCTCAAACTTTTGCAATGATTTATGGTTAAAGCTCCCTTCTACACTCTTAACTAATTGTTGATTAGTTTATTAGGCATCTGCTTTTTAAAAATCTGTTTAATTGCTGCCATTAATCAACATGAAATCAGCCCTCTGCACCTCTGTCTGTGTGTCTGGCATCCTTCTGTCTAGATGAATCTACAATGTGCTGCTCATGGGTAGACTCTCTATATTAGTTCTGAATAACATTTTCCAACAAACATACTGTATTTGTTGGAAAATTACTTGAGATTAAAGTAAGAATTCTGATTTTAAAGTCAGAATTCTGACTTTAATCTAAGAATTATGACTTTTGTCTCAGAATTCTGAGAAAAAAAAAAGTTCTTTTAACCCTCCTCCTGGCCCTGTGCATTTGTTTTCAACAAAGCCGGTGAGAAATCAATCCATGGAGCAGTGAATAACATTATTCGTCACGTTAAAGGGATAGTTCAACATTTTGGCAAATTGGCCCATTGCCATAATAGCTATAGTCATAGCAGTAAGTTCATTATCTTTATTTATTGGTGCAAGCTATTTTTAGAACGGCGGAGCAGAGCCATGAGCTGCTCAGAGCTACGCTACGGAGGCTCATGGGATTTCTTGGTTTCCTTCATCGAACTCATCAAATACACAATCCACCAACTCCACAACGCTCTGGTGGACAGGTTGTGACCTGCACATTCACCACACTATGAGATAATAACACAACGTTACCAGACATAGTTGTTTTAGAGGGAAATACATGCAAAACCACTGATGCGCGTTGCCTTCAGGGACAGTTTTTCAGCAAGCAGACAATGTATTTGGTCACAACTTGTCCATGAAAGTTTTTTGGAGTTGTTGGAATGTGTTGAGTTTGATTAAGGAAACCAAGAAATCCCATCAGCCTCCGTGTAGCTCTGAGCAGCTCACAGCTCTGCTCCTCCGTTCTAAAAATAGCTTGCACCGACAATTGACGGTAACAAATCTATGGCAATGGGATAATTTGCCAAAATGTTGAACTATCCCTTCAACATGTGTATATTTGTTTAGTCTTATCTGTCATAAACAACAGGCATCGCAGAGACGAGAGCTGGGACACCGGGTCGGAGGCTCTGATCTCTAGGTGGAGAGAGTCTCCATTCTTCCTGGAACTAGTTACTAGTCATTGATTTAACCAGCACTATTACTCTGAGGCTGTTTAATTATGATAAAAATGTAGCATAGTTCAGGTAACAATCCTGCATACTGTAATTTCTCTGTAAAATTGCACTCTGATATAAACATTTTTAAGGGCATGCACCTTCAAGACCTGTATCTTTTAGACCAATTTACACAAGGACAGCAGCCATTTCACATCATGTGGAAATGACATGTTATTTTCTCTTCCTGCCTCAGAGAAGTGACTCTAATGAGTCCTGAGGATACAGAGGAATAGTCCAAAAGTTGTGCTGAAAGAGCTGATATTGAAGCTTCATTGCCATATGTTCCAGATTCATAATTATTCTTTTTGCTTCCTCCACATACACGTCAATACTGTATTTAGATGGAGAGCACTTGCATTAAACAGACCTGTTTGAGCATCAGGCTTCACCAAATGCATCTATAGGGCTCGATGGGATATCTGTCAATATAGAAATGGATGTGGATGAGTACTGACTGAGAATGAAGCTGGTGGAAATCCCAGGATACATCATTAGAGCACCTGTTCATTGTGCTGCTCTAACTGCTCCCAGCATCGAGGAAGGAGGATATAAGATTTATCGATTAGACTTCCCCTCCTCACCTCTCTTTGCTGAGGTAATTTAAGATGAGTGGGACTGCTCTTCAAGTAGCCTTTTGGTTCACCCTCTCATATTTTTGGAGAGGGAGGAATGGATATGTCCGCGGGCTGCCTTTTTTTTTTTTTTAAATTTTTTTTATAAGCACTCAAATCTGGAGCACACACAACCCTGCAGCTGGCTTAGTTTATTGTATGTCATCTCACAAAACCCCTGAGTATAACCTCATCAAATTGTGCCATCCAACCTCAGACTGTCTGAAAATACTGTGAAACGTTCTGCCTTCTTCCTGGGAGCTGAGGAATGACCTGTCTGTGTATGTTCAGAGACAGACTTCTGACTATAGTGTGTGAATGTATGGAGTGAAAACAGCAACGCATGGATTAGGGATCAGTTTACCTGACAGGAAACACTGAAGGTAGTAGCCTGCAGCCTGCACATGAAACAATGACAATTTAAAGTAAGTATGTTCCGGAAAAAAAATGAAATAAGTCTATATTTTAAGCTTGTTTATAGCGGAAGCTCCCAGTGTCTCACTGGGGACCGTACCTATGTTCCCCGGGTCCTATGTTCCCCTGTAGGGGAACATAGGACCCTCTTTTTGAAAATGGGTCCTATGTTCCCCGTTTTTACCAAAAAGGGTCCTATGTTTGCACTACTGGGGAACATGGAAGGGTCCAATTTCTCTGATGGATGGACTCTATCTGTCTTGTCTAGCCTCTACCTGGTCTTTTTTCTAAACTTAACAACTCCCTTCTTCATTGCCTAAACCTAACCAATGGGGACACTTTACTCAAAGTCACAACTCAACTTCTCACTCAAAAATAGACAAAAATTTGGATGTTTTCTACATGTTGTCCTTTTGGGGAATAGCGGGGAACATAGGAAAAATGGTATGTTCCATTCACAAAGGGGAACCATTATATGGACAAATAGGGTTCTGTTCCCGTGGTCCCCAAAGTGGGGAACTAGGACCCGGGGAACATAGGGATGAGAGGACTCTGGAACAATTTCTCACAGATCTTAATACCAGAGGGACATTACAGACGATGAATATGGAGTAGATGAAGAAAAGTGAAATTTTGGACAAATTTTGGGTGAACTGAATGGAGGTGAAATTTCAAGTTCTTTTGGGTGAACAGTAGATGATGAGTGAAATTTGAATTTTGGGTGAACTATCCCGTTACGGCTCAGACTCTTGAGACCATTGTGGTTGAGAGTAGTTCCGTTGATTAGGAAAAGTCGTCATGATTTATTTGATGATCATTGTTTATTATTTACTGGTTGTTCCCTTCAGTTAGACAAAGCATAGTAATAGATGATCAAAACCTCGGTCGGCCTCTGTTGTTTCTTATTCCTCACCAGAGGGCAAAGCTTTTGGCCTCCACGGGTGGCCCATTCACTGTGCACATTTTGAAAAAGTGTCTGCAGAGTCCTTCAGCACTGGGAACATGCCCAGCCAAGACTTCCAATGTCTGGGTGGTTTCTTTCCTGTTGATTTCTTGCATGCTTGAATGGGATTAGTTGTGACCTGCACATTCACCAGGCTATGAGATAATAACACAACGTTACCACACAGAGCTGCTTTAGAGGTAAATTCATGCAAAACAGCTGATGCGCGTTACCTTCAGGGACAGTTTTTCAGCAAACAGTCTCTGCATTTAGTCTCTGAGAATGTTCAAATGTTATTGGACCTGGGGTCAAAGCGAGAAAAACATCTATTTCAAAAGGCTGAGGTCATTATTACCCAGGCAATCACATCCTGACCATGGGTTCTCTTTAATCCTCTTCATGTCTTTTATACCTTTGTGCTGTTAGTTTTTTTGTTTGTTTGTATACACCTGGACAGTTACTTTAGTCTTTTTTTTTTAAATAAGTGGTGTGGAATTTTTATCTGTTAGCTTGATTTTCTTGACTGTTCCCTGAACTGATTAATTAATTAATTAATTATTTCATAATTCTATTTGTATTATGATGATGAATGCTGTTCTGCTCTGGGTTTGACATATAACTAGTGCATATCGGTGAGTTGTGAGACTGGAATGTCCATCCTGGAATGACTGTTCATGAACCGGGTACAGTAGCTGAAAACTGAATTACCCTCTGGGATAAACAAAGTTTTTAAATTGAATTGAATTAAAGCAGATATCAGTGGAATGTTTTTGTTAATATAAGTCCTAAATAGTCCTATTTTCCGTCAGCAATCACTTACATGGAGTGTTTCCGCCGAAACACGAGTCTCTCCGTCACTCTGCTCTGCTGCAACACGAAGAGAAAACCTTTCTTGTGGGATACAAGTGTTATCCAATGAGGAGAGAGAACGGCATGAAGGGCTGTGTGTGCAGCCAAGGGATTGTGAATGTGGTGACTAGCACGAGGACCAATAGATGCCTGAAGGGCGGGGGCTGTTAACTCATGGTTCAAGGAAACTCGTAACTTGTGTTTTTCCTTCCTGGAAGTCATACCAGTTCGAAAGTTCACAATGGTAAAAACATGAGTTACAGGTTGCCTGGAACGCTACAAAGTCGTAGTTGTGACATGAAGCTGTAACTTACGGTTTCAAAAGCCTGCCTTGAACGCAGCATTAGCCAAAACGGCCGAACCGCTGATATCTGCTTTAAGATTAAGATATACTTTATTTGTCCTTGACGGAAACTTGTCTTGGGCATGAGTGCTGACAACAATACGTTTAAAAGCCACACATAATTGACTTGAACATGAATGATTGTATGACTCTGCAATGTTTCAAATGTTATTGGACAAAAGGAGTGAAATTCCACATGTGAAATAAAAACTAAAAGAACAGTTTGAAGTCAGAAAAACAACAGTGTCATCATGAAGCAACGATACAATCTTGACGTCTGGGCTTTGTTTGTTTCTCAACACGTTCAGGAAGCGTTCTGTCACTGTAGTCAGAGCTGTGTTCATTAAAATGTTAAGTCCATCTCATGTGTCAGTTCAACAGAACAGACTGAAACCTTTCACTGAAAAACCTCATGAATACAAAGCAGGGTTGCAGCTCTGAGAGGTTGTACTTAAAGGACAATTCTGGGCAAATTCAACTCTCAGCTGTATTTTCCCTACATTTTAGGTTAAAAGAAGGAATCTGAAAATTTTCAGTTTAATGTCTCCTGCTGAAGCTACTGTTTGTGTCATAAACACAGGAATATCAACTTTTGATTTGCTTCAAGTGTCAGGTGGCTACTCAAACATGCACCAAGTCTTTTTTACTTGAAGCAAGTCAAGAGTTGGTGTTTCTGACACAAACGGTAGCTCCGACTGCACCTGAACACACCGAGCGTCAACTTGGGTCTCGCGTGAGACTCTGGGAGAATTTGAATTAGATCTAGTTTTACAAGCATGTCGGCTTGTTGAAGTAAATAAACTTCTCGATGCATGTTTGAGTCGCCATCTGACGCTGACTGAAAAAAATTGCTGCTTTGATGTAAACAGCCTAAGCAGCGGAACTTGCATCCGCTCCCATTCATTGCTGCCATGCGGGGACAGACCACAACTACCGCAAAACAGGAGACATTAAACTGAAAATCTTCAGATTCCTTCTTTTAATCTAAAATGTTAGGAAAATAAAGCCCAGAGTTGAATTTTCCCGGAATTGTCCTTTAAGTTGTTTTCTGTCGTTCTGTCAAATTTTGGGCTACAGTTTTACAGTGTGTCGCTCCCTCACCTGAACCTGGGTATTTGCATGTCCAGTATTTGCCCTCCATTGTAAAGCCCTGTCCAGCACTAAGTATATTAGTTAAAAACATAGTCTCTGAGTGTCTTTTGTGCAGTGTTTGTCTTCAGGCTACACATGTGTTCAATATGAAATTTTCCCTTTTGAAATCTGCAAAGCTTTTTTTTTTTTTTGGCAATTTTTTTTTCCATGTTAATGTTTTGCAGTTCAGTGCGCGGTCTGGAGGTTCAGCACAAACGACTGAGGCAGCTGAATCGCGGTGCTCATTCATGGATTATAAATAGAAGGCATCCTTTTTTTTTTGCAGGATCCTTTGTGCTTCCTATCAGCTGGGCAGTGATGTCAGAGGGGTTTGGGGAAGCCCTGGGTCTGCCACCGTCTAAGCTGGTGGAACAAAGCCACGTCGGTGGGGGCGGTGGGGCCGGTGGGGGAGGAGAGGGGGAGTTGGAAACCCAGCTGTCTGTCTCACAGTGCCACTATTGTCTCTTTGCCACTGTACCCAGACTGGCTCTCAACTCCCCACGGCTCACATGAACAGGATTACTGACTTTGGTCCGTCTCAGTCTTTGGTCTGTCCTCCATAAACAGAGTGTGTTATTGAGCCCCTTCTAAAATGACTGTGGCAATAAAAAAGAAAGAAAGAAAGAAAGAAAGAAAAAAATAGAAAAGCTGACTCACTTCTCCAGTCGGGCCCTGCTCTGTATTTCCAAGTCTATAAATAAAGGTGAATTGGTACGAGGTATTTGCACAGTAACATACATCTTTAGGATTAAATTATATTTAGGTCATTTTAATAGAGTGTTAGCTACGAGGCCACCACTTCATTTACCCCCCCGCCCCCCCACCCCACCCCCCCTCACAAACACATGGACTCTTTCAGTTTGTGAGTTACTTACAAAGTCAACTGTTGCATAATAATGCGTATTTATTCACTTCTCTAATTATACATAATAATGTAACTAAATTACAGAAATAACAGTAACAAGAATGCAAAAATAGTGTACACATTTATTATTTACATACTGTAACTTGATTGAGAGTACAAATAAAAATGTTACAGTATGCACTTCTCATTTGTACATTTTTGTACTTTATTTTTGCGTGGGCTGACAATGCTAAATGCAAACGATTTTTTTTATTTTGCAACATGCATCTATGGAGGGAGAGGAGGAGGAGAGAAAGAGGAGAAGATGAGAGACGACAGGGTGAAGGAAGAGAGGATGGGGGAGGGAGGGAGGGAGGGAGGGATGAACTGGGAAGAAAAAAGAAGAAGGAAGGAAAAGAGGATGAAATGGATGTGGGGGGGGGTTATGGACCTGAGTTTGCCGCCACACAGTGGCTCGGATTTTTGTTAATTTGCCTCTTGTTTCTTGGTTTCTTTGTCCCCTGTGTTCCTCGTCTGTCTTGTCTTAGTGTTATGTCCTTTTGTGGGTCCTTGTTTAGTTAAGTTCCTGTTTTATTTTGAAGTTCTGTGTTGTGTCATGGTCTATGCCTTTGTCCTAGTTTCCTGTTTTATTTTGAAGTCCTTGTCCTGTCTTCCTGTGCTCCCTGCCCTTGATTACCTAACGTGTCTCACCTGTGTTAATTGCACCACCTGTGTCTCGTTCCCTCATGTATTAACCTCAGTGTCTTCCTTTGTCTTCGTCGGTTCATTGTTGCTTGTCCTCCTGTCTTCATGTTCTTGTCACGCCACGGTAAATAAAGCCTTTGTTCTTTCTGCAAGTCTGTGTTTGGGTCCTGCATTTCCCTCCAACCCTGACAGAGGGTAATAAAGGGAAGGAGTGAAGTGCTAAATGCACAGGTTTGTTGTTTTGCAACATGCATTTACCCTACAGTGAACAATAAACATTTATTTCTACAGCTTCGTTTCTTGAGCATTGTGTTTTTTATTTGTCTGTCGTTTTAGTGACTGCTCAGTAGTGTTTTTAATTTTGATTGACTCAGGGCACGATTTGACAACATAGTTCAGTTTTGAGCACAGATTGAACTGTTTTGAGGTGAATTTTTTTCTTTTTCTAGAAGAGTCTGAGGTTTTGTGAATGCAGCTTAAAAATTGGGGTTTGTGTTCACAGTTTAAAGAAAAGGAGGGCAGCTTTTGAGAAATGTGTCTTATGCTGCCTTCATGTGCTATGGTAATTATGGTAAATACCAGAAGACGACTTGAAAAGTGCACATGAACACCCTCTCATGTAGTATTTTCCACTGGGAAACTCGTAGAATTTTTTGATGCCCAAGGTGCCGAGATGAGAATAACCTTTGACCTTTTCAAATGCAAGTGGTTCGTTAATGGTAAACAAGGCCTTTTAGAAAACAGTTGCAGCTATTCACTTTATTATGCGTGCATGTGCTTATAAAAAACTAGCCAAATGGCCAATGCTAAATCTCCATGAATTAATATTTACTGTTTGAGTTTTGTGCTGTCAGAGATGAACGAGGCAATCCAAGAATACATGTAGATGCCGTGGTGTATATATCTATGGTTTAAGTCTGAATCTGTGTGGGAACCCTTTATTTTCTCTTACAACAACAAAAGGATGAACACAACCCACTTTTACCAGAGTGGAAAATGTGTCTTAGCAATCGAGAAAAACTGTCATATAGAAAGATAGACAGCAGAGAAGGCCACATCCAATGTGCTCAATATGAATTCTACAGTGGAGAGAACATCATATTCTATAATGTACCTCAGTAAGTTTGATGGATAGAGTAAACCTTGAAGAATCGTGTAACAGATGTATTACATTATGATGTCATGAATAAAAAGTTCAGGTGTTTTGTCCTGCTATGGGGGCCAGCTTCACACAGAGGAGAATCATTGTGCAGAGCGCGGGGGCAGCTGGCTGGAGCGACCTCCTCAAGTGGAGCTGAAGGAGGCTCTGCTCATCAGCAGGTGGTGGATGAGATGTTCTCCAATGATGTTCAGCCATTCTACAGCAGAGGCTGTTCCCAGATCAGCCTCCGCCTTCCTGATGGGTTCGTTGGGTTTGTCGGTGTCTGTGGCTCTGATGCTGCTGCCCCCACAGACTGCAGTAAAGATTATTACACTGCCCACAACAGACTGGTAAAAGACCTGTAACATCTTGCTGCACACATTAAGGTCCCCACTGAGAAATGAAAATCAAGCTTTTAACCTTGTTAACATCCATATGGTGTTTTTTTGTATGATACAAGAGTTACATAATTCATGAGTGAAATAATTAGTCCAGACCATAAAGGCCACTGAGAGTTGTAGGGAACCACATAGTCTCACATCAACTGTTTCTGAGCCAGGATTTTATTTCAGCGCCAATCCTGTCACTACTGAGGATGGAGAGGGTTTAAAGGAGTTTTGGAAAGCGATTTGTTTTCATACTACATTTCCCATGAGCCTCCACACGCACGGTGAAATTCTTGGACCGGCGCAAGACAGACGAAAGCAAAAACATTTGCCAAGAATGTTTTCATTGATCAGGAATGAAAGTCGGAGGTTGGAAGACGATCGGATACTGTCGTAGTTCCGATTGATGGTGATTTGGCGGCGTTGTTCCCATGACCCACCGGGCAGCTTCCGCAAAACCGATACAAGGAAATGCTGGGCGAGCTGACCACTAAATAACAATTAAGGCAAAACAATATATTTAGTAATGTAGACTCATCCACATTAATATGAGACTTTTTTTTTATACAAAGTCCTTGTCTGTTTAAAGGTCCAGTGTGTAATAATTGGCAAGGTTTATTGGCAAAATCCATACCCATGAGTATATCTACAGTGTTGACAGTTTGAAGGACAGGGGCGAAAAGGAAAAACAGCCCCCCCCCCGCAAGAGGGCACTTTAGCGTGCATTTTGGCTGCTATAGGGCACTTTAATGTGCGTTTTGGCTCCCAGGGGGCACTTTGTTCTACATCTACATATCCACTGTATAAGTGTATAATCACTATAAAATAGAATTTGTTCTACATCAACATATCCACCTTATTTTCGTATGTAAGGTGAAAATGAACGTCTGGATTACCGGAGGAGGAAGCGAAGGAGGCTCAACATAGCCAGGCTTTGTGTTCATAATGCAGCTGAACAAAACCTAAAGCCCCGGTCAGAGTTAACACTGTACTACGAAGCTGGTTTGTTAAGTTTCATGCTCTGAAGCAACGTGTTGCAGGAGAGGAAGCTGCTTTAAAAAATCCTGACAGCTCTACATTGTACTAATTTTAAATATGAAGCCTAACTAAATAGAGGAACAACAATTGTCACTGTTGAATTGTGTTTTATTGTTTTGATCGTAATTATGGAATGCGATAATAATATTATTGCAAAAAACCCAGACCTCCTTCAATCTGTGAAAAATAAGGTGGATAGCAAGAGCGTTATCTTGCGCTGCCATGTTTGTACGGCAGCTCGAATGGAAAATCCAGCCAACCAGAGCACATTTCAAGAATTTCGCGTTCATAAATAAACCAATGAAGAAGAAGGCAGAAGGAAAGAAAAAAGGAGGAGGAAACAGCAGACATACCGTAAAATGGTTTAGATCTTCACCTCATTGCTCCATGCCTGCCTGGGTTTTTTGTCACTTTGTCAACAGGAGGGTGCTAGGTATCACGGTTTCCCCCCCAAATTTACAAACTGGGTCTTTAATAAACCTGAGACCTTGTCAGTACTGAGAGCAACAGTTAGTATTAGCACAACCACAAACAGTCACTGCCAGTTACAAGCTAACAACATGAACTAATAAAACGTAACTCTGCTAACGGATCTGGCCGTGGTCTCAAAAGACGTTTGGGTCTGACTGAGGATCTCTCTATCTTACAGTTTTTTGAATTTATTGTCTTCATTTCTTTTATGTATAAACAAAAGAAGAATCACTGCAGGAGCTTTAACCGAGTTAAAAACTATTTTTTTGGATTTGTAGTTGACAGTCTGCTCTGTCTCCTCCTGCACAGCCTGTGTGTCACATTCCCAGTCCACTCTGCTGTCAAGCGTCAAGGTGATATTTTTGGTTTTATTCTGAAAGCTGCAGTGAAAGAGAGAGAGAAATGAGATGACATGCCCACAGGTTAGAACCTCAGATAGCGTAGCCCTGGATCTCCTGAGCTCCGGAACCATCGACTGTGGTCTTTGTTGCCACAGCAGCAGCACAGCAGCCTCCCGTGACGCACCCCACACTACAGAGTTGAACTGAAAAGGCCTGTAGATGACAGGACTCGCGTACTAAGAGTCAGAGATTCACAAGGTGAAGATAGACGGTCCCCTGCAGCACCTCCGTGCTGTGGAGCACCTGTTCATCCCTGAAGCCAAGAAGGAATACAATGAGTCTTAGTTTAATCAAATTACCACCTACTCATTTAGCTCATTTAGCCAAGACCTGAAACCCGCAGTACTGTGTCTGGGGCTACAGAAAAAATATAATGGAGCTGCTATGTGCCTACTGTGTGCTCTCTATCAGATAGGCCCTTAAGCTGGGACATAGAAGGACAGGGAAGCCAGCTCATTCATGCATGAATGCTTTTTATTACCGTGGTTTCATTTTTTGGTTTTCTAACATGGAACTGTCCTTGTACGTGTAAAACTTTACGAGTCTCAGTATTTCTCCAAGCCGATCCTCCATCTGAACAAATTGCGCTTGATCTTTCTCCTATGTGTGCACACCAGTGCACCTCGACATCTCAGCCACCCCCCCGCCCTGGCTCTGGTCCTGGCTGAGTGGGATGTTGTTGGCTTTTGTCCTACCAGAAGTCTGGTCCAGTTATTATCCTGGCAGAGAGAGCAGAGAGCTGTAAATCATTTCCCCCTGCCATTTCCAGAGGCCACTTCCTGCTACCAAACCTGCAGCGCTCCACGCTGCTGAACAGGCAGAGGTACTGGACGGCCGTCAAGGGGAGTCTCCACTGTTATGTAAGAGTTTTTCCTGAGCGTACTGAATGTAAGGGAATTGTCGGTCCACATGGAGCAGACATGAATGTACCTGCAGACACAGATGGAAAAGTGTGAGACTAGAAATGTAAACTGTTCAGCTGTGGTGACAAGTGCATATCATTTAGTATAGGAAGTTGGGGAACTCTTTATAATAGGATTCCTTAATTAACGTTAATTAGTACATTATTAAAGTCCCAGTATGTGACTTATTTGGCTTTTTATTGGCAAAAATCAACTACCGTATGTCTTTCATAAATACATATTTCACTTAACTCTTTGACTGCCAGCCATTCTCAGAGCAGCGTCCTCCAGCTTGCCAGGCATTTTCCAGCTTTTTGACTGATTTTCGTAGACCCACCATGTACCTACCTACTTTTTATAAATACACATTCAACCTATCAAAGGAAAGATGAGGGTCTCTACTTTCCAGCAAAAAAAAACTGTTTGTTTCTATCTTGTTCCAGTCTTGTGGAATTGGCGGTTGAATATAGGTGGGTTTAGCCCAAAATGCCATTTTGGCAGCAAAATCTTGAGAAATAGAGGTTTTTGTGTCGGCTGTGATTTTCAGGTGAACCAGGACAACTGGGTCCATTATATTTTGCTTTAGTGACACCTCAACATCTGTACAGCTGTTCTCTTGTAAACAACAATGAAATCAACACTGACAAATGACTTTTGATGACTGCAGTTTTCCATGAGGGGGAGAAATCAACTTTCTTATACCTGTTAATCCAAATGTTTTTTCTGCACTTTATGTTGATAGTACAAGTCTGATCTTCACAGAGGAGTATTCAGCATGGCACAATTAAAAAAAGTGGAATCACACCCATATTACAAATCTTTGGCAGTGAAAGAGTTAAGTGGAATCACACTCGTATACAAATGAAAGTTGTCTTGTACCTTAGAATGAGTTGTTACAAATATACAATGGGGGGATGCACAGAACCTTGGCTGCCATGTTGAATCGCCTTTTTTTTTTTACGTTGAGTGGCAGCGTGACCGTAGGTAACCACGGAAACTCAGCGGAGCTGTCGGCTCGGAGAAAGTTTTCCAGGTAGCGCCTATTAAAACTGTCACCACTAGGAAGGACGGAGGCACCGATGTTGCATTCAGGTGCAGTCAGACACCTGAATGACGCCGTCGGCAAACCAACCAGATGTCATTTTACTGGACGAGAGAAAGACGGTAAAACGTGGGTCAGGCCTGTATTGTTTTGCCTGGTGCTGGTGGACCAACATGCAGAAATGGCAAAAGTACCCAGATTCTTTACTTGAGTAAAAGTAAAAGTACCTGTGTACAAAATGACTTAAGTGAAAGTGAAAGTACTGATCCAAATATCTACTCAAGTAAAAGTAAAAAGTTAAGGCTCTGAAAATTACTCAAAGGTATAAGTAAAGTAAGTAAAAAGTATTATTATTGCATGATTCACTGCAAATCATGCATGCTCAGCGCGACTCGGCTTGACACATAGCCATTTGTTTTTTCCACTGGTTCTCAAGCGCGACGTCCAACACGAGAATCAAACAAACCCGATTTTAAAAACCCAGCGGTAGCAGCGCTCAATGATCTGGGACTGTTGTTGTTCTGTCACCTGAGAGTTCACTGACTGCTGTGTGAGTGAGTTTGGAGCTGATGAGAGGAGAGAGAAAGAGAGCGAGACGACCTGGCGGAGTGATACGACGACCTCAACCCTGCTGAGGAGGAACTATGATGATCAGTTTATTTTATTTTGCCGCGGAAACACTGATATGTAAAAAAAAAAAAAAAAGTAACAAGCTTTTTGGGGAAATGTAGGAGTAGAAAGTACTGATATTTGAGTTAAAAATTTACTGAGTAAAAGTAAAAAGTTGTCCAAAAAATAAATACTTCTAAAAGTACAAAGTACCTGACAATTCTACTGAAGTACAGTAAAGAAGTATTTGTACTTCGCTACTAACGAACGAGTTATCACAGATGCTTGTTTATCCTGTTACATGCAGCGTCTGTTGTCTGTCTGACTTCTGCCCCATTTCACGTGAATGCAACATCAAGAATATGTTCAGATATGCAACCGCACCGCTACTATACCCTTAAGCATTAGTTAGCTGTTTACAGCTATATTAACAAACACATTAATTAATGTTGCCTATTAGTAAGCAGTTAATTAATGTTTACTGCACAAAGTTAGTTAATTTCAGATTTATTTATTTTTTTAAAAATGGGAACAGTACATATTGATGGACATTGAAGTGGCTAATTTCCATCCCTAGTCCCATTGGCAGGTTGATGTTACACATAATAAATTATGAAGTAATAATAAAAGTTGAACAATGTAATTAGTTATCATTATGTATCCATTACTCAGCATTAATTAACACATTAGTTTATATATGAATGCTTAACAATGTAATAACATTAATTAAGGGACCCTTATTGTAAAGTGTTACTGGAAGTTGCCATGATCTGGCTGATGGGATGGAAAAAAAAAATCTAAGTAATACTATGACTTTGTCATTGTACGTTGTTGGACAAGCTCACACTGTGTCAAAGTGCAGTTCCCACACTTTAAAAGCAACTTGCTCATAGTTCACAATTTTGAACTAAGTTCACAGTCACAAAAAACAATATGTTTCCGAATAACTGATCATTTTTAATGAGATGCTCTGAGCTGTTGTTCAGAGTTCAGTCGGGTCATTTATGTGACTGAATCCTTTCACACTGTCACTGTAAAACTTTATACAAAGCTTAAATGTAAAAAATTGTATAATTACAGCACAACAGTATGTTTACCTCCCTTCCACCAATGACAGGTCATGAAAGTTCATCTTTAACATATGGTACATTCATGTGCTAATGAGAGGAAGTGCTCCTGAGCAGCATTGGACTGTGCTGCTGCTGCTGCTGCTGCTGGAGAAATAATACCCATGCATAATGACTTTCTAAACAGGGGAAGAAGGGAGAATGTGAACGTGACACATCTTTGCAATAGTGACAGTGTAGTGGTGGTGGTGGGGGGGCAAGCGCCAGTTTAAGAATAGCTACTAAACTTTCGTTTCTGAAGGACTGTTTTAATGAGGGGGATGCAGTATATAAACAGTGTGGACTCCTTTTATCAACCAGCTGTGCTCTGTCCTTGCCAATACATTGTTGTTATCACATGCTTCTTGATCAGAGTGTTTGATCCGACAGAATCCTACCATGATGAGCTGGAGGTGTCCAGGTTGCGCAGCAGAGGACAGGAGGACCCGCTGCGTTGCCGTGGTGTCAGCAGTTTCATCATATTGTAAGTCACAGACCCATGGCTAATGGGATTCCTATCTACAGTAGCTATCAGGTGATTTAATGACCTTCCTCCTTCTTTACACAAGCATTGTCATTTTGTATACACTCTTTATCAATGTGACACTTTGTCAGTTGTTGCTGATAAAGTGCTTTCTCAACCCCCACCTTCAAAAAAAAAAAAAATCTCGACTATGCAGCTGTATGAGGAACATAATATGATTAATGGTGAGAAAAGTAAGGGGATTTGAGATGTCAGAGTTTTTCTTCTCTTTGAAGATAGTCTCATCTCTGAGAATATTGCTTTGTGGAATGCTTCAGAGGATTGCCGTCCATTACACTTTCCCCCGCGATGACAGGGGGATTAGTCCAAATGACAGGCAAGGGGTACAGGCAGGGGGGGGGGTTGCCTGCAGCCTGGACAGTTATTTTCTTGATTACTCATCTAGTCTTCAACAGAGTGCTTCATCATCAGCATCGTGGACTCGTACGACTGAGGGATGATGAGGTTTTGAAACAAAAGGAAGGAACCTATGAGTGGTTTTCAATAGCGAATCACTTCATATTACAGTTCATGACGGGCCGGTGTTATTATGACAAGGTGTCATGGCGTGTAGCCGTGCAGCGTGGTGTGGTGTCCTCTAACTTACAGTAGCAGAAGGTCATGGCTCCAGACCTGATTTTTTCACAATGCATCCTTCACACCGGCGTGGCTCCATGGTGATGAAGCCAGGCGTGACGGAGCCCTCTCTCACGTGAATCCTCCTCACAAACACGTCTGTGTCTTTTGGAAGTCAGTGAATGCGGGGGGCGGGGGGGGGGTGGGGGGGCAGGAGGTACAGTACAGAGGCTCCATGGCGCACTGGGGAGCTCAATGAGAATTAGGTCATTACCCGAGGCAAGTTCAATAAGGAAATGTCAAAAAACTGGGCCGGGCCCATTTTATTGATGCCACCGCTACAAACGCACACAAGGCATATCTGTATTTAAATTCTCTTTGTGGAGGGGCGGAGGGGGGGGACGGGGGTCGATGCTGAGTGTGCACCAGATACTTTAAAGGGTCTTATTTTACTCAGCAAATGTTCAATGGGAGGAAGTTCAGGTCAGAGCCCAGAGGCTCTTGCAAATCCTTTATGCTGTATTTATTCTATAATTGCTCTTTTTTTCCACATTTAATAACTTCTGCTTTTGCTGCATCTATAAACGCATCACCATGGCAACAGTCTCTTTCTTTCAGAGGACAGATCAGGTTGATAAATAATAATCAGTATGTTTAGTCAATATAGTCGATTCAGGGGGACATTCCAGTCAGTTTTGCACATGGCCCATTTCTTTCTCCACATCTGTGTTGTGTTTTTTCTAGACTACTTGTTTGAGTGAGGAGGGGGGGTGGGGTGCAGCAGATCTTAGAAGCATACAAAGGACTTCTTTCTCTTGCTCCATCCTACCATCATAATGACTTCTTGCATGGCTCTCTCTCTTTTCATGTGCTGCTGGATTTTTGTTGTAGAATTTCAGTTTGACAAACATGACCTGCAAATGAACTTTTGGGTGTCACTTTAGGAAGTGAATTTGATTAGACTTTATTGTTAATTTACTGGGAAAAAAAAATCACACACATTTGTTATGGGCCTTTGGTCATAGTAGTATATTTATCTTTACTTGTCATGGCAGGAATAGCAGGCGTTTCTGACAGTGACCGATCCACTAAACAGAATTAAGCTATCGTTCATCTTGTTATTGATCCATCCATCCATCCATCCATCCATTCATCCATCCATCAATACATCCCGATGTCTCTCTCCTCATTAGGTCCCTGCTCCTCCAAGCCCACACATGGCCCCTCACATGGCCTTGAAATAACAGAGTTGGTCCAGTGTTCCAAGGTCCGTCCGTCCATCCATCCATCCATCCATCCATCCATCCATCCATCCATCCGTCCGTCCATCCATCCGTCCGTCCATCCATCCATCCATCCATCCATCCATCCATCCATCCATCCATTTATCCGTCCATCCATCCGTCCGTCCGTCCATCCATCCATCCATCCATCCATCCATCCATCCATCCATCCATCCATCCATCCATCCATCCATCCATCCATCCATCCCTCCATCCATCCCTCCATCCACAACTTGCATTTGCCATTGACAAAAACCACACCAGCACTGACATACTGTGTTAGGTTTTTGCATCTATCAACAAGGGAGCTTAAAGGTGTACAGAAATGGCAGTTTGTTCCGTTTGTCGCGCCGAGTTGTGCCGAGCTGCAACACGACTTTACCCGAGTAAATTTAACGGATTTGATTGGTCGTTACCGAGCGGGCGGGATATTCAAAGCTTGGGGCGAGTCCGAGCTCCGTGTGTGTGTCCGTGTTTAGACGTTTGAATGACGGATGACAGATCCAATATCAGTGGCTTTTGAATCGTGAGCAGGCTGACGTACAATCCGTGCGCCTGCATTGTCCAATGCGAAAAAAAAAATACAAACAAAATACAACACTTTAATCCCGGATTTACGCAAAAATAGAATTTTGCACAAAGTTTGGCCTACATCGTCTGTTAGATGAGTTTTTGCACTAATTTTATGACCCAGAGTGGACTCAAATTCAGTTTTCTTTTCTGTACACCTTTAACAGTAGCTTAAATGGCTCATGTGAAGGTCATTTCAGTTTAGCTTTATTATTATTTTGGACAAAAGATGTGAGTGACCTTTGCTCTCTAGAGGTTATTATCAAAAAACTGCATAATAACCTCCAGAGAAAGCAAGAAACATTGTGTTGTATGTGGTATATACAGCTTTCTTCAAGCTGCAGGACCAGTCTGTAATCAGGTTACACTAATCCATCCTTTCCCCAGTATATCAGAATACTAAATGAAGGCTTAGTTGAATGACAAAGCTTTGAAATTCACCAGTCTTAAGGATTAGATGACTCTCTAGAACCAGCCATTTTACAGGGATGCAGTATCTGCAAAAAGTGGATATCATCTTAGTCGCATAAAGATTACTATGCAAAAACACGGACACGGAAGGAAATGAGTGGAAAAACCCAATGGGGAGTTGAGGCTGAAAAGATTTGCCCTTTGCTGACTTTCCTGTGACATAAATAGACTGAGAGGTGATACATCCTGATGGTTTCTTCTAACAGCGCGGTGGCTATTAGATGCTCTGGCATACTGTTTAATGCTGACAGGATCTAAGGAGAGACGTCCATGTTGAAGTCTGCCATCTTTCTCTAGAGGATGGAAACTCAAATTGCTCTCCCAAGGGACATCCTGTGTGTCCATATGTACTTACCATGCAGCTTTGCAGAATCCCACAGAGATACAGTTTGATTATACAGTAGGTCAGTGGATCAAATGCAGAAGTAAAAATAGTCCTGTGTGTGCAGTGACATTCAAAGTTTGTTTCATGGTCAACCTAATGAGACATCTGCAGATGCCATGTACAACCTTCACAAAGAATAACAAGATATTCGGAATGTATTTTATTCTATAATAATTATAGAACGAAAATTCTGGCAGACACGGCTGATTCTGCATATTCCAGACTGTGTTGAGCATGTACGTCCTGTTTCAGATTACACAGGGTTGTAAAAGTCTTAATAGGGCAGTTAGATTTTTGGGAGCTCATACATATGGACTTGCTTCAGTGGTTAACGGAGACGTGAGGTGATTCACCAAGACTTGATGGAAAGCCAGCATGGTGAGTGTGTGGAACAGGCTGCTGGCTTTACCAACCAGTTGGGCTGCTAGTAAATTATTTTACTGGGCTTTTAGGCAAGTGGGTGTCTGAAATATTTGATTTACTGGGATGTGGATTTGAGCAAAATTGATGTGGGGAAGTTCAACTATGTCAGGGTTAAAGTATGGTGGCCCCCCAAGAGCTCAACACAATGAAGCCTAGATTGACAGAACATCCCTTATCAAAAAGTAGTTTACTTGAAGTTCATTTTATTAAGTATGCTTGAGTATAAGTATAAGTATAGCAAGTATGGACCATGTACTTGTAGTGTACTAGAAGGTATACTAATTTAATACTTCTTCAGACTAAATTGGAACATTTTAAGTTTATAAAAGTACACCTTATAGGCCATTTTAAGTTGACAAAAGTACACTATCAAGTGCACTCATCTATATCCTAGTGTACTCAGTATATACTGTACTTCTAGTCCACATTTTAGTTTATTAAAGTATACTTCATAAGGTCATTTTAAGTTTGCAAAAGTACACTTCCAAGTATACTGCCTCAGTTTTAGTATGAAATGAGTATACTTGTAGTACAGTTTAATAAAGTCTTGCTAAGGGATGAAATCAGAAATCATCAATTTGACAACACATATAATTAAACATACAATAACTCTCGATTCTTGGAGAGGAGTGTAATGTTTGTGTTTTGTTTTTGGAGCCTCTAATGGAATTTGGAGTAACTTGAGTTTAATCCACTTAAAATTCATCCCTGAAGGCTACCACTTGGTAGCCTATGGTAAATGTACATTGCACTGTTGTTACATCATGTGAAGAGAAAACCAGACATGTTTAGAATCAGACAAAAGCGGAAAAAAATAACTGTCAAATCACATTCCATAATAAACAATAAAATAGTAATAGATTCATAGAACATTACAAAATTAATTTGTTTAACTCACTTGAGAATTTGTATATTTATGCAGGTTACCTATATGTTTTACCATTGTTCAAGGGTAGACATATGTATTGTTGATATTTGACATTGTTCAAAACATAAGAATCAGTATCAGAAACAAATCTATTGAGAGTACCAGGGAAAAAATATCTTGAAATAAGAACAAACAAATCTGAAATTTGTAGTCGTGCAGCTCCAAATAAATCTCTATCCCTGACATTTTATTGGAATTTTACTCCATGTGTTACTAAGAGCAGGAAATGCGTCCAATAACAGGAATGTCTCTTTAGTGTGCTGTGACTGGAAACTCACCTACCGCTGTCTGAGCTGAAGTAAAGCTCAACCATCTGGCAGTGAACGCAGATTAAAACAACATGATGATTTGCAGCTACTATTTGACCCAGTTCCTCCAGGTCTCCCCCAGCTCCTTGTCCTCCTGCCAGATGTTTAACACAAGTGCTGTCATTTATCACACAATAGAGAAACATTAAGTCCTTTAAGGTACAAAGTGCTTCGTCTATATCCTCTCTCCATTTGGAATGGCTGAGGTCACAAATTACTTGCAGTCACTCATGAATCAGATGAATAGGGAGGCCAGGTGAGACTCGAGTTGTAAAAACGTCTGGTTTCCGGAGAGGACAAGGGGTCAAGATTACAAACCTACAGAGTGGAAACCTCCTTTATGTTTTGGCTAGACGTGCTACAGGAAAACATGCAGTCATCAACTCAGAATGACGGGCTTGATGGACGATATGAGGAAGTTTCTGTTCCATGAGGCACCAGGACAGAAATATTCCTGGCTGCTTTGTAACACGTTTATTAACAGATTGCTGTCTCACTTAAATGTTCATTAACATGTCTGATCTTTCACCTTTATCCAAATGCAACCATAAAGAAACGAGGACAACGAGAGAGAGAATGACATGCATCACATGGCCTGGCCTTTTTCTTTCTCCTGCCAGTTGAAGAAGGTCTGGACATCCTGCTGCCTATGAACGCCAAGGTGTAGGGTCTGTATTAGCCACCCGGTCACAAATCCTTATAAATATGCTGGTGGACATGATGGTGATGCAACTTGGATCCATGGCAGCGAACAGGGCAGCAGCCTGTAGAAGTAGAGATCCTCCAAAGATGCTGGAGATACAGTATGCCCTCTTCTGGAATCCACAAGGGAAAAGGAAACAAAGCAGACCAAGAAACACCTGGGGCCGTGACTTGAATGCAGATGTGAGGAGGTCTGGCCATACAAGGGGACGGTTAGAGAAAATGACCAATGCTAATGTGACATCAACAATTAAACAATAAGTGTTACTTATTTTTATCAGTGGATATGACTACTCCAGATGTTGTTTTGTTTCCTATATTGGGATCCCCATTCTTACTGGGATCTGACTATTATACATAAATTAGATTAGATTACATGATTCCAGAAACTGGATACCTGGAGGGCTCTTGTTGGTGGCCTATGCCCAGACTTGGACAGTAGGGGGGTAAGTAAGTAATGCTGCGTTCAAGACAACCCGGAAGTCGGAAAAAAACGAGCTCCGGGTTGTAAAAAATGAATTGAACAGCATTGGAAACTCGGGTATCACTTCAGAGCTCCGACTTTCCGACTTGATGTCACAACAACATCAAAACATGGCAGCCCTCGTCTTAAACGGTTATTTGTTAAGGTTGAGGTTTTAATGCATATTTTTTTGACCCCAGGAAGAATAGCTGCTGTTTTGCACAACAGCTAATGGGGATCTAATAAACAAACATATTTTATCTGTAATATTGCAGTCAAGACAGCAGCTGAAATTGTGGGGGATCGTTTAACTGTCAAACAAACATATTTTATCTGTAATATTGCAGTAGCCTATACATTTATATTAAGCTGTGATTGTTGTGTGAAATTGTGGTCTTCAAAAGAAATATGTACAGGATACTTGAATTGTATTAAAATAAAGGGATAACATTGTTTTATATTTAACTGTTATCAAGGTCACAATCAATCAGGGTAATGTGATTATGTTTTCCTAAATGTTTGTTTAAATGTTTGGACTGGTGAATTGAGTAAATTTGTCATTTCAGGAGATTGGTGAATGTGCCGTTGTTTTAGTTTGGATTTCTTTGATTTTATTGATTTTATTTACACTGTAAACCTAAGCAAAACATTCTTTATACCTGGTCTGTTTTATTGATCTGGAACAGTCTCAATATTCTATTTGCCCAGTTGAACTGTTCTGTCCTTACAGTACTGAATAAAATAATTAAAAAAAGAAAGTGTTACTCTCTAACAAAACTTAAGTGTTAACTGAACAAATTAAAACTTAACTTAACTGAACATTATACGTGCACTCATCTGCGGCGTCTCCTCTCCTCTTCATTTGCCTCCAAAATAAACATAATTTGCTGCTGCATATATTTTTCGTATTCAGCTATGAGCCACAACATGCCAAACTTCCTTCAGGTATCCATGTTTTTTCTCTTTTGAGTTCCTGCAGCGTGAACACAATGATATCGAAAGTCGGAATTGTGTGAGGAATTCTGACCTCCGAGTTGTAATGAATGCACCATAAGTACATGGCCTGGGCTGGAGCCTCAGCTGTGACACATGCACTCTACCTGGACATTCATTTGCTGCTGTTGAGGAGTGATTGGATAATGTTAGTCTTCGCTGTAGAACCTTGCTGGCCTGTCATGGTTCAGGTTCTGTGTGTGATTTGCATCCATGTTGCGTCTAATCCAAAACACTCGCCTCCCATTAGTCCAAAAAGATGCTAAAAACCTCATGGATCAGTATCAGCTCTTTAACAGTGCGTCTGTGTGGCCTTTCCACTGATGAATATCTACACTTGGCTGTTCTTTGTAGGATTTACAGAGAAACACGTGGCAGAAAACCTGAAACCAACCAAAGCATTTACACTTTCTTCAAAGTTCATCTTATGAGCTGAAGCTCCAGGTTACAGGTCATTAAGCTCCCGTTGTGGAAAGCTACAGTGAACCACAACAACTTCCTCTTGCTCTGGCTTCAATCAGCGTCTCCGTGTCCAAACCCAGAGTTATGTTCAGCGTGGTAATCTGAGGATGATGGGCTCCCGGGGGCCTCACTAGCCCTCTCCTTGCTTGGGCTTTCCGCTCTGGCTTGATGGGTGAAGTCTTCTTTTTACACTCGCTGGAATGAGAAAACCATCTGGCACAGAGACAGACGTCAGGGAGGCAAGAAAACACTGACAGGCTCGAAACAGAAGGAGAGGTTGTCTGGGTGATAACAGTGTGACATCAACAATTAAACAGTAAGTGTTGCTAACTTTTATGAGTGCTTACAGTTCAGCCAGATATGACTAATCCAGATGTTTCCTTTGCTTTATTAGGATCCCTATTCTTACTGGGGTCTGACTATTATACAGTACATCAAATGACATGATTTGTTAATACATGACAAAAGAAAACAATATGATATAAAAAAAAATACAAACAATATCAAACAGTCAATCAACAAATCAATCACTTAGTGGCTGGGCAAACAAAACATTATCTCTATTTAAAAGATGCAATCAAATGGTCTTTTACTGTTCTCTTGTGAGCTCTGATAGCTCTACACAGTACTATAATTCTTTTGATAGCATTTGCCAGTAAAAAGTTCCCTCCTGTGGCATGTTATGTTTGATGACTAAATGATAAGTCATGATACAGAATAGGAGTCTTTGTAACAGAGATATTTCTAATAAATACTAGTAATGAATAAAGTAATCCGTCTGCGTCGTAGATTGATATAAAGGGGTTTTATTCACTCATTTTAAACATACAAAAATAAACAGTCGAGCGGTGCAGTGGTTTTGTCCATAACATCTCCAACCATTTATTTTTGTAAATTTATTTATTTGTTATTTTTGTGGCGGGGAGAGCAGACGCTCTGCGATTATCTAAGGTGAGTGACTACATGAAAAAACAACAAGTTTATACTGTTTCTACTGTAACTATTTGAGTTAAGTGGTGTCTCTACGGATTCCAGTCATGTACCATAGATATTTGATTTTTTTGAGAGTTATGCTGTGTTCGATTGCACTCCAAGGTAAATGCGTTTCATTGCGCAATCTCGGAAAACATGGCGGGCCACAGTAAGCTGATGTCTTTCGAGCATCAAAAAGTTCTGCTGGGGAAGAACATTAGCTGCTTGGGGGAGAGAGAGAAAGAGAAACGCCACTATTGCAACACACAGTATTGAACGCAGCAGAGAGGGGAATCCTGCATGTGTCACAGCGAGCCGTGCATTTTCAACTCTTGATACAATACACGTGAAACTAGGCTATATTCCCTTTTCCGCAATTTCTCCCTTGGAAAATAAATAGCCTAAATAAATAAATACCTCTCGCTGTGTGCAACGCCATATTGCTGTGATGTAATTGCTTGGATCCAACCTGAGTTCCCAAGTCGGAGTTCCAACTTCAAGGGCCGTTCTATTGCATTTTTCCGAGTTGGAGGTCAGATCTTTCCGAGTTCCAAGTGCAATCGAATGCAGCATTAATTTTGGTTGAAAGAATTGCCCCCATAGGTTAGCGTTGTCGCTATTACTAGCGCCCGGTAGCCATGGTGTAACTCTGGTTTGCCTGCATCAGTTTTAGTCGTGTTTTTTGCTCCCCACAACACCGGGTGACCATCAGGAAAACGATTTAGGGGTCAAAAATGGTCAGAATTCTCCTTTAATGTAGTGACAAGTGAGTGTGTTATTTAAAGCAGATATCAGTGGAATGTTTTTGTTAATATGAGTCCTAAATAGTCCTATTTTCCGTCAGCAATCACTTACATGGAGTGTTTCGAAACAAAACTCTGCTCTGCTGTAACCCGAAGAGAAAATTTTCCTTGTGGGATACAAGTGTTATCCAATCATGAAGGGCTTTAATGTGAATGTGATGACGGAGCACGAGGACCAATAGATGCCTGACGAGGGCGGGGGCTGCTAACTCATTGTTTCAAGGAAATACTTTGTGTTTTTCCTTCCTGTGAAGTCAAAGTTCGATCTCAGTTCACGGGTCAGAAGTTAAAAGTGGCCGTTATAGTGACTTTCACAGACAACAGGACGGTAAAAACACGAGCTACGGGTTACCTGGAACGCTACAAAGTCATAGTCGTGACTTGAAGCTGTTGTTTCAAAATTGATATCTGCTTTAATAAAGAAAGGCTCATTAGGAGGTTTTAATTTAAATATTTCACATTAGTTTCAAGTTAAAATCAAATTAAATAGACCTACTGTCTGTTGTTTGATTGTTCGTATGAATAAAATACACATAAAGACAATTAAAACACATGAACAATGATAAGATCATGAAGACTGGCTGGTTGGATGTCGGGGTGGTGGAGGGAGCTGCAACTGCACCTTGGTAGTGAGGAGCACCAGGTGGAAACTGCTGAATGAGTGGACATTGTGAGTCAGCTGGTGAAAATGAGTCATGATTGTGAAGCTTGAATGAAGCAGCTGATGCTAATGAGCTGATGAGTGAAGTGAAGTGCAACATCAGTGTTCTGCTTGAATCTTTGTGTTTTAGTTTTCATTTTTGGAAAGCTTTCATCACCTCCATCAGGTCAAGTTCTCAGTGTGTCCAGTTAGTACTTTTGTGTGTCTATTGGAAGTGATTCTATTTTGTTGCGATGACATCATCCCAGAGCTTCTTGCCTGGTTGAGGACAAAGGCCTTGTTCAGACTGCAGCCCAAATCCTTGTCTGCTACTATCTGCCAGAGATGGGACCAAGTCACACATGTGCAAGTCTCAAGTAAGTCTTAGCCTTCGAGTCTGAAGTAAGTCCCAAGTCATTTTTCTTTGGGCAAGTCAAGTCAAGTCACAGGTTTTGTCAAGTCAAGTCCAAGTCAAGTTCAAGTCAATTCCTGCATAGGTCAAGTCAAGTTCAAGTCAAGATAATATTAGATAGATTAGAAAATTCTATTATATCGTAACAACACAATTCTCAGCCTGCACCAAGTAGTTTTAGATATTAACAGCTGTAGTTGGGTTCTGAAGGAGAGGAGGTTAAAAAAAGACATGTTAGCTCCTCGCTATGGTAACGCTGGTAAGAGGTGACTGATACCGTATGTCTAGTGGTTGCTGTGCGTCTGCCCCGACTCTGACCAATTAATGAAGCAGTGTTAGGCTGCTCACCGTCACTGAAACTCCGGATGAAATCTCTGATTAAAAACACTGAGCTGTGAGCGTCACAGCATTCCATGGATGTATTATATTGTAATAGATCTATGTAGCACTTCCAAGTCCGAGTATTTTATTTCTTGTCAAGTCAAGTCACATCAAAATAGCGACTTGAGTCGACTTGAGTCCAAGTCACAGTGACTCGGGTCCCCTTCTCTGCTATCTGCTAATTGCAGGGAAGTGACTGCTGAGTTGTGCCGTCTTTCATCACGCTGCCGTCACAGCTGGAGTAACAGAGGAACGGGACGCTTGGTGCAGGTGGAGCAACGAAGCCTGGTGGAATCACATGGTGGGGATGTTGGATGATGTAATGTGAATCAACTTCCTTCTCTATGAAACTATGTCGTCATTGTTGTTGTGTTTGTTTGTGGGGCGCACAAGACGCTTTGAAATCCTATTTGACCGAGACGTTCAGATTGAAACGAATCTGATCAGGTTCCCATTTGAAACCACCTTCATATGTGGTTTGAATCAGATTTGTTTGGTTTTTGGCTGTTCAGACTGTCCAAAAATCAAACTAGATATAACTAGATATGTTAAAAATACAATTGTGGTGGTAGTGTGAACAAGGCCTGTTTGTCCTCTTGCTCTAAAGGTCAGTGGATGGTGGATATATCACGGTCTGTGTATCATCTGTCCATTCAATTATTCCATTCAATCTGGAACTTTTCGGTACTCGGACGGGTCTGTTGCATCTGTCACCGTGGTAACTGTTGCTGAGAATCATGGGAGGCTGCCTTCATGCACGTATGCTTAACACAGGCCGTGGAAAATGGGGAAAATACATAATCGTAAATTAGATTTATTATTTCGTTTTGGTTATAATTATTATTTGATCTGTCTTGAGTTTAAAATAGGAAAACAAACTCCAATCTTCCATTATTTGGTCAAACAGAAGAACAAAATATTTTTCTTGCTTTTTGTTTGTCAGATTGAATGGAATAATTTAATGGACGGATGATACACAGACCATATCATCCATCTTTTACGCTGTAGTTGCACTGGGAAGTAGCTAATAACAACCAGACTTTAACTTTGAAGAGGAACTACGCAGGATTTTTACCTTAAAGCAGATATCAGCGGAATGTTTTTCTTAATAGTCCTAAATAGTCCTATTTTCCGTCAGCAATCACTTACATGGAGTGTTTCAGCCGTAACACGAGTCTCTCCGTCACTCTGCTCTGCTGTAACCCAAAGAGAAAACTTTCCTTGTGGGATACAAGTGTTATCCAATGAGGAGAGAGAACGGAACATGAAGGGCTGTGTGTGCAGCCAAGGGGTACACGGTGAATGTGGTGACTAGCTTGAGGACCAAAGATGCCTGACGAGGGCGGGAGCTGCTAACTCATGGTGCTCAAGGAAACTCGTACGTTTGTATTTTCATAGCGTTCCTGTGAAGTCATACCAGTTCGATCTGGTTTTGAGATTTTGTATTTGATGAGTTTAATGAGTGGCCGTTATAGGGAACTTTCACAGGCAACAGGACGGTAAAAACACGAGCTACGGATTACCTGGAACGCTACAAAGTCGTAGTTGTGACTTGAAGCTGTAACTTACGGTTTCAAAAGCCTGCCTTGAACGCAACATTAACTTTGAAGAGGAACTATGCAGGATTTTTACCTTAGCTTTGCTTCATTTCTACCATAATTACAGTAAACAGCTCCAGGGTCCTAGTGCTGGTGAAATCACTGACTTGTAACTAGTTCCAGGGAGAATGGAGGCTCTCTGCCTTCCACCTAGCGTCTCTGAAAAAACAACCTTGTACTGTAAGATCAGAGCCTCCGACCCAGTGTCCCAGCTCTCGTCTCTCTTGTAACATAGTAGGCTATATGAAAAATAACAATATTCACTGCTCCATGGATTACTTTCTCGCTGGCTTCATTGTAAACAAATGCACACGACCAGGAGGAGGGTTAGCAACACTGTGGAAAAGCGTCTGGACTTGCATAGTTCCCCTTTAAATTACATGTAAAAATCAAAACAATCAAAATCAGCAAAATACCACTTGAAATCTTAGTGATTAATGCATAAAACACAGACTAACACACACATGTTTTTGTTCTAATTGCCTGCTGGCTGTAGCTGTGCTGAAATGAAGCCAAAACCCAAGTCTTTGCTTAAGAAAACTGTGCTTATTTTTCTAAAGCTCCAATGAGCAGAGCTTTGATGTTGAGAATACAAACCCCAGGGGACTCGAGCTAAAGACAAGACAGTGTCCCAGTAACCTAAAAATCCATCTTACTATATTTAGACTGAATTCACTTTGATTTGCAGTGTTAATGAACAGAACTACCTCCCCCCACATGACAACAACTCTTTTCAGGTGTACTTTCCTTTGTTGGGTACTGTATAGCATCTTGGCTTCTAGTGTTTGCCATGTATCTGACAAAGAGTCTGTCAGGCTGCTCTTTGATGAACACACTAACCGTGAATGCCAATCATTATTGTGTTACCTGCAAAGTGCAGGCGGCCTGATGGAGAATAAGTGATAACCTTGAGTTTGTCTTTCACGTATTTGTCACATTTAAAGGGAGAGATTGAGAGCAGCCATAAAACTGGACATGAGGACATGAATTATGGAAGTATTGTGGTAGAACTTGACAGTTATGGACGATGAAGTGCCAGATTTTTTTTTATTCATGTGTTCTGTCTCCTCTACTTTGAGGTCCTGACTCATTAAATAACTTCTCCATATCCATGGAGGGATTGCTAAATGATTACTGAAGAGCTACTGAATGAAATTAACAAGCGACGGCTGCAGTCACAGCCTCAGGGTTGTCTGCCTCGTTCACCCAGACACGTTTCAAGTGAAAGACCTATTGTTTAGAAAAAAATTGGGAACTATTTGAAAATTTTAGAGTTCACCAAAACTGTTGTGTGCAGTCAAGCTGACCATGACCTTTCACCTTTCACCAAAATGTAACATAAATGAGTCCTATCTAGTGCCACATCGAGCAGGCATTACAGCCTGGCAGTAGTTTGAAATGACAGCTAAAACAAAGTAGCTTTAGCAACTACTTACAGGATACTCATTTAACTGTATATGTGGTGTATATCAAACAAAATATAGCCTGCAAAAAAAATCACATGCCAGCAGAAATTATGCATAATGAGATAATAATGAAACGTTACAAGACAGAGTTGTTTTCGAGGTAAATATAGAGACTCATGATGAAAAACTGTCCCTGAAGGTAATGAGTACCGGCTGTTTTGCATGAATTTACCTCGAAAACAACTCTGTTCCATTATTATCTCATAGCGCGATGAATGTGCAGGTCACAACTTGTCCACCAGAGCGTTTTGGAGTTGTTGGATTGTGTATTTGATGAGTTTGATGAGGGAAACCAAGAAATCCCATTATCCTCCGTAGCGTAGCTCTGAGCAGCTCACGGCTCTGCTCTGCCGTTCTAAAAATAGCTTGTACCGACAAATCAAGGTAACGAACCTACTGCCTATAGAGATTATGGGCCAATTTGCCAAAATGTTGAACTATCCCTTTAAGAAGTTCAGTTGAGGCCTTATTGAGATCTCATGAACAGGAGAATGGGCTGAATGGATGAATAACCAGGAAACAACATCTCTCTGGCTCTGACTAGTGAGGAGACATAGAAAGACCAGAGACAAACAAGACAAAAAAAAAGATAATATGCACAAAGAGACACAAAACAGCTGAACTGATGCAAAATGACTATAAAAAGATACCAAACAATTAGAAATCTGTGTCATGCTGCTTTGTAGAGAAGATAGAAGCCTTTCACATGTCTGTGCCCAGGTGCCCATTGTCTCATTATCTGTCCTCTTCTACATCATTGTCCTCCTGGGGACCGTGATTGAATTTTACCCTTTCCGTTATTCGTTTTAAGAATAATCAACAAAGAGCGCAATATCTGTGAATGAAAATGAAATGTCTATGTCAGCTGAGCCAGCAGTGAGGTGCCCATCAAAGACACATAATGCCAATAATTTTCATTTGAACCTCCCTTCCTCTGAACATGTTCGATCCTAGTCGACCACAGATAAAACAAAGGGCTCGATCCATTGTCCTTCATTCATTTTAATGAGTTTGTGAAGTGGATGCTCCTCTGTGAGCATCTGTCACCTCTCATTTCTCTTTTCCTCACAGCTATCTTGCAGGGCCTTGAGCAGCGTGGCTTTCTTTTCAATACAATGTCATCTCATCGGGAAATGGAAGAAATAAGAAAAAGACTCACCGGGGGTTTGAGCTGCAATGTTTCTGTTTGCAGGTTTAATAGCTCCATTACGGGTCATTTCCACTCATACGGACAAACACACAGGGAAGGTACAGAATGTTGTTCCCCAGTGCACCATAGAAAAGACCTAAAAATACTATGATCAGCAGCAACAACATTAATGCAAACAAGACCCATAGAAATGAAAAACACATTATTTCCACCGTGGTGAAAATGTAATGAAATCTAATGTGGACAATGCTGCTGATTTTGTTGACACCCGTTTCAAAGGGAGCACTCTTGTTAAACTAACTTCTACCTCCAACTTCTCATACAAACTACCAGTAGCAAATATTGTGTTCCACCATGGAGACCAAATTTCATCTTCCAAAATAAATGTTGTTATACATCAAAATGCTGCAGAGAGTAAATTGGCAAAAAGCTCACAGGAATAACGCACAACTCAGCAGTTGTCCCAGGAGCTGGGCAAGGAGCAGCTCACTCCTTAAAATGTCAGAACATTCGTATATTCACTATATAAATCCTGCAAAGTTCTGGTCTAAAAAAACATCAATTTTATGAATTGACATGAGAAGTGCCAACGTGTCCTTGGTAATACGGGAAGAACACTTCTGGTAAAGTGATCTCGGGTGACTGCCGTCTTTGAACTGAAGCAGCATCTTGGCTGAGGCTGATGACATTTCATAGGTGTGTAAGAAGAAGAGAACAGAGAAGAACAGGCTGATTTACCTGCATTAAGATTCTTCTGTTATTGTGCTCCTGTGTTACTCATTGTCTTTGTGTGTCTGCTCATTTGCTCCCTGATTTTTCATCAGGTCTCTGTCAGCTTTCCTTTAAAGCAGTACAGAAAAGAAAATTGTATTTGAGTCCACTCTGGGTCATAAAATTAATGTAATAACTCATCTATCAGACGATGTCGGCCAAACTTTGTGCAAAATTCTATTTTTGAGTAAATCCAACAAAAACCTCTGTAATTTTTTTCTTTTTAGCCGGGGGACAACCAATGGAAATTAGCTTTGCAGCTACAATTGGGTACATTTTGCATTTTCAATGTAAAAGAATGTACATTGTCCCTCCTCAAATAAACCTGAATTGAATTGAATTGAATTGAAAAGTTCTCTGGTATAGTCCTTTTTTAACTTATATGCTTGTCTGACTTCCCTTTCTCCGGACAGAGGAGCCTAAAAGCCAGATGTTACATGATTATATGTGTTGACCTGTAGGGTATATAAAGTCATTCATCCTGCCTCCCACTGATTGGATCTGTCATCTGTCATTCAAACTTCTAGACAGGACGTAGAATCCTTAGCAAAGCAAAACCTACACATTCCTTCAGTTACAAACAAAGCACAAGGAAGAACACAATACATAATGGTAATACAAAATGTTAAACTAAGAACTTTAAGGAGTATAATATACTACAACACACAGACACACACACGGAGCTCGGACTCGCCCCATCTGCCCGCTCGATAACGACCAATCAAATTCGTTTTCCTCACTCGGGTAAACTCGTGTTGCAGCTCGTGACAACTCGCCGTGACAAACAGTAAAAATTTCTGTCACATTTAATGCCCATGTTGATTGACTCATTGAGTGCCATTGATGTATATACGTCAAATGCTGTTTCCTGTGGCTGGTGAAGGGGGACGCTGTGAGTAATTTTGGGGCTTTAGGAGAGGGTGGAGGGGGGGGGTAGGGGTAGGTAGGGGTGGGTAGGAGGGGGCAGCAACTGCAGGAGAAGTAGGAGAGCAGGCATCACTCTCTTACTTGTTTTTTTGTACATAAAAAACACATGAAATGAAATTTTCATATGTCTTAGATGTTTTTGAAGCCAAAATTCAAACGGATAAATCACTGTTTTTCTTGAGAGACTCTCTTTCACAAAAAGTCAAGTCTAGAAAATCAAGTTTTTATTTGTGCAACCCTCTTTTCAACTTAAAAGCAGTTTGTCTCAAAGGACTTCACATGACATTGTAACAACATCCTCTGTCCAAGACCTCATGTTTTCATTCGACTGAGGAAAAAGTCAGAAAACCCTTTAACAGGGAAAATAGGAGAAACCGTTATTCATTTGAGCAACAGAAGAGGGATCCCATTTCACCACAGGACGGATAACAAAATAATGATAGAGAAAAATGCATTTTTGATCGAAAATGGAGCCATTTCTAGAAAATCCACTTTAGCAGTTGACTTTTTGCAACCAGAAACTCTATTCAACTTAAGATCAATCAAGAATGGAACAAGGTACAAACAGATGGTTTTTCCCTAGTTTAATAGAGAGTCTCCTCTTTCCTTTGAGCTATTATTAAATATTCTGTGGGTCTTGAAATATTACTCAAACTGCCCCGAAACGCTGGCACATGGCACTGACCATTTTATAGCACCTATCACCCTGTTCTCTTCAGCCCCAACAGCCAAACAGTGTAATATAGAAAAAACACAGGTGCAGAACATGCTGCTGAGCAACAGGTAAGAGTGAGAGCTACAGTTGTTTCCATAATTTAGATGCCACAAGGTACCTTTCTGTGGTAAGTGGAGCCAGTCAGCGTATGATTATTCAGTTGCTCTGGTCATCATTTCACTATTTACAGCCACTGACAATAACCAGTGATATAAAATGACACATTTGAGGACCAACCTATGCAGAATCATATGAATACTTCATTTTTCTCATTAGGGCCGATCAAATCATTATTTTACCTCCAACTGTTCTTGTTTTTTTGTCGACTCGTGCTGTGAATCTAAAATGGTATTTAACTTGTTCCTATTTCTTAACTTCTCTTAGACACGGTGTTTGTGTCTCCTGGATGTATTTTACATCAGCTATATTGTAAATGAGGTTTCTACCTCAATAGTCTAAATAAAGGTTTATGAAATGAAATGAAGTTGGTTCAGTCCAACTGCTCACTATATTGGAGCAGTAAATGAGTGCGTCAACAGCTGTTTTCATCACCTCAATCGCAATTTCTCTTGTTAAAAATAATTGGTGTTTTCAGTTGAAATGAAAAATGAAGTTGGCTCTTTTTCAAGGGTGTGCCTTCCTAAAGCACGAGATTTTGATTCTGTCCAACTGCTCACTGATCAGTTTTGGAGTCTGAGCAGCAACCCCCCGGCTCTGTCCTTCCTGCGGCGAATCAACACGCGTACAATGCACAACAGTCAAAAGTGCGTGATAAAGTCGGTAGGAAAACAGCAATGTTTGTTTAACAGATGTAATTTACCAGTAATTTACCAGTCCAGTGGAAATGCAGCCAGTCCAGTGTCAGCACTTGCAAAAATAATAAAATAGAATAAAATAAGAATTCAAAACACAAGCAAATTGAGTAAATAACTATTGTTGGTTTCCAAAAAGGTTTTCAACACAGTCAAGAAGGTGTCGAAGTAGGAGACCAACCAAACTTGAAGTGAAAATGAATGAATCAGCAGCTTCATACTGAAGGTTATCTCTGTGTATAGCGGTGGATTCTCTGACTCTTTGTGTTTTGCTGCGTGGCAGTTCTGGACAAGAGATGTGGCCGACAGATGTTTATGACATTGCTGCCTCACAGCTTACATCCAGTCGTTTTTCTCCAACACAATTAATTTCAGTACCACTCCCTGCATTAATAAATCTGGATAAAGTTATTCAATTCATGATCTCTGTTATTATGATGTTGACAGTTCCTGGCTACTGAAAAGCTCTGGGAGTCTGACACTGTTGTCTTCCTCCCTAACGACAGCCCTAGAAACATGACGGACAAGACAAGAGGAGGGCAATTTGTCCTGCCAGGACAACGGTCTTTACGTCCTCCCATCGTCTGAGGAAGCTAAGACCCATTGGATTCATTTTATTTCTGTTGGAAATGTCCCCACGACGACTGTAAAACCATTTAACCTTGGACTCATTCCTGAACAGGGGCCAGAACAAACAGCACTCACTTCAGAACTGAGGCTAATGGATGGATTGATCCAAATGCTCTCTCTGTCTTAAAAGGTTGAATCTTGTTGATGTTACCATGGAAGTTAATGATGAGGATGAAGCTGGCCTATTGTAGTAACTGTTAATAGTGTCAAATGTGAGTGACATGAGGTCTGACTGTATGGTTAGATAATTATGAGTCAGTGCTGTGATCTTCATATTCTCCACATCTCAGTCCTGTAGGAGACTGTGGACCGATGTGTTGGACGGCTCTTTGCACCACATTCACTGAACCACCACAACTGGGTGATACATGTATACAGTATATGTTAAATGTCTATACAAACATGGACATATCCTTGAGTAATTAAACCAAACACCACGAGAATGTGTTTGGTGTAAGACAGGCTTAAGTTGAGGCATCTTGTTCCAAGATGAAAGCTACCCACAATCCACAGCAAAAGGAACAACAGCAGTGATGGTGATGTAAAGAAATGAGCCCCTTTTCTATTGGTTCAGGTTTTAGTCAACTTTAAGAGGAGTGAGTTTGGTTTCTTTAAAGGAGTCATAACCTGCTTCATGGTCTGTTGTCCCCTTGGATCGCTTTGGATCAAGGAAAACTTATTAGAAAAAAAAAAAATCAAACATTGAGCTTGTTCTGACCCTTTTTCGTGAAGGACTTTATCAAGATTACGCGTGAGGTTTTGACTGGTCCGGATGTGCATTGTATAATATGTAATGAGGCGCGTGAAATGAAGGAAGGACAGAAGCCGGGGGGGAGGGAACAGGGTCAACTGGGTCAAAAGGAATAAAAGGAGGCGGGGATGTGGGAAGGAAGGACAAAGGGAAGATGGGAGTCAAAGAAGGAGCAGAATCAAAAGGTGTTTTAGGAAGGCACACCCTTGTGTGCTATTAATTGGGAAAAAAGCCGAAGCGAAAAAGGAAGGCCGCTTTCAAACTCCAGCTTTTCAGGCAAGTTTCAACTGAGGTCAAACACCAATATGCATGTTTTAACAAGAGAAATTGCGGAAGGAAGGAAGGAAGGAAGGAAGGCGGAAATGAAGGAAATATAGAAGGAGGGAGGGAACAGGGTCAACTGGGTCAAAAAGGAATGAAGAAGGAAGGATGAAGGGAAGGAAGGACAAAGGGGAAGATGGGAGAAAAGAAGGAAGGGGAAAGGAAGGTAAGATAGAAGGAGGGAGGGAACAGATTGGGTTAATTGGGTCAAAAAGGAAGGAAGGAAGGAAGGAAGGAAGGAAGGAAGGAAGGAAGGGAACAGATTTGTTCAAAGAAGGAAGGGGAAAAGGATAGTGGAAAGAAAGATGGAGGGAGGGAACAGATTTGTTCAAGGAAGGATGAAGAAGGGAGGAAGAAGGGAAAGAAAGGAGGAATGAAGGACGGGAAAAGGGAAGGGAAGAAAGATGGAGTGAGAGGGAACAGATCAGGTCAGTTTGACCCAGAAGGACAACAGGAGGGCTAAATAAACGTCCCATGTTGGAAATGCCCAGTGCAGTGATCGCCAGATTGATTCCCTGTTGCGCTGACCAGTCTGTCTCCCCACTTTCCTATTTCCAAAATATATCATAAAAAAATGCAACTACGTGAGAAAAGTTGCTCCACAGACTATTGTTCTCAGGTTATATACAAGTATTTATTCCAATGAAAGCCACATATTCGTTTAGAGTCAGGGATCAACTGATTACATCATGGTGGATCAAAGGTCAAAGGTCAAGGTCATTGTTGACATGTCAGTACCACTTGAAGGAACCTGGAAACAAAGATGAACTGTTAACAACGGTCCATGTTGACAGGCTTTGTGACAGAATGGACAGGGAGTCTGAGTAGATGAGTCCACAACCCAGTGATCATTCTAGTTGATTATGTACATTATTGTGAGGAGGAGCTCCTGAAACAAGGACAAAGCATGGATAGGAATGCAAGCTACAAGGCCTACGCATCACATACACACCCTCAAGAATAAAACACAGTTGAATAGAGCATCAGATCAGGCACATACACACATCAAGCTGTTATGAAAGTTAAAGTTAAGTCTGCACTTCTGCCCACAATGAATTTCCCTCTGGGACAATAAAGTATAAAACAAGATACTCAGTTCTTGATCACACAGGATGCATTTCACAGACTTTTTAAAAACTGATTGAGAGAGTTTAAGAAATTGGGGAGGAAGTGAATTTCACATCTTGAAACCTCTGTAGGAGATCTTAAACTGGGATGAAACAGTTCTTAGTTGTGGAGGCCAAATGATATGCTTTATGGGTTGAAACATTACCATATACAAATTGAGAAATTTGGAAGTAATTAATTAATCTAAATATGATATTAATATATATTAATAAAATAAATATCAAGGATGCCAAATTTGTGAAACAAAGGTAAAGTATGGGTTCTTGGAAGAATAGAGCAATGATTCTCACTGCTTGTTTTTGCAACCTAAGAATTAGTTGCATTTGATACGTGTGTTGATGAAGATGTCAGAAAACCAGTCTTCTCCCCTTATTTTCTCTATGTTTTAACCCCTTCTCTGTCTGAGAGGTGAACATGACACAAATACAAAAACAACTGATCAATATCTTGAAAGGGAGCAAATCAGTAATGTTGTTACCAATGTTGATGTCTTACGAGTTTTCACCCACGACTTACAGTAGGTCTCATGGAACCAAATGGCTGGAAAATAAAACAAACTTGATTGTAATCAACCATTGTTTTTCATTACGAGGGGAAAATGTTGTTTAAGCATGAAATAATGGATTGTCAGCACTTAACAAGCAGACACTGGTGTCAGTCTTCAAAGTCCCTTGTTACCTGAACCATACTGTTTTTTTTTATATTGCTTTGTGTAGCTTCTTTTAAGTTTTATATTTGAGCTACAACTGTTTTCACACATGGTATTGATATAGTGTAGCTTTGTTCACACTCGGTGCACATGTGTGAACTGGGAAAATACAGGTGTGAACGCTCCTATTATGCATCCGGTCTGGATTTAGTCACAGTGCTTCACATGACTGAGGATTCACAGATATGGATATTAAAGGGATAGTTCAACATGTTGGCAAACTGGGCCTTTGCCATAAACCCTATGGAGTAAATTAGGAGTAGGTTCGTTACCTTTGATTGTCGGTGTAAGCTGTTTAACTTCGTCTCGTAACGTTCTGTTGTTATCCCAGCATGGTGAATGTAGCAACTCCAAACTCTTTAGACATCCTATTTTTGTGAGTGGATGTTTCTGAAATCATACATTTTGGTTTTATGAATATACACTAGATTTCAGTCAAAGGCACACAGACCATGGATACAGAGTGTGACTGAAGTCCATGGCCAGAGGTTGTGCGCTGCTGATGGAAATGGGAGGAATACATTTTCAGTAGGTGTTGTAGGACTGACATTGGTCATGATTGATCAGATCACCTCCTTTTCCTGCCATTAGCAACAGAGTCATGGTGACCTGACAACTTCAAAATGAAAAAAAACAACAAAGCAGATGCCAATAAAGGGCTTTTTCTTTCTCGGGGGGAAACAGTGACATTTTGTTCCAAGTGCAACACTAGGACACCCCATAAACACTGAGGTTATGGACTGATGAACCTGTCCATATGGTAGAAGCAACTGGGGCAGAAGGAGGTGTCTGATGCTAATGTTCTGGAGCCCATGGCTCTCTCTTCAGCCCCCATCATGTTACACACTGATGCTAAATGGTTTCATTCATAATTTCATAGTCAGAAAATAATAATTTGTTTTAATTAAACCCTGTTGTGATGGCATCATATGTGAAAATGGGGCGAGGCTGCACAAAGTTTAGGGTCTAGACCCTGGTGGTCTGAAGACAGGAAGAGGAAAAGTTGGAGATGTGGCTGTGGTGACGAGCTTGGTATGAAGCTGATAAGAACCGACGTAAAAATGCAGGTGAAAGGGTGGAGGAAGGTGTCAGCAAGCTGCAGCAGACAGGAGATGATACTTTAAAGGGGACATATTATGGAAATATCGCTTTTTCTCTCTTCACTCTTTAACATATATTTAGGTGTTTGTTTTGCCGTCCGGCCCCCAAAATGTGAGAATTGACTAAAAAAATCAGTACTTTTCAGGCTCCCTATGTTAAAATCCATGTGGTTTTGTGAGCTGTTCCCTCATTTGTCTTCCAATGATGTCATTAGTTTTCAAATCTGCATAATACCACCCCTACATGGTACCAGTAGAAGGTTCATTGGTTCATTTGCATAAAGGGACAGGCACTGAAACCAGCCGTTGTAAACAGGGCTGTTTAGAGAGGATGAAAAGAGCTGTGATGTTTGATCCTTGGGGTATTTTGACCAACAGACACGTCTTCAAGACACCTGGGACTTTGAATTTGTGGAAAGGGGGCAGAATATGTCCCCTGGAGGAAAAGGAGGAAACCTGAGAGACTGGAATAGAAACAGGAGAGTTTAGTCTTTCTAAATGAACTTCCAGTAAACTTAATTATAGTGAAGTTACAAAAACAAACATTACATGGGTTTATTCCAGCAAAGAAATGTTTGTATGAAGGTCAGACTAAAATTCATTATTGCTTTGTGTCTCTATATCTGAACATGGCTCTGTGACTCCATCCTGCTTGAATGTTACTGATGCATCCCATTACTGCTCTGTAGTTCTGCTCTATAATCTAGACTGAAGTGAACCCTGCTCTCAGAAAATAATATCCATTTACAACCGCAAAAAGGCTATTTTTTTTTTATTACCAGAATAAAAATATTCTCGTAAAGGTCAGTGTCTGTCATATGTTTTCCTTCAATAACAGCTGCTACAGACTAAAGCCTGGTGACATTCTTATTGTTCTTCAGGGCAACAAAGCACTTGGTTGAAGTTAGGGAGAGCAGCAGCTCTGTGTGGTGGATGCTTTCAGTCTGATGTCGAGCTAATGTTCCCAAAGAAATGTCGACATGCTGATGCAAGAGATAAAGCCCCATGTCCACAATATGTTCATCTCTGTTTGGTGCAAGTGTTTTAAGATTAAGATTAAGATGCTTTTATTGTCATTGTATGTCATACAACGAAATTTCCATTTGAGGCATTCCCGTAGCAGCATTTAAAATAATGTTAAAAATAATATTAAATTCATCCTAAAAACCAAAACAATATAATAATAATAACAACAGTAAAAACAAGAAAACATACATAATATAAAGTGCAGTGTGTCAGTGTGTTGCCACATCTCCAGCAGGGCTTTCACTGCCCTGAGCTGTTTCTGATCAGTCCGTGCCCTCTGATTGAGTCTCAGAGGGGAGGGTGTCAAAGAGACATTGACCTGGGTGTGTCATGTCAGAAACCGAGTAGATCTGTTCCAGGGGTGGAAATGATCTTTTGAGCTGTTCACCAGATCTCTCCTTTCCTCCATGGTGCAGCTGGAGAACCACACTGTGCACCCATAGCTTAACACACTCTGTATGGTGCACTGATAGAAGTTGGTGAGGAGTTTCTGTGGTAGTCCTGTTTTCTTGAGGGTGCGCAGAAAGAAAAGTCTTTGCTGGGCCTTTTTCACCAGCTCTTTGGAGTTTAATTTCCATGTCAGGTCCCTTGAAAGATGAACACCCAGATACTTGAAGCTCACCACCTGTTCGACTTCTTCTCCATTAATCACCAGACTGGCATGTGTTACTGTTCTGTTGTTTCTCCTCCTGCAGTCCACAACCAGCTCCTTCGTTTTTGCAGTGTTGAGGAGCAGATCGTTGTTCTGACACCAGGATGTGAGGGCCTGGACCTCCTCTCTATAGGCTGCCTCATTGTTGTTAGTTATCAACCCCACCACTGCTGTGTCATCTGCAAATTTGTATATGTAGTTTGTTTTATGAATTGAAGTGCAGTCATATGTGAAAAGTGAATACAAAAGTGGACTGAGGACGCAGCCTTGGGGGGTACCTGTGTTGAGGATGGTGGTGGAGGAGATGAAGTCTCCAAGTCTCACCTGTTGGGGTCTGTTGGAAAGGAAGCTCTTTATCCAGCTGCAGAGATGGTTGTCCAGGCCTAGTGACATCAGCTTGTTGACCAGCTTGCACGGGTTGATCGTATTAAATGCGGAGCTGAAATCAACGAACAACATCCTCACGTAGGTGTTGGAATTCTCCAGATGTGTGAGGGCAGTGTGGAGCAGAAGTGATATGGCGTCCTCTGTGCATCTGTTGGTCCTATAGGCGAACTGGTAGGAGTCCAGGTCAGCAGGGATGGAGGCCTTGATATATTTCATTACCAGTCTCTCGAAGCATTTCATAATAATTTGCAACAGGCCGATAATCATTTGCATGTCACTGCGGGATCGGGACTGGGATGATCAAACAGGTGGGGACTGTGGCCTCTTCCAAAGACCTGTTGAATATATCAGTGAAGACAGCTGCAAGTTGGTAAGCGCATGTCTTTAAGACACGACCTGAGACCCCGTCCGGGCCTGTTGCTTTCCTGGCATTGATGTTACGCAAGGCCTGCATGACCTGGTACCGATGCAGTACCAGCGGTTGCCTCTCTTCCTGGGGGGAGTTGGTGATGATGTGTGAGGTGTGTTCGTTGTGTGTGAGAGGTGCAGGAGGAGGAGGAGGAGGAGGAAGAGGGAGAGGAGCAGGCAACACTCCCACGTTGCTGGTATCTCGGTCAAACCGGGAAAAAAAGGTGTTTAGCTGCTCTGGGAGGGAGGGGTCAACTCTAGAGGGGGGGGCAGGAGTTTGTCCGTAGTTGGTGATTGTTTTAATCCCCTGCCACATGCTGCGGTTGTTGTTGTCCTTAAAATGCTGTTCAATTTGCATTTTATATTTCCCTTTAGCTGCAGCAATCCCCTTTCTCAGATCTGCTCTGGATCTTCTATACGCCTCCCTGTCACCTGAATGCAGCGCTGCATTTCTTGCCTTCAGCAGGGTGTGAACCGTGCCGTTGAACCAAGGCTTCTGGTTTTGATGTACTCTGATGTGTCTAGTTTCAGTGGTATTATCAACACAGAACCTGATATAATCCAGCACTGTGGAGGTATATTGCTCTGTGTCTCCCTGAACAAAGAGCTCCCACCTTGTATCCTCAAAACAGTCTTGCAGCGCTGCTTCAGTCTCCTCATTCCAGATCTGAACTGTCCTGACCTGGCACTTTGTCCTGCTGATGAGGGGCTGGTAGGTAGGTGTTAAAAACAAAGCCAAATGGTCTGATTGTCCAAGATGGGGGGCTGGACGGGCTTTATAGGCCTCTTTGAAGTTGGTGAACACCTGGTCGAGTGTTTTTCCATTCCTTGTTCCAATGTGGATATTCTTATGGAACCTGGGCAACACAGACTTCAGGTTTGTGTGGTTAAAATCTCCCGCCACAATGATGAAACTTCCTGGCATTCTGTCCTGCTGTATACTGATTACCTCATACAGTCTGCTCATGGCTAGCTTTTCATTAGCCCTGGGATGTATGTACACAGCAAAAACAAGCAGGGCACTGTGTTCACGGCTAAGGTGAAACGGCCTGCACTTCAACGCCAAAAACTCCAAGTCCGTGCAACAGTGTCTTTTTATAACAGTGACGTCAGTGCAAAAATCATCCCTCATAAAAACACACACACCTCCACCTCTTTTCTTCCCAGCTTCTGATGTGCGATCTGCTCTGTAGAGACTGTGCCCCTGTAGTTCCACCGCCGCATCTGGGATGTTCATATGCAGCCACGTCTCAGAGACTATTGTTATGCAGCTATCCCATCTGTTGTTGACAAATCGGAGCCTCAGATCGTCCATTTTGTTGACTAAAACGAAAATTATGTGGAGCCTTCCTGGCTCTGTCCCCGTTTCTGGCGTCTGTATCTCCGTGGTCTCGGACCGTTTGCCGCTCGGAGTAGTTCCCGGCGCTTCCGTGGGCGAACAATCCGCTTAGGGAAGGATTTTAAGTCCCCCGGGATAAGGTCCGAGCAGCATCCTCTCACTTTCATAAGTGCCGAGCGTGTGTATTTTAGAAAACTGCCGCGGATGGGAGAGCCTCGGGCTGCTGCAACTACTCGCGCCGCCATCTTGAACTTTGATCATGTTTGATGATAGCCTGACATTGCAGTGCAGCAAACATGGCTAACACTTACTCAAAGCACAAGATTTGATGCTTCATCTCACATGACTGATCTGATTGGTCACTTGGTTCAGTAGAAAACCAATTAATGCATCACCACCTTTCATATATAACCATACATGTGAGTTGTGCTTCTGTCTGTCCAGTCCAGTAGCTATTAACTCTGTGACATTTTATTATAACAACTCATCAAATGCCTGGTTCATATTTCAAGCGTGTTTTTGTTGAATCAAGTAAAAGCTAACCATTAGTACGCATTTTGTTTGTGTGTGCGCTCTGGAGTGCAGTTTGACCTGTATAGCAAAGAGAAACACAGGTGTGCAACCAGACAGACGCGACGACGCATATTAGTGAGGCCTTTTCTACACATATTTACAGTATGTTGTAATGGCTGGAGATCAGTGAGCAAGATAAGAAAGAAACCAAAACTAGGTCAAAACCATGTTTACAGCTAAACTCTGTCATATTTCTCTCGGCCTAGCTCATACAGTACCTATAATTGTTCACATTTGGCTAAAGCAAAGCAAACTGGCCATTTCACTGGTACTTTGTCAGGGCTCTCAGAGCCGTGCTGTGTATCAGTCCTGACAGCAGGTTTGATTCCAACATGGTCCAATAAGCACATACACTTGAAATACTTTGTCATTCACATTCATAGCTGTGCACAGAAGGATATTTAGTTCGCATTAGTTTCTCCTATGGCAGTGTTATGGTAGATAAGAATAAAAATAGATAAAATAGATAAAACAAAATTAACCTCCTGTTGTCCCAATCTGTTCCCTTCCTCCATCCTTCCCTCTTTCCACAATCCTTATTCCCTTTCTTCCTTTCTCCTCTTCGCCCTTACTTCCTTCCTCTTTCGATCCAATTGACCTGATCTGTTCCCTCCCTCCATCTTTCTTTCCTTTTCCCCTTCCTTCTTTCCACAGTCACTACTCCCTTGCTTGATTCCTTCCTTCCTTCCTCCCCTTTGTCCTTACTTTCTTCCTCTTTTGATCCAATTGACCTGATTGTTCCCTCCCTTCTTTCCCTTCGTCTTTCCTTTTTCTTCCTTCCTTGAACAGATCTGTTCCCTCCCCTCCTTTCTTCCTTCCCTACCTTCGTCCTTAATTCTTCCTTCCTTTTTGTTGATCCAATCTGTTCCCTCTCTCCTTCTGCCTCTTTCTAGAGGCCATGACATCATGGACCAGGGACCCAAAGCAGATACAAGTTGATTTGCAATTGTAACTTTTTCTATTTAGATTCTTTTTTGGCCCACTTATCAAGTAGAACGGTGCTGCCCACTAAAGCCAGTGACTCCAGGAACCCTCACTTTTAATCAAGTGAAACCTTGGGACCTTGTCTTATCTGCCCACTGTTGTGGCAAATGGTTGAACCACAGGCCATGTGGTGGAATGAAGACCACTTACAGGCAGGCAGACACAGGCAACAGGTGACTAAATACAGATAGCAGGCGAGGTGAAAGGAGCAAGAGTCCACAGGCTCAACACAAACAAAGAGCGACACGCTGAGACATGAGCAAAATGACCAGGCAGCTGACGGAGGAAAGGGGCTGCTGTAACTACAGGGGAGAAAATGACAGAAATGGGGAACAGGTGTGAGGGAGGTGGGCTAATTCCAGTGATTGGGAATAGGAAACAGCTGAGCAGGTGGATCAGGGAGCAGGGGAAAGTCAGAGGTCATTTGGGGCCCACCTACCCATGTCAGACCAGTCTGTGCTGCTGGTACAGACTTTTTCAGGCTGAAGTTTGTCAGATTTAAAATAAAAAAATAATAAAAAAGAAAAAGAGGAAAAACAAAATTGAAAATATTGGACACCCTACCCCAGGCAGGCTAACTGCAGCTAAGATCAACCTGTGATGAGCAGCAGCACCAGACAACAAATGTAAGAACTATGACTCACCATTTTATTTTGCAGACATTGTTATGAAGAGAAATAAGAATAATAATAAAATAAGTTTTCTTTTTATTGCTCCTCACTTCACTGAACTCTTTCCAAGCCTTAACCACATACACTTTCATTACAGGGAGCCAATCAGAGCTGACATTAGGCAGTGGTACATCCTGGACAGATCACAGATCACAATCAGTTGCACCAATGGGCACTTTAGGCATTAAAGGGATAGTTAAACATTTTGGCAAATTGGCCCATTGCCATAATCCCTATAGTCATAGTGTGGCAAGGTGAAGAGGGACCCGGGCGGGCTTCGAACCCCAGACTCCCGGGTCGGAGTCATGCGCGCTAACCAGTCGGCCAAAGGGACATCCCCTTGGCCAAGTAGCCAGGGCCCATGATCAACTGGAGGCATAGTGACAGGAACCTCAACTGTCACAATAGCAGTAGGTTTGTTACCTTTATTTGTCGGTGCAAGCTATTTTTAGAATGGCTGAGCCAAGCCGCAAGCTGCTTCGAGCTACGAGGCTCATGGGATTTCTTGGTTTCCCTCATTAAACTCATGAAATACACAATCCAGCAACTCCAAAACGGTCTGGGGGACAAGTTGTGACCTGCACATTCACCACACTATGAGATAATAACACAACGTTACCAGACAGAGTTGTTTTCAAGGTCTGTTGCTTTCAGGGACAGTTACTCAGTAAGCAGTCTCTGCATTTACCAAATCTTCTTCTTGTAAGGTTCCATTATTATCTCATAGCGTGGTGAATGTGCAGGTCACAACTTGTCCACCAGTGTTTTGGAGTTGTTGAATTGTGTATTTGATGAGTTTGATGAGGAAAATTAAGAAATCCCATTAGCCTCTGTAGCGTAGCTCTGAGCAGCTCACGGCTCTGCTCCACCGTTCTAAAAATAGCTTGCACAAACAAATAAAAGTAACAAACCTACTGCTACAGTATGACAATAGGGATTATGACAATGGTCCAATTTGACAAAAATGTTGAACTATCCCTTCAAAGGTCAGTTTTTCTCTCTTTGGTCGCATTTTTCTCAATGGCGCTCCCCCTACAATTTGTGGAGTGCATATTTAAAAATTCACAGCTAACCCTCCTCCCTGCCCCCTGGTCATGTGCATTTGTTGTCAACAAAGCCTGTGAGAGGGCAAACCATGGAGTGACCCCAACCGAGGTGGGTTACGTTAACAAGAGATTAAGGATTACGGGGCGTGTTTGTGTCCTAGCGCCGTAAAGCAGTCCTAGTTTTTCGCGAGATGAGATCTGGGACACCAAATTATACCCGAGGTGAAGGACAGAGAGCCTCTGTTCTCTAAGTCATTTAACCAGGGCTGTTGTATAGGGGAGAAAGGTGATGATAATTCCAGGGGTCCAGCGCCCAGTAGGGCCCACAAAAAACCCCAGTAGTCTAATCTTTGTATGACTGAATTATTCCACTTAGACCCTGACTAATACTCATAGTAATGCTGCATTAGCATCAAAACAAAGTAGGCTAAATAAAAAATGATAATACGTACGTAGTCTAAGAAAAAAAAGTGGAAAAGTCAGGGGCCCACTTTAGTATTCTTTCAGGGGCCCCAGAATTCTTAGCACCAGCCCTGTATTTAACCATCACAGTTACTCCAAAGCTGTTTAATTAAGGTAAAAAATCTTGCATAGCTCCTCTTATATTTACCTACTGTGTCTTTGGACTGTGGGAGGAGGTTGGAGAGCCCACGCAGGATCAAGGAAAACATGCAAACTCTACCCAAACCCAGAAGAACCCTCGAGCTGTGAGGCAGCAGTGTACCTAACCACTGCACCACCATACCACTGTCTGTGCTGAATGTCCACAGTAAAAAGTCCACGTAACTGTTGAATTCCAACAGACTAATATTTTCTGCTAAAATAATTGGAGCTGAGCGGTTGGACTGTGCCAAAAAGCCAAACTGCAACAGATCAAATCAGACGTCCATCTGAAGTCTGGCTGTTTGTTATGGGAGTCAGAGTCTGTCTCTGTGAAACCATGGCCCCGGTGGTTTAAAGGAAGCATGACGGACAACAAACCAATGAGGACACCTGAAGACTGTGTTTTTGTTAACTATAAACTGTTTTTGCTAAAAGTCACTGTGAATGCTTTCTTAACATCACTGCCTAGTCTCTCCCTGAGCACAAAATGCCGCAGGCAGGTCAGATATTTTGACCAAAAACAAACCGCAACAAGCCAGATATGTAAATGGGCAACTCATTTGCATTATTGTATGTCTGTACTGAGCATAATCGTTGCAGATACACCTTATAACAATACTTAAAATGAGTTATAATGCTATATTGTTCTAATATAAACGTGTATAACTGTCATTATAAACACTCATAAATTATCATAAGGCTTTATAACAGTAAGCATAACACATTATAGAGCATTATCTCTTTTTGACCTGTATGATGTGTCATGATTATTGTTATAAAGTCTTATGATAATTTATGAGTGTTTATAATGATAGTTATACACGTTTATAAACCAATTATAACACAGTATAACTATTTATTGATTTGGTCATTGTCAGCGAGTTACTAACAATTAAAACTTATTATAATACCTGACCTTATAAGTCATGATGAAATGCTTTATAGTGTGTTATGATTATTGTTTTAAAGCATTATGATCATTTATGAGTGTTTATAGCTATAGTTATACAGTGCTATAACTGCTATAAGTGCTATGTATCTATACTGGGGAGCAACAAGACAGTTTGAATTCCAGGGCTTAACAGTTTGCTACATTAAAGAGAAAAACAAAGCAGTAATAATGAGGCTTTAAAGTAGGCTAGTATTTTTTACAAGCTCATGCACGGAACCAGCCGCCTGTTAATGACACCAGCGGTAATGATCGTGACGAGTCAGAACAGCCAACAAGGATGAATGTGTCTGAAAAATCAGCAAGGAGACTAACAATCAGAATATTCCAATTATTTATTTCATCACATCACACAGCTTGAATATTGCAGATTTAACATGACAAAGCAAGATGTTTCTTCAATTCAGATGTTGTTTACTTAATAATAAAAAGAAAAAAAAAACACATACAGCATGTATGAGTCTCGCAATCACATCATGTTCACCTTTCTCTTCCTAGAGCATCATGGGTAGTGAAGTCCATTTTTGATGTAGCTCCAAATCAAATCAAATGCAGTCTCTTTTTTAACCACATATTGAACGGTTTTTTATCAATATTAATGTTAACTTATACTTTAACTTGTATTAACTTATTTATTATTTATCTATTCTTCTCAAATAATGTCTTTACAACAAATTCATTCTCAATGAACTTGATTGATAAAAAACAAAAAAACTGACAGTGAGTGAGTGTCATGACCTCCTGTATCCCTTCAAATTAAAAGCCTTCTAATATAGATTTTACTCAATTTTGACAAGACATGGCTTTTTTTTTTCTGCGACCAATCCACCAATGAAATTTAGGTTGACTAATAACTTGGTCGAGTAACGCTTGGTTTCACTATTTTGGGGCAGCCCTAGCATAATCCATCAAAAAAGTACAAAATGAACTATAGTGACATCATTAGGAAGCAGAGTTGGCACACAGTTGGATATGTTTCCAAATAGTTGTGAGTCTTTGCTGCCCTGGAAGCTGTAAATGCCTGAGCTTGTGCAGTATAATCGCTAAAGAATAAGCGCACACTGCTACTGTGCAGCAAAGATACAGGGGACATCTGTCATTCAGATGAAGACAAATGTAGGTCAGAGCTCCTCATGTCTTTGCCGAGCAGGGCCTGATTAAAGCAGCAACCTATGGCCTAAGATCTCCGGCTCCCTGCCGCAGCCACGGTTACACAACATTCCACTGTTTCTGCTGTTGTGGGATGGTGTCCCCTTTTGTAACCGAGAATCCTTATTGCCACCCCGTGCCATCTCCCGCTCCCACTTGGAGCAGCGGGGATTGGATTACCCAACTGTCAATCAATTGCGCATGCATGGCGTTGATGTGAGCCCACCATAAAACATGCCAAACAGATGGCCAGCCACCACCACCACCATCACCACCGCCACCACACGCGTGCACCCCCACCCTGTCCTAACCCGGACCTTGTCCCCTCAGTAAGAGAGTATAAGCTCCTTAAATTTTTTTTTTCCATGCTTATCTCTAATTTAGGTCTTTTCATCAAAGCAATAGTCATCTTTTTTTTTTTTTGCTAGAGTAACGACGCTCATGACACTGTCTTTGCTTCTGTGCAAGCCTTCTTTAATTCAAAGCAGTTGAGTGGTCACGCAACAGATGAGAAAGGCGCTGGGATGTCTTAATGAGTTCATAGATCTGTGGCTGTGCTTAAGATAATAGCATGCCAGGGGGCTGAGCGTTGGGTGTATTTTGGGGCAGGGCGGCGACCCCTGACATCTGGGCTGGCAGGCAACGGAGGAGGAGGAGGAGGAGGAGGAGGAGGAGGAGGAGGCTGAGCCAGAGCAGGTGTTTCTACTGACATCTGCTTCAGTTCACTGGGGAAACACAAGCACCCTGCAGCTACAGCACTGACAATGCCTGAAGTGCCCCGGCTCCATATAAACAAGGTAGACCTTTTTTTTTTTCGCTTCTTCTTGTGGCTCTTGGGATTATTAGGTTGACTCTTCTTTCACAGGATTTGTTAAGGATTGCTGCATATGGCTTTTATTCCTCTAAACCCTCCTGCTGTCCTCCTGGGTCAAGGAAGGAACGACGATAGGAAGGAAGGAGGGAAGGAAGGAAGGAAGGAAGGAATGAAGGAACGAGGGAAGGAAGGATAAAGGAAGGATTGGAGGAATGAAGGAAGGGACAAGACAAGGAAAGAGAGATGGAGGGAGGGAACAGGAAGAAGAATTAAGGGTGAATGGAAGGAAGGAAGGATGGAGGTAGTGAACAGATTGGGTCACTTTGACCCAGAAGGACGACAGGAGGGTTTTAAAGGGGTATTCCACTTTCATTAAGGACTTTTATTTTGAAACAGAGTCAGGACTTTTATTTTGAAACAGAGTCGTGACTTTTCATGGGTTAACGACACATTCCAGATTTTGTGGTTAACTTTTTGGTTTTCCTTGATTGGTGTTTCTCACTTCTGACACATGTTTCATGTTCATTTTCAATGTGGCAGCTTGATCTATGAAAAAAAAAGAGAAGAAATAACATTTTCATGCCACGAGTGTTAAGAGGATTCGACCCAGATCTCTTACAAACATTAAAGAAAAAAAAAATCTTTGGATGTTCAGTCTCATGCAATATTGATGCTGTCATGTTTACTCATCAACCCACTTTCCTCCTGAATCTAATCAAGCTGACAAGACAAACCCACAAGGCTGTTGATTCAGTCGCGCCATTGGTCCAAGTTTGTGTTCCATTTTACCCGAGTGTATTTTTAAAGACTTTGTAGTGTAATCAAAGGCTCTGTGAACCCCCTCACTTCTCCCTGACCTGCGCTCAGCAGATGCATCATGGGAGCGTGTCCCTGGGACGGAGCTCTGATAGATTTTCACATCACAACTCCTCACTTACTGTGTTTGTCGTAATCAGACATTGATCTTCCCCGTGTGCTCCTCAAACAATGGATTATAACAGAACAATGATATGATGGCGAGTACGGTGGCAGTGGTTCGGAGGATGATGTGTTGAGACAGATTTCTATTGACCTGGCGACACGGGAGATAGTGGGGGGAGTGGGAGGCGGGGGGGGGCAGGCGTCTCACAGGAGCATCTGATAGAAATTCTGAGCATGTTCTGTCTTGGTGGTGAATCCCAAACCATATTGTGTGCCGTAAACGTAAAGAGCCGTTGTCTTTTCACTATAAGTCGTCTCTTAGCAAAAGATGTCTTTACAGGTGTTACGGGATGCTGAGTGACAGCAGGGCATCCTGGGTAACATGTGCCTGCTATATTGAATATTTATTTTTAAATAATTGTGAGCTTCTATAGCTTTCTTCTCTCATGTAAAGAGTCTGACTACAGACACTGTTGAGATGAAGTGAATAGGTTTTCCGGACACTAAAAAACACTGTTTTTTCATGATCAATTTTTAAATTCTGGACTATTTTTTTTTCCGTAACATGTCTTCTTTCAGAAAAGTTGAAAGGAATGGTAGAATATCCACATTAAGCTGGTTGTTTTTCTCATTTTGTCTTCTATCGTCAGTAGATTTCTCCTAAATTCACCAAAACTTAACAGCTACTGTGACATACTGAGCTGTGCTTGTTATCTGACCCATGTCATTGTAAAGCTCTCTCTCTCCTGAACAATGATGTAGGCTCCAAAAATGGTCATTTCCATCAATCTATGGAATTTTACAATACAAGTTTTCAAAGGCTGTTTTCTCAAAATGAGTTTTTCCTCAGACTCTGATTCCAAAATCTCCACTTCAGCAGCACTTACAGACACCAAACCTTCCAGTTTTATTCCTGTCTATATTCTGAAGGTTTTTACAGAGGGGATTGTTGTTCACAGCCTGATTTATACAACATTTTATTCCTTAAAAATGGCGAAATATGATTTTTTAGGGCTGGTGACAGTATTTTCTCATTTACAGAGTGATAAAAAAAGATATCCAAAATCCCCTCTGAAACTTCTGACTCTAATATGTCAACAAAATAAAACAAGTATTTTGAATGTGGCTTTATTCATTGTTCAGATTTCCGTTCTGAAAATTTGTGCAAATTAGCGCATATTTCATTATTGCCTATAAAATGTGACAAAACGTGTAATACTAAAAAAAATATTTGTCTTAATGTCAGTGATAAACTTGAGAAGTTTCATGGTGAAATCTGTTATTTAAAATTTCTTACCCTATTCACCTGTAGTGTCCCCTTAAGGGACAGGAAGAAAAAAAAAAGCAAATGACATCACCTTACTGAGGAAGATAGTTCACAAGTCTGAGTGACAAGAGTATGGAAGTGTTACATTACATTACATACAAGGCAGCTCTGGGCGTGCTGCTGTCTCTAAGTCACAGATCCCCACAGCATATGGCTCACTACTATCAGATGAGTGTTTGTACTTGACCCTTGTCTTACAACTGTCTGTCTAACCCACGCCTGGTGATGTAACTGTCCACGGAAGCTGGACAGATTTGTACTCGACACGAATTAAAACGAATTTGCGCAGATTGTGAGTAGAAAGACTTTACCGTTAATATGCGCAGTTTGCTGTAAAACATGTTGCGATGCTTCCCAGTCTGAGGATGTGTTTGGGACATTTATTAATCCTGACTTTCCACTGAGGGCCTCTTAGAAATTTACTATGTTTTGACTGGACTTATAGGAGCTGAATGCTTCACGAGCGGAAATACAGCATGAGACTTGCTGGCAGGGCAACAGCCAACACTGGAGATACTGTATGTACTGACTGAGAGTGAAGAAACACAGAAGACTGGTGGTGATGCAGCAGCAGAAGCAGCAGCAGCAGTCACTTCTCACTCAGCAGTGCCGGTTGATTTTAAATGTAGATGTAGATGCTGCAGTGAGTGGGAGAGTCTGCAGCTGATACTGTGGGAGTTGCAAAATGTAAGAGACAAGGACGGTTAGACTTTCAAGTTGGATAAAATAAACAATGAGTACAGGCGTCCTCTGAAGATTTATTTTCTCTCTTTCTCTGTCTGTGGATGATAAAACCAGGAGACGCTGTGAAAACTACAGGAAAATAGAAATATAAAAGTTCAAGTACATATTTCTCTGTTGTTTTAAAGTTTTAAGTCTCATGGGAAGTTAGAGTTCATGACTAACCAGGTCAAACCATGCCATCCATCCATCCATCCATCCATCCATCCATCCATCCATCCATCCATCCATCCATCCATCCATCCATCCATCCATCCATCCATCCATCCATCTATCTATCTATCTATCTATCTATCTATCTATCTATCTATCTATCTATCTATCTATCTATCTACATGTCCACATAAAGTCACTGTAAACCATGTGCATAATAGAGCTTCATATCTTTCCTCTTTCTGATCAGTGTTGCCGTATCATCATATCATGACTCTCACTTTATTTCCAATGAAACATTAAAAAGAAATCAAATTTCTTCTTACGTATTAAACAGCACATAAAAACTGTATGAACTTACAGTATCATGAATTTACCATGAAACCTATGATATAATATAGAATAAACATCTAAACGTTTGCTAATACTGAACAGTACAAATGACAAATGTTCTTCACACTTGGCTATATGTAGCTCCTGAGCCTGAGCTGTGGCCTTTACCTCGCATGAGCTGTTCTGTCAAAGTCATCACTGTTATTAGTCTATGGAGCTGGTTAGAAGTAGATGATGGTTCCTGTGTTCTTCATAATGAAGAATCATCCTACCACCACCCAGAAGTTTTTTTTACTTGAAGAAAGTCAAGAGTTGATATTCCTGTGTTTATGACGCAAATGGTAGCTCCGACTGCACCTGAACACCCCGAGCATCAACTTGGCTCTTGCGCGAGACTCCGAGAGACTTTGAATTAGATCTAGTTTTACAAACATGTCGGCTTGTTGAAGTAAATTAACTTCTCGGTCCATGTTTGAGTCGCCATCTGACGCTGTCTGTGGAAAAAAAATTGCAGCTTTGAGGGATGTAAACAGCCTAACCAGCGGAACTTGCATCCAGTCCCATTCATTGCTGCCGTGGCGATGCGGGGACAGGCATAACTACCGCAAAACAGGAGACATTAAACTGAAAATCTTCACATTCCTTCTTTTAGACCTAAAATGTTAGGAAAATACACGCCCCAGTTGAAGTTGCCCGGAATTGTCCTTTAAGTCTGTGCAGAGCAGCTCAGCTGCACATGGAAGCAAACACTGAACCTTCCTCATGTAATTAGGAATAACCAGTTAATTATCACATTGAAAATATTGTAGTATCTGCATATTTTTTTTTTTTTATTCACACTTAAGGAGAGATTTTGAAAGTTATGTAAAAAATTAGGTGAATATTTTTATCTAAAGATAAAATTTTGAAAATAAAATTTGACAGATATCATTTTTCTGCTCAGGAAGAAAGACGTAGCGTATGATGGTCTTACCCCCACCTTGACAAATAAATGTCACACTGGTGCATTATGGGGGCTGATCTTCAGGCCAGAAAGCTTATTTGTGGAGATTGGGGGTGGGGGGGTCGGGAGGGGGTCCCCTCCAGCCTGAAGTCACTGATGCTGATCTGGCATCAGCCTGTCTGGGGACAGGATTAGGGGGTGAGCGTGGAGGTGAGGACTTGCAGATAGATCAGCGGCCACTGACTGAGCTCTACATGCAAACAAGCGCATTTCCAACACGACTAATTAACCTTAACATTGCTGAGCACATGTCCACTGTAGATTGATCTGCAGCTTAACCCCCTCAGCACACATCCCAGAATATGATGTGATTACAGCCGGCCGGCGTGCGTAATGTATGAACCATTGTGAAAGCCAGCACATAGCCTGTGGAACAATGGAGCGGCTCTCTCTCTGGAGATGAGATTGTTACTCTGCTGCTAATCTCCTTGATCTCTTTAACCAGATTTGGTTGATACTGGATGCAACACGCTCAACTTCTTTATATTTACCCTCATTGATTTTGTTCATTCACAGTTCATTATAACTGCTGGGAAGTGCTGGCTGCTGCATTTTTAGAGTCTGCCGATGTCATTATGGTGTTGTTGTTTATGAAAAAGTCAGAATAAGCTCTCAGCGGGGGGTTCGGTGTAATTAGATGAGATACAAGGCGTGTAAACAACTTATCCCGTTTATGTCTGGATCTTTGTTGACTGAGCCTCCGTGGCAATGATCAAAATACCTATAATGCTCGTTAGTCGCTAATTAGCTCTATTAAATAAGTAGACTGTTGTCTGGCTGGAGCACTTAATGCAAATATCTGTTTAGAATAAAATAAAACCAAAGTACAGATCATAATGAGGCTCATGCTGTAGTTTTATGATGACGAAGCCCAGGCTCTAACATATTTTTCAGATGAACAGAGTCGATCAGAGTAGAAGTGTTCTCTCTCTCAGAGCAGCCTGACATGTCAAACTCTAAGCACTCGACACTTTTGTTGCTTCTTTACCTGATCTTACTGTGTTTCTCCCTGTTGAATGAGTTGGGTACAAGGTCTCCTTCACTCAAGCTTTGGAGAAAAGTACCTGCTAAGAGAGGAAATATAAATATATTTATTCATCCAGAAGATGCAGAGCAAACTTAATGTTTTTTGGAGTTGTTTTTCTAGCCACCTGCATGATCTACTGCGGCAAGAAATAAATATGTGAACCCTTTGGATTTTCTTAGTTTTCTGCATTCATCGGCCATTTAACGTGATCTGATCTACATCTAAGTCACAAGTATAAACAAACACAATGTGTTTAACCTAATAGCACACACACAATTATAATATGTCATGTCTTTATTAAACATTATAGGATGTCTGGTGTGAACGGCTCTCTGGAGGTCATTCCATAGCATCCCTATTGGATTCAGGTCTGGCTCTGACTGGGTCGCTCCCTAAGGTGGATTTTCTGTTGTTGATAGTAGATTTACTTCAGTGTTTAGGCTCATTGTCCTGCTGCATCACACAACTTGTACTGTTTCATCTGGTGGAGCCACCCTGACATAATCCTGTAGGAAGCCTTGATGAACAAACTGTCCAGACCCTGAGGCAGCAAAGCCCCAAACCATGATGCTGCTCCACCAGACCTCCAACTCCACCTTTGACATGATGTTTACATGCTGCAGAGCCAACCACACAGACAACAATACTATAAATAAATAGATCAAAAATGAAAATACTGTAATTAAATCTTTATTTCATCAGTCTACAAAACATTTTCCCATTAGTGTTGTGGAATGGAAAACTTCAGGCCTGTAATGGAAAGCAAAGCAATTAATGCAGAAAACTATAGATACACCACAAAAACTCAAAATATTTCCAAGGATATTTGTCTAATTTCTTGTCAAAAAGTTTCATTTCTAGTCAAAACTAATCTCTTTTCTCTTAAAATAAGACTCATCACCTAAAAATTAACTTGTTTTTAGATAATTTTCACTTGTTCCAAATAAATTTTCACTTGAAATAAGTAGAAAAATCTGCCAGTGAAAGCTTTTTGTGCTTGTAATAAGGAAGAAAAACTTGCTCCATTATCATATTTTTCTACTTATTTCAAGTAAAAATCAGCTTGAAAGAAGTAAAAAGTGTCTACAAGCTACTTTTTATGTGATGAATCTTATTTTACTGTACTGTAAGTGGAATGAGATTGTTTTGACTAGAAATAAGACAAATATTCTTGGTAAGATATTTGAGTTTTTGCAGTGTAGTCCAAAGAGTTCACATACTTTTTCTTGCAACTGTATGTAAATCCAGAACTCACTCTCTTTTAGCTCAACTTGTGTCTCCACTGACTTCTGAGGGAAATCCTCAGTTTGCCACCGCTCCATTATAATAATCTGCTAACTAACGAGCTAACTTTGTCCGTCTGCTGTTCAGCCGAGTGTTTTATTTACACTGTGGAGGTCAGACTGAACTGTGACCAAACAGCTTAGCTTTTTGTTCTATTTTTTTGTTTGTCACCGACCTTCACGCCGTTCTAAAATCAGACGATGTGTAACCTCAGAGTTCTGGGAGTTTGACCTTTGAGCCTCTTGCAGCATCAGTTATCTTTCTCTCAGATCTGTTCCTGCTCAGATGCTGCCATGCCCAATGGGACACATGATAGTCAGAGCCTTGACCCTGTGTAACGCAACCACCCACCCACACACACACTCATCCATCCATCCGGACACGTCTTTAGGCGTCTGTCAACAACCACTTTGTTTTTAGCTCATCCGACAAATCTGCGTGGTGAAGTTTGGAGTCGAAGTGTTTTCAGCGTGAGCAAGGGTAAGGATGAAAGGGGAAGGTTAAATGGGGGCTGAAAAATGCTGCTAACAAAGCCTGTGTGAGGATGAAGGAGGAGGCTCACAACACACACGCACATGCACACAATCGCACGTGCATGCAAACACACATGCACGGCGCTCCTTACAGCAAGCAGATATGCAGCAGATTTAGTTTCCTTTGAATATGTAATGAGTTTAACATGCGTGATGAGCCGGTGGTTGATTCTTGCGAAGCAGCTGTGATCCAAGCAGCACGTTCAGGATAATCTGCTGCCAAAGATAACGGGGCAGAACAAAGCTGGGGAGAGCGCTGCAGGCGGAGGAAGCCCTCGTCGCTAAGCAGCACTAGCCCCTTGCAGCTATTTGATTGGAGAATCCCCCCCGCCCCCCACTACATTACCTTTGCATTGCTCCAGGCAGGCGCTGCGCTCCACTTTTTTGGGGGGCGGGGTTGGCGGCCTTGGGAGAGGCATCGTTGGCTTCGGAAGGCGTCAAAACAATGTGTTTAGAGAGTCTTTGGAGCACAGGATGTAACTTCTTCCCGTCGCAGTCAGACATCTGATGAATGAAAAAAGCGGAATAGATCAGTAGAACAATGTTATATGATGTGCATGAGATCAGACATATTCATATCTTCACTTTTTATTCTCATAAGTCCTAGAATGAGTAAGAAACGGTAACACTTAGACACCTATCTCTATAACGGATTATAACCATACTTATAATGAGTTATAATGCAGTTATAACACTGTTATAAACTCTCATAAATGATCATAATGCTTTATAACAATAGGCATAAAACACTATAAAGAATTTTATCATGACTTATAAGGTCAGGTATTATAATAGGTTATAATTGTTAGTAACTGGCCGACAATGCTCACATTTATAATACATTATAAATATAGTTGTAATGTGTTATAATTGTCTTATAAACGTGTATGACTATCATTACAAACAACACTCATAAATCACATAAACCTTTATAACAATAATCATAAAACATTATAGAGCATTATAACTCTATTATAATACTAAGACCTTATAAGCCATTATAAAATGCTCTATGATTATTGTTATAAAGCCTTATGATAATTAATGAGTGTTTATAATGATGATACACAATATCTAAGAATTTTGACATGCAGAACCATAGTGTGTTTTATGTTTATGCATAATAAACATTAAAATAATATAGTAATGCTCATTTTATTGGCAGAATTGAATGATGAGATGAAGCTGACAATATGTGTCTCAGTATCTGTGAATGACTTAAATAGTCATTTTTCAGACACATTCAATACTTTAAATTTCTGCATCACACATTTCTTGAGTTGTCTCCCTGTGGTCAGTAAATGTGGCCTGGGTCCTACTGATGGCAGCATGTGCAGTGTTTCAGAGAGACTGACTGGACTGGGCCTGTAGCTATCAGGCAACATTATATCCTTTCACAACACTTCTTAACCAGAACCGTTTTGGAAGCTTAATGGCTCCCGAGGTGCAGGTGCACATTTTCAGCAGGAGTCTCTCATTTTAACCTCGAGCCATTGCGGTGTAAGATGATCTCTGCAGAAGTCATCCAAAGTCCCACCGTTTAACTTGAGAGGGCAATTGACTGCTTTTTTTTCACAGCACCTCAGACGACAGCCGCTGAATGAGCTGTTCCAAAGTTGTGTCTGCTGTTTTTGAAGAGGTGTATTTTTCTATCATGAATATTTCAGATGGAAAAAAAGGAGGGCAGGGTGGGGTGGGGTGGGGTGGTGAGGTGGTTCTTGACTGGTATGTCATTGACACACTGATAATTTGGCTTCTGGCAGTGGCAGCCACTGTAATATGATCCATAGCTTCACGGCTGAAGACTGAGTGAAGAGAACCCTCCATGTTCAGCCGCTGCTTCGTCGCAGGAACATCTGATGTGAAAATCATACTAATCACTGCAAGGGTTGTTTTTTTTTGGAACAGCACATTCCCTGAAGCTTCTTCTTCTTACAGAGGCCTTCACAGGTGTGATGAGTCCCATATAGACCAAAGGGATAGTTCAACATTTTGGTAAATTGGCCCAAATTGCTATAGTCATAGCAGTGGGTTCATTACCTTTAATTGTCGGTGCAAGCTATTTTTAGAGCAGCGGAGCAGAGCCGTGAGCTGCTCAGAGTTACGCTACGGAGGCTCATGGGATTTCTTGGTTTCCCTCATCAAATACACAATCCAACAACTCCAAAATGCTCTCATGGACAAGTTGTGACCTGCACATTCACCACGCTATGAGATAATAACAGAACATTATGAGACAGAGTTGTTTTCAAGGCAAATGCGTAGCCGGAACTACATTCCAGACACGGCTGCTGGGCAGAGTGACTTCAAAAGCGCAAGTAGTTCCAAGTATTTGCTTTGTGTGTTGTAATGTTACACAATTAGATTAGATTACTAGAGATGTGCTACGTGTCAACCAAGTGGTGTACAACTGGAAGAGAATGATGGTTTTGTTAGGATCTTAACAATACAGTGGTGAATCGTGCCCCAGACTCTGGACCTTCAACAGGACCATGGGAGGAAGAGAAAACAAAGATCCCTGTGTCACATGGAGGTTCAGCATATTAAAGGTTTTTCAATATTAGGTTTATCCATTTGATACTGACTCATGAGCCTGAAAGCTGCAATACCCAACATAAATTTGTAGACTGTGTGTGGAGCCGTCCGGGGACTTGGAGCTGCACTTGTGGTTCTGGGCAGTCCACTAGGACACTGTGGTTTCCCAGCTGCTCAGGGACTGCAGGGAAGAGGAGGAGCACTTCCCATACACTGAGCCTTGCCCACATTACAGCAAAGAAATTACTTTCATTACATGTCATTATCACTACATTAGGGCGGAGGATGAACTGAAGATGAGACAGAGGGAGAGACAGGAGAGAGAGAAGCTGTGAAACTGAGGGAGTGAGACGTGTCTGTAATAAAAGTCAATGCTCTGGAGCTGGAAGTAAATAAAGACTAAACTGTCACGATAAAACTTGCTAATTGTTAGCTATCATAGCTCAGGTAATCTAAGTAATCTATTCAAATGAAAGATAATGACCTTGTTTATCCTCTCTGGTCGTCAGTCATCACTGCAGTTGAATTAGCCCGCTAAACTGCTGTGTGTCGACAATTCACAAAAGCAACAAGAACATAAGCGCAGCTCAAGGGGGCAGTTGTCGGTCTGAGAAGTGAAGCTCAATTCCGCTTTCAAAAATTTGCAATCCTCTCTTCTTCCTGTGGGGGGGTGGTGTCAGAAAGCAGCATGTCTCCATAGACCCCCATGTTAAAATCACTGACTTTACATTCTCGATAAACATGATCAAAGCCTGGTGTCAGGATGTTTTTTGGTCTCAACTGATAGTTTCTACCCCCGCACACACTCCGAGGGGGGTGAATTTTTTTTTTAAACTCTACATTTTACTATTACAAGGTTTAAAATTGTGTCAAAATGACAGGTCTTGAGCAGTCTGTGGACAGCTGCTTCGAGGCGTAGTGGGAGGGTTCTCGGTCGGTAAATCCAACATGGCGCTGTTCAGGCCGCCATATTTGACTCACAAAAACGACTCCCCAAAACCAACGGGTGACGTCACGGATGCTACGTCCATATTTTTTACAGTCTATGGCGCAGCTCAGCAACAGTACAGTTACATTAAAAGGCAAAGTAACGCTCTGCCTTTATACGATGTAGAGCCACATTATGTAAAAACGCTACATTACATAATAATTAATTTTATGATTGAATTTATTGAATGAATTTGTAATAAGTTGTTACATAATGCACTGAATTATTACACGTTTTTCATAAGAAAAGTGCATTATGTAACAGTTTATTACAAGTTTATTACATATTGTGTTCAAGAACTTTCTAAAATGTGGCAGACTATTACAAAATACAGCGTTATTACATCATGAGGTGAAAATTGATTACATTATTACATAATGCAGTGCTACAGAAGTGCATATGAACTATGTGGGAATTTACTGCGCAGATAGCAAAATACACACCATACTGACAGAAGAGGCAGAGGAGATCTGTGCTTATGCTACGTTGAGTCTCTTTTATTACACTATGAAAATCATCAAATTCTGACACATTGGAACTTGTAATAAAGTTATCTGAATTAAAAACTAATCAAACCTTAGATTAACTGAATAATTACATTTTTCCTGACAGCAAGGGGCTGTCAGGAACAATATAAAAACTAAATCCATCTTCAATCTCAGCTCAGACATTGTCTTCCATTTACATATTTAGTTACTAGTCTGAATATACAACCAGAATATGAGGTGAATCAGACATGGGTTTTGAACTAAACTCTTATACCCATTAAAAAAAAAAAGTTATAACTCTGATTGACCAAATAAAGACTGATATGTGATGACAGATTGTCAGGAGAAGACTGACTTTATGAACTCATAGAGAGGCTGAACAGGATGTAGATATTATTAGATTAGATCAGATTTATGCTGTGTAGTGATGGAGCTGACAGTGGCTTTTATTCTCACTATAGCCATAGTGAAGCCATTACAGTAAATGATCCAGTGTATATACTGTTGTCTGGTAAAAAGAGCTGAATCAGACAGGCTTTCTTGTGTGTTACTTGTTTGTTCTAGAAATGCAATTATGGCTGATCCGATTTTGCCTTCCTTAGTTTTCCGCAGCATTTTTTAACAACATCCCCAGCGGCGGGTGACGGGGAGTTTAAACAGAGCCTTCTCTTGTATCCAGTCTCCTGCTGGACTTGAATAACACAGTGACCTAGTTAGGAGGAAGCTGGTGGTCTCCCCCACCTTGTCAGCAGGAGCCTGAGACTAACGGACGAAATAATTTCCCTCCTATACACGACGCCCGACACAGAGCTCGCCTCCAAAGACTTCCTCCAAAGACCGGACCCCGGGCTTAGCCCAGACTTGTGTGACACATAACAGCTATCTAATCACGCCAAATGCAAACAGTTCGGCTCTCTGGCGTCTTGGCACTGGGAACTGGCAAAAAAAAAAAAAAAACAACCCTCTGCTCATCTGGCCCCCAGCTTTCTCTGGACTGAGCTAAAGACCTGCCAAGAAGGAGGCTTCAACTCGCTACAGTCAAGTGCTGTTGGCAGCCAATTAATGGTAGGAAAAGGTGAAAAGAAGGGTAGGAAAAAGCACCTTGCACAGCGCTTTTCTCAGGCTCCTGTTACCATGGGCACAAACTCTCCGGTGGGGGGGGGGGGCAGATCGTACCAACAGGTACCTGCACTACCCCCCCCACCACCCCTCCTCTTAAGCTTAGGTTTGTTTCTCACCATCGGCCTCACCATCTGATGACTCCTGGCAGATTTCATTTTCTCCTCTTCCCTCTCTGGTCCGGCTACTCTGGGTGATATGAAGGCCGGGTTCTGTTCGAGATCTCTATTTTTTTTTTTTTTACCCCCTCGCCTCACCAACCCCCTACAGAGGGCGGCACTCTGCCATTGGATCATCTGCCAGCAGAGAGTTGCCCGAGTGCCAGCTCCTTTTCATTCAGACAGAACAAACGGCTGCATTATTCAGGCTGCCATCCTCTCTAGAATGCATCGGCCATCGCTCTGCCAGGGCCGCCGGGGCCACACACTTACCGACAGATATGTTTACTGTTCGCGTTAGAAGATCTATCTTTTCTGCTAGAGTCCATTTCGGGCACTACTTTTCCTGTGCAAATCCAAAAGGCATGTGCCAGAAAGCATGCCAGAGGATTGCTCTCAGAGCTTTTTTTTTTTTTTTTACACCCCCAGGAGCGTGGGATGGGGGGTTAGGTGGGAAGGAGGGGGCAACTCTGCTCATTTACCAGACAGTGATGAGCTTTCGGCAATTGCTGTGAAGTGTTGTTTTACTTCAAGTTGAACTGTCAGTGAAGTAGATTTAAGTATGTCCACAGTGCACACACACACACACACAACCCTCCAGGAGAAACGTGTTTACATAGCATGTTCAGCTTCAGGGCTGTTGTATAGGGGAGAAAGGTGATGATAATTCTAGGGGCCCAACGCCCAGTATGGTCAAAAAAAACCCCCAGCAGTCTAATCCAGTGGTTCTTAAACTTTTTTACATCAAGGACCCCGAAATTGACACAAATTGGACAAAATTTTGAAGTAAACACAAGATATACACAAATATTTGTTCTGAGACTGAAGAATGTTACTTTTTTGTAGGCTACATTTAAATTAGGGCCAATGGCATGAATTTTTGGAAATATTATAGAGACATTTCTGGCAAAAAGTGGTACAATTTCCCCAAAAACGTTTTAACATTTCTTGGAAGATGAACCCCCCCTGTATGTTTGTAAAAAATCATTTTAAGTTACGAGAAAGCGCTCGTTTGAGAAAAAAAAGAAATATTTGATTTTTGTCAATAAAAAGCCAGTAAAGTCCCATAAAAAAAGAATTTTTGGAAATATTATAGAGACATTTCTGGCAAAAAGTGGTACAATTTCCCCCAAAACGTTTTAACATTTCTTGGAAGAGGTGGTAAAAAATCCCCCCAAAAAAGAAAAAGTAAACATTTTCTTGAAAGAAAGTAGTAACATTTCTCGTAAAAAAAAAGGAAAAAGAGATTCTAGAAAAAAAGTGGTAAAAATTATCTTTTTTTTAAATCTAGAAAAAGTGGTAAAATAAAAAAAAAAGAAAATAAAAAAAACCTTCTAGGAAAAACTGGTAAAATTTCTAGAAAAGGTTGGGGACCCTCTTCAACCCTCTCAAGGACCCCTGGGGGTCCCCGGACCCTACATTGAGAACCACTGGTCTAACCTTTGTATGACTGTACTATTCTGCATAAGACCCTGACTAATACTCATAGTAATTCTGCATTAGCATCAAAATAAAGTAGGCTAAATAAAAAAGGATAATACATCCGTAGATCCGTAAAAAAAGGAAAAGTCAGGGGCCCACTTTAGTATTCTTTTAGGGGGCCCAGAATTCCTAGCAACGGCCCTGCCCAGCTTCACAGTTGGACTCGCACTAAGTGGCTGTTTTAAAACTCTGCCCCCCCCCCTCACCTGGTTAATGGCCAAGCGATGATGATGGTGGTGCACAAGGTCAAATAGTGAAGGGCCGTGCCAGTGGCCCGGAGAGCCGACGCGACCTGCCGCCCGCCCCGCTGCTCGGTGTCATTCCTCCCCACTGTTGGATTGCATTAGTGCTAATGTTTGGGGGGAAGTGCCGCGCTCCAAGATATAATCAGTGTCTGGTCCTTTCCAACAGCCAAATAGGATGTTTCCTTAGTTCAGCTGCACCCACAAAGCAGCAACGATGCCTCCTAGGTGCTGGCAGGCTGCACTGATGAGGTCATTATACTCCAGGGCTACTTTTAATTGGTGTGACAGGAGGACTGGCCCACGGAACAGGACTCCTAGACTACGAGCTACTGGATTCAGACATGGTTTCATTGTCTGTGAATCTGCTCTCTTTGAAAACTACATTAACTAAACTTAGTCAGTGAGGTCAAACCTGGCTTTGATAATGACAATACTGCGGTCTCAGCAGACTACACGCAGATGTGTCTGTTCAGCAGCTGCATGACTCATCTCCTCAGTGTCCAAATCTAGATCTACCATTAGATCTTCTGATGTCATCATTAAGTCTAATGTGGAGAGATGCTTCACTTTTTTTGTGTTTTTTGCAGAAAGCAGAGCTGCTGTGTGTTTATTTATAGCCCTGCGGTCACGCAATACAATAAATCCATGATGAACAGGAGGCAGGCGATGTCTCTGTCTCCACATACCTGCACTGTAACATCAGGTCTTTGGTGTAATTTGATTTTACAGCATCCAAACCCAGGATCCTCATCACTTAACACAGATCAAATGTTTTTGTCACATCTGGAAACCTCACATATTATGATTTATTCTCTAAGTCTGTTTACTTTCTGCTTTGTCACAGTTTATTTTTATGCATTCACATCATGCATTTTTTGACTTGAGATGAAGTCATGAGGATATGGAATCATTTAATCACGTGATTGATGTTGAAGGACTTTGTTAAAAACAGGGAACATCAGCCACATACAGTATGAATCACTCACCAAATTGATACAGTTGACAGGGCGGTGCGTGGCGCAGTGGTTAAAGCGGCTGCCCCATGTAGAGACTACAGTCCTCAACGCAGGCTCGAGTCCCGCATAGGGCAGACATTTCCTGCATGTCATTCCCCCCTTAAATGTTTCCCTGTTGCTGTTAAACAGAGCAAAGAATTTTTAACACAGTGTTCTCAAACATCATAGTTGTATTTTGGATACTTGTATTCATTTACTTTGCACACACAAACACAAATATTTCACAAAAAACTAAAAACTAACAGGGTCAGAATTTACAAAAGAGTGACATTTTCATGTGGTGGCTAATAATTCTGTCTTCAATTCTGTGTCTTCAGTTGTGTGGCTACCCATATTTAACATAGTCAACTTTTTTCAATCCCAATATGGGGCACAGAATAATTATGCACTCAATCACCTGGATAGCCCTATTTTGTAGGTTTTAGAGGTAAAAGAGTTAAAGGGACAGAATGGCGGCAGAACAAAAAATTCTGCGACAATAAAAAAGTCTCATATTAACGTGGATGAATCTATGTTACCACTTATTAATGGGCATTTTTGATAAATACATTGTTTTGTTTCTATCGTTATTTTGTTATTATTAGTAGTGGTGGACATGCTGGGCGAGCCGACCAGCGTTTCCTTACTTTGGGTTTCACGGACGCTGCCCAGCAGGTCATGAGAATAACGCCACCGAATCGCGGTTTATGGTCGGAACTATGACGGTATCTTATCGTCTTCGAACCTCTGACTTTAATTCCTGATGAATGAAAACATAGCAAGAACTTCACTGTGCACGCGGAGGCTCATGGGAAATGTAGTAACACTTTGCTTTCCAAAACCCCTTGTTGTCCCTTTAAATGTGACCCTTGCACCTTTTAAAAATTCACCCTTTTTCAAGTGCAACTTAACAACCCGACATGTGACATAAATGCATGTTATTTGACTTGTTCCATGACATTACCTTATTGTTATGTTATATTATTATCTGTGATTTTATTGTGATGACACGGTGTTGTGGTGGTTAACACTCTAGGTTCCCAGGCTTGGGGCTGTTCTGGGTGGAGGCTGCATGTTCTCCCTGCGTCTGCCTGAGTTCTCATGCTTCCTCCCTCAGTCCAATAGTGTGTAAATGGCTAAGTGGTATGACAATGGATGCATGGATTTTAATCATACGTACAAGGACGTCATATCCTACTGTGGGTGCTATAACTTCCTGTTCCTGTTCAACTTTGTATAAACCAGATTTAATCATTGGACATCTGGATTTAGAGTTATCATAGAGACAAGCTGAGGAAATGTTGGACAGCTTTGCAGCTGTTGTGTGTTTGTCCTTGTGAGGAGCACATCTCAATTAAACCTCATGAAATATAAAGTGAAGGAATCCCCACTAGGAGAAGCTGATGGTGGTACAGACAACAACTCCCATGATACTGTGTTTAGTGCTATGCTATGTTTATTTAAAACATGAAACAGTCAGTGTGACATGTTCAGATGCTTGGCCACCTAGTTGGGCTCAGTTTCATGTAAAACCCTCTGACGTAGAGGAACTTGTGAGCTTTTAATGGACTCATTAGGACTTGAAGCAGGTCGAAAACTGTCATTAGGATTTCTCAGCTGATGGTAAATTCGCTGACTCCTCAAACTTTCTGGCAACACTCATCCACCCCGAGCTCCGAGCAACTGACAGAGGATCTGAAATGAAGCTAATTGATGCCTACAAAGCAGGGGAGGCTGTAAAAAGATATCAAAGCGCTCCCAGCTCGGAGTTTCCACTGTCCGAAAGGTCATTAAGAAATGGCAATTAAGAGGAACTGTGTTCAGTGTCGAGACGAGATCTGAAAAATTAAGAAAACTTTTAGATAAGTCTTCATGCCTGCTGGGCACAAAGGCAAAAGTACATCCCCATATGACTGCAGAGCAGCTGCAGGGAGGTTCAGATGATATAATGTCCATTGTCCACTGTATGAATTCAGAAACAGCATCTACAATGCCTTGCAAAAGTATTCATACTCCTTGAACTTTTCCACATTTTGTTAGTTAAACCACCTCTTAGTGCAGAGGCCATTTTTGGCAATTTCCGCCTGTTTTTGTATCACTGCAATTAAAGCTTTACACTTTCCCACAACTATGGTTTATGGCTTAAATGAAAGAAAACCTATATTTATAAAATATTGAATTGAGTCATTCTATAAGAAAGTGAGCTTCTGAAAATACAATTTTTTTTGGAAAAAAAAACAAGTTTGAAATTTTTAATGAAAAGGTGATATTTCAAAGTTCATATACTCCCTGTCCACATGTGTACCAAATATTAGATTGATATGTAAAACTACTGAGGCACTATAGAGTTTTTCCAAACAGTGTCCCTTGGCGATCTCCAGTGTGCAAAACTTATCCAAAATTGTCCAATTTGGCTAAAATGCACACTGCAAGATTTTAGTGAGATTTTTTTTTCCCCCCAACAGATAACCTATTGGGGCCAATCACAAACTTGATGGTTTTTAGGAAAACCAGTTATATAAGTACAATGCCATTTGAAAATTTAATTCAGGGGGATGAATGTTTGGTGTCCAAAACCCAAACATGAATTTGACCTATTTTCGCCTGCATTATATTGTTGTTTTCCATTATAACTCCAGAAGTAAACGTTCCACAACCACCAGTGATGGCTTAAATTAACAAGGACAGTTGAAATAATTCATATATTGTCTTTCATTATTATTTTCATTATTACAATAAAACTGGGGCAGTAAAACTCACTTTTTGTGGAGACATGTATTACTTACTTTGTGACACTAGGGGGAGAGGCAACCAAAGGAACCATCTGGGTGTAGGTAGAGGTGTAGGGTTAAGCTTTGCCCAATCAGGGATCATTATATATCAGGACACGCCTTAGACTCTCTCCTATTTGACAAAAAACATGTCACCCCCGTGACTTTGATTGACAGCCGACGAGACCTGCGCGAAGCATTAGCTCTGTGGGGATATGTGACAATACTGTGGACTATCTGGTCATGATGGATAAAATCGAACCGGACAGCATTGTCAGGCACATATTCAGCTTTAAAATGAGGGTAAGCTTGTAATTTTATTCAATGTTTTAGTGAGTCTTTTATTGATAAATGTCTGAAAAAAGTTCCCAAAGTCGCTTAAAAGTAACCATGGTGGGACAGTACTGCTGCATAAAAAATGCCACAGTAGGCTAGTATATGCAGTAATACGAAAAACGAGTTCACAATATCTGCAGTGGAGGGAGTAAATCTGGGTCTTAAAGTAATATTGCAGAGTTTTTCGGCCTTAAAATAATGTTTCCAGACTCATTGCAATGGTAGAAAAATGGTTAATAGGATGAATGGTGCTGCCGCCGCAGCCTGAGCGGTGTCGCGTCGGCTGAAACTGCACTATGTAACTTCCCCCTCCCTTCTGTGTCGTGCTGGGTAAAAGCGAAACTTACGGTTCGCCTCCGGTCGTCATCGCCACTGCTGCTGCGCTGGCTGATAAGTTTCATTTTCGTTAAGTTTGGTTTTTCCCCCAGATGCTTCTCAACAAGATGGTGGAAGCACTGAGCTGAAACTCCGCAATGTTGCTTTAATTAGGGTGGACGCTATTGTATTCCTAGGAATTCTTCTTCTTCTTCTTCTTCTTCTTCTTCTTCTTCTTCTTCTTCTTCTTCTTCTTCTTCTTCCAAAGAAGTCATACTTCCCATAATATAATTTTTTCCAGCCCTTCAAAATGCAGTTTTTATTTGGAGCTAACCAACTGCTGATTGGCGGGCGCTAACCCTGGGCGGAGGGATACGTGAGTGGTTAGGTCCAAATAAAAAACGTGTTTTTCCTGCACTTTGAAGGGCTGGAAAAAAATTATAATATAGCCAACAACTGTGTATTTCTTTTCAGGTAAAACCTCTTTTAGGCCACAAAAATACGCAGTTTCTTTGGGTCCATTCACAACAATGTATGTTATAAATCTCTGGGCAGGGCTATGGGCTGGCGTTGCTAACGGGAGGAGTGCAGAGAGTCTTCTACTTAGGGGCTATTTGTAGATCATACAACCCCACTTTAAAGGAGAACTGGAATGAGGATGGGAATGTCTTCATGAGGGAGAATCTTGTCATTAGCTGATTTGAGTGGAGATAGACCGAAGGTGAAGCAAGTGATGGACCTTTGATAACGTGGGAAACTGTGCTTTATTATAGGATATGATGCACAAATTATATAAGTGTGCACTGTATATATCAGATCTGCAACGGAGTGTGCGAGAGCAGAGGTGATCATCTCTTTTTTTCTTTTTTCAAACTGTCTCTATGATCCCTACGGACGTACAGGTTAATTAAACCAGCATTAGTGAACTTCTAATAAGCACACACCGACTCTGCTTGGATTAACACGGTCTGTAGAGAGGTGAACGTGTCAGTCACACTGTGTCGTCTGGGTAGTGCAGCACATACAGGGTCAATATGGCTGAAAGAGAACAAGAGAAAAAGTAAAGAAGATGCTTAAGATTCCAACAGCTTAGAGAGGTGAGTCTAGATGGGCTCAGGTTCATCCACTGCAAGTCTAGTGACAAAGATGCTGATGCAACGTGAGGTGGTTTGGATGAAAGAAACAGCTGGATGGAGTTGGATCCGCTCTTTAAACTGTAGTTTTGCTTTTCTCCAACAGCAGTACTTCCTGGCTCTAAATCACAGTGAGGAAAGCTTATCCTGAGGTGAATAAGGTGGAAACTTTTGAGTTTGATTCTGGAGGAAACTGTAACTGAAATATAATATATAATTTAAATATAAATATATATTCACGTCTAGATAAATACCTTACTAAACACTGTAAACATATTAAGTCAATCTCAACTACTCAACAAAAATTAACTTTTGAATCTTACAATAAGTTGGCAATGCTGCAATGCTACTGTAGATGATGTAATGGAAACTCTTCTATTCAGAAGAACAGGTTCAACTGTTGACGTTAAAGGGGAAATATTATGGAAATATCACTTTTTGAAGGCTCTTTATTTGGGTGTTTGTCTTGTCTTCTGGCCCCCAAAATGTGAGAATTGACAAAAATAATGTGTAATTTTCAGGTTCTCTAGGTGAAAATCTGTTCCCTCAGTTGTCTGACAATGATGTAATAAGTTTTCATATACATGGTACCAGAAGCAATGGTTCATTTGCATTTAAAGGGAAAGGCACTGAAACCAGCCGTTGTGAACAGGGCTGTTCAGAGAGGATGAAAAGAGCTGTGATGTTTGATCCTTGGGGTATTTTGACCAAAGCATGTCACAGACATGTCTTTAAAGGGATAGTAGCATTAAAATGCAGTTTTTATTTGGACCAACTGCTGATCGGCGGACACTAACCCTAGGCCAGAGGAATACGTGAGTTGGTTAGGTCCAAATAAAAACTGCGTTTTTCCTGCACTTTGAAGGGCTGCAAAAAATTATATTAAAGCAAACAATGGAACGGTGTACTTTTTTTCACGTAAAACCTCTTTTAGGCCGCAAAAATAGGCTGTTTCTTTGGGTCTGTTCACAACACTGTATGTTGTAAATCTCTGGGCAGGGCTATTATGGGCTGGCGTTGCTAACGGAAGGAGTGCAGAGAGTCTTCTACTGCAATTGAAGTACTTAGGGGGTATTTGTAGATCATACAACCCCACTTAAAAAAAAAAGTTACTATCCCTTTAAAGCCCCAGTATGTAGGAATGCCCCCCATATGGCTGTGCGGTTGCATATCAGAACGTATTCTTGACGTCATTCACGTGAAATCGGGCAGTCCTCAGACAGACAATAGACGCTGCATGTAACAACATAAACAAGCCTCTATGTAAACAAGTGTTCCGCCAGCATGAGGTAAAACAATACAGGTGTAACAGTGGTGGTCCTGTCACTATGCCTCCAATTGATCATGTGCCCTGGCTACTTGGCCAAGACTGGCAAGCGCGTGTAACTCTTACCCAGGAGGTGTGGGTTCAATCCCTGCTTGGGCCCTCTTCACCTTGCCACACAGGCATGACAATATGTTGTCATGGTGATGTCGTATTGTTTACCTGACCCACGTTTTACCGTCTTTCTCTCATTGAGTAAAATGACATCCGGTTGGTTTGCTGACGGCGTCATTCAGGTCTCCTACTGCACCTGAATGCAACACCAGTGCCTCCGTCCTTCCTCACACTACACAGTGGTGACAGTTTTAACAGGCGCTACCTGGAAAACCTTCTCCCTGAGCCGACAGCTCTGGTGAGTTTCCGTGGTTACGGTCACGCTGACACTGAACGTAAAAAATGGCGATTCAACATGGCGGCTGCAGTTCGGTGCGCCCCTCATTGTATATTTGTAACGACTTGTAACAACTCATTTTAAGGTACGAGAAAGCTTTCATTTGTATGTGGGTGTGATTCCACTTGAAATACATATTTATGAAAGACATATTTGATTTTTGCTAATAATAAGCCAAATAACTGGGGCTTTAAGACAACTGGGAACTATTTTAATTTGTGCAAAAGGGTCAGAATATGTTAGCCTGATGCATCAGCCGCTTATTTCACTACATTTCATATAGCGTCTGAACACGAGCCGTAGGGATTTGTTTGCTTCCGGGAGGCGGTTGCTTACGTTTGCTTCAACTAATCGCTGCTGCTTGGTGGTCACTGGTCACGTGTACTACACACCAGTGAAGCTCATAGATTAATCTTGAACCCTTGAGTTCAACGTCATCGCCTTCACTTACCCATCTGTTCGCTGATTGGTCCTACCGTTCTGGCGGACGGAGCAAACCGAAACGCATTGCTAGTTTCCTGACTACATGGTTGAGGAAAATGAAATTTGCCAGGACCAGTAGGCGGCGCTAGCCTGGCTAAGAATATCTCTCCTTTAACTTAAAAAGATATCATCATGTTATTTCCCTCCAACTGTTCTATTCAGGTTGGAATTTACATGGTAGGTTAGTCTGTAAGTCTGTCCGTAATTTTAAATTGCTTGTGCAAAATGCAAGGGATTATTATAACACATACAGTACATATACATAGACAGAGTTTACAGCATTTACACCACAATTCTGTTACATATCTGAACCCAGTGCAGCCTCATCTCATTCCTTCTCCTCAGTATGATGAAGGGAAAGATCAACGGCCCAGTGAAAAGAGAGGAAACACAAATCATAGCACAATACCTCAGCTTTTTATAAATGTTTTCACTAAGAGCGAGGATTTGAGATCGGCTCGAGATAGCGATCCGGGAATAGATGATGTGGTCTTGTGGTTATTTGACGCAGAACATTGAAGAGACATTGGATGATCCATCTGAGCTGAGGATGACAGGTCATCATGGAGGATCGATTCTGGGGGAAAAGGTGCTTCGCTCAGGAGCCGAGGAGCCCCTCAATCAGGCTGCGGCTCAGTGCTCACAGCAGAGATCAGCGTCCCCACAGTGTCCCACTGTCTTTATATTCTCCTCTACTGCATTCCAAGGAAATGCAGGATATTAACAATGGATCAAATGAGTGTAATCGCTACACTTCCCCTCAGCCCTGCACAGCTTAGCCACGTTCTTTTAGCTCATTGTTCTACATTGTTCAGCTCCTCTAAAAGTTGGGTGAATGTCCAGTATTCTGTCTCTTTCCTGTGATTGTTTTTCATTCTTATTTTGAGGGACTGTCCCAGGAAAAATAATTGCTTATGACCAATTCTGTATCAATTCTGCAAGTGTATGAAAACTATTACAGCGGTGTCCCTATCTGGAGGCCTGAAAGCTGAGTGATTGGCCCGACTGTGCTGCTTGTCACTCCCCTGCTCGCTGTCCCTGCAGTGTCCCACACTCTCTGTCCTGTCAGAATCCCTAAAAATAACTAAAGCAAAAACCAAAAAAAGTTCACCATGAATTCAGGCAGAGAGGACTGGGAAGAGTATTAAAGGGTTCCTATACGGAAAGTACGAAAAAAGCATAGAATTTGATTTAATACATTTCCAGGCAAAGTATGAAAAATGGAAACTATTGTATAGAAATATATTTATCTTAAAGGGGTAGTTCAACATTTTGGCAAATAGAAGTAGGTTCGTTACCTTGATTTGTAGGTACAAGCTTTTTTTTTAGAACGGTGAGCTGCTCAGAGCTACACTACGACGGCTAGTGGGATTATTTGGTTTCCCTCATCAAACTCATCAATACACAATCCAACAACTCCACAACGCTCTGGTGGACAAGTTGTGACCTGCACATTCACCACGCTATGAGATAATAATTGAACGTTACCAGACAGTTGTTTTAGAGGGAAATTCATGCAAAATCACTGATGCGTGTTGCCTTCAGGGACAGTTTTTTAGCAAGCAGTCTCTGTATTTACCTTTACCTTTAACAACTCTATCCGGTAGCATTCCGTTATTATCTCATAGCGTGGTGAATGTGCAGGTCACAACTTGTCCACCAGAGTGTTTTGGAGTTGTTGGATTGGATTGGATGTGTATTTGATGAGTTTGATTAAGGAAACCAAGAAATCCCATCAGCCTCCGCAGCATAGTTCTGAGCAGTTCATGGCTCTGCTCCGCCGTTCTAAAAATAGCTTGCACCGACAAATAAAGGTAACAAACCTACTGCTATGACTATAGCGATTATGGCATTATCTGAAGATATTTAATTATTTTGTATGCGTTATTTTACCTAGCTACAATCTCCTGGAAATGATTTGGTGACATACTGGCATACAAATTCAGAATAATGAAAACAAATGATTAATTGCATACTTTATTTACATGATACACATCTAATTACTCAAATGGCATAAATTATTCTAATTACTGAGAAGTCTAACTGAGAAAACTAAACTTAGGGGGGAGATGGATGATAAGTACTCTCCCTCCTACTGCTCCCCCTCCTCCATGTGTCCTGATTTTTCACACATCAAAGATGGCAGTCCTACTAACCAGCCCTCTGTAATGGTGTTATAATACAAAGTCGATTGACCCAATTAATATAGGTATTGATTAAAGCAGCTTTCACTTAGACAAATACAAACCTTTTATCATCCAGTCTTGCCTTTGATCTTGTCCCTGAGACCATTCTGTTCATGTCAAACATTTCTGTCTTGCTGTATCTCTACAATGAGTCGGCCGTAGACTTCCATCAGTTTGTTTTGGGCTGATTAAGCTTTTTTTTTTTCAAGAGATTTGCAGCTTCCGCAGGGTCAGGACTTGAGGAGTTATGTAATCCTCAAATGCAGCTGATCATCAAGTGTTTGTTTCCTAATTCCAACAACCTTGAAATCCAACGCTGTAATGTGACAAAAATCTCCAAATCTCCCAACAAAGCCTGCAGCTGAGTGCATTGTGGAGTGTTAAGTCTTTTCACCATCTGTTCAGTCCTATGTCCTCATGTTTAGAGTGTGTGAGTGTGTGTGTGTTTGGGGTTTTGAGGTTGAATACTGTTCTCCACCTAGACATTCACACACTGAGCTCTTTGTATGGCTCAGCCACTAGCAGCAGTTGTATAGCATAGGAAGGGGGAAATCGCAGTGAGGAAACCACTGGTCTCCATCCATTCAGTCCCAGGACTCTCCCAGCATATCAATGTAAAGGCCTTATTCTGTTTGACTCAACAGATCGTGCCAGTCAGCCGTGCAATGAGATTACACAGGCGGCAGGGCTCGTCAATCACACAACAGGAATCGCTGTGATATCTAATTCTCCCGGGCTGTCGGCGATGAAAAGGCAAAAAAGATGTTTCTTTTGCATTTTAAATGAAATATGCAGACACGTCAAAGCGAATACCTCAGAAAACACGCGCGCATGAATATTAAAAGATGACTTAAGCACAGACTTGGTCATCTCAGGCTGCGGATGACGAGCAGCTCCGTGCGATTTTTAATGTGCTCAAGTTGAGTGAGAAGTGATATTTTTGCCTCAGCAGTTTTTTTTTTCTTGCAGAAGTTTGCTCAAGTTTACGCTTTTAACCGTTGCTACGGCTCCCCGTGGGATGTAATCACGCTGCACGGCTCAGAAGCCCATCGCAGACTCACAGATCGCCGAATTGAACTCCTGAAAATGTTTGGATTGGACAAATCTCTGCTGGTTTCACGCTTTGCGCCGGCTGGGCTGCAGTGTTTTGGTACTCGGGCCGGCCAGCGGTGGTCGTCCTTAGTGATGGATGGATTGATACACAGCTCCTGCTGAGGGTAGCTCAGGTCAAACCCACATTTATTTGAGAATGCACTTATTTACATTCTCGTCCCTCAGCACCTCACAGAGAGGCATGAGTACATGAAGCAGCAAAGAGAGGCTTTGTGAGCTTGTCTGGGCTCCTCCTGTAACTGATCAGGTGTACGGTGTACATTTTAGGACATCCTCAGGTGTCAGGCTTCAGCCTCAGACTGTAGATGAAAAGGTATGTGATGAAATGAATGTATTCTGAATGGTAATTGGGGCGGGACCTGAAGCTTTATGCTTCTTCCGTTTTCCCTTTTGGTCATGTGCTTGTATTGTGTAACTGAAATTGTGTGCGATTAAGTCTGATTCAATTAACATGTCCGAAATAAATAAATAAATAAGGTCTCAGGAAAACCTCCGCCAGACATCCACTAAACAGCCTCAGAAAAAAAGGCATCAGAAAATAAGGTGATGGACCAAAGGCATCAGACAAAATGATGTCAGAAATAAAGACATCAGACCAAAAGGCGTCAGACGTCTTTTTTTCAGACACATTTTTTTCCTGACGCCTTTTTGTCTGATGTCTTATTTTTCTGATGCATTTGGTCCAACGTTTTTTTTTCTGAGGCCTTTTGATTGGACGCTTTTTTTTCTGAGGCTGTTTAGTGGACATCTGGAGGTTTTCCTGAGACCTTATGCCTTTTCATCAAAAGTCTGAGGCTGAAGCCTGACACCTGAGGATGTCCTAAAATGTACACCGTAGAGGTGGGACCGTGTAGATAGAGAGATTCAGGAGAGTCAGTCTGTGTCTGCAGCTGGGCTTCATCCCTAATGAAATAAAAGCTCTGCTGAAAGCTGAGACAAGCCGCCAGAGTTTTACCTTCACATCAGTATCTCTCATAAACCAATCACACCTGACTTCACGATCTTTGTTTCAGTGTCCTCCTTGTCTTTTTTTGGGGTGAGGGGCTACAGCAGGACACAATTTACTGCCACTCACACTGAGGGTCCTTGTGTTTATGAAATGGTTGTGGTCAGCAGTCAGGGTTTTTGTAGCACACACCACAGAACTCAAAGATGTGTGCTTGTAACTCAAAGTCAGTTTTAGGCGAAACATTCCAGGCACAGTTTTTTCATGCACTGATCAATTTTGAGATTTTGGGCTATTTTTCTTCCTTAACGTATTCTTTCAGAAAAGTCGAAAGTAATGGTAGAAAATCCACATTAAGATGGTTATTTTAGGAAGGAAAAATTAAAACAATCAGTATTACATATGAAGATATGATAGATCAGTAGATTTCTATTAAATTTACAAAAGTTATTCTGACATGATAGATGTAAAGGTATCATTAAAATTTACTCAAAGTAAAAGTTCCTGAACAATGATGTAGGCTCCAAGTTCTCCAATGTCTCTGTGTTCCAAACTTGTCAGTATCCACAACCAATCGTAAAAGTATGTGTTGTATTCCTAAAAACAGGGAGAAATTAGATTTTTCTAGGGCTGGTGACAGTATTTTCTAATATGTCTAATATGTCAACAAAATACAACAAAAAGTTTGAAAGGTCCTTTATCCATTTTTCAGATTTTGGTTCTGTCAAATGCTATTTTCTTTGTACAAAAAGACCAAAATTTCATCAAAGATATTGCCTCATTTACATATTTAAACATGCCCAGGGACAATTTGACAAAACTTCTTTTGACAAAGTGATGAACTTGAGAATTTTTTCACTTTGTAATCTATTTAAAATTTAATTTTTTTTCCAACAAAATTCACTCAGGGTAAAAGTGTGACTGGGATGAAACTAGGAAAAAGTACAAAATGAACAAAAAGATGTTACAGTAAAGTAAAATTAAAACAATCAGTATAACTGTACATAATTATGAAGATATGATGTGAATAGGTTCCATTTTTGCTCCAGAACATAATGCCAGTGGTTCTATCCTGTCCTGTCTGCTCCGGCTGGTAGCTGATGGCCACTGATGATTGACAACACATGATGCAGTCACTGCAGAACCCATACTGTATATCTGACACTAGAACCTTTGTTTCACTGTATACTTTCCAGCCACACGTCGGTGTGAGCGGCTGCAGGGCAGTGACTGACTACAGGGAGTGCAAAACCCTCTACTCCAGTAGAACTGTTAAAACAAACAATTGTGACATGGAGCTTTTATGGGGCCACAAGCCGTTAAAATTGGATTCAAGCTCCTAATACACAGTATTTCAGGCTTGTCATGTGTTTTTAGTTGAGGTGTGGAGAAGTATTAAATCTCATAGAATGGTAATACCACTGTAAAGACCCTCAGAACAGTAGAGCAGTGATTCCCAGGCTGAGGTACTCCTACCCCGAGGGGTGTAGGGGATATGCAGAAGAAAAAGAAAGACAAAGAACTTAATCTCAGATTACAAATTGTGTTATATAAAATTTGGGTAACACTTTATTTGATGCCTATCTCTATAATGCATTATAACCATACTTATAATGAGTATTTGGCGTATAAACATGTATAACTATCATTATAAACACTCGTAGATTATCATAAGGCTTTGTAACAATAAGCATAACACTACAGAGCATTTTATAATAGCTTACAAGGTCTTAGTATTATAATAGAGTTGTAATTCTCTATTATGTGTTATGCTTATTGTTATAAAGTCTTATGATCATTTATGAGTGTTTATAATGATTATAGTTGTTATACATGTTTATAAGACAATTATAACACATATTTATAACTATATTTATATTGCATTATTAATGTGGTCATTGTCAGTGAGTTAATAACATTATAATGTATTATAATACCTGACCTTATAAGTCATGATGAAATGCTTTATAGTGTGTTATTTGTTGTTATAAAGCATTATGATCATTTATGAGTGTTTATAACTATAGTTATACAGTGTTATAACTGCATTATGACTCATTTTAAGTATAGTTATAATGTGTTATAGAGATAGGCATCAAGTAAAGTGTTAACAGGAGGTGGGGATCATCTCTGCTCAGCTTTATTAATGGACGGTTAATGTAACAATCACTTCTTGTGTTCCTACCTTTATTACAAAAGGGTTAACAGCAAAACACAGGTCTTGTCTGTAACAACATCTATTGCATTGAGTTTTTCCTCAGTGGATGTGAGGGTCTAAGGACAGAGGATGTTGTTGCGATGTCATGTGAAGCCCTTTGAGACAAACTGTTTGTGAAAAATAGGCTATACAAATAAAATTACCTTGCCTTGCCTTTCCATCATGACTTTTTGTGCACAAATTAAGATTATCAAAAAGATGTATTTGGATTACTTATCCAAATCCAAAAGTTAATTTCTAGTACACAGCACGTGACCTGTTTGAGCTGCAGGTTCTTCCTGAGGATTGTAGGTTTCAGAGGAGGAAGATCTAACATGACCTATTTCTGAGGGATGCTACACACGATGTTGAAGAGACAACATCTTCCTTCATATAAACCACCAGCCTAACAGACAGTCTCACAGATGACTTTGTTGTTCCTCTAAAACTCACTCAGCTCAGACATGAGGAGCTGTTTTGCTGTTTGAGCTGCTTCCGGATTTTAAAAAGCAAATTTAACTCGACCGTCAGTAAACTGCTGCAGCACCTAGGAACCCAGATTTTACTAGTTTGCGTGTGAATTTATCACCTTGCGTTGCTTTGAAGAGGCCACACCAGATGAAAGAGGCAGAGCGGTGCTGCTCGGTAAGGGTCAGTTGATATGAGACTCCCACTTTTCATTCTGCTTCATACATGTAATTTTTCCAATCACACACTCTGCGTGTGTTTGACATCAGTGGTGATCCAACTGCCCACACACTCTGATATGAACAGTTGTGCTATTTGTACCTGTGCTTTACTTCAATGTCCTTCTGTTCAGTTTGATACTGTAGCTGTCCCCAGCAGTGTGGGCTTTATAGAAGTCACTCATTTTGGAGTTTTAAGGTAGGAGCTAGTGGGCGGAGTCAGAGACTGCCAAGGTGGCGCCTGTGGAGCAGATCGCGTCCTTTATTTATATTTTATGATCACACTGAAACCTGTAGCTAAGACGGAGTATAAGGGCCATATTGAGATTTTTTTTTTTGACAAACATCAGGAATAAAGTCATAAAGAATAAAGTCGACGTCCTTACGAGAATCAAGTCATAGGAAAGTTGTTAAAATGTGGACCGTGGAGTATTTTGTGAAGTTGTACATCAGTAATGATTTCACAAACAAGGAGAGCCCCACTATGTTGTTTTTCGGCCTTAAAATAATGTTTCTAAACTCATTGAAGTGGTACATCGCAGCTTCGCTAAACTCACACAGGGACTAGTCTGCCTGTCTAGCCTCTACCTGGTCAAACTGTAGAACAGCGTTGGTTGATATATTGTAACTAGCTTAGTATATGGTATATAGGGTATATATTTAGTTATGGAGATAGTTTATATTTATATTATTGATGATATGTATGTAGTATGTATTTATTTTGGTTATATAGATATTTATATAGAATATATTTTTGTAATTATATATTTATATGGATAATGATGTAGTATATATTTATTTTTGTAATTATATATTTATATAGATAGTTAATAAACATGATATATACAGGTCTATTATGTACTGAAGTTAGGATGTGTAGAGCAGATAAAAGGGGTGGGAAATTAAAATAAGTATTGTACTTCTTCCCACTTCCTTTTTCGAACAATTTACGGTGTTTTGTTATGTCTTAGCTCTTTATTTTAATGCTTTAATTCTCTTTTTTTCTATCTATTGTATGTACAATAGTTACATACAATTTCTTTCTTTTTATTTTTATACATGTTCGAAAATAAAATACATTCATTCATTCATTCATTTTAACCAACTCTTCATTACCTAAGCCCAACCAGCGCAAAATCTTTTGGGGGAGAAATACAGTACGCAGGATGTTTAAAATAATTTTAAAAATACCGTCATTCCGGCCATAGGAGGCAAAAAATGTCGGAATGATGGGACGTTTGATAGAAGTGTTGCCATTTAGACAATTAGAGCCCTGTGGGATGCCAGAATAGCGGTTGCCACCCAGTATCAGGACTCACAATAAAATATGAATATGCAAGAAAATGCTACTACTACTACTTTTTTCTCATAAAAATGCCACATAATTCTCGTAAATGTACGACATTATTCTCAAAGTCTGTGTTTTTTTTTCTCAATGTGGCCCTGACACTCGATGTTGAACAAATCAAATAACATCACATACATACATTATTATTTGTTATTTGCCAAAACCAATGGGATACCAACCCAGCTACTTTGTATCTTTAACTGCTTCTCATTGGGTGTTGTCATGACAATGCAATCTCTTATACAGTCCACATCTACCCTTAGTTTATTAAGTATTCATTATTATGTACTTATGAAGGTGACCCTCGCTGACTTTTTTCTGCCACTTAGATGCAATCACAATAGGCTTGTCAGTTTTTTTTTTTTTTTTGACCCGGTTCATTTTCTGGAATAGCTCGAGCTGATCCATTTGAATAAGTGCAGGACGTAAAGGAGCCATACTTCCTCTGCTCTTAGTGGCAATTACCCAGCAGGCTCTCTGCTCTTGCACTGAAGCTGCCTCTGTAATTATAGGCTTGCTGGTAATGAGGCTGTGGCTTCGTCTTTCAGCAGACCAGACTTGTGTAAGCAACGCGGACGTGCGCGCACACAGAGCTGCGGAATTTGAGGGGAAACTATGGACACATTATCCATGCGTACAAAACCCTCTATGAGAAGTGTATATTAGCTACAAGCGTGAACATTAACGGGGGGTAAAAAAAAATATGGCACAGACAGACTGTTCAGTGTCCAGACAGGGAGGCCGCTACATTCCCTGTTATACTGTTGTAGCAAGAGCATCTCACCGTATACTTATTACACATGTGTTCCCCACAGGGGGTCAGCTCTATGTTCCCAAAGCCCTATGTTCCCTCATTTCTAAGTTGTTTTTTTTTCACTGAAAATTTGGAAAATTAGGCCCCATGTTCCCACGGCCCTATGTTCCCTCAGCCCTATGTTGCCTCATTTCAAAAATGTTTCTATTTCTAAGAATTTTCTCCAAATGAAACTCTAAAACAAGTCATTTTTATTTTTATACTACTTTAAAGCTGTACAGAAATGGCCGTCTGTCGCGCCGAGTCGTGCCGAGCTGCAACACGACTTTACCCGAGTGAGGAACGCGGATTTGATTGGTCGTTACCGAGCGGGTGGGATATTCAAAGCTTGGGGCGAGTCCGAGCTCCGTGTGTGTGTGCGTGTTTAGACGTTTGAACGACAGACGACAGATCCAATAGCAGTGGCTTTTGAATCGTGAGCAGGCTGACGTATAATCCGTGCGCCTGCATTGTCCAATGCGGAAAAAAAATACACACTTTCATCCCGGATTTACTCAAAAATAGATTTTTGCACAAAGTTTGGCCTACAACGTCTGTTACATGAGTTTTTACATTAATTTTATCACCCAGAGTGGGCTAAACTTCAGTTTTCTTTTGTGTACACCTTTAAAGGGATGATTCAGAGTAATTTCAACCTAGGGTCCTTTGCACCATGACCTTGAGCCAAACGCTCTTGTTTTCTCCTGCTCTAGGCGCTAACGTTACCAAGTAACCTAAATTACCCCACTAAAAGATCGTTTGTTCCTGTATCAATCAGTCTATATAGCAAGTTCTAAAATGTGTATTCCTAATATGTTTTTGATGTTTTTGAGCTACCAGTTAATCTTGAATTTCCCTGTAAGGGATTAATAAAGTATCTCTCTACTCTCTCTACTCTAATAATGCCTGGAATTCCTGGTGTACTTACTGTACAAACGTTCTAATGCTTTGTTTACTACTAACACTATTTGTACTAATGTAGAAGTTTGTTGTCTAAGTTGCACTAACTCATGGAGGTGACTTGTTGTAAGGGGTCAGCCCTATGTTCCCAGGGCCCATGTTCCCAGATTTAGCTAAAAGCTACATTGCATCTGTAGTCCACTGCTACTGGATAACAGGTTGGGTGTAATTGACTACCAAAGTGGGAGAAATGGGGATAAAATCTGATGCAAATTGATGATAAAGGAAATGTGGGAACATAGGGACTAAAGGGAACATAAGGCTGAGGGAACATAGGGCTGAGGGAACATAGAGCTGAAGGAACATAGAGCTGAGGGAACATAAGGCTGAGGGAACATAGGGCTGAGGGAACATAGAGCTGAAGGAACATAGAGCTGAGGGAACATAAGGCTGAGGGAACATAGGGCTGAGGGAACATAGGGCTGAGGGAACATAGAGCTGAGGGAACATAGGGCTGAGGGAACATAAGGCTGAGGGAACATAGGGCTGAGGGAACATAGGGCTGAGGGAACATAGAGCTGAGGGAACATAGGGCTGAGGGAACATAGAGCTGAGGGAACATAGGGCTGAGGGAACATAGAGCTGAGGGAACATAGGGCTGAGGGAACATAGAGCTGAGGGAACATAAGGCGCGTTTCCACTGCAGGAACTTGGGGGTAATTTTACGGGGCCGACCTCGTTGGTGCGTGTCTCTACTGCAGGAACCTCCCCCACAGGGCCGTTTACAGGAACTTTTACAGGGCCGAACGGAGTCCCTGTCTGGGGGGAGATACTCGGATCAGCCCTGAAAATGTCCCGGTGGGGTTTGAGATTTACTCCGTGCCGGTCAGACTCAAGCAGGATGTGACGCTAAGAGAAAGCCCCGAAATCAGTGGCATTTTTAAAACACAAATGTTATTAAAAACGGCCGGAAAAAAGAGAGAATAACTCAGTAAAAGACGAGAGTAGCAGTAGGCCTGGTTAAAAAAGAAAAAGGGGTGGATAATACGCGATTGTGGGATTACAGTACGTGATGATCGTGACGGCAATTCAAAAGCATCTTTTTTTTTCTTTTTTTTTTGAAAGCGTCTATACTGCCAGAAAACAACAACAACAAGAGCAGTAAAAATAAAACAAAACCCTGCACAATGACCTTGCTTTGATTGAAACTGTTGCACGTCCCATAAGAGCCCGGTGGGTCCTGTCTGCAGTGGAGACACGGACACTGGCAGGACGGTTCCTGTAGAAGTTCACTTCCTACCCCCTCCTTTTACCAGGAACTCCTGCAGTGGAAACGCGGCTATAGAGCTGAGGGAACACAGGGTTGTGGAAACATAGGCACGTTCCCATCATAGGAACCCTCAGCGATTCTCTCTGTTCCTGCCAGGCAGCATTGACTGTGTTTTAGGTCGGCATACAGATGTGCAGTACAGCTGGTGAGATATTGGTCTTGGAAGGTGCGAGCTGTGAGCGGAATTAAGTCACATAACTCCTCAGAGGGCACAACGAGGGCAGGTAAACATGCCCACTGCTGGCTCATCTAATCAAATAAACAGCGGGTAGCCAAAGGCATAGCTTTTTAATTAAGAGGCTAAAGGCTCAGCGGGTGCATCCATAGTAGAAATTACACTGCGCCTGTGGTGGTTTCGGTGTAGCCCTTCCTGTTGATAAGCATGCATTGGTTTCATTTGAATAGTCAGATTAATTTAGTCTTCATGTACGCTATTGATGCCAAACGGCAGGAAAATGTTATTGTGTGATTTTCTGTAATACGACACAAGTTCCCAGAAATCCTCCATTGAGAGTCTCATCGTGCGTGAAAGCTCAAATAACAGGGTTGTGTGTGGCAGCCATGGCCAAATAAATATCAGGACTCGACTACATTCTGGATACTCGAGTCCATGTTGTGTAATTGCACGCTATTTGATGGCTAGGCTCCCCTGTGGAGTGTTGCAACAACAACCCTGTGTGTACCATTGAGGTCTGACAAATATGCATTTTGGTCCTTAGAGAAAAAGAATATAATGTTTGACTCCATGCTTGTTTGATTTCTTTTGGTTAATTCCTTTGTTTTTTAAGCATCACAACTCAGTATGAAACTAGTGACAGTGACATGCTACATGACATTGACCACATGATTGTTCTTGTGTGTGTGCATGTTTCCCTATGCACACACACGCTTTCTCTTCATGCGGCGATATTGAGAGAAGTGCCACAAAAGTCACAGTTGGACAGTTCATCACTTTGTAGCGTCCCATGGAGTAACCTCTGTTGCAGTTTGGACACTGTAAAAAAAGGGACCAAAGGTGAAAGATACACATCTGTGAAACACAACAACATTACCTTCTAAGGCCGTTTTGCATTAGCACTAGCAGGTATTGTATTTCAATTATGTAGCACTGGATTTAACTTGTCTTGGCTGTTTCTTTGCACTAGTTGTTTTAGACACTGTAGGATATACTTTTTTCCTTGCACATTTCCTATTTATTTTTATCCATCTATTCATCTATTTCTTTCTTTCTTTCTTTCTTTCTTTCTTTCTTTCTTTCTTTCTTTCTTTCTTTCTGTCTTTCTACCTCCCCTTTCTCTGTATTTCACTTATTTCTTTCTTTCTTCTACCCTTTTTATCTCTAACTCTTTCTATCATCCATCTTTCTTTCTTTCTTTCTTTCTTTCTTTCTTCTACCCCTTTCTCTGTCTTTTTACTTCTATCTATCTATCTATCTATCTATCTATCTATCTATCTATCTATCTATCTATCTATCTATCTATCTATCTATCTATCTATCTATCTATCTATCTATCTATCTATCTATCTATCTATCTATCTATCTATCTATCTATCTATCTATCTATCTATCTATCTTATCTGGATCCATCCATCCATCGGGCGGGACTTTCCATTCCATCCATCCATTGATTCTGCTATTTCAACTGTTTTGTCGAATCTATCGAATATTAATTCTTTTAAAGATGAACAGAGAACGGTTTTGAAGACATTTATTGGTGACAAAGATGTTTTCCATTCTTCGGACCATCAAGTGGTTAATCCAATCACAAATGGAGCAGTTTGCTCTTTGCAGAACACACTGCTACATAACTACATGTCCTGTCCACGTTTGTGTATTTACAGTATATTTGTGTATTTATTTTTGGTCTGGGTCTTTTTTTCGTGGCTCACTGTCAATTATTGATTCATGTTTAGAGCGTAATTAATTAGAAAATTGCTGGTATTTTGTTCCTGAGAGCCTCTATGTGGGTAAAAATATGACTCAGTTTCTTCGTCTTCTTCTTTGCGGCTCTCTTTTTCCTTCCAAAATTCAAATGTGCTAGAATTCAAACAGACCTGCCATCATTAAAGAAAAGCTCTGGGGTAAATTTGGATGTAATTCATGTTTGCTAGACATTTGCATGGCTCCATAAGCGAACACAGCAGGGTTTCAGATATATTTTGTCTTTGGCTGACAGGTTGTGAGAATAAATGGAGCAGGCTCTCCACCTCAGGAGATCACTGAGCCCTCTGGAGCTTCTGGAGCTAGTTTATCATTAATAAACACTTAGTAGTGTTAGTCCCCATTTGCCTCCATCTTCCCCTCCCTGCATCTGTACCTCCATCGCTCCATCCCTGTGCCGGAGAAGATGAATCATTAACAGTGTTTTCTGCAGATGAACATCCCTACGAGATGAGAGAGGGACGGAGAGAAGAGATAGATAGAAAGAGACCTTCACTGCAGAGGATTTTTCTTAGTATATGAACAGTAATAATGGTAACCAGCAAAATCTAACCAACAAGCCATTTAAGCAAAGCAGGTTTATTTATAGAGCACACCTTGTACACAAAGGTGAAATAAAGCGCTTTACATAATATTTTGCGAACATTTCAAAACTGCACTTGTGTGTGTATGTGTATGTGTGGTACAGACTCTACCTAATGACTGTCACTCCTCTTCACTGTAAACACTAATCTGGGTTGAGAGCTTTTTTCTTTCTTTTTTTTGGTGGGAGCTTTTCTGAAAAGCAGTTTCTCTGACAGAAGTCAATGAAGAGACTGAAGAAGAAGTATGATGATGTGATGTGTTCCAACATCTGTCAGATGTCGGCCACACTTTTACTTTAGCCTACTTCACTCTCGTTCTCAGCCACAGCTGATTTAGACTGTGATGAATGTACTGCACACAGCAAATGCAGTACTAACAAAAAGCTTGGTTTCCATTCAACTGTATCACAAAATTTTACTAAAACTTCAATAAATTGTGTTTCCAACTGCTCAGTTCACCGAAATAAGCGCTACTGTCAGTGGCAGAAATTTTCGAAACCCTAACCCAAGACGTCAAAAATGCAAAAACCCTAACCCAAAAATAATAGACATAAATATATATTTGTTTTAAAGTGATACGCCAACATTCATTTTCGTGTCTAGCCTCACTCCCGAGTCCATGACCAGCAGATAGACACCATCCTTTCAACTGTGTGTGCAGTAACAAGGGAGATAGAGCTGTATCGCCCGTAATTAGCTTAGCTCAAACACTGGAAGTGTATGGGTAGTGTTAGCCTGCCTCCTACTCTCTAAACTCTGTAAATATACAGTATCACTTTATCAACACTTCAAACATTTTTAGGTGAAAAAGTAGCCGTTTAGATCAGCAGTGTGTTGTTAATTTGTCTAAATATCAGCTGTTTACAATTTTGTTTGGACGAATTTGGCGCTACTAAAGCTAGCCGTTGTGACCAATACACTTCCAAAACACCCGTTACCTTTTATATACAGAATACTTTTACTTTGAAATAGGAAGCTAACCTACCCTCGATGGAGCTAGCTTGAACCAAAATAAACCGTCTTTGCTTGAACCCTCCGTTTTGACCGATCTCGTCCCGTTACCAGCATTTGACCGCTCAAGATGCCTTACCAGAGAGTTTTGTCAGCTCTGAGACCAAGATCGGTCCGTTTAGAGTTGCTGAAGAGTGTCTCTGATGACTTTAGGTGGAGGCAGGCTAACACTACCCATACACTTCCAGTGTTTGAGCTAAGCTAATTACAGTGATACAGCTCTATCTCCCTCGTTACTGCACGCACAGTTGAAAGGATGGTGTCTATCTGCTGGTCATGGACTCAGGAGTGAGGCAAGACACGAAAAAAAATGTTGGCGTATCTTAGTGATGTTTCAGTCAAAAATAATTCCAACATAACTTACAACAACCCAATGCACACACACACATATGCATCTCCGCAGCAGCTCAGCCGCCACACACACACAAAATGCAGGCAGTGTGTTCCCTGTGTTAGTCTGAGAGGAGAGCTGGTTAGATTACCAGGCTGTCAGCTCTGATTCCTGTCTGACATTTTCTTTTGGCTCAGAGAGCTCTTTGCACTGCAGCTTCAGGAAACACATGCAATGACACGCACAACACATACAGAAAACAACCTCATCAGTTAGACAACTTACAACTTGCAGCATGTTTGTGTATTTGCAGGTGTTGCAGTTCTCACAGTGCATGCGTTGTCAAAGTGATGAAGCCGTTTTCTAAAATTGTAGTGCGTTCGTGTCTACTAATGCTGTGTTTACTTATGTTGCAGTGCATTGAGCTCTCAGTGCCACTGTAGTGGGTAAATAGCTGGCCAGCTTTAAAGAGGAAGTCGCTTTTTCGCTGTTTTGGTCACTTTCTCCTCTACGGAGCTTCCCCTACAGTTTTTGGAGTGCATATTTTCACTGTGGTTGCAGTAGAACTCACAGCTTGGTTTCCCTCAGGAAACTCCTCAAATTCACAATCCAACAACTCCAAAACGCTCTGGTGGACAAGTTTTGAGCTGCACATTCACCACGCTAACAGAACAGAGTTGTTCAAGAGGTAAATACAGAGACAGCATCCCCAAAAACTGCTCCAGATGGGATATCGCATCAGCTATTTTGCATGAATTTACCTCTAAAACAACTCTGTCTTGTAACTTTCTGTTATTATCTCATAGCGTGGTGAATGTGCAGGTCACAACTTGTCCACCAGAGCGCTGTGGAGTTGTTGGATTGTGTATTTGATGAGTTTGATGAGGGAAACCAAGAAATTCCACTAGCCACCGTAGCATAGCTCTGAGCAGCTCACGGCTCTGCTCTGCCATTCAAAAAATAGCTTGCAAGGCCATTAAAGGTAATGAACCCACTTGAAAGAATATAGGGAGTGTGGCAATGGGCCAATTAAGGTCTTGCATAATTCCCCTGAACTGAACACATATTATCAACATGTATAGTTACATGTACACAAGGAGGGTGGCAAAAGACAATAGTCTCTCTCTTATGACTCTCTAAATGTCACCTAATTTCACTAGAACAACAGACAGTGTCCTGTGGCTGTAGCAGGAGACTTCCACCTGGCAGGAATAGAGGGGGGAGTGTAAACAAAGGTGACAGAGCATGCAATCGGTGGCTATAGAGCTCCAGTCTGGTGGGGTTTTTTTCTTCTTTTTCCTGAGGAGCACAATGATGAGAAATAGAATAGCGCCTTAATGGCTCCTCCTTGAAGCTAACTGAGAAAATATAATAGATGTGAAGAGCGGCGCCACACTCGGACCTCTTCACAGCTGCCTAATGTGATTTGTGCGGAGCTGCCTCTTCTCTCGGTCCACTGGACCTTCTGCTCTGCGCTGACCTGCCCGCCCTCACCTCTCACCTCTATCCATCACAGCTGCTGCCGTGTTACGATGGACGGGCGCGTCCTCCCGAGGAGAGGGCTCCTTTCTCTGGCAGCTTATTTACTATATATGAAGCAGATAGGGGCGAGGATAGAGTGTGGCTTTTTTTTTGCTTGACAAAGGCAAAGAGAGAAAAGATGGGCTATAGGCTAGTTATGTAAAGGTAAGAAGAGAAGATAGGAGAAAGACAACAAGGAGTAGCAAATAAAAAGAGAAGCCCTCCTCACACTGTGTCTGCCTGAAGCTCAGCTGGGTCGGGTAATATAAACAGGAGATAAGCTGTAAAAGTTAACATCCCCATGCCTCAGTTTCCATTAGAAACACCTCTTTCATTGTATTTCTAAAAGAATGAGCCTCATTAAAATTCATTGCACCACAGTTTCTCCCACAGATATCCTCACGCAGCCGAGACAGATTTGCAAAACATGGCATTTTCTTTTTTTTATGCCTTTACCACTATAGCAAATGAAGATATTGTGGATGGCGGCGGCGTTTCTGACATGACTGAAACAAAAGCCACATTTCATTCACATTCAGAGGACCACCAACAGCCTATCAGAGCCCAGTCAGTCCCCGAGGTGGGCATCAATCATGGGAGCCCAGGCTGTGCTCGCCTTGTGTGCCGGCCCCTCTATAGCCAAAGAAAAGGCTTTGACAAGGGCCCATTATTCTGCAGCTCATCTCCTGTTGCTTTACACATCACCTGTCAGCTCGTCAGCCGACCCTCGTTCCCGGAGGTTGTTGTCGGTCATCAGTCACCATCGCCAACATCACATCATTACAGCCGGCCCTATAGACTCTGTTTCCACCCATTTTACGAGCTGCTATCAGTCACTTAGGAGTGCAGGGCCGTAGCAGAGTGTTAATTAACATCAGACACAACAGAAAACAGAAAATAAGAATTCAATACATTAACATTAACATTTTGGGTAAGACTTTATTTGATGCCTATCTCTATAACACATTATAACCATACTTATAATGAGTTATAATGCAGTTATAGCACCTTTTAACTGTAGTTATAAACACTCATAGAGGATCACAATGCTTTATAATATATAATATAATCAAAACACACTATAAAGCATTTTATCCTGACTTATAAGGTCAGGTGTTATAATACATTATAATTGTTAGTAACCCGCTGACAATGACCACATTATAAATATAGGTATAATGTGTTATAATTGGCATAAATGTGTATCATTATAAACACTCATAAATGATCATAAAGATTTATAACAATAAGTATAACACATCAGAGCATTTTATAATGGCTTATAAGGTCAAGTATTATAATAGAGTTATAATGCTCTATAATGTGTTATGCTTATTGTTATAAAGTTTATGAGTGCTTATAATGATAGTTATACACGTTTATAAGTAAAATCTATATTTATAATACATTATCAATGATAATGAGTTACTAACATAACCTATCATAATACCTGACCTTATAAGTCATGATGAAATGCTTTATAGTGTGTTATGATAATTGTTGTAAAGCATTATGATTATTTATGAATGTTTACAGTGTTATAGCTATATTATAACTCTTTACAAGTATGGTTATAATGCATTATAGAGATAGGCGTCAAGTAAAGTCTTTCTAACTAGATGATAAATGGTTTGTTTTTGAAAAACACATTTTATGTGTCAACTGGTTTATTTTATGTTTCAGAAACTAAAAAGTAAAACAGTTGTGTATTTTGTTGCAAACTGGCACAATGTTTAAAAGAAGTACAGTTTTTAGTCTGGGAGTGTGCAGTGAACACAATCAAACTGTTATGGGAAAGGTAGGATTCAGCTTTGGAGCTTGGCTCTGGAATAAAAGTCAAGCAGCTCTAAAATAACCATGTTACCAAAAAACAATTCAATTCATATGAATTTGTGTGATAAATATCAGTTTAATGAAGTTTTGATCAACGTTTTGCTTATCCAGTTTCAGTGCAAGCACTAATAAGTATTTGTTTCCATTAAATTGCAGATTATTTATTATCTATTTATTAATCATTTTACATCTGGCATGAAAAACACATTGGACATGCTTTTACTGCATGAAATCAACTCATAGGTTCATTTAGCTGAATCTAATCAGCACCCTAATGAATTTCTACATTCACGATGGTTATGATGTTATGTTTCAGAAAGGTATGTGAGCATTTTTTGTGGATGTAACTGGTGCTCCAAAGGAATAGGTCATGCAGGTACTAATGTGACACTTACATTAAGGAAGGTTTAGGAGTGCTTAAGTCAACATGAACATGTTGCTTCAAGTGGGGAATAACACTTTTTGCAACTAAGCAAATCGTCATCTAACTGATCTGCAGCTGTTTTGAGTGAATTCCTCAAGCAGCTCATTTATTCCTTCACAAGTCTCTTATGGGGGTCAATTAAAGTGATGTAGCAGGACTTGAGTGTGCATGCTCATTTCATATGCATGGTCTCATTCAGAGACATGAAAGAGACAGCAATTAGGGAAATAACCCTTGGCGTCCTTGTTAGCAAACTGCAAGTTTTCATGTACATTGTCGTGGACATAGTTATGGTATGGCAAGAAACACAATGGGACCTCTGTGAATGTACCACCAAAAGACAACCACAGATCAAATAAGATAAAACTTGCACATTTTTTTATTGCACATTACATTGTTGTTTGTCAAATTAATTTGATAATTTGACAACCTGGAAAAAAATCATCAATATATCAAAATCCCAAATAGTAAAAAGTACATTTTTGTACTTTCAGCAGCAAACTGTGGGGGTTTAGCAGTGAGGGTCAGGGGTTAAAAGCCAGATGACTGGGGTCAGCACTCATGGATGTGAGCCCTGTAAAAAAGACTGAGTGCATCTTGTGCCAGGTGCACAGATTCTTTACCTTGCATTGAGTCGCTTTTGCATGGTCTTTGTTTACCAGCCTGTCAGTGGAGCCAGGAACACACTGCCCCGATGCACCGCGACGCCAACGACCTTCGGTTCATTGTAAAACATTTATTAATTTACGTAAATGTGGTGATTTCAGTACATAGCCAGGAGGCAGTCCTGCTCGCTTTTCATTCAAACAAACTAATGCCACTGCCACAGTTGTTAAATTTTATCAATGAGACCAACATTAATCTCCTAAAAACAATTTTACCAGCCAGCGGTAAACCTCTAGAAGCTGGCAGGATCCCCCGGGATGAGGACGGAGCTCTGCCCCGGCAGATCAGGTCTGTAGAGCGGCTGCTGCCGCTGTAAGAGCAGCTGCCCTGGTCCCCGGTCACGGCTTCCACACTGTGGATTTCTGTTAGCCCGTCTATGATGTTTTACATACGTTAGCATTAAGCTAGCAGACTTTATATGCTTAGTTGTGACACTAGCTTTGTGTGTTTTGAACGTTGTTTCAAACTATGTGGGTTTGATTTGAACATCTTTGATGCTTAAATATATATTTCTGCCTAATATGTTCCTTTACTTTTTATTTTGTGTGCCATTTTTACTGACAGGTTAGGAGGTTAGGGCACCATTTGTTTACTGTGGTCACTTCCGTCCCTCCCACACACTGCGCTGATTTGCTTAGGGCACCACCAATCAGAATCGCCATAGCTAGCACACAGCCAATCAGCATACCCGACGAGTCTACTCTCCCGACGGCCGACGAGCCCCGACTGAGCATGTTGAATCGGCCATGACAAGACCCGACGGCTTCCGACGGCTTTCGGCGGTCTCTGACGCAGATGAACACACCAAACAGACCCAACTGTTCCTGGGGCCCAGAGTGGGCAACATGTCAGGGATGTTCTCTGCTGTAGAACTATCCCCTGATGTTCGTCACATGTCGAACAATTTTAAAAGATGAAGATGCATAATGTATCCTGATTTGTTTGCAAGCGGTTTGAAGTTTTGCATAGACAGCACCAGTCAATCTCAAGAAAAAGGCAGGAGCTTAGATGTAGAATCGATAACAGCAGGACATCCATCATCAGAAACTGACCACATCAATTTGCCAATATCTGATGTGCATGTATAAACAACACTTGATAAGGGAAAAAGTCATTGTGAACATTTCAGTTCTTTTCCTCTTTTGTTCTTACTGTGCCTGTACTGTGGCCATGAAGGCCTAAAGGTCTGCAGTCTGTCTCTATCAAGGCTGTTGTCTGCAGGATTAAAGACACAGGAGAGGGGGTTAGAAGCAAGCAGCAGTAAACTCGTAGCACAATGGGGTCGGGGGGGAATAACATGTGGATGCGGAGGAGTGTGTATGTGTGTGTGTGAGTGTGGAGTAGGGGCGTGCAATACAACAAAAATTGAAAGCCTGAAGCAGCAAAGGTGGGTGGAAGGGCGGAACTCAAATGGCATTTGTGATAAGGTGACATTTAGAGAAATCTCTCCGCCATCTCTTTTGAACGAAAAGGTTTTATCTTTGATCCCTGAGAGAAGGGTCGGGCCAGAGTTGTACCAGCAAAGGTATAGACTGTATATCACAGTGTAAGAGTGATTTATTTGCAACATAAGCCATTCATGAGCACAGATTGTACTTCAAATTCAAAGTCCTCATTTTGAATACACATTTGCAACTTTTTTAGCTGACAGAAATATCAAATGGAGGCTCTTAGTTTCTATAATAACATGATACGATTCGGGCAACGAATGAAAAGTGATGATAACACTTTAATGACGCCTATCTGTATAACGCTTTATAACCATACTTATAATGAGTCATAATGCAGTTATAACACTGTATTATAGTTATAAACACTCATAAATGATCATAATGCTTTATAACAATAATCATAACACACTATAAAACATTTTATCATGACTTGTAAGGTCAGGGATTATAATAGGTTATAATTATTAGTAACTCATTGACAAGGACCACATTGATAATGCATTATGAATATAGTTATAATGTGTTATAATTGTCTTATAAACATGTATAACTATCATTATAAACACTCATAAATTATCATAAGACTTTATAACAATAAACATACATACACATGTTATTTCTATTGATATAAAGCCGTATGATAGTTATGAGTGTTGATAATAATAGTTATACATGTTTATAAACCAATTATAACACATTATAAATATATTTATAATGCATTATTGACGTGGACATTGTCAGCGAGGTACTAACAGTTCTAATGTATTATAATACCTCACCTTATAAGTCATGATAAAATGCTTTATAGTGTGTTATGATTATTGTTATAAAGCATTATGATCATTTGAGTGTTTATAACTATAGTTATACAGTGTTATAACTGCATTATAACTCATTATAAGTATCATTATAATGCGTTGTGGAGATAGGCATCAAGTAAAGTGTTACCAAAGTGATGATGTTGTTGTGATGATCACCAGCGGTCGTAGTTCACCCTCCTTTTTTATTAGGGCTGCGGCGCAGTTGCCATGGAGAAACATGCAATCAGCTGGTGTTTCCCTTCCTTTCACCGCCCCATGCCCTCCCTTCGCTCCCGTCCTCCGCCCCGTAACACAGTGCGCTCCTGTTGTTGTCAGACTGTGATGGAGCATGTGCAAGTGTGGGAAGGAGGATCTCAGCTGTTCATCCTGGAGAACTCATCTCCCCTCCCGTTCCGGTCCTAGGTGAGCTTCAATACTTCTCCAGACCTCCCTTTCCTTTGGCTGCCATTACCCAAACTAAGCTCATTTGTCCCCCCCAAGAGAACCATGATCTGCCTTTTGTTCGGGCCCCAACCTCCCATTCATGTCCCCCAGGAGAGTAGACAAAAGAGGAAGAGACACAGGCCTGAACCCTTTGCCCAGACAGACTGGGGAAGGCGACCATAAAGAGATGCTGGCTTGAATGGAGCTGCACTCTGACAGGGAGCCCTTTAGCTCCGGCTACATAGCCTCTGTCTCTGAGGGTGTCCTCATTATTGTGCGCAATCTTTACATTTCTTTAACTTACAGCGTAACTATGGCGGCACTGGGCCGACCAATTCATCGTAACCAAAGGAAAAACACATGCACCGAGGCAAAATACAAACGGCACAATCAAATGCAGAAATGTGCTTCATACACATGAAACATGGTTGAATCATCTCCCAAAACACACAGCACAACAACTGTGACAACAGAAACTACAAAACGGTGACGTCAGAGCAGATCATTACAAGCACAGAGACACAGTAACATACTTCAACACATAGGGTACAACACAGCCGAACAGCACTGAAAAGTCAATTACGTCACAAAGTTGTGGTGAAGACATGCAAAACTGAAGGAATCCTTATTTATTTCCAGTGCATCAAACACTGACCTCAGATCAGATCATTTTCTCTGCCTCATCAGCCTTGTATATATTGCGGCTCAAGTCCAATTTTTTTGCAAATCTCACCAGAGTCTGATCTCACTGACTGACAGGCCACAAGTGATCTCTGATCCATGTGTGTCCATATTGCATGTGACTTTGTCCGGACTGGATGCCGGGGCTGGATGCAGCAGCCTACTGCATCTATGGAGGAAACAGCCTCTGAGGCGCCTCAGACGACCGTGTCAACCGTTGGTAAAGGGACAGTCTAGCCTTGGGAGCTTTCCTGATTGTGTTCAATCGCAATCAATATCTGAAAATTTGAAATAGGACGTTTTCTTTACACTTCCAATGGCTCCTCACATCGGGCAAGTAGAGTCCTGCTCAGCGGATGACCACGCCTCCAAGCCGGCCATAGAGCAGGGCTACCGTGGCTAGAGTTATCCCTTTGCCACCAAACTGGTTCCAGTGCTGGTTCGGTGCTGGTGCTGGAGCCAGTGCTTAAAGCAGAAGTCAGCGGAATGTTTTTGTTAGTATAAGTCCTAAATAGTCCTATTTTCCACTTCCATAGAGTGTTGGGCCAAAACACAGGTCTCTCAGTCACTCTGCTCTGCTGTAAACCCAGGAGAAAACTTTCCTTGTGGGATACAAGTGTTATCCAATGAGGAGAGATGAGGAGCCTTTGAATCGGAACAGGCCTGGTTATGACCTGTGACGTAATCAGCCTTCAAATGAGATGGATACCATCTAAATCCTATTTGAGCAGCCGAGACATTCAGATTGCAGAAAAACAAATCTGTGCAGTTCTAATCAGAATTTGAATTTAAAATCCAAAACTCTCTGACCATGGTGGACCATCTAATTAGTGATAATTCTCACTTTAAACTCTGCTTTAAAAAATAAAATCAGTTAGCAAAACCAGCAACTACGTTTTGACAGTCAATCTGTTGATGAGCTGCTCAAAAACTCCAGCAAAGACTTTGGAGTGGTCTTCCAGAACAGGCAAGAAAAGGCAGGATTTTAGGCCTTGGTCATGACCAGCAAATGAGATGGTTCAAACATGACTGACAGTGGAGAAGTTGGCTCTGATTGGTTTTTCACATGTGATGAACACAAAAGTTCTGCTTCAAAGCAAAAGTGTGTGATAAAGAACGTAATGGAGACAAAAGTACAATATCTGTCTTTTAAGAGCAGTAGAGTATAGTTTCAAATAAAATACATAAATATACTTAGGCACAGTCCTAATACTGTGTTATGCTTTGCTACTGTCCAACCCTGCACTGTCTTAGGCCTAGAGAGAGACATTTTTCTTCAGCTTTCAGGAAGTCAGTCAACTTGGCAGGAGAAGGTCTCCTGTGTCCTATGGCTCCAACAATACAGAAACATGAGAAAGCCTGCAGAAGCACGGCTTTGTAATGGAGTGTGTACCAAGTGATAGAGATGAATGGAACACTCACTTTGAACACAGTATCCAGTTCTCCTCCACACACGCATGTATCCATGCTGAGGATACCTGCAGAGGCCTCAGAAGCACCGTTTTTATAGAAACTGATCTCCACCACTGTGATGGAAAGAGTCATAATAGTAAGAAACCTTCTCCAAATAAAGGCTTTGTACATTGTTGTGCTCTTGACATCAAACGAAACCTAAATGTATGTGTCATGAAGGGATCCTGTGTTGGCTTGTACAACAGAACAAAAGTGCACCATGTGGGTGACGGACTAGTCTTCCTCTGCCAGACACTATAATGACATCTAATGTTACCTCGATTCAATTCAATCCACACAACAGAGAAAACACCTGGGGAGCAGCATGTGTGAGAGGGACAGGTAGCAGTTTAGCGTCATGCCCACAGTAATAATAATCATCATGTGTCAACCACATCAATGTGCTGTACGAGTCTCATACCGGCTTCTTTTCCCCCTATACTGTCGCTATAGGCGTGCTCTATTTTTACCAGACTGGCCAACATACAACAGAATACATACATATGAAATGCAAGCATATATTACAGCAATAGGCGGGAGGCAGTAGCATTACTTTGACACTGATAAGAGTTGTGAACTTTTATTGAATCTGTTTCATCTTTTTATTTGGTGTCATGGTTCGGTCACACGTCCTTAAAGGGATAGTTCACCCGAAATTCAAATTTCACTCATTATCTACTCACCTTCATGTCGTCTAAGGGCTGTGAGAATTTTCGGAGTCCTCCATGCCTTCTCTGAGTTACGGGGGGGTCCACGCAGCAGTATTTGTCCATATAATGGTCGTGAATGGATACCACTTTTCTTCGTCCAAAAATACACACTAAAAAACATCCAAATACCTTCATACTGCTCGTCTGTAATGTCCCTCTTGTGTGGAAGCCCTGACATGAGAAATTGTTTCACCGTTCAGGAAGAGCAGTGAACTGAGACACTGGGAGCTTCCGCTACAAACAAGCTTAAAATATTGACTTATTTAATTTTTTTGGAACAATTTCTTATGTCAGGGCTTCAATACAAGAGGGACATTACAGACGAGCAGAATAGAGGTATCTGGGTGTTTTTTGGTGTATCTTTTTGGACGAAGAAAAGTGGTATCCATTTGCAACCATTTCTGTATGGACGTGCACCGCTACACCGAGACCTCCCGAAACTCAGACAAGGCACGGAGGACTTGAAACTTCTCCCAGCCCTTTGTCGACATGAAGGTGAGTAGATAATGAGTGCAATTTGAATGTTGGGGGAACTATCCCTTAAAAGCATAGAAATGCCTTGAACAAGATACAGTAGTTAAATGGTCCTCTCTTCTGATTGGTAAGCCTCAGGTTCTCCCTGCATCCCTGTATTCCAGACAGTTACTCAGTTACTGTACAGAGGATAACTTCTTCCATTTTGAACAATGACTTCCATCCCTTTGGATTGCAAGTTTCAGACACTTCCCTCCAGACGGAAGACAAAACTGGACAGAAATAGCTTTGTTTCTGCTGCTGTTATTGAACTGAACAAGGAGCTGCATATATACATACATGGGTTTATCCAGGTTGATGAATGCATTTTAACTTTTTAACGTAACATTGAGTTTTTCGGCCTCAAAATAAAGTTTCCAGATTCATTGCAATGGTAGAAAAATGGTTAATAGGATGAATGGTGCTGCCGGGCTGATAAGTTTTGCACTATATTTTCCCTGCAAGTTTGTCGAGGGAGCTCTTTTCCACAGTCTCCTTGCAAACATGTTGGAAATACTGTCGTTTATAAACGGGAATAAACGCTGCATGCGCTGGCTCAACCAGATGGTGGAAGCACTGAGCCGATGTTGTCCGCAATGTTGCTTTAAAGAGTAACTGTGCAGGATTTTTACCATAACTATGCTGCATTTTTTCCTTAATTAAACAGTTTTGGAGTAATGGTGATGGTTAAATAAATGACTTGTAACTTTTTCCAGGGAGAATGGAGGCTCTCTGCCTTCCACCTAGCGTCTCTTGGCTGAAAACCAGCCATGTAGGCTAGATCCCGGTGTCCCAGCTCTCGTCTCACAGACACAAACGCGCTCTGTAACCCGTAATCTCTTGTTTATGACAGATAAGACTACATATACGCATCGTAACATCGTTTATGATGAATAATGTTATCCACCGCTCCATGGATTGATTTATCTCCGGCTTCGTTATGAAGAAATGCACATGCCCAGGAGGAGGGTTAACGACACAGAGGGATAGAGACTGGACTTGATAGTTCCCCTTAAGCCCAGGTTTAGTGGTAGTCCATTTGAATGAATTTAGAGTTTTTATTGATTGCTGTATCACTTTCATACTGTGCTTTTATCTATTTACTTTTATTGGTGGAGCCTTGAGCACTTGTTGAGGATGGCTAAAGGTGGTTGGTTCATTATGCTACAGTATATGGTGTTGCATGTATCCTGAGGTCTGTGTGTATGTATAGCTGGATATATGAATGAACAACTCACTGCAAAGCAAATCTGCCTCCGGGCATGAATAAAGTAACCTGAACCTGAGCCTGAACTTTGTATTTGAAAAAATATAATTCAGTCAGTACATCCAACGTGAACGTGAGCTGGATGACATGTTACTGAACATGTTTCTGATGCTAGGCCTGGTTGGATTTACCTCACACATACCCAATATATGTATTATGTACTCATTTTCCAACTAAGACATTCAGTCATTTCTGTGTGTGGCTGTGTTTCCATATTTGGCCGTGTTTGCAGTATATTTCTTGATGTTGCTGTTGTCAAATGTCAGAATGAATGTAAACCATGTCTTGTGTTCTCGACTCTCTGTCTTCTCTTAATTATCAGATGGGTGCAGCTGCTTTGTGCTGTCTAAATGAGCTCTCTGTGTTGCGGATGCTGAGGAAACAAGACACAGGAATTTAAATTTGTTTTGTTTTTTTTGCATGGGTGCAACTTGCTCATGATTGTAAAATATCAGCTCTGGATCCTTGTTGTCAGGTTGAATCCGGCAGCTTATGCTCCTGTCATGGTTTACAGCACAAATCACATCATGTTTAAACCATAAGCTATATTACTGTAGGCTTTATAGGCTTGTAGGAATACTCTGAACTTCCCGACACGTTAATCTACAAAGCAATAAAGTCTGACATACAGTAGCTGTTTATCTGTCTCCACCTGTTTGATGTGGAGCTCGGGTTCAGCTAGGAGGCAACGGGTGGGATCTGCCATACTGTTCTATAGGGGCTCCTTTGCACAGCTTAAAATAGCAGAGATAAGGACCAAGTGTCAGCATGCATCCATGCTGTTACATATTATTACAAAAAAAAAAATCCATGGTGTGGGCTGATATGTGTTCTGCACGGAAATGAGCCGTGCAGAATCCTCGGCTCAAAACGTGAGATTTTAGAAGGCGATGCCCATTATCTCCTGAAGACAAAGCCCGCTGATACAAAATGATGTTGGCATCAAAGTAAACACAGCCGACAACAACAAAAAAAGAAATAACACCGTGGTGCAGCTGTTTTCATGGGGCACAATGCCCTGCTTTATATCAAAGTAATAAGAATGGAAACTCACCCATTTGCAGTGTACAATATTCATTTCCAATGTAGTCAAGCATGACAAGTGGCTGAATTGTGCCCACAGGAAATTACAAACTCATGAGTGAAATGATAAGCTGTTACACAAACCAGTCAAATCTATTTTCTTTCCGCACCAGCGACGGCTCATCCTGCTCATCAGCAACACTCTTTATGTTTCATAATCAAACTGCTTCAGAACTGGTTTCACCGGTGGATTCCTGCGCCTTCCTACTCGGAATCTGTTTTTTTGTAAGAAATATCATTTGTTCTCAGATTGTGCTCACACCATCCATCCATCCATCCATCAGGGTTGTTTAGGAGTGGGCTTCTGCTTCATCTCACCTTCATTTTGAAGGTGTGAGTGTACTAAGTCAGTGCTCCTCCTTTTCATTATCGCCAAACCTTGGCACTTCACACATGCAGTCTAGACACGGTTTAATGAATCTCAGCAGTCCAGTTTAAACTGTTAATACTTCGATTTTTGTTCCTTCTTTTCTCTGGTTCTTATAAGTTGTATTAGTAGTCTTTCATAGTTTCATTTTGAGATTAAGCTGCAAGTTTCTTTAAAGGGAGAGTTCACCCAAAATTCAAATTATACTTATTATCTGCTCACCCTCATGTCGACTAAGAGCTGTGAGAATTTTCAGAGTCCTCCGTTCCTTTTCTGAGTTACGGGGGGGTCCACGCAGCAGTATTTGTCCATAATGGTTGTGAATGTACACCACTTTTCTTCGTCCAAAAAGACACACCATAAAACATCCAAATACCTCCATACTGCTCGTCTGTAATGTCCCTCTTGTATTGAAGCCCTGACATGAGAAATTGTTCTGCCGGTGCAAATCTCGTGTGATTTGCACTGACACAGGAAGAGTAGTGAACTGAGACACTGAGAGCTTCCGCTACAAACAAGCTTAAAATATGGACTTATTTAAGTTTTTTTTTCAGAACAATTTCTCATGTCAGGGCTTCAATACAAGAGGGACATTACAGACGAGCAGTATGGAGGTATTTGGATGTTTTTTGGTGTGTCTTTTTGGATGAAGAAAAGTGAGCCCCAATCACAAACATTATATGGACAAATATTGCTGCGTGGACCCCCCCATAGCTCAGAGAAGGAACGGAGGACTCTGAGACATGAGGGTGAGTACTGTAGATAATGCATGAAATTTGAATTTTGGGTGAACTATCCCTTTAAAGCCCCCCCTTCCCCCACCTAAATAATCCAAATACCCACCCAAAGTCAATATCGTGACACCTCTGCCATCCATCCATCCATCCATCCATCCATCCATCCATCCATCCATCCATCCATCCATCCATCCATCCATCCATCCATCATCTGTCCCATTCTTGTGAATGTGATATCTATAACATGTAAGAAAATACCTGCACATTTTGCACAACCGTCCACTGGGACCCAAAGACAAAATGATTAGACGTTCAAATGTAAAAGGGTCAAAGGTCAGGCTCATATTCATTTTTGCTTGCTTAAATTATGTTGTGCTAAATTGGGTTTAGCATTAGAACTGAAGTGTTCTTGTTGTCTTGTTTACTGCACCACAAAGCATTAATTTTGGATAAAACCAAGTGACAGAGGAACAGCTTCCTATGTGCATCAACTTTCTTTGGCTTCACTTCTGAGCTCCCTCGGCCTCGTGTGACCCCGCAGGAGGACAAAGGAGTCGGAAGCTAAGAGCCTTGTAACCCTGGCTCACTTTAGGCGTCTCAGTGAGTTTGTGTGGTGTGGCTTTCTCCCTGTCACTCCTCTGTGAGGTGAGGTCACATCCCAAGGGGTCATTTCACCCAGGAGGTCCTCCAGCTCTTACTAGACACATTCCACTGTGTGCTGCCTGAATGCAACAAACACAGGACAGGACAGATATCTTCACTTTTAACCGCCCCAACTTCCAAAAAGGTTAAGTCCTGGGTAATACTTCTCATTTAATCTCATTTAATCAGCTTAGAGTGTTTTGTGGTTATAGACGCTGGTTATTATGACAAAACAAAGACTAGGCCAGTGTGGGGTTGAAAAAATTGCAACAGAAGCAAACTCAACTGATTTTGTATCCTCAACATGTCCTGAGTGAGGGGAAAAAAGAAGAAGAAGAATCCCATTAGGGGAAAGTTTAGAAAAAGACCCAAATATAGTCCATTCATACACACTATTTTTCTCACGTGAATACGGTAACATTTTTAACCTTTAGATATCTCCATGAAAATTACTGAGTTGATCACTTACATTAAGACAAACAAAAAATGTATCAGAAGTTTTTTGAAATTCTTTGTTAACATGAGTAAATTTGCATAAATTTGTATAAATTCCACTGTTTTTATAACTGTAAAAGTGTACCAGCATGAAAACTGGAATGAGTTGACTCCAGAGGTTCATAAAGGGACCTGTGTATTGTCTTGAAATTTCGGACCAAGTCACTGAGTTTACTTTAACTTTTGTCAGCTTACCAACTGTAGCTTTAAAGGAGTCATAACCTGTTTTTTTACGTATCCAGCCCCCCTTGGATCGCTTTGGATCAATTAGTAAAACTTATTAGAAAAAAAAAAAAAAAATTTAATCAAACATTGAGCTTGTTCTGACCCTTTTCGTACCGCGACTTTATCACGCGAGATTACGTGCGAGGTTTTGACTGGTCCGGATGTGCATTGTATAATATGTAATGAGGCGCGTGTTGATTCGCTGCAGGAAGGACAGAGCCGGGGGGGCTTGCCTGCATGCAGACTCCAAAGCATAAACAGGCCCCTGGTACCGCTTCGGCGATTTCAGGTAGCGGACGGGCCGGGGTTGGGTGGTGAAAGAGGCAAGTAGCCTCCACGGTGACGTCACCGTAGGAGCAGAATCAAAATCTCGTGCTTTAGGAAGGCACACCCTTGTGTGCTATTCCTGTTCGGAAAAAGAGCCGAAGCGAAAAAACGGCGCCACTTTCAAACTCCAGCTTTTCAGGCAAGTTTCAACTGAGGTCAAACACCAATATGCATGTTTTAACAAGAGAAATTGCGATTTCCGGGTGATGACTCCTTTAATGAGCTATGGGCACTACCATGTAAAACCAATGCTCCTGCAACGTCCAATTCTTGAAAAATTGCAGTCATCTTGAAATTTAAAGTGGTTTCTTGTTGTTGACCGATGGAGTCAACTCATTCCACATGCTGGTACCACCACAGCACCTTTATGTATGGGCCGTCAAAACAGTGGAATTTATGCAAATTTATGCAGATTTGCTTATGTTAACAAAGAATTTCAAAAAACGTGTAATACATTTTTTGTTTGTCTTAATGTAAGTAATCAAGTCAGTGATTTTCATTGAGATCTCTAAAGGTTAAAAATGTTACCCTATTCACGTGAGAAAAATAATGAATAGGCGTATGAATGGGCTATATTTGGGTCTTTTTCTGAACTTTCTTTGTTACAGTCCACATGCTGTTGCTTATATCATGTATATCTTAAATAGTACATGTATGTCCCACAGATCCAAAGAGTATATGAACACTGGGTGAGTGAGGCAGCTGTTGAATGTAGGTGCCAGTCAGAGGGAACAGGGTGCCAACTGTAGCAACAAAAAGGTGGGTGGAGAATAGTTATAGGATCAGAGGTCAGGGACCACAGCACAGATACAGGGTCCTGACACCCTGTTGACAACATTTACTGGCCATTTATACTGATGGCTGCAGCAGTTGTGACTGTGTGTGGTCTGTAACAGCACAGAGAGTGAGACTGCAGGACAGAAGCAGGTATTTTGTTGTCTCTGTAACTGTCGGTTGTTCTGTTGTTTCATTTTAAAAGGCGTTCATTTGGCTTGTGTCTGACAATAAGAAGAAAAAAGAACAAAAAACTAACTAATTTTATGTCTGTCTGTCTTGCAAGACAACAGAACTGTGCAGACATTCTTAGACGAGCTTAGCATAAAATGGGGGGAAATAAAACACTCATTAAAGGGATAGTTCAACATTTTATGCTCATTGTCATAATCCCTATAGTCTTAGCAGTAGGTTTGTTATTTGATGGTGCAAGCTATTTTTACCATGGCGGAGCAGAGCGGCGAGCTGTTCAGAGCTAAGATATTGAAACTAAACTTTGCATTTAGTATGGAAGCTTGTGAACTAATGGACTTTCCTGGTGTGAAGACACCTTTTAGCTCTGTTTTGGTCTCCACCCACTCCTGAGGGAAATATAAGCTATTCCCAACTAGGTGTTAACGTTTTCTAGTGTCTGATGTACTGATGAAGTGCAGCTATGCTCATAGCGCCATTTGAGCATCTCCTCGGAGTTCTGTCCATGTCCCAGTTTACATGGGAAAATCGAATAATTGACAGTGTCCACCTCCTCAACATAGGTGTCGATATGTGTCATTTCAGCGAGTTAATACGGTCTCCTTTCCTGTTGACTTTTCTCTCACCGAATTAATAACTGGATATAAATATCAGTTCTCAACTACAGTTCCCAACCGGACGTAATGGTCTGAGCTGGGTTCTGGCTGAAAATAATTTGGGTGGGGTCGGACTTTGGGCTTCCTTTCTGTTACAGGGATAGTTCATCCAAAATTCAAATTTCACTCATTATATAGCCCTCCATGCCTTCTCTTCAATACAAGAGGGACATTACAGACGAGCAGCATGGAGGTATTTGGATGAGAAATGCACTGAAATGCACTTTTTGCCCAAATTATGCCACACTTTGTACCATCCAGTGTCAGTCCGATTAAGGCGTAGGAAGAAAGAAAACCGATTTCCTTGGGCAAGACCATGAACCCACCCCTTGCCCTCATTGGGTGTGTGAATGATTAGCTGCCAAAAAAGCCTGTCTACGAACAGCGCTGTATGAATGTGTGCATTAAAGGGTGAATGCGACAAAAACAGTGTAAAGCACTTTGACTTGAAAAGTGCTATATAAGTCCATTTACCCTATACCACTAACGCGTTTACATGCACTTGAGTTGGACAGTTATAGCCCGATTAAGGCAATAATTCATTTTTTACAACAGTCATGTCAACTGTTGACTGGGTTCATCACAGCCTCACTGGAAACAGCTGCAGTTCCATCTCACATTTCAACTCTTCGAGGGAAAGAAAACAAGTGTAGTTCACAGACTGTTGGACTGTTCCTCACCAGGTAACGTTCAGATCTCAGGGCTGTTTCTCCCTCTGCAACATCAACATCATCCCTCGCGGATTTGAGGAAGTCTTTTATAAATAGGTTGCAAACAGCCAGCCCATATAAACAGCTGCAGAAAAGTGAAACAGAAACACTTGGTTTCTCTGTGTCTCATGAAAGCTATCTTGGGGCCCGTGTACTCCCTGGGTTATGAATTATGGATCACCGCTAATAGGCTGTTTCTCCTTTGTTTAACTTACTGTGGTCGGAGGCTTATCGCTGATGGCTGCTGCTACTTGGACTCCTTACCTCGGCGCTCATCGCCAATATTATTCTTCCCATCGCTGGGTTATTGTCTCATTATTGCATTACCGAGGCAGGGGGGGCTTCAAAAAGTCTTGGAGGGGAGGAGGTAGACTGGGTTCTCTGTTAAAGTGACCCTCCCTGAGGATTTAACCCGCACTGTCCCACCTTGCTGCTGCATTATGGATGAAGGACAGACATCGGGAGGGAGGGGAGGAATGGGAGTGGGGTCCCTTATTACCTTGTGATTCATTTTTAATGAGGTAAACAGGTCTTTCCAGGTCACCCACAACCTCACACACACACACACACCCCGTAGTGGGTGGTGTGTCTTCCCCATCGGCTGCCTTATTGCTGCCCTCTCTGACATGCTCCATGGCTGCAGGGGCTCCTTAGTATAATTAGGTCTCACTGTCATTGACGGAACGAGTCTCACTTCCCACAGAGTCCCTTCTTTTTCCTTCAGGTTAGATATGATCAATTATACAGCGGAAAGAAGACCTTACTATAAGCTCCAAGGAACCTTCGCCTCACTTCTCCCCTCCCTGCCTGTAGAATGAGCTTTCCAACAGTGGCTAACACACTGTGGATATGAGTTATTGTGTGTGTACTGACTTATAACTGATTTAATTGTATGTTAGAGCTTATGGTAACACTTTATTTGACACCTATCGCTATAACGCATCATAACCACACTTATAATAAGTTATAATGCAGTTATAACACTGTATAATTATAGTTATAAACACTCATAGATGATCATAATGCTTCATAAAAATAATAATAACACACTATAAAGTATTTTATCATGACTTATATAAGGTCAGGTATTATAATACATTATAAATGTTAGTAATTGCCCACATCGTTAATACATTATAAATATAGTTATAATGTGTTATAATTGGCTTATAAACATGGATTACTCTCATAAACACACACATTAATTATCATAAGGGTTTATAACAATAAGCATAATACATTCTAGAGTATTTTATAATGACTTAAAGGGACATTGTGTAACTTCTCCTGTTATCTATTCACGAAAGTCGACTATTTAGTTCAAAAGTCTGAGTCTGAATGAGCCGTTTATATCATTCATATCTCCATGGAGTGGGTCAGCTCGCTGCTGGCTGCCATGTCCTGTCTCCATGTTTTTACCTTCAGTGGCAGCGTGATGGTAGGAAACCACGGAAACTCAGCGGAGACACCGGAGCTGTCGGCTCAGGTCCAGGTGGTGTCTGTGAAAAGGCACCGCGGTAACGCAGTGAGGAGGAATGGAGCGTTACACTGATGCTGCATTCAGGTGCAGTCGGACAGACGACCGTCGGTAACAAACCAGATGTCATTTTAGTTAGTCACAGAAGTCGAGAGAAAGCCGGTCAGGTAAACAATACAACATCGCCATGACAACATATTGTCATGTGTATTGTTTTGCCTGGTGCTGACGGAACACTTGTTTACATAGAGGCTTGTTTATGCCGTTAGTCGTTATGCTGTCGTCCGTCTGCCGTCTGCTCAATTTCATGTGAATGCAGCATGAAAAATACAATTGAGTTGCTTGCGATAAACAACCACAACGCTAGATGGGAGTAATTCCTATACCTTTAAGGTCAAGTATTATAATAGAGTTATAATGATCTATAATGTTGTGTCATGTAATGTCATGTCATGAAATGCTCCATAGTATGTTATGATTATTGTTATAAAGCATTATGATCATTTATGAGTTTTTATAACTATAGTTGTACAGTGATATAACTGCATTATAACTCATTATAAGTGGTTATAATGCATTATAGACATAGGCGTCAAATAAAGTGTTACCAAGCTTTTTAAGCAGTTTGTTTCATGGAAACTCACTCTGAACAGCCTGTCGATCAGCTCTTGACTTTTCAAGCCTTATGCAACATCGCCCGATGCAGGCAGTCGCTGTCTTCTCCTACTGTTGTATTTTTATATCTCTGTACATGTTAAATGACATGCCAATAAAACTCAACATTGTTGTGCTCTTATGGAAATAAAAAAAGACTCCCTCAAGCAGATGTCTGGTTCCACAGAGGCAGAAATTGGATGACAGGCGAGGATGCACATGCAAGAGGGGGTGGGGGGGGCGTCATCTGGGAAATCAAAACCTGCTCAGTTCACTTGCTCTGAAAGTCGGCGAACAGGTACACCTTCACGTACAAGAAGGTGGAGAACTCCCACAGCAATTCTCCCGCGAAGCCTGGCGAGGCTGTGAAGAGACGGAGAGAGGGAGAGAGAGCGTGTGACAGGAAGGTGAGAAAAGGAACAGATGGAAGAGATGCAGGGAATCTACATTTACAGTCATTTAAAACAGGTGCTATACATAGCCAAGCTTTCAACCCATCATCTCATCTAAATGATATCATTACATCCAGAAGTCATTAAAAAAAAAAGGAGAAAAAAAAAGAAAAGAAAAAAAGATCTTTCCCTTGGACTCTATAGATTTCCTCCCTCTCCCTGGGGAGCACAGATGAAAATGAATTTAAGACCCCTCGAGTCATTGAATTTGCTTTTTATCACCCGATAGCCGTGCTACATATGTGCCATTGTGCTGTATATAGGATTAGAGAGGATCTTTTCTGCCTGACTGGCTACCGGCTCTCAGCAGCGAGATGAGGATCATTTCCCCCGCTGAGAAAAGCTCCACTCAGCCTAGACAAAACACTCTGCACACACACACGCACGCATGCACACACCCCACTGGATGTTCGCTCGCATACCACCAATCGTTATCAACATGTGGGGCGTTTGACATTGGGAGAGCGCGTCGTCCTCGATGGGTGTCTCACATCAGGCGGGAAAAACCTACAGTATATATTTATCCATCCAGCTTCAGAAGGGCTTGTTTGCATCCTTAGCATATAGTTTGCTTGACAACTTTCCCCGAGGCGGGAAAGGAAAGCCGGCCCCCCGCCATCACCAGCACCATGGAGCCCAGCCCTGTATGATCAGTCTGAGGGGTCACACTCTGAATTAAGCACTGTGTTCAAAATCATCCACTCACTCCCTATCCACTACATCTATACTGTACACGATGTAGGGAAGGACGGGAAGAGAATTCAGACACTACATGGTAATTTTCTGAACGTGGTTGCGTTAGCAGATGCTCCAGGTGTTGCTGTGACGGAAGCAGACGCGCCCAGAATCATGCGAAGTAACAAACCATGGAACAAACTGACACATGAAAATAAAATAAGGAAAAACCAGACACATTTGAGGTTGTTTCTGTGTGGTTGTGTTTCTCGGACAATTAACTGTTGAAATAAAGGAAGTTTGGTTTGGTCAACTAGTCCCGACCGTGAGCCGTAACGGCTCCGTGGCTATTAGCTTAGCTCGTAAGATCGTATTTACTAGGCTACATATTCTACTACAGTTTCTTTATTCGATTGATTTAATGCTGCCTGTCAATGTTCGGATGGTGCTCACCCAACTCCTGCTCCTCAGGCGAGGTAAACGGAGCGCATGTGTTGCTAACTCCTCAGTAAGTCGCTAATGACGTCATAACCTGCTAAATTAGTCGCTTTTGACAAAAAAAGTCGCCAAGACGGTTTGGAAAGTCGCCAGATTTAGCGAGAAAGTCACTGACAGAGCGAAGGTCAATACGTCTTTATTGGTAAATAACCTAAAGAAATCGTAGCTAACATGCTAATTAGCTTGTTCTTCTCTGGCAAAACACGACCGCATTGCATTGTGGGATACGGGAGTAGAAAGTAGTGTACATCACTTGTTCACTCAATTTTGCAGTGCATTGTGGGTGTTTTGTCGTCCATTAGCCTACATAGTGGATGAAATTAATTGCGGAGAATTCAAACAACACTACAAAATGGCAAGCACACTACACTATATAGCCTAGTGCGCTACATCCATGATCGGAGGCGATCTATAACACAGCTAATGACTGAGACCATCCACCATGCTCTCATAGATGGTGGATCCTTTTGATGCACATCTCCGCCCTCTTTGAAGCCGCCACCGTTTCTTCTTCTTCTTCAGAGTGAGGGCTGGATAGCGTGGCTGTGTGCTGCAGCATCCTCCTGATCTCTTCCCCTTGTGTTTGTTGGAATAAGTTCTGCTTGTTTACATCCAATTCCTGACCGCAGAACGGCCCGGTAATTGCGCCCCCGGCATGCATTTGAAACTCTTAATCAAGAGACTGGGTTTATACCGACACATCTGTTTGATCCTGCGGGGCGTCGCGTCGGGTTTCCACTCGGTGGTCGCCGCATGAGCGCTTGAATGGATGAGTCAGTGGCAGAGAGGCTGTTATTCAGCTGTTCTGGTAACACAAGAAGCATCAATCACGTCAATTGAAGTTGTTGGGTTTCAGACGCAGACAGGATGACTGGGGTCAGTGGCATGAATGACATCAGTATGAAATTTCCAACTCAAATACCAGTTCCTACTGGATACCACCTATTTTGTCAGCTGTTCCCTTGTATTTATCAAAGTTTTTATTCAAGTAAATCCACTTTCCAAATCAGGATGAAGTGATGGATGATATAAATATTGAACCTACACCTTATGGACATCCACCACAATACAATATGAAACCATTAAAACAACATTACAAAGTTTCTATCTATCTATCTATCTATCTATCTATCTATCTATCTATCTATCTATCTATCTATCTATCTATCTATCTATCTATCTATCTATCTATCTATCTATCTATCTATCCATCTATCTATCTATCTATCTAATCTCTTGCTTTCCATTGGCTTGGCTACAGCAATTTGCGGCTAATGGTCCACCCCCAACCCCCCCAACCCCCACCCCATGTCTTTCTCTCAGTTTCTCTCTCTCTCTCTCTCTCTCTCTCAGCCTTGAGGCGTCCTGTTTCAGCTCCTTCGCTTTCAGTCACAATGCTGTGGAGAGGGTGAATGGGTGGGGGGCATTTAAAGAGAGCAGTAAGTGGGAGTGGAGTCTGACCGCAGAGGGTCTACTGTTTAAGAGAAAGGGAATTCTCCCCTTCACTCACTCTCTTCCTCTCTCTCTCTCTCTCTCTGCCGCTCTCTGTCTTCCTCTCTCACCGTCATCCTCTCTCTCTCTCCTGGCTGGCTGCACATCAGCCTCTCTCTAGGTAGACTGACTGGAGTAAACAGTGTGAGAACAGAGAGGAGAGGGAAGATGACAGAGCTGTCAGCACTCTGAGAGATACAGGCTGGCTGATAAGACTCCCTTCACCGACCGCTGCGCTCACATATTCTCATCAGTGGAGAGGCTGTGAACACTGTGTGTGAGGTAAGGCAGCTTTTTTATTTTATTTTTTTATTTTTTTTACCTGCATGGAATGGATGTGTTTGAATTGGAGCAGAATGAATGGGCTGATTGCTTTACCTAATTAAGACGACTGAACCACAGAGCTTGACACATTTAGAACTTGAGCCACATTCCACACTTTTATATAAGTTACTGTTGCAACTTTCTGGAGGAATTATTTTATCTTTTTGTCTTTTTTTTAATCAAAAAAAGGAAAAGACTGCAACTATTTTTTTCCCATTAGCAGTTGCTCATCATACGGTATGTAGAGTTTACAAAATGATATTGAAACACTTTTGGACAATATTTACCTAACTGTTAAAATGTGACATTTTCCTATTGAACCTGCTGTGTTTCATGGTGAATGAGCTGTATCTATAGTGACCATGCTGGATGCTATATTCTCACCCAAGCACACAGTATGGGTGCCATTAGTTACAAAGGCAGCTTCTGTAATTCATCCCCATGTTTTACAAGTGAGGACTTCAGAGACTGTCTTAATTTTGCTCTTTACTGCGTGCACCTGGGTGCCAATTATGTTTTACTGTGAAAGAAGTTTTTTTTCCCTCTTGCTGGCTATTTTCCATTTACAGTATTATCAGAGCAGTTTAAAAAAAAGAGTAATGTCTCCAGAGAGGGAAGTCTGCGATGATCTGCTGCATTAGGGACGATGCTGAGTTGTCTGATGGACTGGCAGAGGAGAAGATGGGCAGGGTTAATGTGCATGTGTGCGTGTGTGTGTGTGTGTGTGTGTGTGTGTGTGTGCTGGCCGGACTGGGTCCAGCTGTACACTTTATGGTTGCCAGCAGACAGTAGGCTTGTGTAACCCAGGAGACAGACAGCTGCTCTGCATTAGATGCTGCTGGTTGGTTCCTCTCCCAGACCTCCACGCATATACACACTTTGGGCTGTAAACTGGCAAGCCTTACTCACACACGTGCGCGGGCACACACACACACACACACACACACACACACACAGACTATTGATCTCCATGTGCAGCCCAGCTTCCTATCTCCAGGTCATCTTCATTTGTTTGTCAGTTGTGTCCCGCGGGGAGATTAAAGGAAGACAAACAGAAAATGTGAAGAAGATGTTTGATGGGACTGATAATCAGTGGAAGCAGAAACATTAGTTCTGGATTACTGCTTTTTTCACTGGACAAGATTTTTGTTTGATTCATAAGCTTGAAAGTTTTCAACAGTTAAAGGAAGCCCAAGTAAACAGCAGCCTCTGTGGTCACAAGTATCAATTACAGGATGAGTGTAAAATATAGTGTAGAGAAGAGTCGCAGAGAGGCTCCCGTTCCCTCAGGTAGTCAGGTGTATCACTTACACAGTCATGTTTGTCTGAAGTTTGGTAGCGAACAGTAGCCGCTGCCTTAAGCTGCCGGTCGTCATACCAGACCAAGTAAGGCTGGAGCAGCAGCATCTCTGCTGCTGTCTCAGCTCTCAGACTGGACAAGCCAGCTCTGCCCTACAAAGGCAAAGTGCAGTATCTGCATTTTTTTTGACTAATCAAAGATGTGGCATCTTCAATCTGGTAGAATTTCATAGGCTACTGCTAAAATTTCCAGAGTTATTTTGATGTTCATCCAAAAAAGCAGTGTGAAACCAAGGCAAAGTGCAGGATCTGCAAAGAGTAGGCGACTGCACTCCCTACTCTATAATTCCACTGGAGTAAAACCAAGGCAAAGTGCCGTATTTGTAGCTAAAACCAAGGCAAAGTGCAGTATCTGACATAAAACGGTCAAAATTGGTCACAAAATATGCCATAAAAGACAAAATACAAACATTTAATTCAGTCCACCTTTATCGAATCAATTATAAACTTGGTAGTTATTCATAATGAAAAACACAAAAAGCTGTTTTTCTCAGTTTGGCATTTTCACAGATACTGCCTTTGTAGGGAAGAGCTGTAGTCCTGCTCTCACCAGGGTGAAAAAAAAAAGCGTCTGAAACACATCTGGAATCCAAACAGCGAATAAGAATTCTGAAAAATGCAGATTTATACCTGTTGGAGGAAACTTGTATGGTGATGGTAGCTCAGAGTGAGTGGGTTATAGAGGGAGGGAGGGAGGGAAAATGGGTGAGTCACCAAGGATAGAGAGAAGTATATGGAGACATGATGTGGGCTGTGATAGAGGTGACCCACAGGATACCAAGGCAGCGTCTGCTGGATGGTATTTGTGTACGATGGAGGAGAGAAACAGACACAATGAGGCAGCTTTGGCCGCGTTTCAGCAGATGTAACTTCAGACTCCTCGCAGCCATCTGAAGGATTCCGTTTCATTTGAGGGAGTTTATTTTTCCACAAGCGTTTTTTTTTTACACATTGGCTTTCCGCTCAGATGACTACCTCTGCATGACAGGCGCCGCGCTTATCTGATCGTAGGTGGCAATCGCGGGCTTGGTGCGCATTAACATTTCATGATGCTTAGGCTGCGGATACGAGTGGCCGCTGATAGTGACACTCGGCATAAAGATGAGTGGGAAACGGGCCTTTGTTTGGACAGCTGTTAGCTCCCAACGCTGCTGTTGTGCCCTACAAAGCTCCCTGAGAGGGTGACTGTCTTTAACCCCACTTAGCTCCTTCACTGGTGATTGAAAGCAAACAATAATTGTGGGTATTCATGATGACCCACGCTGGGCGAGACTCGGGGGAGATGCAGACGTGTTTTGGTTTGGACTCAATGCACGTCGTGTTTAATTCAGGCCAGTCTGGGCTCCCGTAGCCGGCTCCTCTCCTGTCTTTCCTTTTGTCTCACTAGTTTCAACATAGTTGCTGAAGTATCTCGCTCACTACTTGTGGCGTTCACTGACATCCAACCAGATACATGGACTCATTTCACCTGGACTGTGCTGCACGGTGCATATGGCCACCTGTGGTCCACATGTTTTTAGGGATGTATATCGTTAGGATTTTATCGATACCGATACCCATAACGATACTCCTTATCGATACCGATACCTATCGATACTCTTATCGATACTTCAACATGTAGTTTATATATATTCAAATATTTTTATTGAATTTTCAAATCTACAACATATAGTTTAGTGTAAAAAATAATGATTCAACCGTTTTCTTTTTTTGTTTGTATTTTTAATTAGGGGTAACACCAGCAACATAATAAAAAAAATTGACAGCAGAGAAGAACACCTCCTTTAAGGGCAAGTCAACAGATAAACAGCAGAAGCTGCAGTTTATCTGTTATCATGATAAAATAGGATCTCTATCTATGGATCTTGATGAATATTTAGCGTTTTTTACTCTTTAAGTTTTATTGCTCTGACTCACAGCTCACGTCAGCTCAGGTGATCTGCAGGTTGTTTTCACTTCACTGCTCTGACGCTGCGTGCGTGCCCTGTGTGCGTGTGTGTCTGTGTACAGCGCTGACACACACGCTGCATCTACAGCAGCCATCCATGTTCTTCACGCCGTAGACCAGTCAACTTATGAGACGTGTTACCGCAGAATAAAAGACAAGCAGCTCCGCGTTTCCACAGTTTTATCCTGCACGTTCTCACCGGAGTGACATCAGGTCGCTCTGACACTCTGCTCCTCACAGCAGCAGACATGAAGCTGCTGGAGCCTCCTCTGTCTCCTCTAACTCTCCCTCCGACACGTGTAGGCTACTACTTGCTAGGTCTCCGATGCGAGGCTTCAAACACGCCCGGACCGGGCCGGACTCGTCTCGCTCCACACGCGCCGTCAGGCCGCGTGTCGGATTTGATAGCGCTGATTTGCCGCGGCTCGCCCGGTCCAGGTGCTGATTAGAGCGGCAGGGATCAGCTGCGGTGACCGCCGTGTATCGGTTCTGTGGCGCTGACGGGCCCGGGGTAAATTTAGAGGTGACAAGCAGCCGTGTCATTATTACGTGACAGTTAGGGAGACGTTCAAAGTATCGATAAGAGGACCGTTAGTCCAGAATCTTAACGGTACTCTGGACCGAACCAATTAACGGTCCGGTCCAGAAAGTACCGGTCCACGGTATACATCCCTATTTATGACTGCAGCAAATCAGATGATACAAGTGCAAGGGAACTAAAGATTGGTTCCTCTGTACAAGTGTGTAGCATTTAAATGGAATATAAATAACTAGAAAATTTCCTCTTGGGAAATTTTGAAAGGGCACCGGGGGCTACTGCCGTTCTAACCATCTCTGTCAACATGGGAATCAAACCCACGATCTTAAGGTCAAGACAGAGCTGATCAGACACATGATCATCTTTCTATAAGCACTGATATGGAGGAGCTGTAATCACATGAAGTTACCTGTGTTAGAGTGAGAGAGATGAGTGCATATGGCTACGCGCGCATTTGATGTGTTTGTGTGTCTTTAACTGTAATCACAGGAAGTTACCTGTGTGTGTTAGAGTGTGGGAGAGGAGTGCGCGCTGACGCGCGCATTTGTATGTTACCTGTGTGTTTTTAATGTGTATGTGTGTGTGTGTGTCTGTGTGTGTGTGTCTGTGTGTCTATAACTGTAATGACATGAAGCTGGTTCTAGAGTCTGTGTGTGTGACTGAGCTGCATCCTGTATCAGTCTGATTTAGCTGTGTGTCTGTGTTTACAAACATCTTAACGAGCTCCAGGTGGATTGTTTATGGAGTTAACGACCCTGGCCTGAGGATCAGAGGTTACCATGACAACTTGAGCTGGTTGCCCATGACGATAGGGGCTCCCAGGCTGAGGCAGACAGAAACGTCAAGAAAAAGACAGATTTTCTGCCTCTGCACTGGTCTCGCATTTAGGCTTATTCTGACAAAACGGTAGCTCCTATCAGAACAAAAACCAGATCAACAGTGCCCTAAGGCCTTCCTGAAAATTTTGGTACGATTTGGTGTTTCTACAGTAAATATTTTGGCGACACGGGCAGTTTTAAAACATCGGTCCGTTCTGCTCCTCTCAGAAAGTTTTTGTATTGGAGTCAATGAGGAAAAGAGACAGACATGGCCGCACTCAGAGGCTGCTAATTCAAATTCTGTAAGTCTCTCTGATATTTTGAACACATTGTGGGAGACAGAACAAGTTTGTCTACAAAACTGTGAAAAAATTATGTGTGTACAGTGTAAATTGTGTCCAAGAGGAGTGTGGAAAGAGAAAGAATCAGGAGTTTTTCTGGGCTCTCCTCCCACTCTAGCTGATGACATCACGCACTCTAGCACGAACATTCCGTGCAATACACACCCATTATAATCTCATAATTTCTCTAAAAATGATCATGGTCATTGATCAGGGATTGATCAAAAACTATACAACCTATCAAAAAGAGGAGTAATACACCAATACACAAGACTTGTGTCTACTATTTAAAGTTTAAACGGAGTCTCTAGGTGAAAGTATGCCTGAGCAGTAGACGTTTGTTAAACTCCAATGTTTGGTCTTTTTTGCTCTTTTTTTTTCGCTCGTCCCATAGACTTCAATGCAAAATTTTGAGCACTTTTTCGCGACTTACGTCGCGAAAAATTCGTAGACTATTGAGAAAAGTAATAGCAACACGATCCCGATCAAGACGCACGTTTTGATATATAATATGTCCTGCAACTCGAAGAGTTGCAGGACTAGTAGCGAACCGAAAATTTTGTGGAAAAATAATAACTAGGAAAAAATCCACAGAATAACAATAGTGCCCGGCTTCGCCGGGCACTCGTCCCTACAGCTATTACATAGCTGTTGGGTCGAGTGCCCTGGCGATGGCCGGTGCCCTAATAAAAGATCCAGCAAATCCAATAGAAATACGCCTGAAGCGTATCCAGATATTTTTCTACGAACATTCTTGGTCCTCAGAGGATGGATTCATTTGACTTTGAAAATTTTTGATCAGGCATCATCAGTGTCAAATGTTCCTTTTCATGTCTTAACATGTGTGGTTTGTGACCAAATACCTGCTGAGCTTGGCATCCCCATCAACCTTAGCTTTGGGTTTTTATTAGGGCTAATTAGAATGTGAATGCTACTAATATATGACACCTATCACTATTACACATTACAGTATACAAAATATAGTTATAATGTGTTATAATTGGCTTATGTGTATAAATCACTATAAACAATAAGCATAAAACATCATAGAGTAACTATTACTGTATTATAATACTTGACCTTAAGCCTAAATGATCTATGCTTATTGTTATAGAGCCTTATGATAATTAATGAGTGTTTTTAATGATAGTTATACAGGTTTATAAGCCAATCATAAAACATTATAACTATATTTATAATGCATTATTGATGTGGCCATTGTCAGTGAGTTACTGACAATTATAATACCTGACCTTATAAGTCATGATAAAATGCTTTATAGTGTGTTATGATTATTGTTATGAAGCATTGTCTTATAATAGTATATATACAGTGATATAACTGCAGTTATATCACTTTAAGTTAAAGTTATTATAAGTATGATTATAATGCATTACAGAAATTGACAGTGCAGTAATTGTGACACTGAATGGAATATGATTTATTTTACAATAACATAGGCTTTTATAGTTTTTGAATTAAATTCATCTTACAGTTCAATCAATTAGCAAAACCTGAGTTCAAGACTTTAATTTGAACTTGAAGAGTAGTGTGCTTTCTTCTGACCACTCCTTGTGTGTTCAAAGAAATGTTTGTAAGACTCAGACTTTGCATCACTGAGTGTGTTTTCCTCACCACAGTCTTTTTCCTGTTTCCCAGCCCCCCCCTCTCCCAGTCAGCTTAGCCATCACCACAGAACAAAGACCCCCCCTCACCCCCCTCACCCCTCAAGGAAATCCAGTCTTTTAAGCATCCCAGATGGTTTTTAATGCTCCTCCGATGCTAATGTGTAATGGGGAAAGGAGTACAAGTCTTGGAGCTGTGGGATGTGAAATGCCTTTGTATTGCCCTGCCCTCCGTTTGGGCAGCCAATGGACAAACACATGTGGTGGATAGGCTACTTCATTTTAACACTTTACCACCACCAATGACTTTGCATACTGGAATGCATGGGCTATAATGTTCTGGGAACATGATGGGGGTCCTTTTGAGCGGGGCAGACAATTTAAATTGGGGAAAATGGTAAAAAAAAACAAAAACAAAAACCAAAAAAAAAAGGGGGAAGCCGATGAAGAGCCGACCCTGGGGATTCGGGTCATTAGGCTCATACAAGTGTGTGAATGGAAGGCACTCCCAATTTGGACAGGGAACACGCTTCAGACTTTCATCACAGACAAGGACAAACAGATGTCTGGGTATCACAGCCAACATGCATGCTTCCATTTGTAGTGGAGAGAAAAACCTTTCCAGCTTGTTTGAATGGAAGTTACCCATAAACCTCCGGTGTAGCGCTGACATGTGCAGGTTTTTTTTCAAAAGCACCTTGGAAACCCTGTGTTTATTTAGCATATTTGGGATGTCATAAAATAAAAATCTCCCTCCAGTGATTGCATTTACAGTACTAGTTCAGGCCCATAGGACTTTCAGAACGGAAAGGGAAGGTTCTGTCCTCTACAGATGTGTTGTCTTGTGTTGTTTTCTGAAAATAAGAATCCAGACATTTGGGTTGTCGAGTCTTTCTTTGGTAGGTCTGTAGGTCAAGTGTTTCCCACTTCTCTGTGTCAAGTCTGGTGTTGGTACCACTTAAGACAATACACTGGTAGCTATTACATGCACAAAAGTTCACAAGAAGTGGCGTTCATGCAAAATAAGCCAGCCGAAGCTGTTTGGAGATCCTCAGGGGAACGTGTTCTCACCTTGCAGCTCATTTACCTGAGAGGGAAGGTGTTAGTTACATGGTAAGTTTAGACAATTCCCAGAAGTCAACATCGATACCTCTGTGTAGTGTTACAACATAAGCAGCAGCCAAGAACCAGTCCAATTTTTTTCAAAGGGAAACACCAACATTTTTTTTGTGTTTTTACGTGTCTTGCCTCGCTCCCGAGTCCATCACCAGCAGATAGACACCATCCTTTCGACTGTGTGTGCAGTAACAAGGGAGATAGAGCCGGATTGCCCGTAATTAGCTTAGCTCAAACGCTGGAAGTGTATGGGTAATGGTAGCCTGCCTCCATCAGAGACGCTCTTCAGCAACTCTAAATGGACCGATCTTCATCTCAGAGCTGACAAAACTCTCCAGTAAGGCATCTTGAGCGGTCAAATGCCGGTAACAGGACGAGATCGGTCAAAACGGAGGGTTCAAGCAAAGACGGTTTATCTTGGTTCAAGCTAGCTACATCGAGGGTAGGTTAGCTTCCTATTTTAAAGTAAAAGCACTTCTGCATGTAAAGGGCAACAGGTGTTTTATTCTGTGAAATTAACCAGAAGTGCGTTGGTCACAACAGCTAGCTTGAGTAGCGCCGAATTCGTCTGAACAAAATTGTAAACAGCTGGTATTAAGACAAATTAACGGCACACTGCTGATCTAAACGGATACTTTCTCACCTAAAAATGTTTGAAATGTTGATAAAGTGATATATTTACAGAGTTACTTGGGTAGGAGGCAGGCTAACACTACCCATACACTTCCAGTGTTTGAGCTAAGGGTGATATGACTCTATCTCCCTTGTTACTGCACACACAGTTGAAAGGATGGGTCTGTCTGCTTGTCATCAACTCAGGAGTGAGGCAAGACATGAAAAAAAAGTTGACGTATCACTTTAATAGTACAGTAATTGCAGTGTAAATGCAGAGGATAGAGGGGAAGTAGGCAGATCGGAGGCCTACGTGCTTACAAGTGTCTGGAGAAAACAGCAGGTGGATGTGCTGTAAAGGCTGCCAAGCCTCCACAACCACACAGGGGTTAGGCTAATAAACAGTAGGCCACCGGTACCCAGCATGTTAAAAACCTCATGAACAATGACTAGCGTCTAACCTCTCCATCTGGACCCAGTAAGAAACAGCAGCGCGGAGAGGGAGGGAGGCCCCCACAAGGGAAGAGCCATAAAGAATATTGATGGGTCTCGTGGCGTGGTGCAAGTCAAATCACACACACACGCACACACAGAAAAAAAAAATGTGTGAAAGATTGGACAGTCTGCTCTACAACTGACCCAATGAGCACTAGCTGTTTGCTCAACATTTGTTTTCACCATATCTTGGTGTCAAAGTGGGAAATTGGTTTTGGTTGAGGAAACAGACTTTTTTGGTGCGGTATCAGTCAGACATGTCAACTCTGGCTCCAAATCACTCCGGCGGTTCTGTGAGTGTGATAGGGCTCCGTCTTGGCAGAGCACTCTCTCTGAGTATCCAGATAAGTGTTTCTGCCAGTATCTCAGATCCAGCCTCCCCGTCCGCCTTATCAGCCATGAACACACTTACCCCCACCACTCCCCCTTAGTATCTGTGTCATCGGATCCAATGGGGTCACAGTGGAGAGCCAATAAGCATAGCTTTGGTTTGATGAAACCAAGTCTTTCTCTTTTTTTCTCCTTCCATCATTCTCCATTTCATTTCTGTTTACCATGTGGGAAATTATGATAACAGTGAGGACAGCAGTGAAAATATTGATATGGTTTATTGATTTCACATCGCTGCCTTCAGTCTGATTTCATTTGAGGGAATCCCTTGTCAACAGTTGAATAGGATAACGTGACTTATATCTAATTATATGTTACTGCTTAGTTTACACTCATCAATAAAACAATACAGTAGCCTGATTAGCTTAATTTTTACATTTTTATAAGGGTCAATTTTAATTTTCAAACTATTTTTTGGTAACACTTTGACGCCTATCACTTTAACGTATTATAACCATGTTAATAATGATTTATAATGCAGTTAAAGCACTGTATAACTATAGTTATAAACACACATAAATGATCATAATGCTATATAATAAGAATCATAACACATTATAAAACATTTTATTATAAGGTTAGGTATTATAATACATTATACTGTAATTCTTAGTAACTTGCTGATATAGTTATAATGTGTTATAAATTGGCTTATAAATGTGTATAACTGTTATTATAAACAGTCAGAAATTATCACAAGGCTTTATAACAATAACTCTATTATGATACTTGATCTTATAAGCCATTATAATAATGCTCTATTGCATAAGTTATGTTTATTGTTATAAAGCCTTATGGTAATTTGTGAGTGTTTATAATGATAGTTACACGTTTATTAGAAAATTATAACACATTTTAACTATATGTATAATGTATTATAAATGTGGGCATTGTCAGTGAGTTACTAACAATTACAACCTATTATAATGCCTGACCTTATGTCATGATAAAATGTTTTATAGTGTGTTATGATTATTGTTATAAAGCATTATGATCATTTATACAGTGCTATAACTGCATTATAACTCATTATAAGTATGGTTATAGTGTGTTATAGAGATAGATGTCAAGTAAAGTGTTACCAATTTTTCTTTCTGTGAGTGAAAGAAATGTTTAAAAGGCAATTTTGAAATTCAATATCATTCATTTCATATTTCTCTTATTCTTTAATCAGGCCTGGAAGCACCAATAATTGATTTTGGCCACTTGAGGGCATCGAAACGGTCGGTTAACACAACATTGGAATATGTTCTCAGCTCATTTAATGGTTGTAGATGATGTGTTCCTTTGCAAAACATAACAATTTCAGTAAATTAATTTGCATTTTTGTTCCTCCAATACTTTGATGTCAGTAGATAAAGACAGTATGATTACACATTCATGTTAACAATTATGTGTGAAGAATCACCTCCTGTAGATTCATTTTCTTGTGAGTGACTGATTGGTTAATTAATTAATCAATTGGGCTTTAATCATGTTAAACCAACTGGAGCCTATTAACTATCCAACAGAGAGGAAAGCTGCTTCTGTTGCTGCAGGAAAAGATAAGATGACAACGATAGAAAAAAAAGACATGGTGAGGTGGAGGGATGGAGATCTGCCATAAAGCAAATTAATCAATTCTACTACAGAGTTGGCAGCGTTGCCACGGAAATGACATGGAAATTGAGCCCGGGCCACTTTTTGTGGCTCTGTGTGTCAGTGTGCGCTGACCTGCTGAACCTGACCTGCTTCTGAAATATAGGCCTCCACAAGGAGCAGGAGGCCTGTCAGCCAATCAGCCGCCGCGCTGTATTACAACCACAATCCGCGCTCTTATTACCTGCTCATTTCTCCCCACGATGGAACGAGGTGAGAATGATCGCCGCTCGGTCTGGTTCTCCAACGCTGCATCTCTTTTGCTTGTTAAGAGAGCAGTTTACTTCTTTATTATGCCGTCTGGGGTTTTGTGAAGCGCCGCAGCGGCCCCCCCCATCGGTCGTAAAAGAAGCAGAAAGAGAAAGATGGTGTGTTGTCTTCCAGAGCACGAGGTGATAAAATTTGAAAAACCTTTTCTGAGAAGCAGCAACAACCCGTTCCATCGATCACGCATCGAGCAGCCAAGTCGAGCCCCCCCACCCCAACCCGCCCCTGCCTCATGCTGGAAATTCATTTCTGTGTTTGATGATTATAACTCACAGGCATACTGCTGTCCTCAGCAACTCACTATCTTGGCCATGACCTTGGTGGAGCTACAGTATCCAAATCAATATTCACCTAGTCTAGCCCAGGACACATGTGGGAGGTTTCTTTCTTTCACCTTGTGGGCCTGTTGATTATGATGAATATATCTTTACCAAGAGATTTGCTGGGAAATGGGATAGCACGACCAGAAGAATGCCTTTATTTCAATATCACTTACGTGGAAAGTGAGTTTCTGTCACCGAGGCCAATTTCCTGGTCATTTTCTCTTCTTGTGGTTTGACAGTTATCTCAAGGTGAAAAGAGCCCCAGACAATAACCCTTTCCTTCCAGTCCTTCTACCAGCGACCCAGATTTGGATTCTGTAACCAAAAGAGGCAAGCTGAGTTTTTGTCACGGGTGACCTACAAAACTAAGCAAGCTTGATAAATTCTTCAGAAATGAATAGAAAGCGTGCGCGCATCCTATCAGACCTGTTTAACATACAGTCGTGGGACTTGAGTTGTAGTTGTGGTCATTGAATATTTACAGCTTTTACACACCAAGTGGGGCACACTGCTTCATTATTCAGTTTGTTTGTTGTCGCGTTTTACAGATGGATGCGGCGGCATCTGCTCACGCTGCTGCCATTATCCACTGACTCTTCACAAATCTCTCTCTTTTCATTTTGTCAGGCTGCGTTTCCACATTTGGTCCACCTACTTTTTGAACGACTTATCTCACTCTGCTGTTGAACACGATCTCATTCACCTTTATTTATTCAGGGAGGGCCAATTGAGAGCAGGCTCTCTTTTTCCAGTGACGACCTGATTGCAATAATGGAAGCAAAACTATTTAATCAATGCATATAAAATATGCATGCAGAACGTAAAACATAAAACAAAAAGTACATCCACATCCAGAACGCAAGTCCATGATAATATGTTTGAAATGACTGAAAGGAATCAAGGCATCCAACTGAAGCTGTGACCAAAGATTATTCCATTTAAACAGAGAAAAAAGAAACCTCAGTCCAAACAGTTGGGATATTAAGAACTAAGTATGAGGATAGGGCATGGGATAATTTAATATCATAAAAAGTTAGCAAATTTATTAAGTAAGCAGGTAATTTGTTAAAGGGATAGTTCAACATTTTGGCATATTGCCTCATTGCTGTTATCCCTATAGTTGTAGGTTTGTTTTAGAGTTAGAGTTTATTTATTTAGCACACATTTAAATGCAATGGTGCATGGAGAGAACAAAGCCGGTTGGCTCGTACATAATTTCTATGGCTAACAAATAAACATAGAAAAAAAGGAGATAAGGTGCACACATAATCAATGTTATATGAACAAAAATGAGGGGGAAAAAAGGAGAAATAAAGAGCAAAGTGATTCAGTAACAAATAGAGACAATGGAAATAAGGTACAAAAAAATCATTACTTGAAATCATAAAAAGACAGATGCTGCATTCGATTTACCTCGGAAGTCGGAGATGGGAATGACGTCACACCCGAGTTTTCAGCGTTTCAGTTACAAAGTCGGAAAAAAGTAGCCAACGGTCACAAACGGAAGTAAACAAGATGGCTACATCAAAGAAAGTTGTGCTTATATATTACACTATGACAACATCTCCATACACATACATCTAATGATACAATGCATGCGGCGGACATTTGTGACAACAAATAGTGTTAATAAAAGGATATTACCGGAGCTTCTACTGTTTACAGCCGGCGCAGCCATCTTTAATTGTCAACTCGGGGGTTATGTTGAATGTCCGACTTTCCGAGTCGGAAATCCGACCTCGAGGTTCGTTCCAGTTGAAAGTTCCGACTCGGAGCTCGGAAATCCCGACTTCCGAGTACAACTGGAACGCACCAAGAGTAAGGATGTGGGATATGGAGAGAGCAGGAAATGCAAGAGAAGTTGAGATGCATTTTTGTTGCTTTTTAAAAAGTGAATAAGAAGAAATGGATCTTACTTAGGAGGTAGTCCATTCCAAAATACTGATGGTGTGATGTGTGGGTGAAGGGTAAATATAAAGTAAGATTATTATACTGTGTCTAGTGCGGTGAGAATGTACATCATGAGTGAAGGTAAAGAAAAGTGACAGTGAGATCTTAGTTCCTGTAAATAAACTTGTGAATAAACAAACAAATCTGATAGTTATTCAGTTTGTGAATTGGTAGAAGAGGATACTTTGTGAACAGTGGTGCTGACGGATCATATCTGTTTGAATGTGAGATGAATGAATGTTACCTTTAATTGTCGGTGCAAGCTATTCTAGAACGGCGGAGCAGAGTCGCGAGCTGCCCGCATCTCTGTCCCGCTGGACTAAAACTGACAATTAAATGCAACAAACCTGTTCCTACAATAAGCAATGGGCCAATTTGGCAAAATATTGAACTATCCTGCCCTATTGAAGCAAGGCCCTATAAATAAACAGTGTTGCTCTCAGAGTCACAGAAGTCCAGCCTACATCTTGGTAAAGCTTGCAGTGATGGGCTGTGAACCCATCACCAGTAATAAATCTAATTGCAGAGTGATCAACTTTGTGAAGTGTATTTTTATTATGGAGGAGCCAAACATCTTGTCTCCATCTACACCTCTTACATTTTCTCTTCAAAATACACTCCCAGATAAGCACTGCCGCTGAATGCCTGGTGACTGACGTGTTTTCTGTCCTTGGAGCCGCCATATGGTCGAGTCTCAGCAAAGGTGAACCGCAGTGATTAAGTTTGTCAGCATGTGGTCTTGGCAGTATTTTAAAGAAATCCCGACTTCTGCACACAACGTCTGCAGTCCTCCCCAGACACAGAGTCTTCTCATCAATCTCTCAGTGAACTTAAAATTTGTGTCTTATAGACAGGAGACAAAAAAAATACCACTGGTAAAGTAATCATCCACACAGGATTTATTTATTTCAATTTGAAGCGGACTGACCAAATGGAGGCAGGATCAATGCAGAGTGATAGACAACTGTAATAAGACAGATCTTTGCATGCCGTGTTGCGCTGGAGATACCCAGTAGCTTATGAGGATTTGTGCTGACTGGACTGTCCTGGTTTTACTCTTATCTTGATCCTCTTGGTCCTCCTTTGTGTGAAATAAATACATTCCCATGATTTACTCAAGGATTATGGTTTTAGACGCACACAACATTGCAGAGGAAAAAAAAAAGACAACGTCCAGGGACATCGTGGAAAACACTTCCAAGTTCTTGCAAGAATGGAGGGAGCTGCTGCTGCTGCTGCTGCTGCTGCTGCTTGAAGTGGTCCTAGGTACGATGGTTTTTACATTACACTAATGGGAAAATCAGATATGTAAGAGAGGCAAGGATTATGTAAGGAGACACTTCTGTGGATTGTAAATTTCAGACTCTTGTCGCTACCACTGTTTCTTTTGGACTGCAAATGTATGAACTTTGAACAACCATGCATTTTTATCTGCATGTTTCATACATTCTGATGATATAAAAATGCTTCAAACACATATATTTAGATTTTTCTTTTGGTAGTCTTTCTTCATTTAACAGTAGCTGCATCTACATGTTTGATTCTGGGGTTTGGGAGCTGATAAGACCTTTCTCAGTGGAGACCAACAGAGATGTGGATTTAGTTTGTAGGATCTGACTTTGCTCAAACCAACGGCCAACATAACATTTTCTGGTAACTGGATTTGATTTGACACCAAAATTAAAGGGATAGTTCAACATTTTGGCAGACTGGCCCATTGCCATAATCCCTATAGTCATAGCAGTAAGGTTTGTTACTGTTATTTGTCGGTGCAAGCTATTTTTAGAACGGTGGAGCAGAGCCATGAGCTGCTCAGAGCTACGCTACGGAGGCTCATGGGATTTTTTGGTTTCTCTCACCAAACTCATCAAATACATAATCCAACAACAACAACTCCAAACTTCTGGTGCACAGAAAAAAAAATAGGGGTACAGACGGGGGACATTTCTGTACTTAAAGGTACACTGTTCTGTCCTGCTTTACCCTATGTGTACCTTTTGGGGGTAGAAAAAAGGCATGTAAATGTTCCAGAATGGTACAAAATTGTCTCTAAAAAGGTACGCCTGGAGCGACAAAGGTTTGTACCCTTTTGAGTACATTTCCGTACTTCTATTTTTCTCTGTTCTCTCAAGTTGTAACCTGCACATTCACCACACTACGAGATAATAACAGATCGTTACGAGACAGACTTGTTTTAGAGAGAAATTCAAAACCACTGATGAACGTTATCTTCAGGGACAGTTTTTCAGCTAGCAGTCTCTGTATTTGCCTCTCTGTCTGGTAACATTCTGTTATTATCTCATAGCGTGGTGAATGTGCAGGTCACAACTTGTCCACCAGAGCATTTTGGAGTTGTTGGATTGTGTACTTGATGAGTTTGATGAGACAAAGAAAGATAACAAACCCACTGCTATGACTATAAGGATTTTGGCAATGGGCCAGTTTGCCAAAATGTTGAACTATCTCTTTAATTTCGCCATCATAATCAAAGCCAGTTACTGCAGAAAACACTTTGTGTATGTGAGGCATCATTCATGAGACTGGGGATGTGTGGGCTGCAGTGCATTGGCTTTTAGGGTTGGGGTCAAAGGTCGGCTGTTTGATTGGCACACCCTTTCACTTGAATCCTGAAGCAACAATATCATAAAATCAACTGAACAATGAGAAGGCTAATCACTTTTGAAATTGACCCCATAATGGAGCTTTCAAGCATTCCCAGCTCTCACTGAGAAGTATAAAACTTAAAGTCTTTCCCTTGCACTATACTATATGTATGTGCCAGCAGGTTTCCCCCCACCCTGATAAAATTCTCCTCACATTTGACCACAAGGCGGGCAGCAAGCTTTGTTGCTGTTTGAGAAGCTAACTATAGAGCAAAACCAAGTGAGGGAATTACAAAGCAGCAGCAGTCAGATTGTATCGAGCCCATGTCTGTGGTGCCAGCAACCAGCTGCATTAGCATAATGCCAGGGCCACAGGGTGCCCACGAAGGAAGTCCAAACAGAGGGATCAGCTCTGTGTTTCTCAGGGTCACACTCAGATTCTCTTATTGTGATTGTTGTGTTTCACATTAAAGATTAAGCGGACGGCGGCGGAGGGGGAGAAAAGGTCAAATAAAACAATTTCTCAGACTCCGTGGAAGTTTCTTCTCTTAATCTATTTCTGAATGAAGCCGAGTTTTGCCAGAGCCACAGATTCCTCAGACAAAAGCCTGCTTTTGGTCTTTCGGGGCTGCCTCGCTCGGAGGGTCCATGTGGAGAGCAGCCACCCCTCAAAGTGGGAAAGCCAACCATTCGGCCAAAACTAAAACCTTAACAGCAACTCAAAGAAATTTTCTGCCTATTTTGTGATTTAATCCCTGGTTTGTGATGCTTGGGCGCAGTGGTGTGTCTGTACTGGTGTGTGTGTGGCTGTGTGACATAGCGTGTTAGCGAGTGAGGGGGAGGTTCTTTCAGATCCCCGAGGGCCCAGATCCTCAGCGCTCCCATCAGCCAAGCTACATTAGCACTTTTTACAGTCTACCCATCATTGAAGCGCTCATCCCTTCCTGCCTAATCGACGGCTGAGGAGGTTGGTGGATGGTGGGGGGTGAAGCCGTGGGATCCCTCCAAGCTGAACTCATCTGTCTGCTTTCCTAATCACACGTCAAGCCGGGATGAGTAGACCGAGCTTCTCTTCCTGGAATATTACCTGCTGACTGTCAGCCCCTGCGTACATAAAAATGCCCAGCAAAGATGCCCTGTGTTTCCACTCATCAGCGCGACTTAGTCAGGTATAGCAGCAGCGGAAATGAAACCCCTTCCAGCAGGGCGGTTGAAATGTGTTATGTGTGCCTTGCAATCATGCATTTTCATATCTGCTTTAACCAGACATTTTCATGTTGGCTGCAAACAGCCCGCTCTTAACCTTTACAGATGCCAAAGCACACGCTGCTTTTATTAGAGGTAGGAAATGATCGTTGTCGCGTCAGCATCTCGCACAAGTCGGAGTGAAAGGTGCAATTATATAAACTCAGCCTGAGACTCTTTAGAAAAACAGGCAGGCTTCAGTTGTGCTTGGAATTTATCTCTCCCTATTGGTTGTACACAGGCCAAGAATGTTAGGCTACTAGACATCTTTCATCAGCATCCCTTGTTTAAATAACTGGAAATCAGATTATTAGAGGAAGAAAATGTTTAAAGAGATAGTTCACCCGAAATTCAAATTTCACTCATTATCTTCTCACCCTCATGTCGAGGGAGAGAGTCCTCCGTGCCTTCTCGGAGTTACGGGGGGTCCGCACAGCAGTATCTGTCCATAATGGTTGTGAATGGTGCTCACTTTTTTTTGTCCAAAAAGATACACCAAAAAACATCCAAATACCTCCACACAGCTCGTCTGTAATGTCCCTCTTGTATTGAAGCCCCGACATGAGAAATTGTTCCAAAAAAAATTAAATAAATCCATATTTTAAAGCAACATTGCCGATATTCAGCTCAGCGCTTCCACCATCTGGTTGAGAAGCGCTATCATCTGGGGGGGAAACGAAACTTAACGAAAACGAAACTTATCAGCCAGCGCATCCAGCGTTTATTCCCATTAATAAATGACAGTATTTCCCACATGTTTGCAAGGAGACTGTGTGGCGGAGGGGAGGAGGCTCAGGCTGCAGCGGCAGCACCATTCATCCTAATAACCATTTTTCTACCATTGCAATGAGTCTGGAAACATTATTTTAAGGCCGAAAAACTCCGCAATGTTACTCTAAGCTTGTTTGTAGCGGAAGCTCCCAGTGTCTCAGTTCACTGCTCTTCCTGTGGCTTCAATACAAGAGGGACATTACAGACGAGCAGTATGGAGGTATTTGGATGTTTTTTGGTGTGTCTTTTTGGACAAAGAAAAGTGAGCACCATTCACAACCATTATATGGACGAATACCGCTGCACGGACCCCCCCGTAACTCAGAGAAGGAACGGAGGACTCTGAAAATTCTCACAGCTCTTAGTCGACATGAGGGTGAGTAGATAATGAGTGAAATTTGAATTTTGGATGAACTATCCCTTTAAAAAAATCAACCCTCTTGCTCTTATACATGTCTTACCTGACATAATCGGTGTAGAGGGCAGAACAGACTCAGATTCACATGAAGCAAGTGCAGACCGTCGACCAACCAGCATATTTAATTTAACGCTATAACATCAAACAGCAAGTGAAAACATCTGGTTTAAAGTTTGGCTCCTGTGCTGCTACCTCAGCACTTTTTTTTTTCCAGCAGACCTTTTAAAAGAATCATGTCTCAGAAGGTGGGAGCAATAAGAATCATGTTACAGTACTAAAAGACAACCCAGTAGCTGTCAGGAGAGAAGTCCGGGAATGCTGACCTGCCCATTTTTTTTCTGCAGGTAGCACACAAAGGTCTGCTGCGCAAACACAGATGGTAAAGTATATAGACTGGTATTAATCTGTCAGCTTGGGGTTGTGGGTCTGGACTGTGGAGTAAAGAGGAGGGTCCCCACCGCTGTGCAGGTGTTGTTTGTGGCAACCTGTCATGACATGATGGGGGGAGAGAAAGAGAGCTTCAGATCTCCAAGGTCACATGCCGTCCCTGCAGTAATTGCTGCTCTTGGTGCTGGGATTGTGGAAAAAAGAATGCTCCCAATGTCATCTGTTAAGTGTGTGTCCACTCCACTGGGAGTAGAGGGGCTAAAATGGGTCAGACGCAGCAACAGGATCGGAGGTGGTCTTTTGTTGGGGGGCATAGAAGAAGGTTAATTGCTTTTTAGCGGGATGCTATAATATTTCACCCCAGCTCTGGCTCCTGGTGTGGATGTGGATGAACAGTGCTTTGCAACGTTACAACCACAAATTTAAAGGGATAGTTCAACATTTTAGCAAATTGGCCCATTGCCCTATAATGTTTTAGCAGTAGGCTCATTACCTTTAATTGTCGGTGCAAGCTATTTTTAGAACAGTGGAGCAGAGCTGCGAGCTGCTCAGATCTACTCTAAGGAGGCTCATGGAATTTCTTGGTTTCCCTCATTATATATACTGTGTATATAAATACACAATCCAACAACTCCAAAACACTCTGGTGGACAAGTTGTGACCTGCACATTCACCACGCTATGAGATAAAAATGGAAAGTTACAAGACGGAGTTGTTTTCGGGGCAAATGCAGAGACTGCTTGCCGAAAAACTGCCCCTGATGGGAACGCACATCAGTGGTTTTCAAAAACAACTACATCTCGTAACGTTCAATTCTTATTTCATAGCATGGTGAATGTGTAGGTCACAACTTGTCCACCAGAGAGTTTTGGAGTTGTTGGATTGTGTATTTGATGGGTTTGATGAAGGAAACCATAGTTCCTCCATAGTGTGGCTGTAAGCAGCTCACCTACAATTAAAGGTAACAAACCTACTCCTAAAACTATAGGGATTATGGCAATGGGCCAATTTGCCAAAATGTTGGACTATCCCTTGAAATCGTGAGCTTAGAATGATAAAAATCTCAGTTTTTTTCAAAATTGATTTTTTTTGCATAATATGATCCATTAGTGGTCTGTTAATGCCTCTATGGTGTCATTTTTAAATTTTCAACATTTTTTAATTAGTTATTCATAAAATAAAAAAGTTCTGTCAACCAAAACACAAGCCAAGTTTGAACTTTGATGCTCAATATCTCGGAACTACTCAAAACGGCGATAGAACCCTATAATTCTAAGATCACGAAATGTATTTTTTGGAGATTTATGTGATAGACCAACACAAAGAGCATAAATTTGAAGTGGAAGGAAAATGGTACATGGTGTTCAAATTTGTTTTTCAGATCAAAGAAAACTTTGAACTTTCTGGCCTACATGTAAAATGCTATGTGTGGTGGAAAACTAACGTTGCACTTCAACCTGAACATCAACGGGACAGGGAAGATATACAGCTACGTGGATCTACAATGGAAAGGTTTAGATCAAAGCATATCCATGTGTTAGAACGGCCCAGTCAAAGTCCAGATCTAAATCCTACTGAGAATCTGTGGCAAGACTTCAAAACTGCTGTTCACAGAAAGATGCTCTGCATCCAGTCTGACTCAACTGGAGCTGTTTGGCAAAGAAGAATGGGCAAAAACTGCAGTGTGTAGATGCACAAAGCTGGTAGAGACACCCCACAAAAGACTGCTGAAACAAAGTATTGACTCAGGAGGCTGAGGACAAAGACACACCACACTTTTCAGATCTTTTATGTATGTATCATTTTCCTTCCACTTTCACAATTATCCACTGCTTTGTGTTGGTCTATCACACAAAATCCCCCAAAATAAATGTGGAAAAGTTAAACAGTCTGAACAATTTTGTATATGAATATGTCCCATTGATCACAAATGGTAAAGGCAAATGTGAATATCCAGCAGGATTTTGTGTGAATGATTGTGCTATATGTTTGATGTGGAAGCGAACACCTAAAAGTAAAAAATGAATATTCCTCATCCTAGGGCTCAAGACAAGAACACCAAGCTGACATCTGAATAGACTGTTCTCCATTCAGCTGCTACTTCATCAGAAGCTGCGGAGCCAGGCTGCCATCATGCAAATGAGAGGCTTTCTTCTAGGCTGCCTGACCGTGGCTCTGCTCCTCGAGCTCTCCACGGCCGGCCTGGTGAAGGTCATCCGCCACCGCAGAGAGGCCCTGGTGCCCAAGAAAACGCAGGAGAACCTCACCCTACCGCACCCCGACCAGCCGGTAGTGTTCAACCACGTCTACAACATCAACGTCCCCACCACGTCCCTCTGCGCAGTGGACCTCGAGTCGCCCGGAGGTTCGGAGCCAAAGCACAAGAGCGCTCCGATGGGCATGCAGAACACCGAGCACATGGAGCAAACCGTGGACGGAGAAAACCAGATTGTGTTCACCCACCGCATCAACATCCCCAAGCAGGCGTGCGGATGTGAAAACCAGATGCCGGACATCAAGGACATCCTGAACAGGCTGGAGATGCTGGAGTCAGAGCTGTCCACTCTGAGGGAGCAGTGTGGCAGTGGGGCAGGCTGCTGTGGTGCCCAAGTTACAGGTAAAAACCTAATGTTTGGTATGCATGTGGGAAACTCAGGTAAAATACATTTCTTAAGAGCTTCTAGTATGTTTGAGAGTAGAGAAGTCATGGTGGAAAACAAGGTAATAAATGTAAATATTTTCATGAGACTGCAGCACCGACTTTGCATCTTTTGGTCCATTAACCACAAATTGGCTGTATGTTACATTTCTGTCACTCCTTCTTTTAAGAACACCTCCATAGATTTATCACTATTCATTTTACTGGTATGGAAGTCAGCACACAAAAACATGAATATTATCTTAAGATAATTTGTCCATTACAGTAAGCGATCATTACTTCATTCACGTCATCTTGTCAGTTGCATTATTGTTTGACTTTTTGTGAAAATCCTCAATGGATTCAAACACCCAACATCTGATTTTGTCAGATTAAAATAATCATCCCTTCAGTCCAAACACTAGCAAAGACATCAATCTCATCCCTTCTGTAAGTTTCCTGCCTGTCGTCACTGACCCTCAAATAATAGCAAATAACAACCCCAAAAAATCTGATAGGGTAGGTAAAAGACACAGGATTCAATGGGACTAAATTCAATCTGTCAAACCATAAAGCTCTCTGGTAGTGCATTTTCATAATGTTATTTGCGAGACTGACAGTGGAGGGACTCAAGAGCTCAACTCTGAGACAGTGATATGATAAAGTCTTTACTTTAGCCAAAACAAGTTTGATACACAGGACAGCCAGTCAGGAATACTGCAAACAAATCTGACAGGGAGAAGGCACAGCCAGAGTCCAGTCAGCAGAGCACAGATCAAAAACCAGAAGAACAAAGAACATACTAGGAAAAAGGCGGGAACACAGGGATGCAAAGACACAGACTGGGAGCACAGGTAAGAGACACGAAAACATTCTCGGGCTAGGCTGCGTAGCCTCCTGCCCCAGACAGCAGCAGTTGTCAGGACCGCAAAGGAAAGGAAAACAGTCTGAGTGAAGTGCTGGAGCTGTGGGACGATACCCGGCCACTACCAACAACAGGAGCCTCCGTGTTATGTTGTTGGCCGCTGTATTGAGCTGGGAAGACATTGTTAGCGGCGGATGCTAACCGCTAGCCAAAGTTAGCCTTGAGCTAGCTCTCCACAACGGTCCTCATACTTGTTGCCAGTCGAAGCTTTTGTCGGTGATGTCCACGGGTCCAGCGCTTCACTCAGACTGTATTTCTTTTTCTTTGCTACTGTTGCCAACTACTCAGTAAGGAAATACAATGATCTTGTTATAATTTTTGAAAATACTCTTTCCCTTTGACGCTCTCCTCCAGGTGAAGTATCCATAAAGCCCTACTGTAACGGCCGTGGGAACTGGAGCACCGAAACCTGCAGCTGCACATGCGAGCCTGGATGGAAGGGCCCCAACTGCACCGAACCCGAATGCCCTAACGACTGCCAGGACCAGGGCCGCTGCGTGGACGGCAAATGCGAATGCTTCGAGGGCTTTGGAGGGGAGGACTGCAGCATTGAGCTCTGCCTGCTGGACTGCGGCGACTATGGCAACTGCGTGGAGGGCTCCTGCCTCTGTGAGGAGGGCTTCATCGGCGAGGATTGCTCCCAGACCAACTGCCTCAACAACTGCCTAGGCCGCGGCCGTTGCGTGGAGGATGAGTGCGTGTGCGACGAGCCGTGGACGGGCTTTGACTGCTCCGAGCTCATCTGTCCCAACGACTGCTACGACCGTGGACGTTGTGTCAACGGCACCTGCTATTGTGACGAGGGTTTTGCCGGGGAGGACTGCGGAGAACTTACCTGTCCTGGAAACTGTAACAACCGTGGCAGGTGTGTGAACGGCCAGTGCGAGTGCCAGATCGGCTACAGCGGAGAGGACTGCTCCAAGCTTACCTGTCCCAAAAACTGCCACGATAGAGGCCACTGCTTCAACGGGAAGTGCATCTGCGATCCAGGGTTTGAGGGTGAGGACTGCTCCGTCCTGTCCTGCCCAGACAACTGCAGCAACAGGGGCCAGTGCATCAACGGAGAGTGCGTTTGTGACTTAGGATACCAGGGTGAGGACTGTAGCGAGCTGTCCTGCCTCAACAACTGCCAAGACCGGGGCCAGTGCGTCGACGGGCAGTGCATATGTGACAAGGGCTTCACCGGAGAGGACTGTAGCATCAAGACCTGTCCAAAAGACTGCATGGGACGCGGAGAATGCGTGGACGGAAAGTGTCAATGCTTCCCGGGTTTCACAGGGAAAGACTGCGGCGAGCTGACCTGCCCCAACGACTGCCTGGACCAGGGCCACTGCGTCAACGGACAGTGTGTTTGTCACAAGGGTTTCACCGGCGAGGATTGCAGTGAGAAGACGTGTCCCAAAAACTGTCTAGACCGAGGGTACTGCGTTGACGGTAACTGTGTGTGTTACGAAGGTTTCACCGGACTGGACTGCTCCGTACTGACCTGCCCGGGAGACTGCCAGAACCAGGGACGCTGCGAGAACGGGGTGTGTGTGTGTGACGAGGGATTCATCGGAGAGGACTGCTCTGAAGGTAAGACAGGAGATGTATGCAGGTTGTTTAGCTGCCCACAGCTTAATTAAAGGGGTAGTTCAACTTTAAGGCACATTGACCCATTGCCATAATCGCTATAGTCATAGCAGTAGGTTTGTTACCTTTATTTGTCGGTGCCAGCTATTTTTAGAACAGTGGAGCAGAACCGTGAGCTGCTCAGAGCTACACTACGGAGGCTAGTGGGATTTCTTGGTTTCCCTCATCAAACTCATCAAATACATAATCCAACAACCCCAAATGCTCTGGTGGACAAGTTGTGACCTGCACATTCACCACACTATGAGATAATAACGGAATGTTACGAGACAGAGTTGTTTTAGAGGGAAATTCATGCAAAACAGCTGATAACGGAAACGGAACGGAAACCAAGAATCCCATGAGCCTCCGTAGTGTAGCTCTGAGCAGTTTTCCGCTCTGCTCGGCCGTTCTAAAAATAGCTCACACCGACAAATAAAGGTAATCAACCTACTGCCATGACTATAGGGATCATGGCAATGAGCTAATTTGCCAAAATGTTGAATTGTCACTTTAAAGCATTTCAATAGTTCATACTACTAACTGTGACAGACACATCCAGGTTATCCCAATTGGTTGCCTTTCACTTGACAGGTGGGTGCAGAGCACATTGATAAGACCTTTCATAAGGTGTTCATAATGTATTCATGAAGGCTTCATAAGGCATGACTCGACTAGCATTCATACATCAGGGTTACACCGCTATTGAATAACAAAGTGAGGATTATTTTCAAAGGAAAAGTTCCCAAATTGCTCCTGGAAATACTTTATTGAGTTTGGCTCCTGTGCGCACAGGAAACAGGGAAACATTGAATTTTTGTGAATATTTCATGAACAGCTTGTGCATGTGTGGCAGGACAAAAAAGGGCCCGTTTGACCCCCCACCTCCAATTTTAACAAAGGGATATCCTTGTGGCCAAGTAGCCAGGGTGCAGCATCAATTGGAGGCATAGACACGGGATCATCCACTGTCACACATGTTATTTTGTATGCCACTTTACAATATGGTCGGTGAAGGCTTCGGCAAGGAGTCATTTGTAAAATGTTCATGGATGGTTTATGAATGTTACTTTGCATGTTACTTTGCTAAAGCCTACAGGTGGTGAAGGATTCTGAAGGGTAACTGAATTACAAATGATGCTAGCACTGGAATGGTTCTGTGTCTGGGCAACTTTGGGTGACAGGAACAAAGCAAACAATCTGTAAACTCTGCATAGATTACTTTTTAATGCCCCGTAGGCCTATACTTCCAGTTGCAATAAAGGCACTTTGATGAAACATCTGGGTAACACACAATGGTAGCTTAGTGTGTCTGTGGGGCTATGCTGATCTGGCCTGGAGTCAGGTTGGAAGGATTTGGGTATAAATATCTGTCATTCAAAATATGAATCTTTATTGATAAGAATTATTCATATCATCTGTATGCAACAGGTCTGCCCAGGACCACCCAACCTGCAGCAACACATAAAAAGTAGCCCAGTTCCATGGGAATAGCATGGCTCTGGCAACTCTGTATACCAACATGGTTTGATTTAAAGGGATAGTTCAACATTTTGGCAAATTGGCCCATAGCCTCCTCTGAGCAGCTCGCGGCTCTGCTCCGCTGTTCTGAAAATAGCTTGCAACGAACCTACTGCTATGACTATAGGGATTATGGCAATGGGCAAATTTGCCAAAATGTTGAACTATCCCTTTAATGATTCACACTGATAAAATTTGTAGTTTAATAATGTGTCTGAATCTAAACCTCATACGTACAATGATGCCTATCATGTTAGCAGGGCCTCAAGGGGATGAAGTAGATCCTTTTGAATGTTTTCTGAATAAGTAGTCATTTGGCAACTTTTGGTGTAGTATGAGCATAAGATATTGTACGAAGCTTTAGCAAAAGTCCAATTGGAATTAGTCGTCACATGTAATACTAAATCAATAATCAATCCTCAACTGAGGATCTTCATAACACCTATGAACAAAAACGAGTTTACCAAGTATTACTAATCTAAATAATTCAGCCATTTCATGTTCTGCAAGTGAAGTATGAAGTGTTACAACATCAATACAATTATATAACTGAAATGGAAAAGGCAGATGCCTTTAAAAATGAATATAGAACATATTAATTCACTTTTTGGATAGTGTCTATTCAGACGAGTCTGTTAAGAGTCTGTTTTGTTAGATACTTGTGAGAAGGTTGACTGAAATAGGCACTTGAAATGCCTCCTGTGTGCTCTATGGGAATGAGCTGCAGTACATTGTGTTATTCTGTCTTTGACTTGCATAGTAACATTCATTCAGTAAGCTTTAACAAAATATGAAGTGCAATTATTTTGTGGATTCTTGAAATTCACTACACAACCTAATAATGATCACTGGATGTAATCTTATTTTCCCTTTCCTGGAAACACAGGCCTCCTATTTACGTTGGCAAATGTATTCTATGAATCTTTTGATTGATAGTGTCTCTGTTACAAAATATGAATGGAAAATGTTTCTCTTCAATAAGAGTTTTCATTTCGTTCTGCAGCTGCCATTACAATGATTTGCTTTGGAACATATTTTTCTTCATATTGTGCTTGGAAAAATGTTGAGTTGTAATGTCGGAAACTTCTCTTTTTTGGAAAACTGCCATTGATGAGGGGCGAGGGGTAAATCCCAGTCAGAAAATTCCATGATTTACAGGGTTTCTGTGTTTCAAATTATCATATGTATTTTGTCCTACTGTGAAGTTTCCCCAACTTAAATCTCAGAAAAATGCCACAATATAGAACAAAATCACCTTTTAAAGGGATAGTTCACCCAAAATTCAAATTTCAATCATTATCTACTCACCCTCATGTTGTGAATGGATATCACTTTTCTTCGTCAAAAAAGACACCAAAAAACATCCAAATACCTCCATGCTGCTCGTCTGTAATGTCCCTCTTGTATTGAAGCCCCGACATGAGAAATTGTTCCGCTGGTCACAGGAAGAGCAGTGAGCTGAGACACTGGGAGCTTCCGCTACAAACAAGCTTAAAATATAGACTTATTCAATTTTTTTCTGAACAATTTCTTATTTCAATACAATACAGTACTTCAATCCAAAAGGGACATTACAGACGAGCAGTATGGAGGTATTTTTTTGGTTTGTCTTTTTGGACGAAGAAAAGTGGTATCCATTCACAACCATTATATGGACAAATACTGCTGCATGGACCCCCCCGTAACTCAGAGAAGGAACGGAGGACTCTGAAAATTCTCACAGCTCTTAGTCGCCATGGGGGTGAGTAGATAATGAGTGAAATTTGAATTTTGGGTGAACTACCCCTTTAAATCTCAGAATAACGCCACATTATAGAACAAAAGCAGCTTTTTAATGAGCTTTACAGCAATAATGTCAGCGTGGCTCTGACTGCTGCACTCAGTCTTCTGTTTTGTTCTGCAAAATACGAGCTGAGATAAAGTCATTTGTTTCCAAAGAAAATCAATTTCCAAACTCTTGAGGCATCAGCTCGGTGTTATCTTACCTCTTCTGTCACTTGAGAAAATGTTCAGCTTATCCACCTCTGGGAGCATTTCTGATAATGCAGTACTCAGTAACCCCGTTACTACGCTTCTCCCATTTTCAAATCTTCTCTGCTAAATGACTTTTATCGTATCTCCATAGTCTCAGCACCAAAGGACCTGAAAGTGATAGAGGTCACCCCAGAGACGGTGGACCTGTCCTGGGAGAATGAGATGCGTGTGACCGAGTACCTCATCACCTACGTGCCCACGGCAGCTGGAGGTCTGGAGCTGGACATGCAGGTGCCCGGGGACCAGAAGACGGCCACGATCCGGGAGCTCGAACCCGGCGTGGAGTACCTGATCAGCGTCTTTGCCGTACTCAACAACAAGAAGAGCGTTCCTGTCAGCGCTAGGGTGGCCACACGTACGTGTTTACTCTCTGTGGAAATGTAAAAATTCAGTGAAGATGAAATGTATTAAAGGGGACATATTCTGCTCATTTCTGCTTCTTGACATGGTACCTTGATGTCTAAAAGTAATGTTAGTAATATGCTTTGGTCAGAAAAACCAAAAGATTGAGCACAGCCCTGCTCTAAACGGTTGGTTTTGAATTTTCGCTCTGGAAGCTGAGGTAACCATGGAAGTGAGGGCTTGAATATTCAAATCGCCCGGCTTGTGTGAAATTAAAACGGCTAGTTAATAGTGTGTTCATTACAACTCGGAGGTCGGAATTCCCAACTCGGAAATTTCCGACTTCCGACATCATTGCGTTCACGCTGCGGGAACTCAGAAGAGAAAAAACATGGATACCCGTAGGAAGTTTGGAATGTTGTGGCTAATAGCCTGACACGCGAATTATGTTTATTTTGGAGGCAAATGAAGAGGATAGGAGACGCAGTTATCAGTTAAACGTTATTTCCGTCACATACGAGGACCACAATTTCACACAATACAACAATCACAGCTTAAAGCAGATAATATAAACAGGTTTTTATTTCAGCTTCAAGATCCAGGCAACCTGTAACTCGTGTTTTTACCGTCCTGTTGTCTGTGAAAGTCACTATACACCAAAAACCTCAACAAATAACTTGACTTCACAGGAAGGAAAAACACAAAATTTCTTGAAATTCATGAACCGTTTAAGATCTATTGGGGCTGCCAAGTTTTGATGTTGTTCCTCATTGGATAACACTTGTCAAGGTCGGGAGCAGAGCAGAGTGACCCGAGTGTTCGGCTGAAACACCTGGAATGATTGCTGACAGAAAATAGGACTATTAGGGACTTATATTAACAAAAACATTCCGCTGATATCTGCTTTAATATAAACGTATTTCATAGGATACTGCAATAATACACAAAAACCTCAACAAATAACTTACAATTTCGAAATTCTAACCGTTTAAGACGAGGGCTGCCAAGTTTTGATGTTGTTGCGATGCCAAGTCGGAAAGTCGGAGCTCTGAACCCAGACCTGTAAGAGACACATTTTTTACAACTCGGAGCTCTTTTTTTTTTTCTGACTTCCGAATTGTCTTGAACACAGAATAAGAGACACATTTTATGACTATACAAAATGTTGACGTAGTTGTCAAAACTGTGAGGAGGCACTCCAGATATGCAAATACACAAACCAAAGCAATGAAAAAGTGAGTTGTGCATAATATGTCCCCTTTAAGAGTTTTGTTGCATTTCTCCTAGATCTGCCTGAGCCTGAAGGACTCAAGTTCAAGTCAGTGCGGGAGACGTCGGTGGAGGTGCAGTGGGACCCCCTGGACATTCCCTTTGATGGCTGGAACCTCATCTTCAGAAACACAGTGAGTCCTGCTTCCTATTATGTTAATGGAGCTTCTGTATTCCAGGAGGTGGTTGCACTCTATGAACCTACCGCATCATTATCCATATTTTCCTCTGGTAGAAACCATACATGAACCGCTGCAGACTCCCATCTTCAGATTCAGTCATTCCCTAATGTGCGGCACAAGAGGATCAGAGTGAGGATCCAGTGGAAAGTGGTTGAGCCATGCCAGAATGCAAAAACACAGCAGTCAAGGCTGTTAGGACGTCCTGACAGCTTCAATGACCCCATACAGCATATAGCAAATGTTACTTTGTTTACTGCTTTATTTTCCTTTCTGAGCGTTCATAGAAACCTTTTCCAAACAGTGCCACTGGGAGTTACTCAAAGCCCACACTATTAAACTGAGTACCCTGTCAACTCTTTAAGTCCAAACGCCACCCAGAGCGCCATTATGTATGATTTGTATGTTTCTTTCCCTCACCGCTCACATTATGCCAGGACTAGTCTTTGAAGTGGGTTGATGACTGCTGTGTTTTGGTGCTGGCAGAAAGAGGAGGATGGAGAGATTCTTAACTCCCTTGGCCGTCCAGAGACCACCTTTGAGCAGTCGGGCCTGGGTCCCGGCCAGGAGTACGAGGTCAAGCTGGAGGTGGTGAAGAACAACAAGCGTGGACCCCCTGCCTCCAAGAACGTCTTCACCAGTAAGTGTACACATTCAAACTGCCGACCGGCTCATCGATCTTTTGTTTCAGACGTGTTGGAATGGTTTTATTCCAGAATGGTGAAGGTCTAGTTGCATTGGGCTCTCTGACTTAACCCTTCACTGCATGTCTTTACTCTTTCTCAATCATATTTCAGTCCTGTCAGAAAAAGTTGTGTTCTTTTTATGGTTGGTTCTAGTGGCCTTTATTATGTGGTGGGATTTTTAAAAAAAATGGGATGGAATATGTGGCATATAAATGCAATTTTATGAAAAGAATTGCAAGAGCTGGCAATAAAAAAGTTCCCAGCAGCCTATTCTCACTAGGCTACAACCTCAATGTGAACAGAGAAAGATTTCCAATGACTTCCCATGATAGGGAACATTCTCATCTTCTTTTATTTCAAAACTTAAAAGGATAGTTCACCCAAAATGCAGCAGTATTTGTCCATATAATGGTTGTGAATGGGGCTCACTTTTCTTGGTCCAAAAAGACACACCAAAAAACATCCAAATACCTCCATACTGCTCGTCTGTAATGTCCCTCTTGTATTGAAGCCCCAACATGAGAAATTGTTCCGCCAGGAAGAGCAGTGAACTGAGACACTGGGAGCTTCCGCTACAAACAAACTTAAAATATAAACGTATTGAATTTTTTTGGGGAAAAAGTTCTCAGCCTTCAATACAAGAGGGACATTACAGATGAGCAGTATGGAGGTATTTGGATGTTTTTTGGTGTGTCTGTTTGGACGAAGACAAATTGAAAAACTTGAAATTGATAATACAAACCGTGATTTAATTATCTGGATCTAACTGGAGGATTATTGCCATTCATAAATAATTTTATAAACAGTCCTCTGACTGCAGCTCTTTTAATGATGTAATTTATTTTAATCTCTATTGGAATATTGGGATCTAACTGGAGGATTATTGCCACTATTATGTTAAAAGTGCAATGATGAACTTTTTTTCTCGCTGGTGTTCTGGAGATTCACTTTAGTTGTGTGGTACATTTGGAGGAGGGCGTTCTCCTCCACAGTTTGCAAAATTCCGTTTTTGCTATCATAAATGATGAACATTAACTGTTCCTGGTTTGAGAAATCTAATCCTGCTCTACACATGTGGCTTTGTGTTGGCTCTCGGAGAAGCTGTGAGGTAGAATCTTAGTGCATCAGACTTGCACTTATGTGATCACATAATAAGTGGTGTATATGGTTGTCTGCACACAAGCGGGAGCCTGAAAGTCCTACTTTGTTCGGCTTTGGGTTTTCCGCCTGCAGGCAGGCCTCCTGTCCTGGAGCAGGACTTTTAGACTGCAGCTGGTGATGCTGGATCCTGTTCTGCTCAGTTGGAGAACTGGTTCATGTGCTGCTCCACAAAACTCAATGAGGCTGCAAAGCTGAACAAGAGCTCCTGTCTCCAGCTGCAGTAAAAAGGCTGGCTGTTTCACTGTTAAAGGGATAGTTCACCATTTTGGCAAATTGGCCCATTGCCATAATCCCTGTTATCATAGCAGTAGGTTTGTTACCTTTATTTGTCGGTATGAGCTACTTTTTTAGAACCGCCGAGCAGAGTGGCGAGCTGCTCAGAGCTACACTAGGAGGTTAATTTCTTGGTGTCATGCAGAGCTGTGTTGCCTTCAGGGACAGTTTTTCAGCAAGCAGTCTCTGTATTCACCTATAAAACAGCTCTGTCTCACAACGTTCCGTTATTATCTCATTGCGTGGTGAATGTGCAGGTCACAACTTGTCCACCAGAGCGTTGTGGAGTTGTTGGATTGTGTAGTTGATGAGTTTGATGATGGAGACAAGAAATCCCATTGTCCTCCGTAGCGTGGCTCTGAGCAGCTCATGGCTCTGCTCCGCCGTTCTAAAAATAGCTTGCATCGACAAATAAAGGTAATGAACCTGCTGCTATAGGGATTATGGCAATGGGCCAATTTGCCACAATGTTGAACTGTCCCTTTAACATGGTCTGGTTATGAGGCATCAAACTATTCAGATCAAGTATCTACATATTGACTGATTGATTTTGTATACTGGGACTGGCTCATGGGGCCTCGCATTGACAGATGGAGGCAGTTCAAAGTGTGTGTGTGTGTGTGTGTGTGCGTGTGTGTGTGTGTGTGTGTGTGTGTGAGGTGACAGCAACTAGCTGTCTTTAGCCTGTCTTTTAATGACACAATCTGAATGATTCATCTAAAAGTGATACAAACCAAAGTGAATTCATCCAAGATATAAGATCCTAAGATTGCCCATAGAAACCTATACAACTGCTCTCACCAGACTTCAGATTCAGATCAGATTCTTATTCCCTCTACAGACAAGAATATGTCCCTATTCCATCTTTGCAAGAATGAGTAGATTGCAATGAAACACATTAAGATGTTGGCTTTATTACCATCCTTGCTGCTTTGACGAAAGAAATAGAAATTGTATAAAGATCTGGAGGTGTTAAATTGTAGTGAACACTTGGTAAGTCTGAGGACAAAGAGATAAGGGATTGATAGTCTATTCATCCTGGATAAATTCTTTGCTCCTTATGAACCTTAAAAACACTTGACCCTCAGAAACATATTCATACAGTGCAGCAATAAATCCCTGGCTATTGGGTTCTAGAAAGGCTAAATGAAACAGAAAGCTGCACCGTATATCAAGTAAATGCAGTCTTGACTTCTCAGTATTAGTCCCCACAACTCTATTAGAAACACATTTGCCAGAGAATAAGCCCTAAACTCTCTACTTAGGGGTTCAGCCTATGGTGCAGATTGAAAAAAAGTGGATTTTTGGAGAAATAGAGGTTGTTGTGGAATAAAATGTCACTTACAGCTGTCAAAGCAAAGTGCAGACACAGGTTGTCACCTTGGTACCTTTGTGTAGGTTCATTGAATTCTATATCTGGCTTATCCATCTCGCAGCAGCTCCCAGCAGAGCATTGTAAACAGGCCGACATGTCAGCCCTGACTGATTAGCTCATTAGATTTCATTGTATTGTTGTGATTTAGTGGCGGTAGTAAAAGGAGATATGGATTTCCAGCCCTATTGGTAAGTTATGAGATATCTGCTCAGCTCCATCAGGCTATAAAGCCCAATGGCTTGTAACACTCTCAGGAACTCTGGTGGAGGGTGGGGTAGGGGGATAAAAATCAAAAGAGAATACAGGGTTGAATGTGTGACTTCACCTGCCAGATCAACCTTCAACCACTAAACTATTTTTAGGTTACTTGACCGGGAGGAGAGTGGGTAGAGGTTACACTGCTCCAACTCCTGGTCAAGTTGTTAAAGGGATACGCCAACATTTATTCCATGACAAGCAGACAGAAACCATCCTTTCGACATGTGCGTGTAGTAAGAAGGGAGACAGAGCCATATCGCCCGTAATTAGCTTAGCTCAAATGCTGTAAGTGCATAGGTAGTGTTAGCCTGCCTCCACCTAAAGTCATCAGAGACACTCTTCAGCAACTCTTAACGGACCGATCTTCGTCTCAGAGCTGACAAAACTCTCCAGTAAGGCATCTTGAGTGGTCAAATGCCAGTAATGGGACGAGATCGGTCAAAACGGAGGGTTGAAGCAAAGACGGTTTATTTTGGTTTAAGCTAGCTACATCGAGTAGGTTAGCTTCCTACTTCAAAGTAAAAGCACAAATTATATCGTCATGGTTTTCTGTATGTAAACGGCCAGGTGTTGTTTTTTTTTGTGAATGTAACCGGAAGTGCGTTGGTCACAACGGTTAGCTTGAGTAGTGCCGAATTCATCCAAACAAAATTGTAAAAAGCTGGTATTTAGACAAATTAATGACACACATGCTGATCTAAACGGCTATTTTCTCGCCTAGAAATGTTTGAAATGTTGATAAAGTGATATATTTAAAGAGGGCTAAAATTAAATCAGCTTCTGACTGCTGATTTTAGCTCGGGTAGGAGGCAGGCTAACACCACCGGCGTTTGAGCTAAGCTAATTACGGGCGATACAGCTCCATCTCCCTTGTTACTACACGCACAGTCGAAAGGATGGTGTCTGTCTGCTTGTCACGGACTCGGGAGTGAGGCAAGACACACACAAAAAATGTTGGCATATCGCTTTAAATGTGTATTTTTCTTAAAAGGGGGAGGGCTGAAACTGAAACCTTCATTCAAACTGTGCTAGACTCACCCCAGGGAGATTTCTGTTTCAGCAGAGCGCAGCATACATTTGCCATACATTCAGCATTAGCTTTAATTCACATGCAGCGGCTCCTTCCAGCTGCGGGTCAGGCCACTTCTCTGCTTATTTATGGTGTGAAAATGGTCTGCAGTGTGTGCCCGACAAGTGCATGGAAATACCATTAGAGGTCTGTCATTACCTCTTTTTTTGTGTGTGTGTGTTTTTGTAAACCCAGCAGAAAGAGCCAGTTTGATAAATTACACTGATAACTAAGTGTAGAGCACATTAAAGTAGTCTTTTTCTCATTTCTTCTACGACTTGTAGTTCAGCTGCTGAGAGGGAAATGCAGTGATAATGTCTATTTTGCAGCTTTTATTGTATTATGATGCTTTCTCCTCCGTTATTATGAGTTGCACATAATGTTCTGCATTGTAAGGAAAATATATATTCGACTCTAAATGATGACACTCGTGTGAGAAAAGTCATATGGGCCACAGAATCTTTTTCATGATTTGACCCCTGCAACCACAAGACCTGAAGTCATTCAGGACAGTTTTATATTCTTCATACAACAAAATATAAAACACAATTTATGGCCGTTTTTATCACCTAAAAAAGTAAAGACATGTTTATTATCCTGTCAGATTCTGGGAGGTGTACTGTTGCTCAAATATAGGCTTTTATATTTTCAGTTTTTGTGCTAAACTAAGTTGCTGTACACTCTTAGAAATAAGGGTTCCAAAAGTGTTCTTCTACAAGGTCTGAGGTTCCACCTGGAACCATTTGCTTCTGAAAAACCTTTTCCTGAAGAAAGGGTTTTTCGAGGGTTCTTGGTAACACTAAGGGCAACAGTAAGAACCATTTTGATCCAAAGAACGCTTAAAAACCCTTTCCCCAAAGAAATGTTTTTTTCAAGGGTTCTTGGTAACACTAAGGGTTCCAGTAAAAGGGTTCATAAAAGAGATTTTTGTAGAACCTCCCATTGGGGGTTCTCGGTATAACCCTTTAAGTTGGGTTCTAGGTAGAACCCTCCAAAAGCGTTCTCCTATGAGGACAAGTCGAAGAGCCTTATATGGTTCTACATAGCACTTTTATTTCTAAGAGTGTAAGATATTCATCTTCTGTCTCCAGCTTCATAGTAAACTGTAGTCTGTAATATTATACTGAGGTGGCAGGTGCTGTGTGTGGCTTGTGCATTCTGGATCGTTAGTCATTTGATTGGAAAATAATTTGGTTTCATACTTTTTTTTTTGTCATATATAACTTAAGCAGTGTAAAAGAAGTTAGAATTCAACAGTTACATCATACGTGTTTGTTTCCTCTGTAGGTTGTAGCAGGTGTCAATGTTTCATTAGATTTTGGTTCGTTGAGCAAAAGAACACTGTACAACCGTGACCTGCATCATAAAACCTTTGCATCTGTTGATTTTCAGTCGTAACAAGAAGGCTGTATGTCATATAAATTATAAAGAGAGATGTCAGAACACAAAATGTTTCTTGTAAAAGGAATCAATATCAAGCCTGCTAACAACTGTCATTCTTTCATGTGGACAGGTGAACAGGTGCCTCATGATCCTGTTTTATACGTCTTGTATTGAGTCTGTGCTTACAGTACCTACTCATTGATGAGCTGGGACCCCAGCATCAGGTCAAAAATAATTCACCCACTAAAATAGTGAAGTTGGGTGGTAAGATACTGCAGTACAGCAGAGCAGAGCACACTCTGATCTGTTCAGCAGACAGATGGGGCTGGAAGCATTCTGTCAGATGCCACCCACCCCCTGTTCACTCAGACTCTGCTCTCTGGTTCCAGGTTTAGGTTCCCTTCTATTAAGGGATAGTTCAACGTTTTGGCAAATTGGCTCGTCTCTGTAGTCATAGCAGTAGGTTCCTTTAATTGTTGGTGTAAACTATTTTTAGAACGGCGGAGCAGAGTGGCGAGCTGCTCAGAGCTACGCTATGGAGGCTTCTTGGTTTTCTTCATCAAATACAGAATCCAAAACACTCTGGTGGACAAGTTGTGACCTGCACATTCACCACGCTATGAGATAATACTGTAACAGAATGTTACGAGACAGAGTTGTTTTCTAGGTAAATACAGAGACTGCTTGCTGAAAAATTGTCCCTGAAGGCAACGTGCATCAGCGGTTTTGCATGAATTTACCTCCAAAACAACTTTGTCTTGTAACGTTGTGTTATTATCTTATAGCGTGGTGAATGTGCAGGTCACAACTTGTCCACAATAGCGTTGTGGAGTTGTTGGATTGTGTATTTGATGAGTTTGATGAGGGAAACCAAGAAATCCCATTAGCATCCGTAGCGTAGCTCCGAGCAGCTCACCGCTCGGTTGGGCGGTTCTAAAAATAGCTTGCACCAACAAATAAAGGTAACAAACCTACCTACAAACCTGCTATGACTGAAGCGATTATGGCAATGGGCCAATTTGCCAAAATGTTGAACTATCCCTTTAAGAGCAACAGGTTCTTGTATGTTGTCTTGTTGCAAAACTGATTGTCCTTTGGCATGGCCATCCCATCTGTGTAACATGGACATCTTTATGTACATTAATTCGTTAAAACATGACATCGTTTTTAACATCAAGACGAGGTATTCTGTCATAGCACCAGCAGCTGACTGGCAAAAAACAAACAAACATTATTTTCATCAGTGGCACAAAAAAAATAAGTAGAAAAAACAAAGAGCAGAGCAATTCCTCCTCCTCAGCTAAAACCTGTACGATAAGAACAACTCAAAGAGGATGAATATTGTTATAGCTTTGATTAATGCATGCTTTCATTTGAGCACACCCACGTGCCAGCACTACTTGGATTATGAGGTTGGGAATTATCTGTGTTGCTCTCTGTCGCTCTCTTAATGTCTCCCATTACACCACCTTGCAGCGTGTACTGTGGGATTTGCATGCTGAAGGGTTAATTGTGTGCAGCGGCTCCCTCTGCTCCTCTCCTCTCTCTCCTCCCCCCTCCAACTCAACCCCACAATGGGTGGGAGGCACCAGTCAGTCAAGCAATCAGGCTCGGAGGGTCACCGGCCTCCCAGGAGAATGGTATTGTGGGACACCGGGACATCACACCCCGGAGCCGTCTCAGATGACAAATCTGTGTTAATCTCAAGCATAGATTCATCGTTTTATCAGCGCTGCACAGAGGCTTTGACTTTCCTCAAGTTGTTTTGCATGTGACAAATCAATTTGGGCACTGGTGAAAAGGCGCCCTTCATGGGCACTAGGATTTGATCTATAAATAGTTTGAACAACCTCATAAATGCAAGAGGACTGTCACATTTGTCAGTACCTACATTGGCGAAATGACTGTATTCATTGCATATAACAGCCCAGGCATCCCTGCAGACTCAACCTGAGCTTCCTACCTTCATGGTGTATGGTCAGGGTCAGCATTCATTTCCATCAACGGCTGGAGCAAGGAAAAAAAAGCAATGTGATACAAAAAGAAGGTAGAGCCTTTTGTGAAGAAGAATAGATTCGACTGCTGTGATCTGCTCCTGTCACTTATGGCAACTCATGTGTAAAAAAGCATATTATAGTGGTCAAAGTAAGACATGAACAGGTAAGAAAAAATACTATATAATAACTAGCAACGTGGAGTGAAGCATTTCACAATGGACCATGTCAAGTTTTATTCCAGTAGGCTTTGAAATTCAGCCCTAAATGAACTGTAAGGTGTGCAGGGTCCCTGTGTTAACACAAGCTTTTGGTAACACTTTATTTGACGCCTCTATAACACATCATAACCATACATGAGTTATAATGCAGTAACAGAACAGAAGAATAAAACATTTTATCATGAGGTCAGGTATTTTAATACGTTATAAGTGTTAGTAATTGGCTGACAATGCCCACATCGATAATGCATTATAAATATAGTTATAATGTGTTATAATTGGCTTATAAACGTGAATAACTATCATTATAAACACTCACAGTTATCAGGCTTTATAACAATAAACATAACACATTATAGAGCAATATAACTCAATATAACTAATTCTCAATCTCAATGGGATTATTCCTGGTTAAATAAAGGTTAAATAAAAAATAAAATAACTCATTAACTCAAGTATGGTTATTCCTCTAGCTAGCAGCTCTATTCAGCTCATTGCGGCGAAGCTCTATTCAGCTCGATTTATTGCGCGTCATATGAAAGCTGCTAGACACTCCAGTTTTGTCGCTGGTCCAAAAATAAAAAACGCCTCAGTTAACGATGATCCCGCCCAAACAACAACATCTCTCCCAATTTTCGACCATGGCTGGAATAACCACCGTTGCTTCACTGTTCCTGACCCTGGAGATGGGACAGGAACAGCGGTGCAGGTCTTTGGCTGCAGCGGAGACAGCTCCGTGACACTGCTGTGTGACTGACCGCTTTTGAGTGATTGGCTGCGGGGTGGCCGGGGCTCACAGCGCCGGCCACCCCGCAGCCGAGACCGCTATCACGGAGCTGTCTCCTCCGCTGCAGCCAAAGACCTGCAAATCTACGGGGACAGGATCAGTGAAGCTACGGTGGCGAGAGAATGAAATAGTGGGAGAAATGTTGTTGTTTGGGCGGGCTCATCGCTGCGTGAGACTGCTGTGTGACTGACCGCTTGTGAGTGCTTGGGGACGGCGTGGCCGGCTCACAGCCCCCGCTGGTTGAAAACAGCATGTGCCTTCACGTCCGAACATTCAAACCAGAAACGTTTGTAACAGCACCGGAAAAGCAACACTGAAGAGCTGTGGCTTTGCTGCAGCTGATGGGGATCTGAATAAAAACTAAACTAAACCAGATAACTTTTATTGTCAATAGACTCGCTCTGACTAAACTGCCAAGGAAACACAAGCACTTCCGTACGGAGCCCGTCGGTGAGGATCTCAGCGCTGATTGGCTGTCGTGGCGCGTCTGCACGCGTAGTCGCCTCAAAAGTTCAATTATTTCAACTCGAGCGATGAAGCGTTGGAAGCGATTTGTCGCGGGCAACGCGTCCATCGCGCCGCACTATTGCGTCCATCGCATCGCCCGGCGCGATGACGCGTCTAATCGCGTCTCTGCATTGACTTTACATGTAATCTCGGCGCGCGACAACGCGAAATCGCGTTTGGTGTGAACACCCCTTTAAAAATTTGGTAAAAATGTAGCATAGTTAACTTGAAAATTCTGCATAGTTCCTCTTTAAAATACAGCAGTGGCTACTCATTAGGAAACTGAAAGTATGTCCAGATTTGTTGACTTGTACAGATGAACTATTCAAGATTTGTACCTTAATTAAACAGTTTTGGAGTGATTGTGTAAATGACTTGTTACAGGGAGAACGGAGGCTCTCCTTCCACCTATCGTCTCCTTGCCGAAAATCAACCTTACAAGATCAGCGCCTCCATCATTATGCCGCTGAAAAAAAATGCGCATGAGGGAGCAGGGGTAGTTGTGTTATATTGTGTTAAATGTGTCCAAATCAAGCTAACTTTAGCCCTGTTTGCCACAGTGACAGACAGCAGTCACACATTAAAAAGGTTTGCTGTGCACGGTTCGACTCTGAAGGCGGTGAAACAGTCAGCATATGGTTCCTGTCAAAACACCCATGTCTGTTGTTTTCTATGTAAAGTCCTGAAGCACAGAGTAGGAGAGGGATTAATGCTGGTGGGCTTGGCCGGCTTCGTGTCAGACAACTCAGAAATAGACTCGGGCACAGGAAAGACATTGGCAGGATTGGCCAACTGAGGAACAGGGGAGACATTGGCCAGGACACAGAGACAGAGGGGATGTCAGCCAGGTCAGACAGGGTGTTGTTGGTCTTGTTCAGAGTCTCACTGATTGTTGATAGCTGGGCAGCAGAGGCTTAAGGTTGCCGGGCAGCCAGTGGCCAAAAATGAAGTCTGAATATTCCTTGGAAATAATTGGGTGCAAACATAGGCAAGGCAGCTTTATTTATATAACACATTTCATACCAAGTGGCAACTCAATGTGCTTTACATAAAAACAAAACATTTAAAGGGACAGTTCAACATTTTGGCAAATTGGCCCATTGCCATAATCACTATAGTCATAGCAGTAGGTTTGTTACCTTTAATTGTTGGTGTAAGCTATTTTTAGAACGGCTCCATTTCATAACATTCCATTATTATCTCATAGCGTGGTGACTGTGCAGGTCACAACTTGTCCACCAGAGCGCTTTGGGATTTTCTGTTTGATGAGTTTGATGAGGGAAACCAAGAAATTTCTGTAGCTTCCAGATTGTAGCTCTGAGCAGCTCACCACTCCGCTCCACCTTTCTAAAAATAGCTTGCACCGACAATTAAAGGCAACAAACCTACTTCTATGACTATAGCGATTATGGCAATGGGCCAATTTGCCAAAATGTTGAACTATCCCTTTAACATCAAGAATTGGAAACAGAAAAAAAAACATATAATTATTAAAAAATTAATTAAAACCCCAAATAGTAGCAGTTGGAAATGAAACATACAATTATAAGCAAGACAATAAATAAAAGAAAGTACAGAAAAAATAATAAAATACAAATAGTAAAAAAAGCATAAAATATGACTTTGCAGCATGAAATATTGATTTGTAGTAACACAATTAAAAGGACTTACAGTGCAAGTCCAAGATTGAGATTTCAAGTTCTTTAAAAGAGCTCAATAAGCACATGAAAAGAGAAATGTTTTTAACCTTGATTAAAAAGTGCTTACAGTCTGGGCTGATTTCACTTCTACTGGCAGTTTGTTCCAGTTGTTTGCAGCGCAGCTAAATGCTGCTTCGATGAATAATTTGGAGAAATGATATAAATATAAAAATGCTGGCATGTCTCACTGTAGCTTGAACATACTGTAACTTTATCTAGAGGGTCTTCATTCTGCCATCTACAACCAGTAAGTCTTTGCATGCAGGGCTTTCTGCAGAGTGGCGTAGCCTACCTTTATCCTCCCTCTGCAGCAGAGTTGGGTAGTTAAATCTGCAATCCTTACCAGATGGTGCTTGTTGAATTACTTGCTCGTTTCAGCTTGACCTACATTTAATTTTCACTTCATTTAAGTAATTTTGTGTGACTGGTGTCCGTCATGTAACGCATTCAGCACGACAGCCAAGGCCAAGTCATGGGGCAGACAGCTGTGACCGTGTTTTCTTTCTAAACCTAATATTACATTTTCACAATCAAATGTTTGGATTTTTTTTTTCCCAATTGGATTATATAATTAAATTTACAATGTTTGTTGATGCCTTACCGTGGAGCTGAATGGCTTGGCTGATTGAGTTCTCCATGACGCAACGCCCACTGAGATATATCTGAGGGAATTTGCCAGATGAGTCCAGGGGGAGACAGGGGGATGGTCAAGGTCTTCCAGACCCAGATCAGACCTGCTGGCATGAGTGTGGTAGTGGGGGGGAAAGGGGACCTGACTACCTAGGGCCCATGTAGGGAGAGGGCCCATGAAAATCCTGAAATTATAATTTTTTTGTGTGATGTTTTTATTTTGAATGAATTGGGCCCCCCAATTAATTGGTGTCATAATTTATTTCAAATGTATTGATAACATCACAAGAGAATGAGCTCTGACTGTGTTGCAGTCCTCCCAACATATTGGATATTCTGGGGGCCCCTCTTGGAGGCGCAAAATGGTATAGTCCGTCCGACAGCGGCCGGTGAGTGTAACGTCAGTGAGCCCAGATTGAATGAGGCTAGCTTTCATCATGCCACCCAAAAAACATAAATCCGGGTATCAGAAAAAGAAAGAGCGGAATGAAACAGAAGGAAGGCAGAGTTAGGGGAAGTACTGTAACTGTTAAAGGGATAGTTCAACATTTTGGCAACTTTGCCCAATGCCATAATCCCTATAGAAATTGTTCCACTGGTCTTCCATTACAGGAAGAGCAGTGAACTGAGACACTGGGAGCTTTCACTACAAACAAGTTTAAAATGTAGACTTATTTAATTTTTTCCGAACAATTTGTCATGTTGGGGCTTCAATACAAGAGGGACATTACAGACGAGCAGTATGGAGGTATCTGGATGTTTTTTGGTGTGTCTTTTTGGATGAAGAAAAGTGGTATCCATTCACAATCATTATATGGACAAATACTAGTGCGTGTACGCCCCCGTAATTCAGAGAAGGAACGGAGGACTCTGAAAATTCTCACAGCTCTTAGTCGACATGAGGGTGAGTAGATAATGAGTGAAATTTGAATTTCGGGTGAACTATCCCTTTAATTGTCAGTGCGAGGTAAATGCAAAGCCATTATAGTGCCGAAAAGAGATTGCTTGCCCCCGACGGAAACGCGCTTTGGTCGCTTTGTGTAAATGTACCTCAAAAACAACTCTGCGCTTTGTGCACTGCATGGATAGGGGTCCACAGACATTCTGAGTGTACAGGCCCCAGAATCTGGTGCTACGCCCCTGCCTGCCCGTCAGTTTGGGAATAGGAACTGACAGTGGACCGGCCGGCCTGGGACAGGGAGGCTGCAGGCTCATGAACATGAGCCAAAACAGCCCAGAGCCCAGGCTGAAGTGCAGGCTAATGGTTAACAAGCTGACGTCAGGGGACTGAAGGTTACCTGTCTAGGACGCTGTCTGAAGACCAAGCTGGTCACCTGGGAGACTAGCTGCAGGCCTGCAGACTGTGGGTTAGCCAACTGGGATGCTGAATAGGGGCTAACAGGCTAGAGGCTAGCTCAGGAGCTTTTCTTCCATTCACCAAACCAGACCATGTCTCACCATGTCTGCTGAGTGTGATATTTCATCAGTTCACATTTTCACTGCACAGTCAGAGAGAACGCAAACTCCAACATGAAGCGGCTGATGCAGCGAGGATGCTCTGATAATGAAAAGAAACGGCTTTACAGGCAGACGGGGAAATGAACTGCTCGGTAATTGACAGACAGAGGCATAATAGAATACCACACATGAAGAAGCGTATCCAGGAATAAGAGCAGATTAACAAAGACACCCAGGAAATTACTCTCAAAATGAAAGAGAGACAACCTGACAGAGAGTGAGAGGAACAAGTGAAACTAATCAGGCAGCGCAGATGATCAAAGAGGCAGGAAACACAGAGAAGCAGGAGGCAGAGCCACGCTGGACACAAAAGATTCCTGATGAGTATCTGCAGGTAGTGACAAGTTATTAAAGTTACAATGATACAAAACATGCTTCATCAGCAAATATGCAAATTATGATGGGTCACCTTTTTCAACCATTTGAAACTGCAGCTGTTAGAATTCCTAGTTGCCTAATTTTTCCAGTTGAAGACAAAGGTCTGAAGGATTTTATTCATTGATGCACAAATACAAGACAGGAAGTTCTGAGATGGATTAACTGTAATTTATGCAAATAATTATGATATGAATAATTATGCAATAATTTATATACAGAGCCCACATTTTTCATTAATGTGAAGTTTGGTTAATAGCTCTGCCCCCTCATACAACTGGCTATAAATGTATACAGGTAATGAATGTATAAGATTGTCATTTTCAGAATAAAAGTCATGTTTATTTTGAATTCAGTTTGAGCCTTTTCTTTCTGAATGCTATAAGATAAAATGACACAATCAAATAATAACAGCATGAGTTAATTGCCCAAATGAGTCCAGTTTAAAGGGATAGTTCAATGTTTTGGCAAATTGGCCCATTGCCATAATCCCTATAGTTTTAGGAGTAGGTTTGTTACCTTTATTTACGAGACAGAGTTGTTTTTGCGGTAAATTCATGCAAACCGTTGATGTGCGTTTCCATCGGGGCAGTTTTCCGGCAGGCTGTTTCTGCATTTGCCCCTAAAACAACTCAACTGGTAACGTTCCGTTATTATCTCATAGCGTGGTGAATATAGTGATTATGGCAATGGGCCAATTTGCCAAAAGGTTGAACTATCCCTTTAAAGAATGAGTTCATTCTATGAATAACCCTCTCTCTGTTACCCCTCCCTCTCTAGTGATCGATGCCCCCAGCCAGGTGAACGTGCGTGACGTGACCGACACCACGGCTCTGGTGACCTGGTTCCAGCCGGTGGCGGCGGTGGAAGGCGTGAGCGTGTCCTACGGGCCGGGCTCCAACCCTGCTGACCGCAACGTGGTGGAGCTGTCCTCCACTGACACCCAGTACCACCTGGGAGGACTCACCCCTGACACCCAGTACGAGGTGTCTCTGACAGCTCGGGCAGGAGACAGGACCAGCATTCCTGTTTATGAGTTCTTCCTCACAGGTCAGTGTAGTAACAAGCTGCCGTGTTGCATTGCTGTTTATTATAGTATAATATCACCAAGACCATGCATGTTTAATGGATTATATGATGTATGATGCTTGAAAAACCAAGTTCATTTGAATGTATATAAATATTTAACATGGTATGACAGCAGGCCTTTTATGATGGTTTGTGGTTTGGTCATAATGACTTCGGAGTCCTTGTCATGACTTTGAACTTCTCCCAGACCCAGGTGCTACTTTTAGAGCCAAACAGCTTTGTGAGTGGCTCTAAAATAAAGACTGCAATTTATTTTGAAGGAAATTCTATATTCAACAACTTAGGAGCCATTTTTATACCTAAGATCAGACCTGGGCATTTAACGGCCAGTGTGCTTTTATTTTGAAATGTATAACTTCCTCCTGTTGCACGTGATGAGATAATTATCATTCAACATTATAATAATAATTATTGCATTTAATTGTTCTTAATAAGATGCCGTTTGGAGTCATTTCTGATATTTTTTTAAAAATGTATTTCTGACATGTTAATTGAATCAGACTTCATCACACACAATTTCAGTTACACAACAAGCAAATACAGGTCCCAACCTGATTACCATTCAGAATACATTAAAGCAGATATCAGTGGTCCAGCCGTTTCGGCTAATGCTGCGTTCCAGGCAGGCTTTTGAAAGCGTAACTTACAGCTTCAAGTCACAACTACGACTTTGTAGCGTTCCAGACAGCCCATAACTCGTGTTTTTACCGTCCTGTTGCCTGTGAAAGTTCACTATAACGGCCTCTCGTAACTTCCGACCCGTGAACTCGTACCAGATCGAATTGGTATGACTTCACAGGAAGGAAAAACACAAAGTTACGAGTTTCCTTGAACGCACCATGAGTTAGCAGCCCCCGCCCTCGTCAGGCATCTATTGGTCCTCGTGCTACGTCACCACATTCACGCGCACCCCTTGGCTGCACACACAGCCCTTCATGCCGTTCTCTCACCTCATTGGATAACACTTGTATCCCACAAGGAAAGTTTTCTCCTGGTTAAAAGCAGAGCAGAGTGACGGAGAGACTCGTGTTACGGCTGAAACACTCCATGTAAGTGATTGCTGACGGAAAATAGGACTATTTAGGACTTATATTAACAAAAACATTCCACTGATATCTGCTTTAATTTCATCACAATTTTTCTTTTTTACATACATGACACAACAGAGCTGTGGTCTGGACTCCAGACAGCCAGTCTAGAATAACGTTGAACCCCTTTCCCTGGGTTTAAATCAATTTTTCATTGTCTAGAATAGAATTTTGTATTTCTCCTTTAAAAGCCCACAAGTTTCTTGATTTTTTAACCTCATCATCGAGTTTGTTCCACTGTTTTACACCAGTGATAGAGATAGAAAAGGATTTTAGCGTAGTTCTCATTATGCTTTGTCAATGTGCAGTCCCTGGTTGTTGTGTATTTAAAACATGCACATGAATCACATACATGCATTCTACATATCAGACGTATCATGTATATACAGTATTTTGAGCGTATGGTGGTGATAAGCCGAAACAGGACTAATTGGGTTAGATCCACAGTTACATTAAGGTCATTTTAAAATTTCACCTGTAACAAATCAATTTGTGCGTGTCAGACCTGGACGCCCCCAGAGACCTGCAGACAGTGGAGCTGACGGACGAGAGCATCACCCTGGAGTGGAGGAACAGTCAGGCTCAGGTGGACAACTACCGCATCAAGTATGGACCTCTGTCTGGAGGAGAGCATGGAGAGCTGCTGTTCCCTCCTGGACCCAAAGACACCACTCAGGCTAAGATCACAGGTACTACACACACACACACACACACACACACACACACACACACACACACACACACACACACACACACACACACACACACACACACACACACACACACACACACACACACACACAGCCATTATCACCTGGTTGTTGAGCTGTGCTGCATTACACAGAAAAGTGTCTCTGTCATTTACCCTTTCTTGCCATAAATGCAACAAAATACATATACAACAATAGAAACATCAGGAGACCACAACGGTGCATCGACTTTTCTTTTCAGCAATATCAGGTTACTTAAATCCCATAATTGCCACATCTTATAGATTCAGCAGCAGCATCACAGCCTCATGCACCACTAAGGCTGGACTCTTTTCATTTGTTGCAATTCTACATGGTTCATCACAACTTCCTCAATTGACCCTGACTTTTATTTTGAAAAACAAGTTACAAGTTATGGTAACACTTTACTTGCTGTCTATCTCTATAACACATTATAACTATACTTAAAATGAGTTATAATGCAGTTATAACACTGTATAATTATAGTTATAAACACTCATAAATGATCATAATGCTTTATAACAATAATCATAACACACTATAAAGCATTTTATCATGACTTATAAGGTCAGGTATTATAATAGGTTATAATTGTTAGTAACTCACTGACAATGCCCACATCGATAATGCATTATTTTTTGATTTTTTTTAAAAAATTTTTTGGCTTTTCATGCCTTTATTTGAGAATGACAGGAAATAGATTATAATGCAGTTATGGCTGTAATTGTGCAGCGAGGACTCAGCCTCAAACATGGGGTGGGTGCTCTACCAACTATAAAACTATCATTATAAACACTCATTAATTATCATAAGGCTTTATAAAAATAAACATAAGACTTTTATAATGTCTTATAAGGTCTTAGTGTTATAATAGAGTTATAATGCTCTATTATGTGTTATGCTTATTGTTATAAAGTCTTTTGTGATTTATGAGTGTTTATAATGATAGTTATACACGTTTATAAGCCAATTATAACACATTATAACTATATTTATAATGCATTAATGTGGGCATTGTCATTGTTGGCGAGTAACTAACAATTATATTGTATTATAATACCTGACCTTATAAGTCAAAATGCTTTATACCGTGTTATGATTATTGTTATAAAGCATTAAGATCATTTATGAGTGTTTATAACTATAGTTATACAGTGTTAAAACTGCATTATAACTCATTATAAGCAGTACCGGTTAACCCAATACACATACTACACACGTCGCGTAGAGTAAAGTGTTAGAAGTACACCGAAAAAGTACAAGTACATTAAAAAAAACAACTTGTTACAGTGTAAGTTTCACTCCTGTTTATCCCTGCTGAGTTTCTCAGAATTATGTCATCAATCAGAAACAGACAAATGCATCCACTCACTCAACAAGTCACCAGAGCAGCCGTCACCAGCATATTTATATTGAGATCCTGTTTATTTATTAAGATTGTCACCGAAGTCATTAATGGACAGATGTTAAAATGGACAAAGTGACGTCTAGTTTGTTCAGTCATGAAAATACTGTCTAAGATCATTTAGAAGTGTACTAGGAGAGAGAGCATGAGAGTCTCTGCTGAGAGTGTAGCAGTTCACTGAGAAGACAATAGAACCTGTTTTTGTGGAACTAAAATATGATGTCTTATTATATAAAACATCTTAACCAGAAGAGCAAAACTTGTTGGCTGCTCAGATGATGGGTTTAATTTAACTGTGTTGCTCCATTTCAAATAGTCAGTGTAACATTCAGACTGCTTATTTCCTGTTCATTACTTTTCATTCTCGTGGTTAAATGCCAACAGTCGGCAACACAGGCATTTCATCATAATACCAGCCAGGGGCGTCTGACATTCAGACTTGTTTCACCATGAGATCTTTCAGAAAGTGGACGATCCATCCGCCCCACTGACATTATAAAGCCACAGTTTGTTTTTTCCTGTTTATTTCCACACTAGGATTAGACACCATGAGAAAAAACATTAAAAGCTTCTAAAAATGGGTTGACATTGTTTTTGTCAGACCCCATTCTTTGTCCTTGGGAGGCCTGTCCCGTGGAAATAAAGGGCCACGTCTATTCAGCCGACGCCCCCCCCCACCCACCCCTCTGCTCCACAAACACCTCAGCACTTCTTTCACGCAGTTATTATCTGTAATTGCCTTCACGCTCATGATTTTATTGATAATGAGTTTCCTGGGCATTAGGTGTAATTTCATGCTGCAAGACTCTGTGTGTGATGACCTCTGTGGGAGTTAATAAAGGAATTAGAGGCGATCAGACTCAGAGAGGGGCTTAATTGTGGAGACCAAAGGGCCACCAGAGTCTGGCATATCATAGCAAGTAGTGTTTCTGCGCGGCTACAAGGGCCCTATAGATCCATCAATGCAAATACAACACTGATGTTCCACGGTGAGCGCAGACCCACCATGAAATGCAATTAGGCTGCGATCTATTATGCAATCAAGCCGCATGAGAGCGTTTTTGTGCTTTGCCATAGGCGCTGGAACCATTAGCTCAAACAGCTGGCCACTTGACTGCGGAGCCTCCCCATCGTTCATTTAGTGACACCTCAGTGGATTTGTACAAACAAAACATGATTCTGGATCGCAGTGTTGTTATTTGTGTGCCGTCCTCGCAGGCCTGAGACCTGGCACGGAGTACGGGATGGGCGTCACAGCCGTGAAGGATGAGAGGGAGAGCCTTCCCACCACGACCAATGCGGTGACGGGTAAGATGCTTTCAGTGTTCATATAAATATATAGACATGTCTGCATACATACAGTACATCAGCAGCACCTCATACAATTACAATTTGGTTGTTGTTCTCCTCTTATTGGTAAAGCTTTGTAATTCTTTGCCTTGTTTTCCTACCTAACTCCTACCTGCCGATGGGACAAGAGATGGAAATTAGCCATATGGCTCTAATCTCATTCATATTTACATTATAAATGTCCATTACTATGTACTGTCACAGTCACAGTTCTTAAAAAATTGACTAATTGACTATGTATAGATTTAACATGAGCATGGGCAGCTTTTGCTTTCCATAGACAGAAGGTCTCAAATTTCCAGCTTACATCCATCTCATATGATATGATAATATAAAATATAAGATCAACTTGTATTAGTAAATCATTAGGCTGATACTCCTGTGCCTTAGCAAAGTAGTGACATTTTTGACAGCCAAGCCCAGCTCTATGAAATAGAAAGTAAGTGTCTGAGACTCTTGAGGTCTCCCTGCTGCTGAGGGACTGCAGGGAAGAGGAGGAGTGCTACTGTACACTGAGCCTGGCCTCCATGACGCCTTGCACAACACTTTCTGTACTTTTGACTTTAAAGGGATAGTTCAACATTTTGGAAAATTGGCCCATTGCCATAATCGCTATAGTCATAGCAGTAGGTTCGTTACCTTTAATTGTCGGTGTAAGCTATTTTCAGTACGGCGGAGTGCAGCAACACGCTGCTCAGGGCTACGCTATGGAGGCTAAGGGAATTTCTTGGTTCCCTCATCAAACTCATCAAATACACAACCCAGCAACTCAAAAGCGCTGTCGTGGACACGTTGTGAGCTGCAGAACCACCACGCTATGAGATAATAACGGAACATTACGAGACGGAGCTGTTTTCGAGGTAAATTCATGCAAAACCGCTGATGCGCGTTGCGTTCAGGGACAGTTTTTCAGCAAGCAGTATGTATTTACCTTGAAAACGGCTCCGTTTCGTATTGTTCCGTTATTATCTGACGTCGTGGGCAGCTCACAAAGTTTTGGGATTTTGTATTTGATGAGTTTGATGAAGGAAACCAAGAAATTCCCTTAGCCTCTATAGAATAGCCCTGAGCAGCCTGCTGGTCCGCTCCGCCGTACTAAAAATAGCTTGACCGACAAGTAAAGGTAACAAACCTACTGCTATGACTATAGCGATTATGGCAATGGGCCAATTTTCCAAAATGTTGAACTATCCCTTTAAGGCAAAGGAAAGACGTCGCCTCCAAGATGTAGAATTGTATATGTAAGGGATAATGTGTAGTTCAGAGGTTGTTATGGAGAAATAAACCCCGGCAGGATGTATGGAACCCCTCCGCTTTGCATCAGTTCCATACATCCTGAAGGGGTTTAGTTCTCCATTAACAACCGACCAACTATACATTATCCCGCTTAGAACACGGCGTACGAGTAAAATTTATGTTTAATTTGAAAGATAATGTTGATCAAAATACGACTTTAATCAATTTTTAATTGCATCATTTAGCGAAGAATCTGCGAGACTGGTCACGTCTGTTTTGCTGAGCCTCCTCCTGGTCCTGCATTTGAAGCCTTTGATAATCAATCAGTGGATCGATTGATTACCATACACGTGTTACGATGTGTGTATTGTGTGTAGTCGTATCTGTCATAAACAAAGGATTAAGAGATTAACTTTACGGGTGCGTTTGTGTCGATGCCACCGAGACGAGAGAGCTGAGACAGCGGGTGACAGCTGATTTTTTTTTTTCCTTCTCTCATATTTGATAGTCTACTCTTCTCCAAAAAGAAGAAAAGAAAATCAAACCATGTGTCTAACCATGGGTCTGATATCGAGATATGAATCAAATTGTGACTGTGGTGTTTCAAGCTTAGTGTGAATTTACAGATTCATTTCAGTAAATTAAATAAATCGAGCTGAGTCAGCATCAGTGGGCTCATACTGTCTGCTCAGCTGGCTGTCTGCCTGGTAGGTCGCATAAGAATGATTTTATCAGCTGACACCACATGTGAACTTATAAGGATTTGTAACAGACTTACAAGGTTTTTACCTCGTCTGCTTTTGTTCACATTTAACAAGCTTCATCTAAACTGTGTAACTTTGTCTCAGACGACGGCCTCGGGGTTTGCCTCCGACAAGCTGTGAATCCATTCACCCGCCTCCCTTCTTCCTCTCTAATTAGCCCTGGATGCTCCCAAGGACCTGACCGTCGCAGAGGTAACGGAGACCACTATTATGCTGGAGTGGAAGCGCCCCCTGGCCAAACTGGACTCGTACCGGCTGGTCTTCGTCTCGGCCGACGGACACAGGTCTGAGGAAGTGGTCCCGGGCAGTTCTGAGTCTTTCACCCTGAGGAGCCTGACGCCCGGCATGCTGTACACCATCAGCATCACGGCCGAGAGGGGCCGCAGGAGCAGCGCGCCGGCAACCATCTCAGCACCCACAGGTCAGAAAACACGCTTCCATTTTCAAACCTTTTAATTCTGTAGCGTTGCCTTGGTTTGATATGACAGAGGAAACTGTGGGATTTCATTCATTCCTACGTGATAATATTGACGTTACATCACCTCGCTCTGTATGTGATTTCTATCGGAGGCTTTTTTGGTGTAATTGATTCGTTCAAACTACAAAAAAACCTCAAGTCGTATCCATGGAGATAGCTTGAGCTCTCCAGAAACACCGTCCTGAATATTCTAACACTAAGACCTTGCCTCAGACTGTTTTCACTGCAGCTACTTTCTTTTAAAGAAATAGTCTCTTCAAGAACTACTGAAAGTGAGTTCTGTGGATTAAGCAGGGTAACAAGAGCCAAAGTGAACTGCTTTTTTTTTTTTAAAGCTGCACTCACATCTTTGCATGAGTCAGGTTTCTTCATATTTCCAAGAGAGGAAGTAAAAATCTTTACCTTTGACTGCATTAGCAGCCAGACTTGGCATGTGTGAGATTCCAAAAGTGTGAAATGTGTGTGAGACAGAGGCTCCTCTGAGCGTAGCTTCCTGTTTCCATGAACTTTGTAGCTGGTGGCTCAGGGTCGGAGAAGAAGTTCTCATTAACCAAAACTTCAGTTTTTTTGTCCTTTTTTTTAGTGCTGCGGCCAAAATGAAGGCAATGAATTGAATTCATTGTTAGCTCCTCAATGTAAGACACTTTGTTTCTACCCCCCACCCCCCTCCGTCAAGGTCCATTTGTAGCATGTAGGATTATTTTTCTTTCTTTTTTTTTCTTAAAGGGATAGTTCACCCAAAATTCAAATTTCACTCATTATCTACTCACCCTCATGTCGACTAAGAGCTGTGAGAATTTTCAGAGTCCTCCGTTCCTTCTCTGAGTTACGGGGGGGTCCACGTAGCAGTATTTGTGACCCGCTCTGGCAAAATGAGTCGGAAGTCGCAACGTTCTATTTTTAGATAATCAGCTGTAAGCATGGAAAATCAATAAAAAATCGATTTTTTTCTTTTTAGCTAATTTCAAAGCAATGACATTCAAAAACACTCTCCCAAAGTTTCACAGTCCAGATAATTGAGAAAAGGCAGTATGGAGGTATTTGGATGTTTTTTGAAATATCTTCTGATCCATTTGTGATGCTGTCTGCATTGATTCGCTGGATTCTCCGCTTTCCGACGGTCATTGAATGGTGGTGATCCTCACAGAAACAGATGCTAAACCGAGTAGCATCGATGCTAAACAGAACTAGCAACGATGCTAAATCGAAGGCTTAAATATAAATGGTTGTCACGGTCAACACCAACGCTTGCACATATTTTACAAATCAACAAAACATCACAACTTCTGAACCGTTTATGATAGAGACGAGCTGTAAAAACATCCAAATTCTCTGCTTTCCGAGGGTCATTGAATTACAGACAAGCAGTATGGAGATATTTGGATGTTTTTTCTCAGGTTTTAGAACAGAATAAGAGAGGAGGAGATCGTAATTCAAATGGCCATATCTCGAAAACTATAAAATGTATTACTTTGACTAGGGTTTGCTCATTTTCTAATCTTCCATTGATACCAAAATCTCAACTTTGACATTTGGGTCACTGTGACTCATTTTGATGGATCGGGTCACATATAATGGTTGTGAATGGACACCACTTTTCTTCGTCCTAAAAGACACACCAAAAAACATCCAAATACCATTACAGACGAGCAGTATGGAGGTATTTGGATGTTTTTTGGTGTGTCTTTTTGGACGAAGAAAAGTGGTGTCCATTCACAACCATTATATAGCCTTTCTCTTAGTCGCCATGATGGTGAGTAGCCAATGAGTGAAATTTGAATTTTGGGTGAACTATCCCTTTAAATCAAAACAAGAAAAGACAAACGAGGTGACTGCGGTCTATTTTTCGTGCTGCGGTCAGGGTGCCTCCGAGCCAAACATTTCACAAGTAAATCTCCCAGTTATGCAATGAGTAGCCCATTAAATGCATGGCTACGGGCAAAAATCGATACGGCATGAGGGGAAAGTTGGTGAGTCTCTGGAATAACTGTTTTTTTGTTGCATTTTTGTGGACTGCACGCTGCCAAGAGGAACAATATACAGACTTTTATGTGTGTGCGTTTGTGTGGCTGTGGGTGGGTGAGTGCGCACGTGCATGTGTCTACTCTCTATGTCTACTTGTCTGTGTGCTCATGTGTGGCACGTATGATTGAGAGACCGATAGAGACTGAGTGAAGCTTTGGGTGTTAGCGTGTGTGCGCGTGGGAGGCTGGGAGCTTGTATGGACATGTGTGCATGCTGCAAAATGTTCATTCATGTGATAATTGTTGGCGTAAGCCCCCGCTCCCCTCTGGTTTTGTGCGATTTGACCACGATGAACTGTGGGCCTGTCAGATAAAAGGCCACATGCTGGGACTCCTGTTAAAACATTGTCTCGGGGAGAATCAGCAGCCCCCTCTAATCCACAGCCCGGCCGATCTGCTGCCTTTATCATCCCCAGACATGTAGCACAAACACAGATCACACTCTCCTACAGGACGGATTGAAGGAAAGAGGAGGGGTGGACGAGGTGACACGAAGGTTTGGAGGCTGGGGACCGGATCATTCTGACCATCGCTTAAACAGTTGCAGGAATTAAATGCAGGGAGTAACCTGCTGATTCAACACTGAGACATATTATGTTCCTAAACATCAACATAGATTTATTTTATGATGTAAAAAATAAGAAGTAGAGACAAAAGCAGTATGATAAGACCAGGGGAGTCGGTCAACAAAAGACAGGATTATGATAATTTAATCTAATCAGTTGACTGGGACAGAATCACAGACTGACTGACACTCAAACAACAATGAGAGCAAATGTAGAAATGATAATGACACATTCAATGACTGTTTGTACAAATGAGAACTGAACAAACACATCTGACCACACATTATTAACACACAGAGGTGTCTTAAAGGGATAGTTCACCCAGAATTCAAATTTCACTCACTATCTCCTCACCCTCATGTCGACTAAGAGCTGTGCCAAGTTACGAGGGGGTCCGCGCAGCAGTATTTGTCCATATAATGGTTGTCAATGGACACCAACTTTCTTCGTCCAAAAAGACACACCAAAAAACATCCAAATACCTCCATACTGCTCGTCTGTAATGTCCCTCTTGTATTGAAGCCCTGACATGAGAAATTGTTCTGAAAAAAAAATAATAAGTCTATATTTTAAGCTTGTTTGTAGCATAACCTCCCCGTGTCTCAGTTCACTGCTCTTCCTGTGATTTGCACTGACCGGCGGAACAATTTCTCATGTCGGGGCTTCAATACAAGAGTGTCTTTTTGGACAAAGAAAGTTGGTGTCCATTGACAATCATTATATGGACAAATACTACTGCGTGGACCCCCCTGTAACTCAGAGAAGGAACGGAGGACTCCGAAAATTCTCACAGCTCTTAGTCGACATGAGGGTGAGTAGATAATGAGTGCAATTTGAATTTTGGGTGAACTATCCCTTTAAACACTGATATCAGAGTGCAGGTGGTCATATACTGTGTACTATATATATCTGTATATCTAGCCTATATGCAGTATATACAATATATGGTCCATGCTGACGTGCATGATTCTCGACGCATGAGAACAGAAAGCATGAACAAGGCAAAAAGATCAGTGTCCTGCATGAACTGACGTGATCTGTGCCGCAGCCTTGAGCCTCACTGTGAAGACTGATGCATTCTTCATGTTGTCGTCTTCTATGAATGAGCCTGTATCAAATGACAGATATCAGAATCACAAAGTGATATCTCAGGAACCCATTTGATTTGGTGACAACACTCATCGCCGCCTGCATGAGACGACAACAACTGAAGCTGAACTTTGACTGAATCATTATACTGATGATTTAAACCTGGTTAGAAACATGAGCTAGAAAAAACAGGTTATCACAGGTATCACTCTGCAAGTTGTTTATTAACATTAAACAATTATAGGGAGAGAAATGTATTATCTCTAGCTTTTTTCATCTGGCTTTTTAGCAAGATTACAGAATATTTCCACAGTTGTTTACTTTAAAACTGGAGCTTTCAACTATGTCTAAACTGTAAGCTGTGTGTCAAAGTTACCCATATTTAGCAATGAAATACAGTATAGAAATGTGCATAGTTCATAACACACAGTATTGTATTGACAGATATGGATTCTTTTGGCGCCGATGAACATGTAGATATTAGGGAATGAAAAATTCCAATAACCGATGCATCGATTGATTAAATCTTTACATTATTCAATAAATAAACAAATGCTGCTTTTAATACTTTTGATCTACTTCAATTAAAGCAGATATCAGTGGAATGTTTTTGTTAATATAAGTCCTAAATAGTCCTATTTTCCGTCAGCAATCACTTACATGGAGTGTTTCAGCCGTAACACGAGTCTCTAACTCTGCTCTGCTGTAAACCAGGAGAAAACTTTTCTTGTGGGATACAAGTGTTATCCAATGAGGAGAGAGAATTTTTGGACGTGAATGTGGTGACGGAGCACGAGGACCAATAGATGCCTGACGAGGGCGGGGGCTGCTAACTCATTCAAGGTTCAAGGAAACTCGTACTTTGTGTTTTTCCTTCCTGTGAAGTCATACCAGTTCGATCTGGTACGAGTTCACGGGTCGGAAGTTACGAGTGACCGTTATAGTGACTTTCACAGGCAACAGGACGGTGAAAACACAAGCTACGGGTTGCCTGGAACGTTACAAAGTTGTAGTTGTGACTTGAAGCTGTAACTTACGGTTTCAAAAGCCTGCCTTGAACGCAGCATTCGCCGAAACGGCCGTGCCGCTGATATCTGCTTTAACGATTATTCTCAAGGTTATAATTGGACGATTAATCAGTCACACCCTAATTTTTGGACAGTTTTAGGATCTTTAATGTGTTTATTAATACTCAGTATATGTGAGCTATAATAGATAAGACATAATCTTATTTTAAAACTAAGGTAACACTTTACTTGACGCCTATCTATGTAACACATTATAACCATACTTATAATGAGTTATAATGCAGTTATAGCTCTGTATAAATCACATAAAACTTTATAACAATAAGCATAAGACATTATAGAGCATTATAACTCTATTATAGATCTGATAAGCCATTATAAATTGCTCTATGATGTCTTGTGCTTATTGGTATACAGCCTTATGATAATTAATGAGTGTTTATAATGATAGTTAAACAGTGTTATAACTGTATTATTACTCATTATAATGTGTGTCAAGTAAAAGTGTTACCAAAACGTGTTTTATATCGTTACGTTCACTGTCACCATTAACAACCTCATTTATCTACTTACATGTGCATCATAATATATTGAGTTTTTCTGAACTGATTATAAATGCTAAATAGAAGAGTTCACTTGTTAGTAAAACTCAATCTGTCACAACATTGGGAGAAAAGTTTGCTGCTGACTCAAATGCTGCCCACACTCAGCAGACACACCATTCACTAAATGCATTTTCCCTGTCCATGTACAGGCACACACACATACAGGCATACATACCCACACCCATCCCATCCCATCACATTCCTATTGTCTACTTCCATTTGCTCACCACTCTTCCACACAGTGAAAAGAGGATAATGGGAGCCTTGATGTTTACCTGGGCCATCTATCTCTCTGTGTCTTTCTAATCGACTCTCTGAATGCTTGCACACACAATGGACTCCAATTATAAGGCAGCTGCATGTGGCTCTGCACGGCCTCCCCACGGGTTTGAAGTGGACGGCGTACTTCTGCCGTACCGGCCGGGCTACGCCGCACCTTCAAATGTTAATGGCTCATTCACGGCCATTAATGTGTGCGAACCGCATCAGCATGTCTGTCTGCTGCTTTCTGTCTTTAAGTCGTTCCACTTATATGGTAATGCAGAGGAGATGGCTATAGGCAGCCATTGATAATGATGCTGTTTGTTCCCCCTGACCTTTTATAGTGCAAATAAGGGAATGTTTCCACACCAGACAAAGTAAAGAGGTTTTTTTTTTTTTCAGTTTCACCTTTTGACAGCAACGTGACATGATGATGAAATACAAATGAGAGATCCTCAATGCTCTGGCAGCTGATACTGTCAGGGTCGACTCATCCATTGTTGAGAAAATATCCATCTTGTTTGGTTCATGTATATAAATGTATGTGTGTGTGTGTCCATGTTTGTGTGTTGGAAGGTTGGACCGATATGCAAAGCCAGAGCCAGTTCTGGATTTATTTCTAAACCTTCATCTTGTGTTGGCTTTCAACCATCTCTTGTGTTAGGGTCGGTTTTGACCCTAGTCTTAAATCAGCTGCAAAATACACTAAAAACATTTTCTCATCCAATTAGTTTTTCTTCTCTTGGTTACATTGTTAGGCTTCCTTATCCATGAACACATTGGTTTTAATACTTTTTGGTGTGGATCAATTGAATCTTCCTCTTGTCAGCGTTCTGCTACCATCTCTTGTGTAAGAGTCGGCTCTGACATGAGTCTTAAATCAGCTGTAAAATACACTAAAACACCTATTTATCATCCCATTTGTTACTCATCTCTTGGTCACATTGTTAGGCTTCCTTATCTGTGAAAAGGTTGGTTTTACATTTATGATTTCAGTATTAACTCTCTTAATTGTTATAAACAGCATGTAAAAATGTCATAATTTTAACCAGAGCATTTTAGAAATTTGTAATTTTTTTTAATTAAATGGGATAGTTCAGATTGTGTATTTGATGAGTTTGATGAGGGAAACCAAGAAATGCCATAAGACTCCGTAGCGTAGCTCTGAGCAGCTCACGGCTCTGCTCCACTCTTCTAAAAATAGCTTGCACTGACAAATAAAGGTAACAAACCTACTGCTATGACGATAGGGATTATGGCAATGGGCCAATTTGACAAAATGTTGAACTATCCCTTAAAATAGAGGTTCCTGACAAAGCCAAGAAGCCTTGATGCAATAAAAAAATTTATGTGGCAACCCTAAAAAAGTTTATGTGGCAACCCTAAAAAACGGCAACCCTAACACAAGAGGAAGGTTAAACCTCCAAAATATCCAGCAGAGGCTTTGAAATCCGTCTCGGTCAAACCTTTTTGTCTTCATCCTGTATGTGTGTCCCAGTCCTGTAACTCCATGTCCATGTGTTTGTCATCACCCAGAGGAGGAGAAGCCTGTGGTGACAAATGTCACCATCAGCGACGTGTCATGGGACAGCTTCCTCCTGTCCTGGTCTGCTGAGGACGGGGCGTTTGAGAGTTTTCTGGTCGAGGTTACCGACGCAGAAACGGGCGCCGAGTGGCAAAACCACACGGTGCTCGCCGACGCTCGCAGCCTCGCCATCTCTGACCTCTCCCCGAGCACCTGGTACAGGGCCAACCTGTACGGGGTGCACAGAGGGTCCCTCTTAGACCCTGTCTTTGCAGAGACCATCACAGGTACCAAACGCCGTCATCCTCTTAAGGCCTCGCTCTTTCCTTTTTGCTTCTTTCTCTTCTGCCGACACAGTGAACAAAGCAGTTTTCCTGTGTGGACTTTTACATGACAGTCACTTTCAGTTGTCGAATAATGTTTGTCTTCTCATGGAGCTCTAGTCTCTTGTGCTTCATCCCTGTCTGTGTTTATCTGACTCTGATAGGTGCTGCAGAGACACTTTGTGTTTGTGCCATAGATTAGCACAGTCGCTATCATTTCATGCACTTCAACAAAATGTCAGAGTGAAGGAGCTGTTTGGATTAAATCTAGATTTTAAGAAAAAAGGAAAGAAAAGCAACTCAGTGAAAGTGGATTCTTGTTGTGTGCCATGAGAAAGACAAAATCTGTGTGAATTCAACCATCTTATTGCTCTGTGTGTTGGGATACACTCTTAGAAATAAGGGTTCCAGAAGTGTTCTTCTACAAGGGCTGAGGTTCTACCTGGAAGCATTTGCTTCTGAAAAACCCTTTCCTGAAGAAAGGGTTTCTCAAGGGTTCTTGGTAACACTAAGGGTTCCAGGGAACCCTTAAAACCCCTTTCCCCAAAGAAATGTATTTTCAAGGGTTCCAGTAAAAGGGTTCTTGGTGGAACTCCCTGTAGGGGTTCTAGATGAAACCGTAAGAAGTGGGATATTTTCTGGATGAAACCCCCAGTAAGGCTTCTGGGTGAAACCAATATACCATAAAAGAGATTTTTGTAGAACCTCTCATTGGGGGTTCTAGGTGAAACCTTTCACAGATGGTTCTGGATATAACCCTTTATGTTGGGTTCTAGGTAGAACCCTCCAAAAGGGTTCTAGGTAGAACCTTTGAAGGTTCTACCTAAAGCCAAAAAGGGTTCTCATATGAAGACAAGCCGAAGAACCTTATATGGTTCTACATATCACTTTTATTTCTAAGAGTGTAGAAGCTTGTTTTCTTCATCCCCATGGTCATATTTGAAGGCATCTCCCATTTCTCTGAATACAAACTGTTTATCCTCAGCATAGGGAGTGCATTTCAAAAAGGTGATTAAGGACAGCGTTATACCTATCAGCCACTCTGATGGAAGTTATTCTTCGCTGGGTAAACAGAATCCCCATTCAGACAGTGTACACAACCCAAATCCCCAAACAAACCCCCTCCATTTGCCATCCATCATGCAGGTATGCCTTTTGTTAAATGGGCTAACACACCGAAGCAGCAAGCACACAAAACCTCCATTCAGTCCATATTAGTCCAGCCACCAGATCTGCATTTGATCCACCCTTAAGCCGTAGGGCCTGCCTGTTGGTACGGGTCCAGTCTGAGACGGCACCTGGTCTTGTTATGCGAACTGGCAAAAAAAGACAGTAATTACTGTATGTGCCTAATTACTGGGCAACATGGGCAAAATATGCTAATGACGCCTTGTACCTCTGAACACCTTTACAAAGCAACAACCACAACAAAATGCCTTTTGAGGAACCATATAAAAACAATTAAAGCCAGACTAAAAGGTAGAAAAAAACGAACCAGTTTTTGGGGGTTAGTTGACAGTTTTTGTGTCAGCGTCTATTCAGACATTATCATTGAACATTTCACTGATGAGGATCAGTCAAGTGGAAGAAAGATGGAAGGACTGACAGAGGAAAAAAAAAACCCTTAGGCGCTTTTGTGGCTTTGTGTGAGGGCTCTCTTCTGTATGCATCCCCAGTTCCCTCAAGCCTGGACGGCTCTTCATTCTCATGCTGCCATTGCCCCTGGGCTCTGGTGCTAGAGTGCCAGGGGCTTCTGGGGCCACGCAGAATAAGGCATGCACTCAGCATGGCCCATTGTCCGCATGCTAATGGCTGGTGACGCAGCTTAACATTTTTCATTAGCATCACTTAATCCATAAAACATTCCAACTTGTGAATACAAGTGTTGCCTAATTTGATTATGTTATGCACGGTGGTCATCGTCAGCCTGCTGCAGGACGACGGCGGCGACGGCGACGTCCTCCGCGGCAAACAGGCTCTCTTTTTTTGAGAGCGGAGACTATGCGGAAGGGTATGGGGGGTAGAGGTGGTGGGAGGGTGAAATCAGAAGTAAACTAGCGCATGTTAGCTGATGGATGTGGCCCTCCCTCTCTTCCACTGACCAGCTAAAGCTGCCCGGTGGCTAATGAAGAGTGACAGCTCCCTGGGATTTGTCTGCTCTGCTTCTCATTTCCACTGCTTCTTCTCACATCAAATGCCTCATGCGTTTCCCCTCACAATGAAAAAAAAAAAAAAGGAGGTTTCAGGCTAGTTCAAGGACCCCTGAGACCCTCACATTTGGTGTAGCGTTTTAATGAGCAATGGCGCTGGGGTTTATTGAGTTTTTTCCTGAGCCCTCCTTATATCTACTTCTATCCAGGCTTGCTTTAAAAGCTCTGTCCAGTCCATGTGTCCATCTGTGCTGCTACCGGAAGTTTTCTCCAACTAATTAGCTGCAATGGAATCATCCTCTGGAGAAAGAGCTTTTTCTCCAGCCACTGCTCCGGCTCTCGGTTCTCGCACTGCTGCTACTAATGACTGCCTTATACTACGGCATTACATGCAAATACTCTCATATATAGATATAGGCTGATTCATTTTTAAAGGGACACACCAACATTTTTTTTCGTGTCTTGCCTCACTCCCGAGTCCATGACCAGCAGATAGACACCATCCTTTCGACTGTGTGTGCAGTAACAAAGGAGATAGAGCTGTATTAGCTCAAACGCTGGAAGTGTCTAGGAAGTGTTGGGACCAACACACTTCCGGTTACTTTCACAAAATAAAACACCCGTTGCCCTTTACATACAGAAAACCATGACGATAGAATGTGTGCTGCTAACCTAGCCTCGATGTAGCTAGCTTGAACCAAAATAAACCGTCTTTGCTTGAACCCTCCATCCATCTTTGACTGATCTCGTCCTGTTACCGGCGGTTTGACTGCTCAAGATGCCTTACTGGAGAGTTTTGTCAGCTCTGAGACGAAGATCAGCCCGCCAGTTTCTGTTTAGAGTTGCTGAAGAGTTTCTCTGATGACTTTAGGTGGAGGCAGGCTACCATTACCCATACACTTCCAGCATTTGAGCTAAGCTAATTATGGGCAATATGTCTCTATCTCCCTCGTTACTGCACGCACAGTTGAAAGGATGGTGTCTATCTGCTGGTCATGGACTAGGGAGTGAGGTAAGACACAAAAAAAAATGTTGGCGTATCTTTAAAAATGAAATCTGATTTGATGCAGTGCTACTGCCGCGTTGTCCAGGCTCAGCTAATGTACTTGCTAACTTAGCAAGTTTTTCTAACTCAGTAATTTCATTAGTTCATTTGTTCAGTCCATCCTGGTGTTGAATCCAAACTGTCTCTCTCATAGTTTGGTGTTTAGTCTATCTGTTTGGTTCAGTTATACCTCTTTTTTGGGTTGATGAAGAGAATATCTAAGCCAAGTAGCCTGGCCTTTCTAAAATTTACTGGAAGTGAGTTCTGGTCAGAGTCACTGTGTGATTGACTCAGTTTTCCAGCTTACTAACCACAGTGGTTTCAATAGGTCAGATTACTAAGCCTCAAATCATAACAGCTGAAGTCTTTTGTGTGGCTTCTGCAAATTCATTTCTTCCGTCTTTGTATTGTTAGCCAGCTTGCAGTACAACTCTTTTTTTCCCTCTCTTTCCACTCTGCTGTAAAAGCTTTAGCTATTATGACTGATGCTGAGCTTACACATAACCAACGCTGGCTTTTGCACATAGACTCCACATGCTCTTTGAACTGCCATGTTCCTCAAATGTCAAAGCACTCTTACTGTAAGTCCCACAGAGGAAGGAAAATCTGACTTTCCCCATGTCACTCAGAGGCTGAACCGGAGGTGCAGGCTCTGCTAGTGTCCGACGTCACCCCCGACAGCTTTAGACTGGCCTGGACGGCCGAAGAGGACGCCTTCGACACCTTTGTCCTAATGGTCAGCGAAGCCGAAGGCACGGGCCAGCCGCAAGAGCTGGTGCTGGGCAGCGAGGAGCGCAGCGCCTCGATGACAGAGCTCAATGAGGACACAGAGTACAGAATTGAAATCTTTGGGCTCATTCTGGGAAAACGCTCCAAGTCTGTAGTGGAGAGGGTGAAAACAGGTACACAGTGACAGAACTGGAAACAAGAAATCAGAGCTGTGAACTGAAACTCTGGACTGGTCTCGTCATCGTAGCCGTTGTTGTCAGTTGTGTCTTTTATGGTAACAGCATGAAACGTTATTATGTTCTGTGTCCTAACACATGTTTGTATATCACATATCTGTCTCTTAAAGTGATAGTTCACCCAAAATTCAAATTTCACTCATTATCTACTCACCCTCCTGTTGACTAAGGGTTGGGAGAAGTTTCAGAGTGATCCATGCCTTTTTGGAGTTACAGGGGGGTCAGCACAGCAGTGCATCTCCATATGATGGTTGCGAACAGGGCTCACTTTTCTTCGTCCAAAAATAGACACCAAAAAACATCCAAATACCTCCATACAGCTGGTCTGTAATGGCCCTCTTGTATTGAAGCCCCGACATGAGAAATTGTTCCAAAAAAAATTCAATAAGTCTGATATTTAAGCTTGTTTGTAGCGGAAACTCCCAGTGTCTCAGTCTCAAATCACGCAAGATTTGCACTGACTGAAGAGTAGTGAACTGAGACACTGAGAAAGCACGGAGGACTCTGAAACTTCTCTCAACCCTTAGTCGACATGAGGATGAGTAGAAAATGTGTGAAATATGAATTTTGGGTGAAATCCCTTTAATTTGGTATCATGGTGTAGTGGCATTAACACAAGGCACTTAGTTTATTTCAATGAGAATGGTTCACCTAGAATCTCATCAGAGGACATGCCATACTGATCTACCGCCTCCACGTTCCTCCAGGGTGTATAATCTAGCCCGCCCCTCTTTAAAACCACCTGCATGCCCATTGCCCACAACCTGGAGCTGCTTGCTTTTTAGCAGTCATGGAGTCTGGGAATGTTTTATCTTCTGTAGTGTGACCTGAGAACATTGCGATACCAGAGTAGTCCTACTATCACTGCTGTGCCTGTGTACATCAACCAATGGCCCTTTTCCATTACAGCACTAATCGGCTCTACTCGACTCAAATCTACTCAGTTTTGGTCATTTTCCATTACAACTGAGTACCTCCTCAATGTGGGCGGGGTCATAGCATGGCTGCTACGGTCGCTCCTTTTAGCTCTCTTTAGGATCCTCTCGTCATGCCCAAACACACTCATTCAAAAACCATGGTGTGGTTTTCCACATAGAAGCCATTTAACTTTAAAGGGATAGTTCAACATTTTGGCAAATTTGCCGATTGTCATATCCCTTTAGTCTTAGGAATAGGTTTGTTACCTTTTATTGTCGGTGCAAGCTGTTTTTCCATCAGTGGGGCAGAGATGCAAGCTTCTCAGCACGGTGGAGGCATATGGTATTTCCGGCTTTCCTTCATCAAACTCATCAAATACACAATCCAACAACTCCAAAACGCTCTGGTGGACAAGTTGTGACCTGCACATTCACCACGCTATGAGATAATAACGAAACATTACGAGGCAGAGTTGTTTTGGAGGCAAATGCGTAGCTGGAACTACATTCCAGGCACGGCTGCTCGGCGGAGTGATTTCAAAAGCGCAAGTAGTTCTGAGTATTTGCTTCATGTGCTATAATGCTACATAATCATAGGTTATTATTTCCTAGCGTGGTGAATGTACAGGTCACAACTTGTGTTTTGGAGTTGTTGGATTGTGTATTTGATGAGTTTTATGAGGGAAAAAATAGCTGGCACCAACATTAAAGGTAATGAAGTTACCCCTAACACCATAGGGATAATGGCAATGAGTGAATTTGATAAAATGTTGAAATATCCCTTTAAAAGAATAACAGAAGTTGCTGTACAGATCGGTGGTATACCCCCCAAAAAGTACCAGATACCAGGTACTTATCCTTAGTGGAAGAGGGCCGGTAGTAGAAGACATGCACTATAGAGAGGCAGCAGGTGGTTGTAAAGAGGGACAGGCTGGATGATACAACTCATACAATTGGTCTACCTCAGAGGCTGCATCCCATAGTGAGATACCTCAGTGAGAACCAGGACCAATTTTGTTTTGACGATCCGAGGTGATGACAATGTGTGCCTTGTGTCAGCAGCTCTGTGTTTCACCCCGTCTGTGGGTGTTCCTGAGTGGTTCCAGCAGACAGCAGCAGGCCACATGGAGGCACAGGCTGCTGCTGTCAAGGGCAAAGACTGCGGCTTGTTCACAATCAGACCTCCACCTGGCTTACTGAAATCAGCCTTCATCTATATTGATGATGCATAATTACTGTAGTTTTATTCGGGCATATTGCAAAATTTAAAGGACAATTCCGAGCAAGTTCAACTCGGGGCTGTATGTTCCTATCATTTTAGGTCTTAAAGAAGGAATCTGAAGATTTTCACTTTAATGTCTCCTGTTTTGCGGTAGTTGTGTCTCTCCCCGCATCGTCACGGCAGCAATGATTGAATTTTTTTCCACAGACAGTGTCAGAAAACATGCACCGAGAAGTTTATTTACTTCAACAAGCTGACATGTTTGTAAAACTAGATCTAATTCAAAGTCTCCCGGAGTCTCGCGCGAGACCCAAGTTGCTGTGCTCGGTGTGTTCAGGTGCAGTCGGAGCTACCGTTTGTGTCATAAACACAGGAATATCGTTATCGTAAGTTAAAAAAAACTTCTCGGTGCATGTTTTAGTAGCCACCCAACGCTGTCTGTGGAAGATAATGTACACTTCAAGCAAATCAAGAGTTGATATTCCTGTGTTTATTTAGCCATCTGATGCTGTCTGTGGAAAAAATTTACAGCTTTGAGGGATGTAAACAGCCTAAGCAGCGGAACTTGCATCGGCGATGCGGGGACAGACACAACTACCACAGAACAGGAGCGATTAAACTGAAAATCATCAGATTCCTTCTTTTAGATCTAAAATGATAGGAACATACACCCCCGAGTTGAATTTGCCTGGAATTGTTTTTTTTATACATAGGGCCTTTAAAAAGCCATCGCAGTCGAGTCAACCCCCACTCAGGACATTCACTCAGCTACTCGACTACTTGTGTTGTGTTGTCTCCGTTCAGTCCTCAGTCTTTAACTGTCTGGCCCCATGTGTCAGTGTCTCATTGTAAAGGAGGTGGAGGGGCAGTTGTCTATGTCACATAGAAAGGGTGTCTGTGGCTGTGTCCCCTCTGTCCTCCCTGGGGGTAAGGCTTTACTCTTGGGTTGCACAGCGCATGTTTCACTTTTGTGTCTCCATGAAATGGGGGCAAGTTAATCCTCCTCAGGTCTGTCACGCAAGATACTGCGGTTTGCTGTTAACTGGAAAGGGTTTCTCCAGGAGAACCGGCCTCCCCAGGCCCCCTTTGTCTGTCTACCTCGCTCTCTTTTACACACACACGCTTTTTTTTTTTTGCTCTGTTCTAAAACAAATGTCTTTCGGTGGTGGATCTGCTCTGGCTAACATAACAGAATACGTGTGCTTATAATATGCTTTTCTCATCTGCTTCCTTATTCCAGAGCAGGAGTCACTGACAATGTTATATCCACGCTGTGCATTCATTCTGTTTCATTGACAAATATACCGTCTTTTCTGCCCCTCGCCGCGCTAAGAGGGTTATACACATATCGACTAAACCATCTGTTTTTTTTGTCTGTTTTTGCCCCCCACCTGCTGTTTCTGTGCTGCCTGTGCCAGACCTGGGCTCACCCAAGGGCATCCGCTTTTCTGACGTCACCGACACATCCGCCACCGTTCACTGGGTGGTTCCAAGAGCCCGGGTAGACAGCTACAGAGTCACTTACGTGCCTGCTCACGGAGGTCAGTGTCCTCATGTGTCTGTGTGTGTGTGTCTGTGTGTGTAAGCCATTCACAGCTCAAACATGGGAGATTTTGCAGCAGTGCCACTTGATTCAAGAAAGGCCCTTGACAATGTTAATCTCTAAATGTTCTCCCCTCAGCTGCATCTCATCTTACATCAAGAAAAAATGATTTAATCGTACTATAAATGTGTTATACTCCAGGTTATTATTGAAACTTCAGCCATCAGATACAGAGAAGCTCCTTTCTCCAGTGATAGACTGATACTGCCCCCTAGTGACTAATTGTGGGTATTTCTATGAAGAGAAAATGAATGATTTCATTACTTTGTTCGAAGTTTGTCAAGTTCCAATGGAAAAGTTTTAATGCAGAATTTAAATGGTTTCGTAATTGAATGGACCATATTTAATCCATAGATGTAAAGAAAGGGAGGCGGAGTAAGAATTGTTTTTAATATGAATGTATATCCAGGCAGACCAAACACCGGGTCTTTCAACATGTAAAAACAAGAATAACATTTCAGGTTTCAGGTTGCTTCCTTCCAGATGGCAAGCCATTTTAACATTTAAAAGCCAGACTGGATATGTGTTGCAGATATCTGTAATTCAGTTTTGCCTTGTCGAAAAGAACATTTCAGATATCCGCACCTACATTCTTCCCAGGACAAATGACGTCACTTTTGCCATTCATGTGTATGGGGTTTATCATTATCTATAATTAAGTTGCAGATATCCGCCATGTGAATTACAGATATCTGTGACTGAATTATGACTATTCCTAATTCCAGTTTGAGATATCTACAATTTGATTCTGACAAGTCATATTTCCAGTTCAAGATATCTTGAATTCACCACAATTAAAGATATCTACCTTTTCAGACATCTTCAATTAAGTTTTGACTAGGTGAAATGACATAATAGATATCTGTAATTGGAATTATGACTAGTCAAAATGACGTTGAAGATACCTCAAACTAGAATTAGGAATAGTCATAATTCAGTTACAGATATCAGTAATTCACATAGTGGATATCTGCAACTGAATTATAGATATCTGTAATGACAAACCAAATACACACGAATGGCAAAAGTGATGTCATTTGTCCTGGGAAGAACGTAGTTAGACATCTGAAATGTTGTTTTTGACTCGGCAAAACTGATTTACAGATATCTTGAATCAAAATTCCAACTATTCAAAATGTAGTTACGACAAGTCAGAAAGACTTTGTTGATATCTACAATGTTAATTCCGGACAGTCAAACTTAGCTTTTCAATGTTAAATCTGCTGCCATAGTGCTCCAGAGATGTAAGACAGATGGAGAGATTCATTTGTCCCTAGTGATCAGGCTTTGAAATGACCTGTGTTTGTTGCCTGTTTACTCGCTGTGAAACAAATTGCCCTTAGAGGATAATAAATTGCCCCTAGGGGATAATAAAGACTCTTGAACCTTGAACCTAATGTAGAATACAGTAAAAACACTTAAATACTGGTGTCTCTTTGATTCCCAGGTAACGCTAAGACGCTGGCAGTGGACGGCTCTGAGTCTCACACTGTGTTGCCCAACCTGACCCCCGGGGTCACCTACGAGGTCACCATTGTCTCTGTCAAGGGTCAGAGGGAGAGCGAGCCGGGGTCAGACAGTGTCACCACAGGTACAGGCTCATGGGAAACACACGCACACACCAGGGGCAGGTCCAGAGTATTAGTCCAGTAACAGTGAATCAAAGTAACAAAATATCCACCATAAACATTTCAGTGAGTACGTACACGGCACTTGAAAAAAACAAATTATTGCCTTAATCCAACTATATCTGGACAACTGAAGTGCATGTAAACACCTTAGTCCGGCTCCGATTAAGAATCCCAGATAATGCGATTGGAATTCGATTTTCTCCATCATGTATACGCCTTGGTCGGACTGAAGCTGAAATTGAAAAAAATCAAATCAAAAATTGCATTTTGAGCATAGCTCGATTAAGCTCTGCATGTAAACGTACTGAGTGTTTTGTGTAACAGTCAATGTTGTAAACAGAATAACCAGAACAAGCATCACTTAATAGTGAAATTGAGAACAATAACAATTTTACGTCATTTTCTTTATTTACTAGACAGAACACTGGGATGTTTGCTGTACAGAGTTGATTAAGAGCCTTAGTCGGTTAGTTAGGTTATATTAGGTAAGTTAGTGTTTATAGCTGCTTATAGTTAAATTAGAGTGGTTAAAGGGATAGTTCAACATTTTGGCAAATTGGCCCATTGCCATAATCCCTAGGCTTGTCCCTTAATTGTCGGTGCAAGCTATTTTTAGAACGGTGGAGCAGAGCCGTGAGCTGCTCAGAGCTCATGGGATTTCTTGGTTTCCCTCATCAAACTCATCAAATACACAATCCAACAACTCCACAACGCTCTGGTGGACAAGTTGTGACCTGCACATTCACCACACTATGAGATAATAACCCAACGTTACGAGACAGAGTTTAGAGCTCAAGTTCATGCAAAAACTGCTGATTCGCATTGAGGGCAGTTTTTCGGCAACAGTCTCAGTCACATTGCCTCGAAAACAACTCTGTCTCGGTACGTTCCGTTATTATTTCATTGTGTGACACATACATACATACACACAGATGTTTTTGGCTTGATTCTTCATTTTTGTGATGCTGCAATGAAGCGACACAACAACAGCAACAATGTTTTATTCAAGTGTTTTCATGAAATGTGTTTTTGCTTTTGTGTTGAAATAACAATGAGGTTGAAGCTGGAGAGATTTCATTCAATTCACCCTATAACTGAGTGTGTGTTTGTGGTGTGTGTCTGTGCGGGTGCAGCTCTGGATAAGCCTCGTGGTTTGACTGCAGTCAACATCACAGACGCTGAAGCTCTCCTGCTGTGGCAGCCCGCCATCGCCACAGTGGACGGCTATGTCATCACCTACAGCGCTGACTCAGGTACGATGCATCCAAACACACAGATAGAGGAATAAAGGGTTCATACTAGTGCTCTACAAAGGGAATAAACAAGGAGGAAAGTGTAAATAGAGATCAACTTTTTACTTGACAACAGTTCCTTCCTTTTTTGAACTGGTGTCCTGTTGTCACCATACAGTCTCTCTAATCCTGTCTTGAACTGAGATGCTATAAAACAAAAGCTAATGATTATTACTACCATTTCATTTTAAGTGAAGATCATAGAATGTAGTTTGCTTCTTACAGCTAAAGCAAAGTTTTCCGGAACCTTCATTAAGGAACGACATCTCAGTTATTACTGTTTTTCACAATACGTGTTGCATTGTTTGGAGACAGCCTGTAGCTTTCCAGTAGCTAGTAGAAAGGCTATCTTGGACTCAAATGGAAGCTTATGAATTCAGGAAGTTTTCTATATACATGTTAGGCATAGATATTCTCCATAAAGTGCTGAAGAACATTAATTTTCATGAGAGTTTCTCAGGCGAATAGTACTTTTTTTTGGTCTTTTTTGGGATGTTGAGGGTGATATCTTAAAAAGAGTTAAAGCAAGCCCCTGAATCTTTTTTTCCTGCCTCCCCCTATGTGGTAAGATACTCTCTGCCCAATGTTATAGGCTAGTTGTATAATATCTATGCCATTGTAGTACCTAAATATTTGCATTTAAAGCAGATATCAGTGGAATGTTTTTGTTAATATAAGTTCTATTTTCCGTCAGCAAAAATGGAGTGTTTCCCCAAAAGAGGTTTTTCTGCTCTGCTGTAACCTGTGAGAAAACTTTCCAGGATACAAATGTTATCCAATGAGGAGAGAGAATGATGAAGGGTTGTCCAGCCAAGGATTGTGAGGACCAATAGATGCATGAAGGTCCGTTCAGAAATCACTTTGTGTTTTTCCTTGGTGAAGTCAAACGATCTTTACAACGCTCGGAAGTTACCCTGTCTTTCACAGGCAACAAAAACTGGAGGTTTGGAACCCCCAAAGTTGTAGGTGTGACTTGAAGCTGTAACTTACGGTTTCAAAAGCTTGCCTTGAACGCAGCATCAGCCGAAACGGCCGTGCCGCTGATATCTGCTTTAATTTCACCAGAAAAATGTCCCCAGAAGAGGTTTTTTGGCCCCTGTAGCTTTCCAGCAGCTTGTTGACCGGGTTGTCCACTCAGGTTGTGATCCTTGAAGGTCCCAGATATCATTCCTGGTGTCAAACCTTTTACAACGCTCCCTGTCTGTTTTCCAAAAAACTGGGGTTTTGCCCCCTGGGTTTACCTAAGTGGAAGACCAGTCGTCAGCAACACTCAGGTTTAGATGAACAAACTCCTGAGTCACATCACAATAAGAAAACACCGTCTGATTTCCATGTCCTGGTTCATCCCAGTGGCTCCAGTGATGGAGCGCGTGTCTGGGAACGTGGTGGAGTTCGAGATGACTTCCCTGACGCCAGCAACACACTACACTGTGAAGGTGTACGCCGTGAGGGACCTGTCCAAGAGCGCAGCCACGACAACCGAGTTCACCACCGGTGAGTTATCCCAATTACTCTATGAACAAAAGTTCTAATAAAATACAAAAAGGGATAGTTAAACATTTTGGTAAATTGGCCTATTGCCATAATCCCTAGGCTTGTTATCTTTATTTGTCGGTGCAAGTTGGTTTTAGATCGGCGGGGCAGAGACGTGAGCTGCTCAGCTAATGCAACAGAGGCGGTACGGTACTTTTGCATTTTCCTCATTAAACTAAATACATAATCCAACAACTCCAAAACGCTCTTGTGGACAAGTTGTGACCTGCACATTCACCACGCTATGAGATAACGTATAATTATGTAACATTACGACACATGAATCAAATACTCCAAACTAATTGCGCTTTTGAAATCACTCAGCCGGCTTTGCATTTGCCTAGAAAACAACTCTGTCTCAAACTGTTACATTATTATCTCATAGCGTGGTGCATGTGCAGGTTACAACCTGTCCATGTGAGTGTTTTGGAGTTGTTGGATTGTGTATTTGATGATTTTGAATAGAGAAAGGTGAAAGTACAGCACACTGTTCAAAGCTCACGACTCTGCCCCGCTGATCTCAAAACAGCTTGCACCGACAGTTAAAGGTAATAAAGTAAAAAAAAAAAAAAACATATAGCCAATGCACAAATACATAAATACATCAAATGAGACGCCCCCAAAGACACCGCTCACATGACAGTTGTTAACTGACACTGTTAAATGAACGTGTGCAGATGTGGACGCCCCTCAGGATCTGGCTGCCAGCAACATCCAGACAGAGAACTGCATGCTGACCTGGAAGCCGCCGCGCGCTGACATCACAGGGTACATCCTCAGCTTCGAGTCAGCTGACGGCACAGTCCGGGTGAGTGGGAACCGGGGCCAGGGGTGAAAACATCTAAACGTATTGTGGAGTGAAATGTTTGAGCTTGTTTCTTCCCTCAGGAGGTGGTTCTCAGTCCCACCGCCGTGTCCTACAATATGGCTCAGCTCAGCGCCTCCACCGAGTACTCAGTCAAGCTGCAGGCCATCGCCGGGCCCAAGAGGAGCAGAGTCATCACTACAGTCTTCACCACCAGTGGGTTAATTCACAGAGCTACACACTGGTGTTCTGTGTATCTGTGGCATCCAAATCTCAAACATATTCTATCGTCAGGAATGCAGTATTTATTTCTTGCATAAAATACGATCATTTCCTCACCCAGATAACTTTGGTGTCATTACAAGTCGTTCCGACGAAATTAGCTCCAGCTGAGAGCCGCGTATATCCATATAATCTGCCGCAAAACTCGTTCATTTCACAAATAGCTAGTGTTATTCCCCTCTGAGCCCGTGGTGGCATGTTATCAACATCCAGGGTTTGTAGGTTGACCTCTTAACCTCTGACCTGGATGATGTCATCTCTGACCGCAGTGCAGCACGGCTTGTTGCTACTGCTAATGCTATGGTTCATTTCTGTCTGTTTGTGAAACATTCCGACTGATTATTATCGGAATGAGCCAGGCAGCACTCTGAGATGACATCATCCAGGTCAGAGGTCAGTAGGTCAACCTACAGACCCCAGATGTTGATAACATGCCACCACGGCCTCGGAGGGGGATAGCACTAGTGCAGGGGTAGGCAATTATATTTGCCGAAGGGCCAGAATTTTTCTCAACAGACACCCCGAGGGCCACACATTCAAATAGGCCTTTACTGAAATTAAATTAACCTTTTTGCTTAATAATTTGGTTGTTTATATTTTATATTTTTATTTCACATTATTTTTGATTAATACACATCTTTGGTGTTTTGTATGATATAAAATTACACATTTTGACATAGTAGCCGATATCATCATTTAAATATCATGCTGCCGGAGCTTTAGACTGCTGGCTTGTATCCTGATACATGCCCTGTGATTTTTAGCTTAAATATGAAAGGAGGCTGACTATTACAGGACAGGTCTGTTCTCATGATACAAGTCATTGGCGCTGAGATGTGTGTTTCTCTTCTACAACACAATCTACATCACGGAGGCGACGTCTTTCACGGGCTTCCTTCACCCTTCAAATGAGGCAGAGCTCAGTGGGAAACATTAGGGGAGACACAGGCCGAAGGCAGCGGGTCACAACACCGGGAGAAAACCAGGTCCGTGCAACTGCGCCGCGGACATGCACGGAAAAACAACATCGTTGCATCACGGCTTTTGAGTTTGGAGCGCGCATGACGCGCATCTACATCGAATGGGTTTGAGTGCGCGCCGAAGACGTTCTGAACGGCTCCCCGATGCACACACGGTTGAATGAAGTCCAAAATCACACAGCATTTGCAGACAGACAGGGAAAACCCTGCAGTCCAGCCGGCTCCCTTAACATTCGCGCATGTTACCTGGGCGTTTCCTTATCCCAGTGCAGCGTCTCACAGACACCTGTGTTTCCGTGTCCCTGCGCATTGACTTACAGGTATCTGTAGGCACAGAGTACGTAAAGTATTACAACTCAGTCGCGGGCCATATTGGAAGGTTCGGCGGGCCACATTCGGCCCGCGGGCCGCCTATTGCCGACCCCTGCACTAGTGTATCATAACTAAATATTGGTGAAATGAACAAGTTTAGTGGCATTATACAGATATACGCGGCTCTTGGCTGAAGCTTATTTTCTTGCAATGACTCGTAATGACACCAAAGTTATCTGGGTGAGGAAATGATGATATTTTATGCTAGAAATAAGGTCCAGATTGTAAAAAACTAAAAATGATCCTTTAAAGGAATACAGTACACTGTTGTTTTATCCTGTGTGTGTGTGTGTGTGTGTAGCTGGCGTGCTCTACAGACACCCCAGGGACTGTTCCCAGGCCCTGCTGAATGGCGACACCACCTCAGGCCTGTACACTGTCTATCTGGGCGGAGACGAGAGCCAGCCCATCCAGGTCTACTGCGACATGAGCACTGATGGAGGCGGATGGATTGTAAGTCTTTGATCAAAGGGACAAATATGATCAATATGTATTAATATTTGAAATAACATCACTGATCATACAGGTACATCTTGATAAATTTGAACATCATGGGAAAAGTTAGTATATTTCAGTTATTATTCATAAAGATTTATTACACACAAGTGAATACATTTTATTATATTTATTAGGGCCCGAGCGGTGAGGCACTCACTGACACCGACACTGACTACTATTATTATTTTTTTCCCCAAACGATCGCATTTTGGGGGGCCTCAACATGCCCCAAAACGCGTGAATTTATGGGACTTTTAAAAATTTGTAGGGGGCGCTATTTCGCCATTTCACGTCGGACATGCGCGACCACCACAAATATCGAATTTCGGATCAGGCCGGACGTCCAGGAAAAAGTTCACACGTTTTCGAAGTCGGGAAAGGGGTGAAATTGGGGCATGAAGGCGGTGGAATAATAAGAATAGCGAATAATAAACAGCGCGATTTCAATAGCCCCTCGGGCGAGTGCTACTCGCCGCTCGGGCCTAATAATGCAAAGAAAACATGTTCATATTTATTCCTAAACAACACAGCAAGAATATTTGAACTCAGGAAGAGTTTATAAATCCGTTTTTGTGGGATAATGTCAGTGTTTAATCCCAGCAGTGTTTTTTATATCTTCCTATAAAACCAGATGTGGTTCAGGTGATCGATGACCTCATCAGTGTCTCATTAAGTAGAAGGAGTTGTGTTTGTGTTGGTGTTTAAAAAAGAAAAGAAAAGAATGACTGTCATACTGTAGAGATGCTTTTAAGAAACACTTGTGAAAGTGGAGCTGTATATATATGATACTTTGGCTTCTTTGAAAATCTCATTCTGAGATTTTCTAACAGCAGTGCTTGTACAGATGTTTCACCTACAGCTGGTCTCACGTTCTTCATCTGTTGTTTTGCTCCCTGCAGGTTTTCCTCAGACGCCAGAGCGGACGACTGGAGTTCTTCCGCAACTGGAAGAATTACACGGCCGGCTTCGGTGACATGAACGATGAATTCTGGCTCGGTAATTTCTCACAAACACCAGAGCACAACGCACTATTTCACATGATAGCATATAACTAACCATGTAATTAGAATGATTTATATAGAATGGACAACATTGTATCACCTGTTGCTGATATGACACATTTTGTTGATTAAATATACATTGGATAAATGTATGAACAGCATCATTTAAATCGACTCTGTAGTGGTTCTACATGGACTGATTAAAATTCTATTTCATCATATAGGCTAATAAAAGATTATTGTGTGGGAGGCATGAAACACTAATATAATACTGTACACAGAGGAATAGCAGAGAGAAACATTAACATCTGGATCCAAGCAGTTATCAGTCATCAAATATAATTTAATCCTGTTAATAATGTAGATTTTGTTATTTAAATGTTAAAACCTTTATTAATACAAAATATGGTAACACTTTACTTGCCGTCTATCTCTATAACACATTATAACCATACTTATAATGAGGTACAATGCAGTTATAACACTGTAGCTATAGTTATAATACACTCATAAATGATCATAATGCTTAAATAACAATAATCATAACACACTATAAAAGTTTTTTATCATGACCTATAAGGTCAGGTATAATAATACGTTATAATTGTTAGTAACTCGCTGACAATGACCACATTTATAATGCAAATATAGTTATAATGTGTTATAATTGGCTTACAAATGTGTATAACTATCATTATAAACACTCATAAATCACATAAGACTTTATAACAATAAGCACAACACATTATAGAGCATTATAACTCTATTATAATACTTATATTATTATATTTTATTATTATTACATTATGAAACACTCTATGATGTATTATACTTATTATTATAAAAACTTATGATAATTAATGAGTGTTTATAATGATAGTTATACACGTTTATAAGCCAATTAGAACACAATATAATTATATTAATTATGCATTATCAATGTAGTCATTGCCAGTGAGTTACTAAAAGTATAATGTATTATAATATCTGACTTTATAGGTCAAGATAAAATGCTTTATAGTGTTATGAAAGCATTATGATCATTAGTGTTTATAACTATAGTTATACAGTGCTATAATTGCATTATAACTCATAATGTGTTATAGAGGCGCCAAGTTACCAAAATATACATCTGAAATTCTCATCATTTGCTCATAACTTCCATCTTTCTAGTTAATAACCCACTCCCCTCTCACTCAGGTTTGTCCAACTTACATAAGATCACAGCTGGAGGTCAGTACGAGCTGCGAGTGGACCTGAGAGATAAGGGAGAAACGGCCTACGCTCAATACGACAAGTTCTCCGTCTCTGAACCTCGGACCCGCTACAAAGTCCATGTAGGAGGATACAGTGGAACGGCAGGTAAGGCCGACTCCTGCAGCCCGCAGCCACACACCAACACAATGCTTCTGTGGCCCTCTCACAAATACATGGTTGTGCTTTTCGAAATATGAAAATGTTCTTTGTAGTTTTATTAAATGGATAATTCACCCAAAGTTCAAATTTCACTCATTACTCACCCTCATGGTGACTAGCAAATGGGCCTCACTTTTCTTGGTCCAAAAAGACACACCAAAAAACATCCAAATACCTCCATACTGCTCGTCTGCAATGTCTCTCTTGTATTGAAGCCCCACATTGTTCCGAAAAAATTAAATAAGTCTATACTTTAAGCTTGTTTGTAGCGGAAGCTCCGAGTGTTGCTCTGCCGGAATCTCATGCAATTTGCATTGACACCCAGTTCACGGCTCCGCAAAAGCAACACTGGGAGCACGAACAAACTTAAAATGTAGACTTATTTAATTTTTTTCTGAACAATTTCTCATTTCGGGCTTCAATACGAGAGGGACATCACAGACGAGCAGTATGGAGGTATTTGAATGTTTTTTTGGTGTGTCTTTTTGGATGAAGAGCAGTGATAATAAAATTATTGAACACAATATGTAATAAACATATAAACTGATAAAATGATGCACCAAATTATTAGGTTTTTTTTCTTAAAACACCAGCATTTGGCTATAATCCTGAGGTCACAGAAGACCAGCAGCGCTGAGTTCCTGTTGAGTTCTCTATAGTGGCTATTTTTCAAATCATTTCCATGCTCGTATTCATATGGAGTTTCATGCAGTTCACAGTATTCAGGTTTATACTGTGGTGTTGCAGTGTTCATCCACAACAAATACTGTACATCACTCTATCTGGTGTGTGTGTGTGTGTGTTTGCAGGTGACTCCATGACCTACCACCACGGTCGTCCATTCTCCACTTACGACCACGACAATGACATCGCAGTCACCAACTGTGCCCTGTCCTACAAGGGAGCCTTCTGGTATAAAAACTGTCACCGCGTCAACCTCATGGGACGATATGGAGATAACAGTCATAGCAAGGTACGCTATCACACAGCACTCACTGTGCACTTATTGATTCTTCTTTCCCGGTACATGTGGAGAATCACAGAGAGGACGTCCTCTCTTCCTGGTAGAAATCCTCTATATTGAAGACAACATTTCTTTTTTTTGACCATTTTACCTGTGTCAATGCATAATCGAATGAAATTCCCAAAAGAATCTGAGATTTTTTTCAGATTTGTTATTTTCAGCTCTTCAATATCAATCATTTTCTGTATCCTCCTGAGACCTGAGCTTTTTTCTGGTGTGCATTTTTCATTTCTCCTTGCTTTCTGGGATAAGTAGGACCTAATAAGTACAATACCTAAAGTTTGTCTTTGTACAGGAAGTAGTTTTTGCAAAAAATGATGCCCCCATATGAGGACACTGGGATTATCACAGCATTAAAAAATGTATTTGCTGTTTGAGACTTGAGGGCCCAATTTGTGTAATTTCGAAATTTCATCTTTCTACAATAAGTAGTTCTTTCAAAAATCGGTGTCCTCATATGAGGACATTGGGTCGAAAAACAATGAATCCTACTGTACACAGAATGTCATGTCTGAGTGTCATCCTGAGGTCAAGTACTATCAGGCTGAAGAGGAATGGTCAAGTAATAACGAGTAGTTTTTAAGAAACATGAATGAATACTCCATTTTCAAAAACTTTGACCTATTAGCCACATTTAGGGACACTGCCTGTGCCATATTGTGGTGATATCACAAATTACACCAATTTCTTTGAAAACAACATGATACTTTAAAGCAGATATCAGTGGAATGTTTTTGTTAATATAAGTCCTAAATAGTCCTATTTTCCGTCAGCAATCACTTACATGGAGTGTTTCAGCCGTAACACGAGTCTCTCCGTCACTCTGCTCTGCTGCAACCCCAGGAGAAGATTTTCCTTGTGGGATACAAGTGTTATCCAATAGCCATGAAGGGCTGTGTGTGCAGCCAAGGGGTGCGCGTGAATTTAGGGACACTGCTAACCTGTGCCATATTGTCATACCAGTTCGATCTGGTACGAGTTCACGGGTCGGAAGTTACGAGAGGCCGTTATAGTGACTTTCACAAGCAACAGGACGGTAAGAACACGAGTTACAGGTTGCCTGGAACGCTACAAAGTCGTAGTTGTGACTTGAAGCTGTAACTTACGGTTTCAAAAGCCTGCCTTTGGTACTTTAATAACATAACATAGTCCCAATAAGCCTCTATTGTGGCCAACTGAAACCCATGAAAACTACATTGTTTAATTCCTTGTTATTTACTGCATTAAATCATAACATTTGGGTAAAATGTCTTTCATTCTAAACTCAACACTTAAAAATTGTAGTTTTTCATGTTTTCAACCAGATTATGTCATCGGCCCATTTTTGGCCAAGGGGCCCATTTCATGTAATATTTTTAGTTCCCAATAATGGCTTACTGCACTCCAATAGAAGAAATAAATGACAGAATTTTGACATTACTGTGATCTTAACAATACAAGAAAAACAAGTAGCACTGAGAATATATAAAATGGTTATTTACCAACAAGTGCAAAAAAACTGGTTAAAAAACTAAAAAAGGAATTGATATTTTATACTTATGACAAGAACTGATGTTAGTTAAAAACTATATGCAGTAAAAGTAGCAAATAAGATCAAAATTCTCTTATTCAGTAATGGGACAAGGTGCAAACTTAACCAGACTGTAGCTCCTATGTTTGTTGTACAGAGAGTCTAGAAAGCAAGAAGTTTAAAGGGGTAGTTCAACATTTTGGCAAATTTTCCATAATCCTTATAATCATAGCAGTAGGTTTGTTACCTTTATTTGTCAGTGCAAGCTATTTTTAGAACGGCAGAGCAGAGCCGTGAGCTGCTCAGAGCTACGCTACAGAGGCTAATGGGATTTCTCGGTTTCTCTCATCAAACTCATCAAATACACAATCCAACAACTCCACAACAGAGTTGTTTTCGAGGTAAATACAGAGACTGCTTGCTGAAAAAACTGTCCCTGAAGGCAACACGCATCAGTGTTGTGGTGAATGTGCAGGTCACAACTTGTCTACCAGAGCTGTAACAGAGCTGCTTTAATATTACACTGTTACTTTAAGAAGGCTATAGACCCCTAATGTGTCCTATCTTCTCCAGGGTGTAAACTGGTTCCACTGGAAAGGCCACGAGCATTCCATCGAGTTCGCAGAGATGAAGATCAGGCCTTCCAACTTCAGAAACCTGGAGGGAAGAAGGAAACGGTCATAAGTGATCCGGAACGCTCCACCAACACTAACAACAACACTGCTACTACTCCGTCTGGACTCCCACACCCACCCATCCATCCATCCACCCACCCAGCAGCTACCAAAGCCACTGCCAAGAGCCCTGCTGCCTCCACACAAAAACCTTCCCCCCTCCTTCCCTCCCTCCCTCCCTCCCACCCTCCCACTGTCTCAGAAATCAGCCTCAACTCCATAACTCCCCCTCCTCCTCCCCCCTGTGATACGGTTGTGGAAATACTGCCAGTTGCTGAAATCAATGTGCATGTTACAAACTGAAATTAAAACCAAGCCCACACACAGATTTAACTCACGCACCAAAGAGAGCAAAAACTACTCCATCTCACCCGATTCTGACCCGTTCCTCTTGTGTTGTAACATGATGTGGGGAGGCGTGAGCGCAGCTCGGGCATTCTGTTGTGTACAGTCATTAATACAGTTCCCTAACTCACATCCAAGCCACGTTTTTTTTTTTTTTTTTTTTTTTTTTTTTTTGTGGGGGGGGGGGGGGTATTCCAGAAAGCTGTTTATAGTACAATGTGGTCTTGTTTTAGGTTCAGGGTGTCTTCAGATGGATTATCATTTCATTCCTTGTACATGTATGGTATGCATCTGATTAGAAACACTTGATGGGGGGTCAGCCTTGAACAAATTGCAACAGAAGCGACTTAACTGATTTTGTATCCTCAACATGTCCTGAGTGGGGAAAAAAGCCCTGAAGAATCCCATTAGGGGGAAGTTTCAAAAAAGACCCAAATATAGCCCATTTATACGCCTATTGATTGTTTTTCTCACGTGAATAGGGCAAAATTTTTAACCTTTACAAAATATTTATCACAAGTTTTTTGAAATTGTTTGTTAACATGAGCAAATTTGCATAAATTCCACCGGTTTGACACTGATGATGGACTCTTTTAACACGGATGTCAATTTGTGTTAAAAGCAACATTTTCATTGAAAAAAAAAAAATCCATGCATTTACTTACAGAAACCATGGAAACGTAAACAGAAAATCCTTTCTTGTTCAGGTGGCATATATAAAGGTCCCAGCATGAAAATTGGGATGAGATGGACTGAAATTTGTAGATGGCTGCTTTTGCATCACCGCCACCACCTTAATGGAGCAGGGTCATTTTCGTGGACTGGAGATATCCAAAGCGTTAGCCTAAAATGTCAACAAGATTGAACAAGACACTTTCACCTGCTAGACCCAATGTTTAGATCTGGTGTTGTATGTATGCAAATTAGCCATACATAATTAGATTATGCCCTGTTTGCTCATGTTGACAAAGAATTTCAAAAACTTGTAATACATTTTTTGTATTAAGTAATCAACTGGGTCATTTTCATGGAGATATCTAAAGGTTAAAAATTTTACCCTATTCATGTGAGAAAGATAATAAGCGTATGAATTGGGTATATTTTGGTCTTTTTCTAAACTTTTTTAAATCAGTGGGGTTTGATTCTGTTGCAGTTTGTTCAACCTTTTTTCCTAAAATGACTGGAAAACTAAAAGGGATATTCCACAGATGGCAACACCCCCCCACCCCCCTCCTGCCCGCAAACCGAGATGTCAGATATCTCCATCTAACTTGCCATTTGTTTGTCTTTGTGCAACACCTGTGTCAGTGTCACCTTACCGCCCCCCCCGCCCCCCCCAGGTCCCCTAGTCTCCCTTGACACAAGCCAACATCTGAAATGATACAGATGGAAATGTAAAGAGAAAATAAAAAATATTCTATGTAAAAGTATCTCCCATGTCCACCTGGATGGCAATGTCTCCATTCATTACGCGAGAGCACCTGAAGGCATCATTCTGCAGCCACAGTATTGTGTTTTTAACAAAAATACCTGAAGAACAAAGAAAAGGAAAAAAAAAAAAAAGCTAATGTGTTTTGACTTCTCTTCTGAATCCAAGGCAGGACCTATTATTATTATTATTATTATTATTATTATTATTCACTCTATGATGACATGCGGTGATTATTACATAGTCTTTTCTTTCTTTTTGCAAAATGTGAATACAGTACATGCTGTATATGTGGAACAAGAGAATGTTTACGTGTTGTTGACACAAAAGATGTTGATGAAAAAGAAAAAAAAAGGGCCAATTCCAATTGATTTCCAGTTGACATAGTGTGGCCTCGATGCTTATGTTGATGAAAATAGTGTTTGAACAGGCCAAAACTAGAGAACTAGTTACTGTTTCTACCCCCCAAACCCCCCTCTCCCTCCTGCCCCCACCCCCTGCTATGGCAGGATACTAAACCACTGACCTTCTAAAGAATGCCTGTGTAAATTAAGTTTGTTTTATTGTTTTTGTTTGTTTATAACTGGGTGAACAACAGGTGTTTCTCTGTAAACTGTATTACAATAAACAGTTTGTTTAAAAGGAAGACGGCCGGTTGGTGTCTGTGATTGAAAGACAGCTGAGTCAGTAGATCCTTTTTACTGATAGACCTTTATTTTAAAGCGACAGGTAGGATGTTTACAGAGGAATGCAGTATTAAAGCAGATATCAGCGGTTCGGCCGTTTTCGCTAATGCTGCGTTCAAGGCAGGCATTTGAAACCGTAAGTTACAGCTTCAAGTCACAACTACAACTTTGTAGCGTTCCAGGCAACCTGTAACTCGTGTTTTTACCGTCCTGTTGCCTGTGAAAGTGCACTATAACGACCACTCGTAACTTCCGACCCGTGAACTCGTACCAGATCAAACTGGTATGACTTCACAGGAAGGAAAAACACAAGTTACGAGCTTCCTTGAACGCACCATGAGTTAGCAGCTCCCGCCCTCGTCATGCATCTATTGGTCCTCGTGCTACATGACCACATTCACGCGCATCCATTGGCTGCACACACAGCCCTTCATGCCGTTCTCTCTCCTCATTGGATAACACTTGTATCCCACAAGAAAAATTTTCTCCTCGGGTTGCAGCAGAGCAGAGTGACGGAGAGACTCGTGTTACGGCTGAAACACTCCATGTAAGTGATTACTGACGGAAAATAGGACTATTTAGGACTTATATTAACAAAAACATTCCGCTGATATCTGCTTTAATAGCAGAGACAAGAGGATTCAGAGTCAACAAGTCTCCATTTATAACATCCAGACCACTTATGTAATAATATCCAATGACATCATCAGCCCTAAAATAAACATCTGTCACCATCTGCTGCCTAAGAGACACCATGATCATAGACCCGTTCAGCATGTAAAGCAGGCAGTGGCCAAAAGCAACCTCCAAGTGGCCCGGCCCAGGCTTAAGAAATGCAGAAAAACCTGAACTGCAGCCAGCAGGAATTCCTACAGGAGACAAGAATACTGTGTTTCTTCATGCACTTTCAGGTGTGCATATATAGGACTGACATGTTTATTTTAATTCATAAGGGAAGAAAATTATTGCTATTACTGGGCACGTTTTTTTGTTTTTTCAGTTTCAGCACAGTTAAAGCTTATGATTGTTCTCATGCACTTCTTCATGTGCCTGTGTCAAATGTAGCTGTTTTTATTTGGTTTTCAATATACATTAATTTGTGTTTAAAATGAAAATGTTTGGTCCAGACTAAATTCTTGGTGTGAAAATCTAGCCCAACTGAATTTGTCCTGGTCTAAAGTGTCTCTGCAGTCTCTCTGCAACATAGGCAGTATGGTCTGCATCTTCTTTCTATTATTTGTCTTCCTTTATTGACTCATTCAATGAACAAACAACAAACAAGTGAATGAATAAAGGACAGACAGGTCAATTTGGTGGTCTCACATTTAAACATTTAGACACAAATGAATGGTTTCTTAAAATCAGCAAGTTCACTCTTTTTTCTTGTTTTTTGTCTTGCTATAGAAATAATAATTATTATTATAATTATACATTTTATTTGTAAGCACTTTTACAAATGCTCAAAGACACTTTTCACGCATTTTATACACTTTACCAAATCATAAAATAGAGCAAAGTTAGAATGGGAAAAACAAAAATAAAACAGTACAAACACAGAATTATACATTAAAAGCTCATTTAAAAAGACCCTGCAGTACATATTTTCACTACAGAGTTAACAGCACATAGGCTATAATAAAGTAGATCCTGTATGAACTCGTTACCTCCGGGACCGGACATACAGTAGTTGGTCCGGATCGCTGCCGTCGCGACTGTTTCCTGATTCTACTGGTGGGAGTGGCTGCTGTGCTCGAGTCGACACAGGGAGGGGTGTGTATGTATGTGTGCATGTGTGCGTTTGATCTCCGAGCTGCTGGATTTCCTGGTTCGGTGTCGGACTCTTTTCTCCACCAGATGAAGAGAACGCGGCCCTGCGTGGACGCGCCGGTGAAAACGACGCGGACCTTCTGCTCAGGCGATGAGGACTTTCTCCTGGAGGATCATCAAATTACTCGCCGTCTCGGCCGCGCTCGTCCTGTCCGCTCATATCTTTGTGAACACACCGAGTAAACACCTTCCCACGCCCACTCCCCTACCAGAGGACGAGTACAGGGTCATATCCCCTGAGACATACAGGTATGTCCTCAACCAGCCCTCTGCATGTAGGGGCAGAAGCCCCTTCTTGGTCCTCATGGTCCCGGTTGCTCCTCAGGAGGCTGCAGCCAGGGAAACCATCAGGAAAACATGGGGTGCACCAAGTCGGGACACCTTAACTCTCTTCTATATGGGACTACCAGAGGAAGAGGACATATCCAGCGTCCGGGACATGCTGCAGGATGAGAGCAAGAAGCATGGGGACATCATCCAGATGAACTTCCGGGACAGCTACAAGAACCTGACCATCAAGACGCTGATGATGATGAACTGGGTGGCGACCCACTGCCCAACCGCCTCCTACGTCATGAAGGTGGACGCCGACATCTTCGTCAACGTGTTCTACCTGGTCAGATGGCTGGGGGGCTGTCCACGCCAGGGCTTCATCACAGGGTCGGTGATCAGGGACGGCCGTCCGAGAAGGGAGAGCAACAGCAAGTGGTATATATCAGAGGAGCAGTACCCCGAAGACAGCTTCCCCCCATACGTGTCCGGGGCCGGGTACGTCCTCTCCGCAGACCTGGCCGGCAGGATCTCCTGGGCGTCCAGGTTCGTCCGGGCGATCCCTCTGGAGGATGTGTACGTGGGGTTGTGTCTGCGCGTGCTGGGCGTCCGGCCGGCGTATTCCCTGGGCCTGCTGGGCCTCAGGAACCTGTTTGAGGTCAGGAACCTGGAGTACGAGAGGTGCAGCTTCAACAAACTCATCATCGTCAACGGGTTCAAGCCGTCAAAGCTGCAGCCGGCTTGGCAGGATTTCTCCGAAGGCCACTCCAGCTGCTGACTGAGAAGTTTCACCAAGTTGCTTCACAGCTCAGAGCGCATGAATGGACAAAAACTAAGGAATAACTAGCCTTCTGTAAAGGAAGAAAGCCATTACACTCACACAGCCATGGGGAGGAGGTGTTCAGGTGACAGGTTTACTTGCAAACAGATGAAACTATCAGAGTATATTCTACTATATGCTCTTTAATGAAAACCAGAGTGTGTAGTCTATGGCAAGCAGATTTAACATTGTAGATATCAACAACGTCTTTCTGACTTGTCGTGATTACATTTTGAATAGTTGGATCTGTAATTCAGTTTTGACAAGTCAAAAAAAAGACCTCAAAAAGACGTCACTTTTGCCATTCATGTGTATGGGGTTTGTCATTACAGATATCTACAATTCATTTGCAGATATCCACTGATATGTGAATCACTGATATCTAACTGAATTACGACTAGTCAAAACTTAATTGAAGATGTCTGAAAAGGGACATGTAGATGCCTTTAATTGAGGTGAATTCTTGAAGTAGAATTATGACTAGTCAGAATCAAATTGTAGATATCTCAAACTGGAATTAGTACTACAGTAGTTGTAACTCAGTTACAGATATCAGTAATTCACATAGAGGATCTGCAACTGAATAGATAGGCCTATCTGTAATGAATTTCCATACACTTGAATGGAAAAAGTGACGTCGTTTGTTCTAGGAAGAACATAGTTGTGGATAGGACGAATGTAGTTAGATATCTGAAATGTTCTTTTCGACAAGGCAAAACTGAATTACAGATATCTGCAACACATATCCAGTCTGGCTTTTAATGTTCAAATGACTTGCCATAGTAGTCTCCCTAAAGGCCATGAACATAGACGTTTGAACCAATCAATCCTCAAGAAGCTGTGTCAAAGATTAGCTGATGTCACCACTGACATTTTAAAAGCCAAATCTTTATATACAGTGTACTTTATACACAGTACACATTAATGTGACAGTCGATAGTTCATCAATAATCTGCACTTTAGAAGAATGATGAACATTCTGTCATGTCTTTACTGTGTCATAAGAAAGGCTGCTGGGTTTGATGCTGTGTGAATAATTGCAGGTAAAGTTTCTATTGATCAAGAAAATTAACTTCACAGTCTTCAGGTTGTAATCACATCACTACATCAGACCAGATAGCCTTTAACTCAAACACCAAGCTGTGCTCTGGTGCCTGTTATATTCCACAGTGTTGGATTTGACAGGAATGTTACTATTATAATTAGTTGTATTTAGGTGATGCTGAGCGAAGCCATGTAGAATCACCAAAATAATTGAACAGAAGGTTTTTGGCTGTAATTGAAAGTGAAGGGCAGCCAGTCTGTTGAATGGGTTTCTGTCTCAACACTTTAGCCTTACTGTATGCACCAATGTGCTTTAACTGTTTTCCGAAATGCTGGAAAAATCTATAGAGTAATGTAGTGTGAAGATGATTTAATATTCTAATGTATTCTCAGACGTTGTAATCTAAGCCAAAGACTATTTAAAAATAGAGCCAAGTTTGTACCTGATGGGTTATATACTGTCAGTTTCCACATGGTAAAATATTATTGTTGGAACATAAATATTCAATATAGCAGTGACAGCTTCATGTTATAGATGTGCAATATAAGCTTCTAAAATAACCTGCAGCTTAGCTTTGTTAGGTTGTGTGATAGGAGAAAGTGCCTATTCATGTCTATGTGTTGTAGTTACACCTGAGAACCAGCTGGTGGCAGCATGTGGCAGCAGCTGACATGTATTGTACTTGTAGTCCATGAAAAAAAGGATGAACAGCTTGCAACAGAAGCAAACTCAACTGATTTTGTATCCTCAACATGTCCTGAGTGAGGAAATAAAGCCCAGAAGGATCTCATTAGAGGAAAGTATAGAAAAAGACCCAAATATAGCCCATTCATACGCAGGCTATTAATTATTTGTGAATAGGGTAAAATTTTTAACCTTTAGATATTTCCATGAAATTTATTGAGTTGATTACTTACATTAAGACAAACAAAAAATGTATTACAAGTTTTTTGAAATTCTTTGTCAACATGAGCAAACAGGGCATAATCTAATTACATATAGCTATTTTGCATAATGTACGTCAACACCAGATCTAAACATTGGGTCTAGCAGGTGAAAATGTCTTGTTCAATCTTGTTGACATATCACAGTTAGACACTACACAGTATCTTAATGAGCTACGGCGCTTAGGCTACCATGTAAAACGAGTGCTTCACGCAACGATGGGTTTGAATCCAGTCCGAGTCCATTGCTGCAAGTCCTTCCATCTCTCCATCCCCGTTTCACAAATATCTCTCTATCATTAAGAATGCCAAGAATATAAGTTCTTATTATTATTAATACAATAAGAACTGTTTGATCAAAACAACCATCAGAAGATAAGTGTCCTTCTGCTGGAGTTAAGAAAGGAGCATGATGTCATACCTGCTCCACTAAGGTGGTGGTGGTCATCTTGAAAAATTGCAGCCATCTTGAAATTTCAAGTGGTTTCTTGTTGAGTGACCAATGGAGTCAACTCATCCCAATTTTCATGCTGGGACCACCACAGCAACTTCATATACTATACCTATGCAGTCAAAACGGTGGAATTTATGCAAACGGATAATAATGATCGCGGCTCTGCTCCGCCGTTCTGAAAATAGCTTGCACCGACAATTAAAGAACCTACTGGGATTATGGCAGTACGCCAATTGGCCAAAATGTTGAACTATCCCTTTAAAATTACTGAACTATTGACCGACAGTGATGGCTATAATTACAGGCGAGAGGAAAAACAGTTTGTTCCGTTATAGACTGAGACTGATTATGAAACACTGTGCACCACCACGATGCCTCATAGAGCTATAATACCTCATCTCTGGATGTCAGGCTCTATATCTGTACTGCATGTTTATGTGGAAATTATGACAACTGACATTGAAAATGTTCTCATGATATTTTATCAATCAAAAATTGAAAATCATTACTGCTGTTATTCATGAAGAAGGTTGAAAACTAAACTTCTTAAACAATTAGAGCAGATGTGGAATGCTGGATATGAAATATGCAAAGATGCAAATAAAATCAGGGGTCTCCGAGCTTTTTTTTTTTTTTTCTAACCTGTAGAGCTGCTGCTTTGACCCAATAAAGGTGATAAGAGATCCTCATGTCTGCTTGTATTTTATTCACATTCTTATTTCAAACTGATCTCAGAAGCAAATCAGCTCATTTAGCCAGTGATGTCAACATCCAAAACTCAGCTTTTGTACCAAACTCATGTGAATGTCACATCAGACAAGACTGTGAGTCATGGTTCAGTCAGAGCTCAACACAGACATGATAATGACACTGAAGAATCTCCTCAGTGGCAGCGACAGATGTCAGATTAAACAACTTAAGAATTCACTACAGTTAATTTTCTAAGATTTGAACAAACATGGGCGAAGGATGAAAGAGAAAGCCCACGGTTTAACTTTCTGTATCCATAGCAATATATTTCCAATTTGTTGGAAAAGTTAAGTTTTATATGTGTTCTGTTAAGACTTTGCTAAAGTCTTGACAGTGAGGCTTCAACTACTTGTCTAGTAAATGGGTTTATTGAAGAAAGGAGTTCCTTTAATAATAATTACTCAACATTTATTAGCATTTCTGACTTGATGTAAACATTTGTTTGGGTTGAATGGCCCTTCATGGTCATATTCTATGGCAAGATTGTAAATTCAGTGTTTTGTCAGTCCAACACAGTCTCCCTGCTTTAAAAAAAATATTGCTCAGATGCTCCATTAGACCATGGAAATTGCAATGAGGCCTGTTGGGCCCCTTCTGTATCTGTTGGTGTTTAAGGCCTTAGCAGAGCTCAACCCTCCTTGTCCTTCAACCCTCTGCTCCCTTCCTCAATCCTTTCCCCCTTCCTTCCTTGAACCAATCTGTTCCATCCCTCCATCTTTCTTTCCTTCCTTCCTTTTTCCTTTGCTTTTACTTCCTTCCTTCATTCCCTTTGTCCTTACTTCTTTCTTTTTGACCCAATCCGTTCCCTCCCTCCATTTATATTTCCTTCATTTTTCCCTTCCTTCTTTCCTCCAATATTTCCCTTTGTCGTTCCTTCCTTCGTTCCTTCTTTCTTTCCCTTCGTCCTTCCTTCCTTGACCCAGGAGGACAACAGGAGGGTTAATAGCTCCCTTCAGATTCTGCTCTTTTGTACCATCCCATGTTTGTAATAAAATACTGGAATAACACTTTGGCCCGCCTTGAAAAAAGTGGTCAGGATTAATGTTAAACCAGTCATTATGAGCATTAAAGACTTACATGATTTTATATTTATTTCATATGACACAATGTTTACAGATTTCATTTGGCCACACAGAGAGGCAAAGCGCATGGGGATGAGTAAATCTAGAAACATGTTATGTTTCAATAAGGAGTTTGATGATGTAATCGCCTACTGGCCATGTAGCAAAGTCTACAAATAGCCCCTAAAAAAAAAAGGACCTGTTGCACATTAACAGCAACAGATTGGATGATGTGACCTATTGAGAGCAGCCGGTAAAATCATTAGCTGCAGCCTGCTGCTGGTTGATGACTGCAGTGGGGCCGGTGAGTGGGCTCACTGATCGTCTGGGAACTGCTTCATGATTCAGCAGCGAGGCTGAGCGTCAGCAGATGGCAGATGACTTACTGCTGGATTTATCTGTGGTACCAGAGGCAGAAGATTAATGAGAATCAGATCAAACCTACGGAAGACACACAGGCAAAGCAAAGTCAAGGCAATTTTATTTATATAGCCCAAACAGTTTGTCTCAAAGGTCTTCACATAGCTTCATAACAACATCTTCAGTCCTTAGACCCTCACATCCACTGAGGAAAAACTCCATGGAAAAAAAATTGGAGAAAGCTCAGGGTGAGCAACAGAGGAGGATCCCTCACCCAGGACGGACAGACGGGACATAGATGTTGTTACAGACAAGAAAACAATTTACAACAGTGAATGTGAGAAACATGGGAATGTTAAAGGGGTAGTTCACCCAAAATTCAAATTGCACTCATTATCACCCTCATGCCCTGAAATGTTTGTTGATGTGTGTTTTTTTTTATGATGAAGACCGCTGCTGTCCATTTGCAACCGTTACATGGACATGCACTGCTACACCGAGACCTAGCCTTGTAAACCAGCCTCCCCGGAAATGCATTAATTCATTTCACAGGGGGAGTCTGGCCTCATCCCTGTTGAAACCGTTTCGCCAGAAATCGTCCGTCTACCGAGCCAATCAGCGTCGCTGCTGTGATTGACACAGCACGTTGGCCAATCAGGGCCTACATGGACTGGACTCACCTACAACAAACATGGCGGAGCGTCAAACAGCGGCGTAAAAACAGCAGTAAGGGAAGTTCTAAATGAAATACCATCAATTACAGAACTTAAACAAGAGCAAGAGTCGGCGTTGAGTTTCTTGGAGGAAAAGATGTTATCGCTGTTCTTCTTCGATTGAGGGTTCTGATTGACTCGGTAGGCGGAGTGTTTCGGCGAAATGGTTACAACGGAGATGAGGCCAGACTCCCCCTCTGAAATGAAATGAAATGCATTTCCGGGGGAGGCTGGTTTACGAGGCTAGCCGAGACCCCCTGTAACTCAGAGAAGCCACTGAGGACTCTGAAACTTCTCCCAGCCCTTAGCCCACATGAGGGTGAGTAGATACTGAGTGAAATTTCATTTTTGGGTGAACTACTCTTTCAATAGTTATTCATACTTAAACCTGGAAATGAAAAACACAAAATTTGGCATTTTTACAGATACTGCACTTTGCCTGTGTAGGGTAGATCTTAACTGTGTTTGTGTGGCTTTTGCTGGTTTAATTAATCTTTTTCCTGTTTTTATACCAGCTTCTATGGCCCTCTTTGTTTTCAAGTGTAACTTTGAGGTACTTCCCGTCAGTGTTGTACTTTCTAAATCTGTAACTCTTCACTGAAGCACACACACTGCCTCCGTCACCCTGGAGAACAGGTTGACCCTCCTGGCTGGCATTTGAGAATTCACTCTCTGGCTCTGATTCCTCCTGTTAGAGCATCCTGTTTTCAGACCACCACCATGACTAGTGAGTTCCCTAAACTTTGCACAGCCTCATTCCCTTTTCACACACCATGACATCACAATAATTGCCAAGGACTTTCACTCTTCTTATTTACACATGGAAATAAAGTTTTGTTTGTTAAAACTGAGTCTTTTCTGATTATTTATGGTCTTTAGTCTTTTTACTAACACTTTTTTCTTTTCTTATTTAGTAGATAATTTTCATATTTTAGTACACATGGTAAAATGGTAAACACAAAGGCCAAATACAAAACATTGACTGATTACATATATTCAAGGTCCGAGGCTGATCAGTATATCAAACAAAATATGATACACAACACACGTCACTGGCCAAGTAAACATGCCATTTCTGCCATCGTTTTTCACCCAGATATTTTTGGAATCGGATTGAGTAAACTAGCACATTTTCTTTGACATTACTGCCAGGTATATGAATTACACTGACACATTATCAGTCTTAGCTAATGTGTTAGTAAACAGTCTGTTTACAGATTGCAGCTGGCAAAGTGCAATATCATTTTAGACTCTAGTATCAAAGGAAAAATAGCAGAATCTTCTAGGCTACTGGCTGTATGTGTTGTTTCTATCATTTATCTGAAACAAGCCAAATCTGTGCATTAATAACAATAGCAAAATCAATCAATGAAATCAATCAATCAATCAAATCCAGTAAATTAGTGTTGCACTTGCATAGAGGTGAGCAGTGCAGATGTTTTCTCTGGATGTTTTAAGGTGTGAAATTGGTGGAGTTCCCCTTTTACAACCATGAGACTCAGTGAACAGCTGCAATGTTCCATAAAATTTGTCCCTAAACCTTTCAAACATTTAGGATTAAGGAGGAAATGAATTTAGGCATACAAATGGAACATGAACATCTTTGAGTCTTGTCGATGACCAGTCTGAGGGTGAAAATAATTTGACTGACAGCCATGAAAGACTACTAGACTAAATGTGTATGTTTATGCAACGTTAGCATGCAATATACAAACTCAGGAGCTCTGCATGCTGTATTTCCTGTACATCCTAAAGTGATATGAACCTCCAGCTCAGCAGCTTAAATTAGCCTCTATTGTCATCTTCCTTTTCTCATTTCACAATGTAAAGCTCTCCTCCATTCTCCACAGTGTCCATTTGTCTTTTATTTGTGTGCCTTCTGTTCCAGTCTATTCATTTCCCACACTGACTGAGTGGGAGGTTTTTTTTTTTTTTTTTTTTTTGCTCTGTGCCAGAGCTCCACATTGTTGAAAACGCTCCCACCTCTGTGCTGTGCTTCATCTAGATACTTCTGATCAGCACAAACAGCTTTCAGAAGAGACTGTACTTCATTTCAAATGCTTATTATACTGTTTGCACTATTACAAAGACGAAATGCTGTTATTGTGAGTTTACTCCTTAAGTGGAGGCCTAGATGGCTTCTGAGGGGGGCTCAGACATAACCACATGAATAAATGAATACATAAGCATCCATCTGCTTTTACATATAAATTCAATTTGTGACTCCAGTCATGTGTTTATCATAATTTTGAAATAGATTTTACATTGTACGATTTACTAATACATATTGAAAACTACATGATTGTGTTTGAAAGTAGTTTTTTTGTTATTTATAGATTATTCATTATGTTGTCATTTGGTCTTTTAATTTTTTTTTTTATTGCATCTCACATATGGAAGAGGATCAGGGCCACTTAAAAAAAATAGCACTGACTTTTTTCTCAGAGTTCTAAGTTCTGAGAAAAAAGTCATAACTCTAACCTTTTGCCATTGTAATAGAAGTAGGTTCATTACCTTTAATTATCAGTGGGCAACATGTTTTGAGATCAACGGGACAGAGACGTGAGCTGCTCAGTGAACACCATAGAGGTGAATGGTACAGGTCTCCTGTCCCTCACCAAACTCATCAAATACACAATCCAACAACTCCAAAACGCTCTCTTGGACAAGTTGTGACCTGCACATTCACCAGACTATGAGATAATAACATAATCATGTAACATTCGACAAATAAAGCACATACTCAGAACTACTTTCTTGAGTAGCTGCACTAAATGTGCACTTTTGAAATCACTCCCCTCAGTAGCCCTATCTGGAATGTAGTTCCGACTGCATTTGCCTCAAAAACAACTGTCTCCTAATGTTACACGATTATTTCATAGTGTGGTGAATGTGCAGGTCACAACTTCTCCGTGAGAGTGTTGTGGAGTTGTTGGGTTGTGTATTTGATGAGTTCGTTGAAAGGGTTTTCTATGGAGTTTTTCCTCAGTGGATGTTGTTATGATGCCATGTGAAGCCCTTTAAAACAAACTTTTTGTAAAAACGGGCTATAATAAAAGTGCATTGCCTTGCCTTGCTTTAGGCCTACTGCTTTGACTAAACATTATGACAATAGTCGAATTTGCCAAAATGTTGAACTATCCCTTTAAAGTCAGAATTCTCCGTTTAAAATCAGAATTCAATGTTTTATTAATTTCTGACACCTGTGATCCTCCATACACCGTGAGCGCGAGGCACCAGCTTCGACCAGCTGCTGCCGCCGCCGCCGCCGCTGCTGCTCAGCCCCCAGCCCCCCCTTCTCCTCGTGGGTGGAGTTTAACTCGCCGACGAGCTCGTGAAGCTGGTTTCTAAGACAACCCATAAAACATGCATTTGCATTAGCGAGGCTTGTTTCACCACCACCACCACCAGCAGCAGCACCACCACTGCCGCCACCACCACATCCACAGAGTCACAGTGAGCTGCAGGAACCTGAACGCACCGCCCGGCCGTTTGCAGCGAGACGCGAAGAGAGTTGAGACGCACAGGACTTCCTGCACACAAAACAACAAACTAGAGCGGATCTATGATGAGTGACACTTCATCAAGAATTTCAATCTGAGCTGTCTGTCTGCCCACAGCGACGCTGGGACTGAACCCATGTAAGTAGACTGTTGTTGCTCTTTGTAATCCTCTGTGTTTGTCACTTTAAAGCTGAAGGTAAATGTCATGAAATCATCAAGTATGCTTCAATAATCACTACTTACTTAATTAATTAGTGATCTTGATAGCTAACACTGTCGTAAATATTACAGAAGGTAGGGTCAGTTTATTGTGAGTCATTGCAGTGGTTCTCAACCCAACCCAGACTTGAAGGGGTCTCAGTCCTGATGGGTTCTGATAGCTGGTCCCATCCTGAGATCCCAGCTCCATGGTTCCTCATCAGATCCTTCATTCACATTGTCACAGTCTGTGGATCAACAGAAAGTGAGGAGGTAGGCTACATACAGGTCTGAGGGAAATAAGAATAACTTTATACAGTGAAAATGTATTATAAAACAATAAGAGCAGAGTAAAACCAGTTGACACTATGAACACAAGCAAAGGAGCTGAGAGAGCGAGAGAGAAAAACATGGGTTCACGAGCCTCCAGGTAAAGACGGTGTAGAGCAGGACTTTTTAAACCTTTCTCTGATTCTCAGGCAGCAGCAAAGGAACAAAGAGACTGCTGCCGTACACAGATACAGAATAATTCAGACTGACAGACTGGTCTGAAGTTCCAAAGTCAATGAAACAAAAGCAAAACATAAGGCTTGACTTGTGGGTTATTTGATCATGATATCAGTGGGAGGGCTCACCCACTGTTACAGTGCATTAAAGAGTTTACCTTCAGATAAGGTTAAGTGCCATTAAAAAAATGGGAGGGATTGAATTGACTTTAATGTGTTAGCGGAATAAATAAATGCAGTTGTAGCTCAGGACAACGAGCCAGTGCCATCTGAGCTGTGATGGTGGAGCTGCTCACTCTGAGCTTCACTAACCTGTTGGTGAAGCTGCTGTTCATACATCTGTATCAAAACTAATGGAGGAAACCAAGCAATAGGGGAAATTAAAGAAGACAGCATTAAAAGAAAAAAAAATAGAGAACCACACAGCTCAGCAGATGTCAGGTCAGGTTGAGTCACTGTTATTTTTATAGTTCTGAAAACAGAAATTATCTCAAGGCACTTTTCATATAGGCTATACAGCAGGTTCCAAATTTCCTTTGAACAGATAGAAGGCTTGAAAATAATGAGTGAGGGTGATTATTATAGGACAATAGTTATAATAATATCCAGTTAATCGTGATATGGAGGTGGCTAAAGGCAGCTACTGACTTCTAAAGTGATGTCCTTTGTGTCACAAAACACTTTTTGTTTCACTACTTCTCTCGTTAAAATGAAGTTTACTGTTCACTAACAGATCTGTAGCTCTGTGAGCGTGTTGTGAAGGGATTCAGACCTAGAGTCAGATTTGAACCAAAAGCTGTCAAACCCCAGAAAAAGAGACAGAAGATTTGGAAAGTGTGTTTACTTGGCTTATGAGGGTTTTAGGTTGGGAACCACTGTGTTAAAGAGTTAAAGGGATACGCCAACATTTTTTTTTCTTTTTTTTTTTTACGTTTCTTGCCTCACTCCATGGCACACAGATAGACACCATCCTTTCAACTGCATGCAGTAAGAGTCCGTATTGCCCGTAATTAGCGTAGCTCAAACGCTGGAAGTGTATACGTTGGTAGGCCTAATGGTAGCCTACACCTTAAAGAGAAACTAAACCCCTAAACCACTTTTTTCTGCTGAAAACAAATATATCTGGGCATGAAGTAGTGTTTTGTAGTAAAAATGGCAGAGTTAGGCTACTGCCCTCTTGAAACACAGCTATTACAATCAATTTTTTGTTTTGGCTGAGATGGTGGTCACTGACGTTTTGGTGGTTGCTTTTGTTACCGTCCACCAGCTCCCCGACCAATCAGCTGCTAGGCTGCTAGGCACTCTAGCTGCTCTGCTGCGGCTAACGGCGGCTAACAGCTGCCTGGATGGGACTCGTTAGTGGCTCTTCCCCGGCCGGGACGGCCACGGAGCCGGTGACCGGCGGATCGGCAGTATTCACTGTGTCACGGCTCCGGCGTCCTCTCCTAGTAGTGTCTGCGCTACTAGTGCTGGTAGAGTAGCTTGTTAGCGCTATAGCAGTGTTGATGTGTGTTTATTACTTTTTTCTTCTTCTTTGTTTAATTTGGCGAGTGTTTAGTTGCTCTAAGTCATCAGAGACACTCAGCAACTTCGATCTTCATTTCAAAGCTGACAAAAAAACACTTGAGTGTCAAATGTAAGATCGGTCAAAACAGAGGTGTTTATTTTTTATTTTCCTATTTGAAAGTAACTTCTGAATGTAAAGGGTAACGGTGGTTTTATTTTGTGAAAGTAACCAGAAGTGCGTTGGTCACAACAGCTAGCTTGAGTAGCGCCAAATTCGTCTGAACAAAATTGTAAACAGCTGGTATTTAGACAAATTAACGACACGCTGCTGATCTAAACGGATACTTTCTCGCCTAAAAATGTTAGGCTGCTGACTGCTGATTTCGGCTTGGGTGCAGGCTAACACTACCCATACACTTCCAGCGTTTGAGCTAAGCTAATTACGGGCGATAAGGCTCTATCTCCCTTGTTACTGCACACACAGTTGAAAGGATGGTGTCTATCTGCTGGTCATGGAGTGAGGCAAGACAGGAAAAAAAAAATGTTGGCGTATCCCTTTAACAGTGTGTGAAGCTCTGTCCCTGCAGGGCTATGAACAGGAGACAATCAGTTTCATTTTACTGTAGATAACAATTCAATAGAGCAGGTGAAATAATCTCACAACCCACTGTTTTTTCCAATTCTAAAGCATTAACTGTGTCCACATTAACACTGTCTAGTGTCTGCCATGTTTGCAGTGTTGCTTGCTCCACAGTGGGTGTGTTGTTGTGTGTCTGTGTGTTTATCTGCTGTCGCATGTATGTGGTTCCTCCTCAGTGTCTGCACAGAGACCTGTTGCGTTTGTCCCATCACCCACAGGATGCACATGAATAGCTTATTAAACCAATGGAGTAAGTACTGAGAGATTCAACTACTTTTTTTTCATCTCTTCCTCATAGTGTTTACTTTGTAAATGCAGATGTTTCCTGACAGCAGAAGTGATTTGAATGAATTTGATCTGTGTGTTTGTGGACTGACTCATAAGCAATCTGACACTCCACTAAGAAACCACAGCTTTCTGTCAGTTGACCTGTGTGCAGTGCTGTGCTGCTTCGCCGTCTGTGTCTTTTATCCTATCCATTGTTGTGGTTCTTCACCTCTTGTTCACAATGCTGCGTTTCAGTTCCTCTGTAGACTTGACTTTCTTCAGTTTCAAACACTCACACTTTCTCTTCACTCTGTTTCTCGTTAGGCTGCCAGGTATAGGCAGCAGCAGATTACTGGCAGAGTTAGTCAGTGCCGACGAGCGTGACAGGAAATGTGCGAGGAGGACATGCAACAGGGGCCCTGGGGGGGTTGGGTGTCACGGTTAGCTCCACTAACTAACTGAAACTGGCACTTCAGAGGTGTTACAGTAGAAACTGTTAATCTGACAAATGAGCTGGATACTACCAACAATTTATTTTCTTTCATTCCTCAAGTTATTGTCTCATGAATATTTCTCCACATTTTTTTCTTGTGCACTGATAATTTGGGGGATTTTGACCCATTTTACCTTTTTAAAGGGACATGCCAATTTTTTTTTGCCTCACTCCGGAGTCCATGACCAGCAGATAGACACCAAACTTTCGACTGTGTGTGCAGTAACGAGGGCGACAGAGCCGTATCGCTCGTAATTAGCTTAGCTCAAACACTGGAAGTGTATGGGTAATGGTAGCCTGCCTCCACCTAAAGTCATCAGAGACACTCTTCAGCAACTCTAAACGGACCGATCTTCGTCTCAGAGCTGACAAAACTCTCCGGTAAGGCATCTTGAGCGGTCAGATGCCGGTAACGGGACAAGATCGGTCAAAACGGAGGGTTCAAGCAAAGACGGTTTATTTTGGTTCAAGCTAGCTACATCGAGGGTAGGTTAGCTTCCTATTTCAAAGTAAAAACACTTCTGTATGTAAAGGGCAACAGGTGTTTTATTTTGTGAAAGTAACCGGAAGTGCATTGGTCACAACAGCTAGCTTGAGTAGCGCCAAATTTGTCCGAACACAATTGTAAACAGCTGATATGTGACAAATTAACGGCACACTGGCTACTTTCTCGCCTAAAAATGTTTGAAATGTTTATAAACTGACATAGCCTATTTACAGAGTTTAGAGCTAAAATGAAATCAGCTTCTGACTGCTGATTTTGGCTAGGGTTAGGCTAATCATGGACGATACGGCTCTATCTCCCTTGTTACTTAAAGGATAACTTTCGTTTTTTACAACCTGGACCTTATTTTGGTCATTTAACACCCTGACAAGTTTGGTGTCATTTGGAGTCGTTTTGACGAAATTAGCCCCAATCGAGCGGCGCGTATATCCGTATAATGCGAGAACACGGGGCACCCAATGCAGCCTCTAAATAACACATTATCCGCCGCAAAATTTGTTCATTTCGCCAATATTTTGTGATGATACACTAGTGTTATTCCCCTCCGAGCCCGTGGTGGCATGTTATCAACATCCGGCTCCTCCAGGCTGACTAACCTCTGATCTGGATGATGTCATCTCCACGGTGGTTCTGATAATAATCATTTTCGGCATTTGGGTCCTTTTTAGCTCAACTAGCCAGAAGTGAGGATCCAGGCTTTGAAATGTTGAACATCATCCAGCTGCTCATTTTGTTCTGACGAGTCAGAAACATGCAGAAACGGACCATAGCATTAGCGATAGCAAGTTTCGGAGATGACATCATCCAGGTCAGCTGTTAGTAGGTCAACCTGGAGGAGCCGGATGTTGATAACATGCCACCACGGGCTCGGAGGGGAATAACACTAGTGTATCATCACAAAATATTGGCGAAATGAACGAGTTTTGCGGCGGATAATGTGTTATTTAGAGGCTGCATTGCGTGCCCCGTGTTCTCGCATTATACGGATACGCGCCGCTCGATTGGGGCTAATTTCGTCAAAACGACTCCAAATGACACCAAACTTGTCAGGGTGATTAAATGATCGTATTTGATGCTAGAAATAAGGTCCAGGTTGTAAAAAACGAAAGTTATCCTTTAACACACAGTTGAAAGGATGGTGTCTATCTCGGGAGTGAGGCAAGACATGAAAAAAAAATGTTGGCGTACCATTTTAACATGTCTTCTTCCATACTAGAGGAAATAAATGGTAGAAAAATCAACATTAAGGTGGTTATTTTACTTCATTTCCTTATGTTGGTAGATTTCTCCTAAATTTCACCAAAAGTTAGCAGCTGTGACATAGCCTATATGCTGGGCCTGTTGTCTGACCCATGTCATGTCAGGCATCATTGTAAAGCTCTGTCTCTCTCAACAATAATGTGGGTTCCAAACATTGTCATTTATCTTGTATCAACAACAACTCAACTACAACAAAGTATGACTGACAATAACATTTTATGGAATTTTACAATACAGATCTTTAAAGGCTGTTTTCTCCAAATTAGTTTTTGCTCTATTCAATTCAATTAAAGTCAAAAAACTTTATTAATCCCTGAGGAGCAATTCAAGAGCACTCTGATTTATAAATCTCCACTTCAGCAGCACTTAACCTTCCAGTTACTAGTTTGTTGACATATCATTCACAGCCTGATTTATATAACACTTTACATCTAAAAACATGCTAAATTGGATTTTTTTTTAGCGCTGGGGACAGTATTTTCTCATTTACAGTGATAAAAAGAGACATCCAAAATCCCTCTGTAAAAACCTCTGACTCTAAAGAAAAAAAAATGAAAGTAGCTTAAGCTTTATCAGATTTCTGTTGTGGAAATTTTTGCAAATTAGCACATATTTAATTAGATATTGTCTCATTTACATATTTGAACATTTGACAAAAAAAGAATTGTCTCAATGCAAGTAATTTAAGTTTAATGTTAGTTTTGCCCTATTCACCTGTACAGTAGTGTCTCACCTGAATGTATGATTATTATACATATGATACTATTTCATAGTTATCTAATGAACACTTTGGGCTCCAAAATGTAAGAAAAACGCAATAGATGAGAGCAGTTCTCTTCCTGAACTGCAGGGATTGTTCTCTGTTGCTGTGTAATACAGCCAGGGATCATATTCTGCTGATGGCAGTCCAACACTAACACCCACATATGACATTGATCTCAAGAAGCACATGTAAATGGAGGACTGTCTATACAGTAGGTGACCTCTGCCTTCTGTAAGTAATAATTTAGGTGTAAATAACATGAAAATGCTTTGTGTTGTAACAAGCTCTGTCTCAAGGTCTAGTTTACCAACTCGTTATTTACTGTCAGTGTTACTGTACACAGCACATGCCTGGGAGGCTTGGTTACTTAGCTACAGGGCTCCATGGCTGTGTAGGCTGCAGCAGGCCTCTGAGAACAGTTTTTAGCGAGCCATCTGTGATGTCTATCTCTGTCCCTCACCGAGGACTGGGGAATATTGGATCATTTAAAAAAAAAAGACAGAAGTTTGGAAGTCATTTTAATTTTAGCTTTTACATGTTTGATCTCTACCTTTAAAGTGATACACCAACATTTATTTTACGTGTCTTGCCTCACTCCCAAGTCCATGACCAGCAGAGAGACACCATCCTTTCGACTGTGCGTGCAGTAACAAGGGAGATAGAGCCGTATCGCCCGTAATCTTATCAGCAGTCAGAAGCTGATTTCATTTTAGCTCTAAACACGGTATTATCATTTTATCAACATTTCAAGCATTTTTAGGAGAGAAGTAGCCGTTTAGATCAGCAGTGTGTTGTTAATTTGTCTTTTGTTTGGACGAATTTGGCGCTACTCGTTGTGACCAACGCACTTCTGGTTACTTTCACAAAATAAAACACCCGTTGCCCTTTACATAGAGAAGTGCTTTACTTTGAAATAGGAAGCTAACCTACCCTCGATGTAGCTAGCTTGAACCAAAATAAAGAGAGTTTTGTCAGCTCTGAGACGAAGATCGGTCCATTTAGAGTTGCTGAAGAGTGTCATGATGACTTTAGGCGGAGGCAGGCTAACACTACCCATACACTTCCAGTGTTTGAGCTAAGCTAACTACGGGCGATACGGCTCTATCTCCCTTGTTACTGCACGCACAGTCGAAAGGATGGTGTCTATCTGCTGGTCATGGACTCGAGAGTGAGGCACGCAAAAAAAAAGAAAAAAGTTGGCGTATCCCTTTAAGTCTGTGCATTCCTCTTCAGGTTGGTAATGTTACTTCAGGCAGAACGACATGGGTGTGAAGGTCTGAGCTCAGAGTTTTGACAGGTTTACAGCGCGGTCAGGTTTCATGAGCAGAGCTTTATAGAAGAATCACACAGTGTGACAGGAACCAATCCGGTGTCAGAATACAACACTTACATACATGGATGGGCTGCCCAGGTGTATTTAACAGCTATCATCCCATTTAACTATTTTTATCTAAGAAAACAATGCCACATGTAACTAACAGACGACCTACCCCCTCCTCACACACACCTTAGGGTACGGTCTGGTTATCAACAGGCTCAGGTTACTCTGGCTTTTCTTCTCCGGCTCAAACTTTGATGGTGAATGTAATGTAATGTGCACCATCACCATCACCATGAATTATATGTTTAATGTGAGATATGAAGAAACACTGATACCTGCCAGTCAGCCTAATCCATGTGTAATGACATAAAGTTATTCAACAAGATGAAATGTAAACAATGTCATCAAAGAATAAAACACAACAACATCAAAAATGTTGATATAATTTACAATTATCCAATCAATCTGAATTTACATGGAACATAAGAAAATAAGAAAGATTAGTGGGATTTTCCTCATGTCCTGGCAAACTATGCAATTAAATCTGTTTTAGAAGGTCACCTTTATTTTGAAATCATACATACTCTTATATAGCACAAAACAATGCTGGGGATAGCTCGACTGTATCTGTTTTTTTAAAGGGAGAGTTCAACATTTTGGCAAATTGCCCCTTACCATAATCCCTATTGACAAATCAGTAAGTTTGTTACTTTTATTTGTCAATGTAAACTATTTTTAGAACCGCCGAGCTCAGCGGCGAGTTGCTCAGAGCTACGCTACTGAGGCTAATGGGATTTCTTTGTTTCCTTCATCAAACTCATCAAATACACAATCCAACAACTCCACAACGCTCTGGTGGACAAATTGTGGTAAATTGATAAAGAAGGTACTGCTTGCTGCCCCTGAAGGTAATGCACATCAGTGGTTTTGCATGAATTTACCTCTAAAACAAACCCTGTCTCGTAACGGTCCGTTATTATCGCATAGTGTAGTGAATGTGCAGGTCACAACTTGTCCACCAGAGCATTTTGGAGTTGTTTGATTGTGTATTTGATGAGTTTGATAAGGGAAACTAATCCCATAGCTTTCGTAGCGTAGCTCTGAGCAGCTAATAGATCTAATAGATCCAAGTGGATGCTGCAGCGGTTTAATGTTACTTGTTGGGAGCTTGTCAAGACAACAGTGAACTACAGTTGCTTCTGTAACACCTCTTATTGAGTGTTGACTTGTCCATAGTTTGAGTTTCAAAATGAGTCCAGGTTTAGTTAAATATCCTCATTTTACCTATGTAGAAGGGAGTCAGGAGAAAGGGAGACGTGGCGATGCGGTGGAGATATATTACAGTGTTTGCACATTTAGTTTGACCTCCAGCGCTGTGTCTCCAGCCCACTCATCCATCCCTACAAGCGACATGTTGTTTACAAGCAGGAATTTTCTAAGCAGAAAGAAATTTAGAGCCAGTTCTCTGCCAGCGTTTCCACAGTGTTTGGACGATGCAGTCAGTGGCATTCTGTTGTGGGTTTAGATTTGCACTGTTTGTTTGGATGCCATGCATTGACTCTGCAGTTCCCAGATGGCCATGCACACATTTGGAATCAAAGAAATCACAATGATTTACGCTGGCTGTTTTAAAAATGGGCACATGGCACCATCACCAAGGCTGCTGATGGGTTTAAGACCGTCAGTGTTTCCAAACGTGTGCACAAAAAGCTGCTGCTGAGGTCATTTTTTGATACTTTTTCAAATGTTTCTGCCTGTGGGCTGGAAACAGCCAGAGTCAAAAGCATATTATTTTTGGTTTGTACATGCAATATCACAGCAACACTTTAATAAAATTTTGCTCAAGGGTTCACGTGGCAATATGACAAGATTCCACACAAATGGATGATATTCTATATGACTCAAACAGTGATCCAGATTAGCAGCAAAAAGCCAGAACATAACGTAACCCCCTCCCTTTTCCTTACCACCAACCTCTGACTACCAATGTTATTGTTATTTCCCAAATTTTCCCTTTTTTCAATTCCCAGGACAATAATTCCCCTAACTCCACTATACTATCGTTAGCCTCATAGCATAATTGCCTAAGTCATTTTTTGGCCAAATTGAGATATCCGCGTAACTTTCCTCTCCTACCACTGCTGCATCACCTTGCCTTATCGGCTATGTCCTCAACCAATCAGAAAACCTTTTAGAGTCCAAAATCACTATCTGCCTAAGTCATCTTTTTGACTTAGGCATTTTTGCCATTATACCGTTAGCCTCATAGAATAATTGCCCAAGTTATTTTTTGGCCAAATTGAGATATCAGAGTAACTTTCCTCTCCTACCACTGCTGCATCACCTTGCCTTATTGGCTCTCAACCAATCAGAACACTTTTTAGAGTCCAAAATCAATATCTGCCTAAGTCATCTTTTTGACTTAGGCATTTTTGCCACTATATACAAAGATGGCTGATTGCAAATGTAAAGATATTTGTTTTGACTAGAAATAAAATAAATATTCTTGGTAATATGGAATCAAATCATGATGATTAAGTTTTTTTGATGATGATTAGACTTTATAACACCTTAGATAAGGTTAGACCTGGTTATGTTATCATTATATATTATATACTGTAAGCGGAAAAAATGCCTAAGTCAAGTCAAGTCAGTCAAGTCACTTTTCTTTTTCATGGATTTGATTTGTATCGCGGAGGCCCTTTTTCAAAACAGTTTGATTAAAGGACTTCACAAAAATGAATGAAAAATTCTGGGAACCTAAACTTTTCTTTGTTATGGAGTTGATGTTGTTTCTGAATTAATTAAAAAACAGGTCTTGTGAAGCAACAGGATGGACAACCATCTTTAAATGTTTGTTCCGGTCCATAGCACAGCACTTGAACAGATCACTCAAGTCAGCGTGCTGGTAACTGTTTCATCCTCTTCCCTGGTACTTGGAGCTGGAGCTGCAGCAATGACCACATTACCACTTCCCTATGGTATTAGGTGGTGTACCACAGGGCGGAGGACATTGCAGTTAGGACCGTAATAACAGCTTTGTGTTGTATCTGAGTGTTTCCATCTTCATGATGGTTATCACGTAAACAGTGTTTACTATCTCTTCTCCAAACGATCCTTCTCGTTTGCTTTGAGACTCAGATGTTCCAGTGTAAAGAGACAAAGAAAAGGAGTGCAACTGTAAGTGTTCACTCACGTGGCTCAACAAAACACAAACAAATCAGAGTAACCTGAGCTTCAACGAGGTAAATGAAGACAGTGTGTGAGGTCAGCAGAGTGGAGGAAACAGAAGAAGAAATGTATTATGTATCATTTTCTGAGTGACAATGGATTGTTCTGAGGAAAGAGCTCCAAGCAAACAAACTTGTACAAGCTGGTTAAGTAGGTTGTCACTGAGCCAAATCTGACACACATCAAAATGCATTCAAAGTATGTAATAGCATCATTTTTGCACTGATAAACCGTTTCAGGAAGCACTGGCAATGAGCTCATGAAACACATACGCGTCAGATAATTTAATATCTGCTTTTTTCCCAGTTAAAAGGATTTCCGGGAGTTTTTCCTCAGTGGATGTGAGGGTCTAAAGGCAGAGGATGTTGTTATGATGCCATGTAAAGCCCTTTGAGACAAACTTGTAAAATGGGCTATGCAAAGAAAGTTTTCTTGCCTTTTAGTCCACTTCCAGGATATTTGTCTGGTTTTAAACTAATATTATTATCAAATGAAAACCAGTCACCTGCCCAGTCACCTTATACTGGCCGATGTGACTTCATGTTTGAGCGAATAAAAGCCGGTCTCAATCAAAAACCCAGGAAACCTCTCAAAGCCCTCTAGATCGCCTGTTTGGCAGTTGCTTAAAGGGATAGTTCAACATTTTGGCAAATTGGCCCATTGCCATAATTGCTATAGTCATAGCAATAATAATAATAATAATAATTCATTGGTTTTATATAGCGCTTTTACAGTGACCCAAAGACGCTGAACATATACAAGTGTAATACAATGGTGCAACGTGGCTCAACAAAACACAAACAAATCAGGGTAACCTGATTAAATGCTTGGGTGAAAAGAAACAGTTTTGAGTCTGGATTTAAAGAGGAAACAGATGAAGAAGTCTATTGATGGGCTGGGGGATCATTTTCAGAGGACGGGGGGATTGTTCTGGGAAAGGCTCCAATCAAACAAACTTTTCAAGCTGGATTGTAGGTTGTCATGAGGGCCAAATCTGGAGGAACGGATCAAAATGCATTCAAAGTATGTAATAGATATGGGGGGGCCAGGGAATGATAAGGGCTTTTTGAGGAAGGATTTTAAAGGTGAGCTCTTTGACAGGGAGCCAGTGGAGAGAGCGAACAGGGGTGAATTCACGGGAAAGTGTTTTTTCCCAGAGTTCTGGACCATCTGGAGTTTTTCTGTGGAGGGAGTGAGGGTCCAAAGGCAGAGGAGTTACAATAATCAAGACATGGAGGAGATGAAACAAACTTGAAAATGGGATTCAGCAGCTGGGGGAGAAAGACAGTTTTTTTTTGCCTTTTAGTCGGACTTCCAGGATAGTTTTGATGACTGAGTTTAAACTAGCATCAAATGACAGGGTGGGGTCAGGATGAGTCAGGTTATACTGGGGATGTGACTTCAGTTGTTTGAGTGAGATGGGTCCAGATGTCTCAGGGTGGATTTGGTGCCAAGGAGGAAGTTCAGTCTTATCGTTGAGTTTTAGAAAATTGTGGGTTAGCCATGATTTTATTGCAGAAGTGCAGGATTCATTTGGGCAGAGGTGGGTTCTGGGTGGGATTAGTAGAATTGGTGCAGAGGTAGATTTGGATATAGTCATAGAAATGGAAGTCAAGTTTAAAGTTGCGGATGATGTGGCCAAGAGGGAGCAGGTAACAGGTGAAGAGGAGGGGGCCAAGGACAGAGCCTTGGGGGACGCCCTGTGTGACAGGGGAGAGGGGTGAGGTGTGTCCGGAGAGGGAGATGAAATGATGTCTGTCGGTGAGATATGAGGTGAGCCAGTCCAGTGCGGTGCCCTCAACACCCAGCTGGCGCAGCCTTTGGAGGAGAATGGAATGATTGACCGTGTCAAAGGCTGCGCTGAGGTCCAGGAGCAGCAGGATGTTGAGGGCACCGGAGTCAGCGGAGATGAGAAGGTCGTTGATCACTTTGACCAGGGCAGTTTCTGTGCTGTGGAGGGGACGGAAACCAGATTGGAAAGGATCATAGAGATTGTTAGACTGAAGGTGAGAGTGAAGTTGAGCGGAGACGACACGCTCGAGGGTTTTTGACAGAAATGGAAGGTTGGAGATGGGGCGGTAGTTGGACAGGATTGTTGGGTCAAGGGATTTTTTAAGAATGGGAGTGACAGAGGCAAGTTTAAAGGTGGAGGGAACATAGCCAAGGGACAGAGACTGGTTGTAGAGGGTGGTAAGATGGGGGAGGAGGGATTTGAAGGCAGGCCTTTGTTAGGGAGGTGGGGAGAGGATCCAGGGAGCAGGTGGTGGTCTTGGAGGCAGTAATGATGTCGGAAATGAGGGAAGGAGTGACAGGGGTGAAGGCAGTGATCAGGTGATCAGGGAGGGGGAGGGTGGATGGGGGGGGCACTGGAGCAGAGGGGTCTGAGATGGAGGCAGCCAGTGAGGTGTTGATTTGGGAGATCCTGGTGCTGAAGGAGTGGAGGAAGGAGTTGCAGAGATCCGTGGAGGAGGGAGGGTTGTTGTTTGGAGGGTTGAGAAGCTTCTTGACTGTGGAGAAGAGGATGCGAGGGTTGCGGTTGGAGCTGTTTATAAGGGTGGAGAAGTGGGAGGTCTTGGCGGCTTGTAGAGCATCACGGTAGGAGGAGATGTGGGTCTTGTAAGCCTGAGCATGGACGGTGAGATGGGTTTTCCTGTACAGTCTTTCCAATAGGTTTGTTACCTATAATTGTCAGTGCAAGCTATTTTTAGAACGGTGGAGCAGAGCTGCACTGCTCATACTGTAGGGTCAGGGATAAATTAATATACTCCATTATAAACTGAACTTAAACCCTTTTCAAAACCAAAACTCTCTGGTGTAAAAACAAGTTGTGACAAATGCACATTCACAGTATGAGAAAAAACACGTTACCAGACTGGAGTTGTTTCATTCAATGTTCCATTATTATCTCATAGCATGGTGAATGTGCAGGTCACAACTTGTCCACCAGAGCACTTTGGAGTTGTTGGATTGTGTATTTGATGAGTTTGATGAGGGAAACCACAAATTTCCGTAGCAGAGCTCTGAGAATCTTGAATTTCCTCCGGGATTAATAAAGTAAATCTATCTATCTATCTATCTATCGAGCAGCCTGCCGCTCCACCATTCTACAAAATAGCTTACACCGACAATTAAATGTAACAAACCTACTGCTACAATAGTGATTATAGCAATGGGCCAATTTGCTAAATTGTTGAACTATCCCTTTCAAGGGGAATTACAGTTTTTAACAATCTGGAAATTAGATCCAGCCAAGAGCCGCGTATATCCGTATAATAATGTGAGCACAGGGCAGCAGAATGCAGCCTCTAAATAACACATTATCTTCCACGAAACTCATTCATTTCACCAAGATTTTGTTATGGTACGCTAGTGCTATTCCCCTTTGAGTCCGGGGGTTAGGTGTTATCAACATCCGTGGTCTGTAGGTTGACCTACTGACCTCTGACCTGGATGATGTCATCTCTGAGTGCCGCACGGCGTGGCTTGTTCACCTGAAAGTTGCTAATACTATGGTTAGTTCTTGTCAGAACAAAATGAGCAGCTGGATGAAGTTCAGCTTCCACAGGCTTCCTCTCCTCAACCTGGACTCACTAAAGCTCTGGATAGTTGCCCTAAAAATAGACCTGTACGCCGTGGCGGAATGAGTCTTTGATAGTATTTGATCGTTTTTTCCCATTTTTGCAAAAGATTTGTGCAAACAGGATTAAAAGCCCCTCCCACTGTCTCGGATAGAAGCTGATTCAGTTCGGCAGTTGAAGCAAATAAAAGACCAGGCTTTTTAGAATTTAAGATATTTGAATAATGGGTTGGAATGACTTTCCTGTGGCTGCCTGTTACAGCAGGCCCTATGGTGGTTCTCTGGTTAATGTAGCAGCAGCCTTGCTGACAGCATACACTTCACCCACATACAGTAAGTCAGTCATGGCGAGCGCTGATTGCATTACATGTGCTGCTGGGTCATGCTTCCTTCATCATCTGAGGGGAAGTTTTGCTTCCTGGCCTTTTAAATCACAGAACATTAACCTGCCTGGAGTTGTGAGGAAGCACGGGAGTGATCGTTACCATTATCAACATTAGGCTACCATTCATTGCATACTGTTGAGGAGACCAGGTCAATGTTGCATTAGTTAGGAATGGATCCAGAGTGATTGATCTGCAGTCGTGTTTCCCATGCATCCCTGCACATATAGCAGGACACAGCTTCAGGCGCATACCGCCCGGCGTGAGGACTGCTATTTTTAAAGCTGTCGCCCAAATTAGTAACGCAGTAAGATCTCTGGATGACATCAGCACCAAGGTCTAATATACCAAATGGCTTGACCTGTTTTATGGTGCGTGTCATTGATATGTCACCCTTTAAACCTGTTGCCCCACCTCTGAGTTGTTAATGCACTTCCTGAAGACACACTGACTGAAGCAGCTTCAGGGGTTTTTGACTAGGGTCCTATTAGAGCCCAAGGGTGGCAAAGAGACATCTGGACGTGGGACAATGTCTTCTACACAACATGTGGATTTAAACATGACATGTTGTGAAGCTGCTTCAGAGTTCATTTGCAAAAGCAAAATTTCCAGAATCTTCATTTTTTATTTTTTATTTACATAAGGTGATATCAGTCAAACCAAAGTTTGCTGACTTTTAGATGTAACAAAACAGACATATCTAAAAGAAAAATAAAGTTTTATTGAAAACAACACTATGCAAGGAATAAATACAAAGCCTCAGCACATTTTTTTCAAAATGGCACTTATCTGCTTTTGCAAATGAACTCTTCATGTAGATAATCTACTTATGATGAATTGATAGATACACTCTTAGAAATAAGGGTTCCAAAAGTGTTCTTCTACAAGGGCTGAGGTTCTACGAGGGTTCTTGGTAACACTAAGGGTTCCAGTAAAAGGGTTCTTGGTGGAACTCCCTGTGTGGGTTCTAGATGAAACGGTAAGAAGTTGGATATTTTCTGGATGAAACCCCCAGTAAGGCTTCTTGGTGAAACCAATACGCCATAAAGGGATTTTTGTAGAACCTCTCATTGGGGGTTCTAGGTAGAACCCTTTATGCGTTGGGTTCTAGATGTTCTACCTGGAGCCAAAAAGGGTTCTCCTATGAGGACAAGCTGAAGAACCTTATATTGGTTCAACATAGCACTTATTTCTAAGAGTGTACACATGAATGATGATGGTCAGTCTCATAGTTTTATGATCATGAAGTCCATCATCAACAATAAGAAATAAATAGAGCTTATTTACAAAAGTAAGCTGCTGTTGAGCAAACAAACACAGTTTGGTTTGGACTTTTGCAGTGTGAAAGCTTTGCAGTGTGTGTTGGACGTTTAAAACTTTACAGGAAGTTCTGGTGGTTAGCTCACACACAAAGATAAAATACTAAAGATAGCGGCACATGGGGAAACGGAGGCCAAAATGTCTGATATAAATATGGACCGAGGACAGTTTAAAAAGTCTGAACAAAACTGCAGTTGTTTCCTACTTTCGGCTGGTATACTGGGCAAGACACTGATGCCATAACAATATAATTATCGTTGCCTCAATGCAAACTTGTTTGACCTCATATCTTTCTTATTCTCTTTTTAGATCTCGACTACCTAATACACACGCCTGTTAACAAACCAATCACTGTCAAGTGTAGGAAACACAGCATAGGTAGTGAGGACATGATGTCAGTGTGACATAAAAAGGTCTTTAGTGCATTTGCATTAATGCAGAGTGAAACCAGAATCGACCGGATCAAATGTAGACAGCAGCAGAACAACCAACCTGGGTTCAGACTGTTAGGTGTGAAAGCAGCCTCAGTCTTGGATTGGTTAAAATCTGAACTTTAAATTCACAAATCCCCTGATGAAATATTTAACACTATCAGGAGATAGAGATTATGAAGATTTGCAAGAAAACATGGAACATATGCTCAAATGTCACTGTCACTTTAATTGGCACGCCTTCAAACACAAACTTCAACCTCCCATATAGTCGTGACGAGGGAGGAAATCAGTCAAAGATACTGAATCTGCACCTTCACAAGTTTATTCTTGTTGTAAAGTTGGATATTTCAGAATGGGAGTCTATGGGGACTGACTCACTCCTGGGTTAGAGCCACTAGTTTCACAGGGATCCAATAAAATTAACCTACAGTAAGTGAATCAGTTTACAACAACTTTGAATTGCTTTGAATAGCAAAGAATCACATTCAGTGTTTTATTTTATTTTTATATTATACTGACCTGGAGTTGCAACTTGAATTTTGTCATGTTGATGCATTGTGTGTTCTAATCTAGATGGAAAGGCTCATTAGACGCTTCATCCTTCATATTGATGCTTTAATGAAAGTATAAATTCTAAGACTTTCATTTGTGCTGATGCACATGAGGACCCACATCAAAGCTCACTGCTCATTATTGTCTTGCCCTAACCAAAGTAACTGCATTCTCTATAGAGAATTAATCTGATTGGCTACATAGTTGATCTGTTAAAACTTGTGTGATTATAAATGATTAAAAGCTTGGTTATTGGCCAGTTCATTGCTACTTTGCCTATATCCTTGTCAGGCATAAATATAAATGCATAATAGTTCCTGTTCTGCAGCAGAGGCTTAACTTCATTGTTGCATCCATTACCAACTGTGGCTGATGGCTGATGGGCAGCCACAGCTAAGTGTGTTATGTAGCCCTTATTGATCTTAGGTCGGGCAATGATCCGTGCCTGCCGTCCCTACCTTTAAAAACCCACAGACGAAAGCAGCGCACCGAGGCGAGCGTCACCTCGCTTAGTGAAATCCATGAAGCAATTAACAGCTACTGTGGCTTGGCACAGGCCGGATTTAGGGCTCAGCTTTAATGCATGCGGCTGCAGCCAAAAATGTCAGGCCTGGAGGGCTGTTAATGGTAGATTATTGCTCCGCTCTGGAGCAATAGACAATGTTTACCACAATACTTTATGCCTGAAGTCATTGTGCCTCAGAGGACGCTGAGTTTTTACACAAATAATCTTGATCCTACATTAAATTGGCATTAGTTATAGGTCCAGTGTGTAATGGTGTCATGGTTTATTGTTAAAATCTGAATATTATGTGTATAATCGCAATAAAATAAAATTAGTTTGGTTTTCATATAGCCTCATAATTATTCTTATAGCAAAGGTCTTGCTTTAGAGAGTGTTGCCATCTCGCGCTGCCATGTTTGTACGACAACCTGAACGGAAAATCCAGCCAACCAGAGAGCTGCATGCTTTGCGTTCATGAATAAACCAACAAAGAAGAAGGCTGAAGGAAAGAAGAAGGAGGAGAAAACATCAGAGAGAGAGTTACTAGTTAGTCGGTAGAATATTGAGAAGAATACTGGAAGACGCCTTTCCCGCACAGGTTTTTTTGTCCTCGGAGGCCACCGTCACTTTGCCGACGCGAGGGGTGAGTGCGAGCGTGTGAGCACTGCAAAATAGAATCTGAATTCTAGATGTCATAATTTTACACACTGGACCTTTAATTTCCAGTCTTTCCATACATAATGCAACACAACGATACAAAGTGTCAATATCTGTGTGTGTGTTTGCATATCCTTGGGTTAGTATGAAATGGAGTGAGTCACCACCTTGACGTATTATAACAGCTCAGAAGTCCTTGGTTTAAAAGGGATACGCCAACATTTTTTTTCGTGTCTTGCCTCACTCCTGAGTCCATGACCAGCAGATAGACACCATCCTTTCGACTGTGCGTGCAGTTACAAGGGCAGTCAGAATCTGATTTCATTTTAGCTCTAAACTCTGTAAATTTATCACTTTATCAACATTTCAAACATTTTTAGGTGAGAAATTATTTGTGTAGATCAGCAGTGTGTCGTTAATTTGTCTAAATACCAGCTGTTTACAATTTTGTTCGAACAAATTCAGCGCTACTCAAGCTAGCTGTTGTGATGCACTTCCGGTTACTTTCACAAAATAAAACACCTGTTGCCCTTTACATACAGAAGTGCTTTTACTTTGAAACAGGAAGCTAACCTACTCTCGATGTAGCTAGCTTGAATCAAAATAAACCGTCTTTGCTTGAACCCTCTGTTTTGACCGATCTCGTCCCATTAGCAGCATTTGACCGCTCAAGATGCCTTACTGGAGAGTTTTGTCAGCTCTGAGGCGAAGATTGGCCCGCCGGTTTCCGTTCAGAGTTGCTGAAGAGTGTCTCTGATGACTTTAGGTGGAGGCAGGCTAACACTACCTATACACTTCTAGTGTTTGAGCTAAGCTAATTGGCGATTACAGTACGACTGTACTTTTTACTGCACGCACAGTCGAAAGGATGGTGTCTACCTGCTGGTCACTGACTCGGGAGTGAGGCAAGACACGAAAAAAATTTTTTGGCGTATCCCTTTAAGAGCGTAACCACACACACATGTACACACTTACACCCTCCGCTTTGAGCTAATATCACATGTCTCTACGATCTTTTTAAAATTCCTCAGAAAATCCTTGTGTCGAGAAACGCAGCTGTGGGGAAAAATCTCGCTTTGGTGCAAAGTGATTTTTCTTCAGTGAAAAGTTCATGTGCTGACATTCCTTATCAGCTGAGTGGATGTCAGTGCTGCGATGACCAGCCCTGATCCTCCTGCTGACGCTCCACTTGGTCAGACACAGGTCAGACTCACAGTGGGCTGTGATAAGCGTCCTTCACTCCGAGACATGCGGTACTTCCTGCATGTCGCCTGCAGAACTTTTCCTACCCTATGTGTGAAAATACACAGAGGTTTGAGCTGGTGGAGGTTTCTCAGCAGAGCTGACAACACAGCAGCCAAGAACAGCAGTCGAAGTGGGAAATGCGGTGTTGAGTACAGAAATGGAGGGTGAGAAAGACGAGACATAAACTGCTCCGTGTCAGCAGCAAGAGTGAAAGGGGAAGTCAACAATTCTGTCAGTGCAGTGACGTTACTCTGCCTGATCTTTACGACATCTGAAATACAGACAGAAGACTGATTGTGACTTATTTTTTATGTTTTTAAGGGGAATTATGCAAAATTTGTACTTTAATTAAACTCCAACCGGGTGTTTTGTCTCCAGATCCATAGTGTGTTTACATACACAGCTAAGTTAAGATATGTTCATACAGTAGCTCGATTTGAGCGTTGCATTGGAGTTCTGTCCTTCTGTCCCAGTTTAAATGTAACCCCATTAAAGGGATAGTTCAACATTTTTGGCAAATTGGCCCAGTTGCCATTAGCCCTATAGAAGTAGGTTTGTTACCTTTATTTGTCGGTGCAAGCTATTTTCAGAACGGCTGAGCAGGGCGGCGAGCTAATCAGAGCTACGCTACAGAGGCTCATGGGATTTCTTTGTTTCTCTCATCCAACTCATCACACAATCCAACAACTCCAAAACACTCTGCTGGACAAGTTGTGACCTGCACATTCACCACGCTATGAGAAAATAAAGGAACATTACGAGAGTTGTTTTTGAGGTAAATACAGAGACTGCTTACTGGAAAACTGTCCCTGAAGGCCACGCACATCAGTGGTTTTGCATGAATTTACCTTGAAAACAACTCTGGTAACGTTCTGTTGTTATCTCATAGTGTGGTGAATGTACAGGACACAACTTTTCCTTTAAAAAGGTGGTGATATGCGTATAGTTTCAGTGGGTTAATAGGCCTACTGAGGTTGACTTTTTTGTCAAGTAAAAAACAGGATATAAATAACTGAGAGTTCTCAACTACAGTTTGGGTGGAAAGTGCTGGGCCATGAGCTTCCTTTTTACTGTTTGAAATGCACTGACGCATCAGTGCTTTTTTTTTTTTGGCCGGGTTCAGGGCCGGCTTCTATGCTACACTTTGTGCCATCTCTACTGTTGTGAAGCATGCTCACATGCATTGTCCACTTTCAGTCAGATTAAGGTAAATACATGCAGAAAACTGGTTTCCAGTTCCTGGGTGTTTTAGTCAGATTCGGAGAAGTCTGGTATTAGTCCGACTAACATGTTTACATGCACTTCACTTGTCCAGTTATAGTCGTATTAAGGCCATAATTCTTTTTCAACTGTCATGTAAACATATTGATAGGCTGCTTTACGCCACTATGACACAAACACACCCCATAGTCTCTAATCTCTTGTAAAGGGATAGTTCAACATTTTGGCAAATTTCCCTATTGCCATAATCCCTCGCTTTAGGAGTAGGTTCATTACCTTTAATTGTTGGCACAAGCTGTTTTTAGATCAGCGGAGCAGAGACACAAGCTGCTCAGCGAACACAATGGAGGTGAACGTTGCTTTCACCTTTCTCTCATTAAACTCATCACATACACAATCCAGTAACTCCAAAATGCAAAGTTGTGACCTGCACATTCACCACACTATGAAATATTAATGTAACATTACAAGACAGAGTTGTTTTCGAGGCAAATGTATAGCCGGATCTACATTCCAGACACGGTTGCTGGGCGAAGTGATTTGAAAAAATGCAAGTAGTTGCTTCATATGTCGTGAAAGTACTGTTTGCCTCCATTGCGTTAGCTGAGCAGCTCATGTCTCTGCCCCACCAATCTAAAAATAGCTTGCACCAACAATTAAAGGTAATGAACTATTGGGATTATGGCAATAGGTGAATTTTCCAAAAATGTTGAACTATCCCTTTAACGTTACTCACCTCGGTAGACATTGCACAATGGATGGCTTCACTGACAACAAATGCACGTGGCTGGGCGGGAGGGGGTGTTGGGTGTTACAACAGTGCTAATATGCACTCTGGACCTGTAGGGGGAGCTCTGTGGAGAAAAAGTGACTGGACCTGCATAGTTCCCCTTTAAGTCTCTGATATGTCATTTCCCAGTGTTGTGCATTGCCATAAAATGCAGGCAACATGATGTTTCTTCATGCTCTCAGAACGTGAAAAGTTTGTGAGCCTGTTGTTTCTGCAGCACAGACAGAAAGGAAGGAGCAGTGAAGGCCTGTGACAGCAGAGAGCAGACAGCAGGGAGACGGGCTGAGTGACAGCCAGATGATAGGGCTGCACTGTAAGCGTTTCTGTCTCCGACAGCGTTGGAGCTGAAAGTGCAGCGATTGTTTAGTCCGGAGCCGAATGAACAAAAGCGGCCTGAATAGCCGGGGTTGATTCCCCCCTGGTTTGATTGACGAAACCCTGCCAATTGTGTTTGCGTGTCAGTGTGTGCTTTCCACCAGTGTCATTGTAAAGGCAAGAGAGGCTGTTGTCATGGAAAAAACAAACTCTGACCTTCAGTGTTGTCACACCGCTCCTCTGTGGCTGGAATTAGGTCAGGACTACCCCCCCTGTGAGGAGGGATGGAGAGCATGCTTCGCTGTGGTTACTGGAGTTTTTCTTGACACTGCCCTTTAAGCCACAACTGCAGACAATGAAATAAATGCTATTTGAACAGCATCTCTGTGTGAGCCTGGAACAGAGTTTTGGGAATGCCGATGGTCTGGATGATGAAGTACTAGTGTGACTAACTTTGTTGTTGTCTCTACAGATGTCATTGCTGTTTCTTGTCAGTAGTTTTATCTGAGACCAATCAGTTGCAGAGTCCAGGGAGTCTGCTTCCTGTTTACACCAGTTCACACACAGTGTATGTGAATGGTCACGTAGCTATGTGCTTTCAGGTGTATTAATCTGAGCAGTTTTAGTTTTGAGAAGGTGCTCAGATTAGACAAGACGAGGCAATTCTATTTGTATAGCCCGTTTTTACCAACAGTTTGTCTCAAAGGGCTTCATGGCATCATACCAACATCCTCTGACCTTTGACCCTCACATCCACTGAGGAAAAACTCCATGGAAAACCCTTAGCAGCTGAGAGAACGTCCACTTTGGTTCTGGAGCCTTGTTGCTTTTGTGAATTTGTGAAAGCAACATACTGGCTGGATATAGAAATGATTTTTGCACAAAAGTCCCATTAAAGTACAAATTGTTGTTTTTTGTTGTTTAAATTTCGAATTCTACATATTAAAAAGCAAAACATGCTGTTTCATGAACACTTGGTTTAATTACAGAAGAATATTCATAAAAGTTGGTGGTTATACAGATGACAGAACATTCTGACATACAGGACATCACTGATATTGGCACAGCAACAGATTAGCATCAAGTCAACTTTAACAAAGTTCTAAAAAAGATGTTGTTCTCTTGATGTTGTCTTGATGTTCTCTTTAGCAGACAAATAATATACCTGGTTTTCTCTAAATGTAAAAGATTCCGCATACCTCGGCTCCCTTCGCCACATTTCAAATCATTTCCAAAGTTGTAAAATTACATGTTTGTGAATGATTGTAGCTTATGACATAATAACAACAGATTTGATACAGACTTTCAATAGTTACAGCTATAAGTAAAACTATCAGTGAAAAAAATAATTTAGAAAACAAAAACTAAATAAAAACTTGTATGGACAATGTAAGCTAACAAAAACTAAACTGAATTTCAGATAAAATGAGCTTACAGTAGTTTATTTTATTTTATTTTTTTCAAAATGACTGAAGTTGCAGGAGAAAACACCACAGCTCAGTATTTGACCATTTCCAGAACAGTACGACCCCCGGGTAATTAAACGTAAATGTATGGTGATGAGGGAACATTATTTTGTGGGATGTCACTAAAAGAAAAAGATCCCACAAATTTGAAAGTTCAGCTTGGGAACTTTCCTAAAAAAAATATAAAAGAAAACTAGTCCATTCATTAAAACTAAACTAAAAAAGCTTAATTATGTGTTGAACTAACTAAAACTAAACTGAAAAACAAGGTTAGAATCTGTTTTGTAGCCTGTGCTGGTCATTAGGATGCACCTACCTTTTGGTAGGTCCTTTGAACACAAACAGCTTACTTGACGACTCAGTACACAGTGTATGTGTTTTCTCTTACCGTCCCTCTTGTTCATTGCTCCTGCCTCTATTTTCAGCCTCACATTATTCACTGTCTTTGTTTCACTCTGTAAAGTGGAGGCACTTTCCCTCGTCTATGCAGCTAATAAGTGGGAGAGTGAAATTAGACCTTTTGTGAGCGTCTCTTTCATCCAGCGTTTGCTTTTAAATGCATAAATTGCCCTTTTGGTTGTTATTGTCCTTTGTGTTGATCAGTTTAACATCAGCGTGCAGTGTAATTATTACAGGCCCTGTTGGGCTGAGACTGTATGTACCTGTATAGATTAAAACTAGCACAGGTATAGAATACAGATATAAAGCAAAGTGCCTGTAAGGTTCAGAGCTACAGGAGCTTAAACTGAGTGAATTAAAGTCAATCACATTAATACGTCATGTTCTGGTTCAGCGCCTCATCTGATTAAATTTTGAATATTTTACTCACAGTGTTGCACCTCATTGTCTAATCAATTTAAAAGGTCAGTCCTTAAAAATGACATAAAAATACACAAATGGTTGTTTGGCTCCTCCAGTCAGACTCATTTCAGATACATCCCTGTTTAGCCACAATAAACATACAGTTGCACAAGCATATGAACTCTTTGGACTATCTATTGCTTTGCTTTCCATTACAGGCGTTCCACTCCACAACACCAATGGGAAAATGTTTTGTGGTGAAACTAAGATTTAATTTGTTGTATTCATTGGTGTAAAAATGGCTCTGCATAGCATCATGTAAACATCACGAGGTCTGGTGGAGCAGCATCATGGTTTGGGGCTTTGCTGCCTCAGGGTCTGGACAGTTTGTTCATCAAGGCTTCCTACAGGATCATGTCAGGGTGGCTCCACCAGATGAAACTCGGTACAAGTTGTGTGATGCAGCAGGACGATGAGCCTAAACAGTAAATCTACTATCAACAACAGAAAATCCACCTTAGGGAGCGACCCAGTCAGAGCCAGACCTGAATCCAATAGGGATGCTATGGAATGACCTCCAGAGAGCCGTTCACACCAGACATCCTATAATAACATGGCTGAGCTGGAGCAGTTCTGTCAGGACCAATGGTCCAGAATTCATCCTGAGTGTTGTGCAGTTCTGATCTGCAGAGGAAACGTTTGGTTGTGAATGTTTGATGGATATGTTCAAGAAAGACATGAAATATTATAATTGTGTGTGTTATTAGGTTAAGCACATTGTGTTTGTTTATACTTAAAAGTAGATCAGATTACATTAAATGGCCAATTAATGCAGAAAACTAAGAAATTCCAAAGGGTTCACATACTTTTTCTTGCTGTCAAACATGTGTGTAGTCAATGTGTGCGCTCACTCTGACCTTGACGTTGGGCCACCAAACGTCATCAGTCATCAGTGTGTCCTTCAGTCCAAATGAATGTTGGTTCTTGAGATGTCATGTTCATAAGGCCAAAACAGTGGTGTGTGTGTTTGTGAGGTCACTGTGACCTTTGACCTTTGCTTACCAAAATATAATCACTTCATTATTTAGTCTAAGTGGACATTTGTAGACGGTCGGACAAGTCCTCACTGAGGTACTGGGTTCAGAAGGCTGAGATAAATCAGTTCATAGAGAGCAGGTGAACGTGTGTCTGTGATGCAAATCAGGTTTCAACTAAATGAATCTGAGCACAGGGAGATATAGAAAATAAGAGGGTGGTGTCTTGTACATGGCTGTGATCTGCAGGGGCTCTGGAAGCACCAAGAGGGACAGACAGGAGGTCAAAAGGTCCAGCTCTGTCCTGGACTGCCCTCTGGACTCCATCTGTGGGTGTGGGTGAGAAGAGGACATTGAAGAGTCTGTATTGTCGTTGGAACATTTCTGTGACAACAAAATTTTAGTGCAAACCCTCAGTGTTGCGACATAAACAGCAAGACAAGATACAAGATGATAAAGTGTAAATGGCATTGCCAATGTATTGCAGTTGCCTTGCCACTCCATATGCATTGCAGTGTTGATCTCCAGGGCCCAGTTGTTCAAAAGGTAATCTAATCTGATTTTGAATAATGGTTTGGATCAAGTCTTGAAATTCAGTTGTTCAAAACTAAAAAATGGATTCTGGAGATCGGATAGGAGCAAACCCTCAGTTTGTGTTGTTCAAAACTTAATTGGGAAACGTTTTTCCTTTGTAGAATAATCAAAAGTTTACTTTATTTACTTTATTTAGGGTTTAAAGACCAGGTGCAAAATATGAATAGATACTATATACAGCATTGTAAATGTTGTTTATTTGAACAGTTTTAATTGAATTTAAATCAGATTTTGTGCCTGAAATCCACCCTGCACCCTGTTGGTAATGTCTCTTGCCGTGTGGAGCAGTGGTGTTGGTGGACCATGAGTCGTGGGAGATGAATGTGCAGGTTTCACCCTCCTCCTCCTGAAGCCAGGCTAATGTCAGAGACTGTAGGTGCTCAGACTGCTCACCCACTCACGTCCTTCATCCCATCATCTGTCAGACTCTGCAACAGCAGCCCATCGTTATGATCTCTGTTCAGTCACTGTCACTTTCTATACTATCACCACTGTCTTTCTCTATATCACTGTGCAATAATATTGATACCTGGTACAATATTCTGTCATATGTGCTTTCCCTTTAAGTCCCATTCTAGTTCATTTCTATTCTCTGCATGTTTGAGCTGCTGATTAAAGGGATAGTTCAACATTTTAGCAAATTGGCCCATAGCCATAATCCCTATAGTCATATCAGTAGGTTTGTTACCTTTAATTGCCGGTGCAAGTTATTTTTAGAATGGCGGAGCAGAGCTGTGAGCTGCTCAGAGCTACGCTACAGAGGAATGGAATTTCTTGGTTTCCCTCAACTCATCAAATACACAATCCAACTCCAACACGCTCTGGTGGACAAGTTGTGACCTGCACATTCACCACGCTATGAGATAATAAAAGCGGCTTTGTGTGAATTTTCCGAAACAACTGTTTCGTAATGTTCCCATAGCGTGGTGAATGTGCAGGTCACAACTTGTCCACCAGAGCGTTGTGGAGTCGTTGGATTGTGTATTTGATGAGTTTGATGAGGGAAACCAAAACATTCCATTTGCCTCCGTAGCGTAGCTCTGAGCAGCTCACAGCTCTGCTCCACCATTCAAAAAATAGCTTGCACCGACAATTAAAGGTAACAAACCTACTGCTATGACTATTAGCGATCATGGCAATGTTCCAATTTGCCAGAATGTTGAACTATCCCTTTAATGTAAATTTGTCCACTAAAGGGATGAATACAATTTTATCCATCTGTTTCAATACATGTCTTCAGTCTCCCTGCTGCGGCGCTAAAACAGGTTTAATATCTATACTTTGATATACTGTAGAACACTTTTCAAGTTTATTAACATGATGTTTATGATGTGTCCCTTCCTTAGTGGACATCTCCAGGATGTGTGATGTGGACGTGTCCTCGGAGCCGGCCAGCCCCACCCTGTACGGCGAGTCCTCAGACAAGTACTACCATGTGGACCGCTGGCAGAAGCTGCGCACCGCCGTCCTCAAGCTGGAGTTCTGGGAGAACTTCACCGCCGAGCTGATCGGAAGCGGCTTCTTCTCCAAAGTCTATAAGGTAACCCCGCCGTCCTCTCTGCTCTTTGCCCTGTCGCCATGCCCACGCGTGACTGCTGTCAAAGCTTCCTTTGTTCCGGCCGCTAATTGGGACATTCTTGCCATTCTGTGATTGGCCCACCAGCTTTGGAAAACCATGGGGGCGCGATGCTCATCCCCAGCTGAGTCCTTACATAACTCCTAATGTGAAGCCAGTGGTGCAGGAAGAGCTGATTTTCACACATTTAGGCTTTGTGTGTGATGAAATGAGCTAGAAAGAGGCCACAGGATGGATGAGTAACCGGGGAAATCAAGAGTGTGGATGTGTCTGAATGGAGTGAGAAAGCATGGATTTACTCTCTGAATCCATGATGTTATACATAATGTCAAAACTCATTAACTGAATAAATATACGACCTAGAAGAACCCTCAGAATCGAATCGCTCTTGCTCTCCAGGTGATACACAGCACCAGTCGGAAGGTAATGGTGGTGAAGATCTACAAAAACGACGTGGACCAGGACAGCATCGTACGAGAGATCAGCCTGCTGCAGAAACTCTCCCACCCCAACATTGTCAGGTAACACTAGAGATGTCCCATACCACTTTTTTTACGACCAAGTACGAGTACGCTCTCTTGATTACTCACCGATACTAAGTACTGATACCACAAGTATTTTTGAAAGGCAAGGCAATTTTATTTGTATAGCCTGATTTTACAAACAGTTTGTCTCAAAGGGCTTTACATGACATCATAACAACATCCTCTGTCCTTAGACCCTCACATCCACTGAGGAGAAACTCCATAGAAAACCCTTTTGACAGGGAAAAATCTGAGAAAGCTCAGGGTGAGCAACAGAGGAGGATCCCTCACCCAGGACGGACAGACGTGACATAGATGTTGTTACAGACAAGAAAACAGTTTATAACAATGTGAGAAACATGGAAATGTTAACAACGGCTGAAGGAGGAAGCTTCTGGTCGGCAAGGGAGGCAGGGAGAGCAGGACAGCTTAATGTAATGGGAGGACTGGATGGCAGACTGGTTCATGGGAAGGGAGGGCAGGCCGTTTTAACAGCAGTGGAAAGGGGGGGGTGGGGGTGCAGTGATATACACTACTCACAAAAAGTTAGGGATATTTGATGCAATTATGAAATGACATTATGCAATGGTAATTTCTTTATCTGAAACAAAAGCTAACAACAGTGGTGGCTGTAGCGCAACAGAAATCTCAATGTCAATGTCAATGTCAATAACCTGATCAATTTGATCAAAGTGTTGCTTGTATTCATTCAAAAGTTTAGAGAAGGTTAAATTAAATTCACCTGTAAAGGTTATAGTGCATTCTAGGTGCATTCTGAAATTTAATCTAAAAGCCAAAATTTTGTAGTTTTTTCCAATTCCAAACACAATGACGGATAATTTTGAACAAAGACTTTTTATTCTCTGTGAACAACAGCAGCACCGTCAACTGCAATGTAGTTTTGTATTTGCAAGGTTTCCTGTAGAATTTCTTAAAATGAAATGAGCTCCATTTATTTACCTCGAGAATTTACACGTACCAAATACTTTGAAATAAGGCCGGTGTCAGCCTGGTCTTTATACCTGGTATCAGTACTTGCCCATCCATAGGTAACACTGTGCTCATGCCCCGTCTCTTACTGGACACCTTGTGGTTCATCTAATGGGTTCAAACTAAGCTCTAAGCAGATCTTTAAAAAGACTGTCTGTCTCTGCAGCCTAACACACGTCACACTCCTCCTCAACAGCCCAGTTCAACTCATCAATCTGCAGTGTGGTCGCAGTATTAATGGCTCCCACACAGAGCAGTATAATGGAAATGACATTTTAAAGTAGCCAGTAGCCAGAGTTTTCCATTTGACTTTTTATAATGTGGAAATGAGTAGAAACCAAAGGCTGAGTTTGTAAGATACACTGGGTTTATCTACATGGCTCTGTGGATAAGAGCAATGAGGCAGAACCCAAACAGAAGAATGGGTCCTAAAACCCAGACAGAAAGAGAAAAACACTGAAAGGTTCTGTAAGTAACAGTAAGTAATTGGACATAGTGTTTGTACTTAATTGTTGATAGATTTTAAATAATTATGAAAAAAATAAACATCTGCTTTACATCATACAATTTTTGAAAGTGTAAGAGATAAAAACAAAAGAATAAAACTGGTAAGAATTCAGTCAGACTAATGTTCAGTCATTTTACTGAACTGGAGTTTATAGTTTTGCAAATGTTGAAGAAGAGAAAAAAAGGAAAGAAGAAGAGAAAAAAAAAACTAAAACCTTTTACAGGAACTGATTCCAAAAACCCATCAGCTTCCCAGTAGTATTTCAGGGACTGTATTTAGTTTGGTGTCTGTTACATGACTGAGGCTCAGAGCCTCGGCAGCTCCAGTCAGCACAAATCAAATGAGACCTTGGTGCTATTTACCACAGGCCCTGTCATCTAAAGCACTTACATAAGGGACATAATGTTTGCCTAAGCAATCTTAGCCGTATAGCAAGGTCGTAGCATTGAGTGTGTCAGAGTGTAGCTTTTTGTGTCTGCTGAGGTCACACTGTTAGAACCTGGTACGCACCGCACAAAGCAAACACACTCTGTGTACATGGTGTTTCTGAAGCCTTTGTTCCCAAGACTCAGTGAGGTTTTTTATTTGATCTTAAAGTGACACGCCAACTTTTTTTTTCATGTCTTGCGTCACTCCTGAGTCCATGACCAGCAGATAGACACCAGCCTTCTGACTGTGCGTGCAGTAACAAGGGAGATAGAGCTGTATCACCTGTAATTAGCTTAGCTCAAACACTGGAAGTGTATGGGTAGTGTTAGCCTGCCTCCTAAGCTGAAATCAGCGGTCCGAAGCTGATTTCATTTTAGCTCTAAACTCTGTAAATATATTACTTTGTCAACATTTCAAACATTTTTAGGCTAGAAAGTAGCCAGTAGATTAGCTTACCGGAGAGTTTTGTCAGCTCTGAGACGAACATTGGTCTGTTTAGAGTTGCTGAAGAGTGTCTCTGATGACTTTAGGTGGAGGCAGGCTAACACTACCCATACACTTCCAGTGTTTGAGCTAAGCTAATTACAGGCGATAGCCTACAGCTCTATCTCCCTTGTTACTGCACGCACAGTCGAAAGGATGGTGTCTATCTGCTGGTCATGGACTCGGGAGTGAGGCAAGACATGTAAAAAAAAATGTTGGCTTATCCCTTTAAGAGATTGCATTATTATATGGAAACTACAATTCATTTACAAATGCCTATGTTGGTGTGTAATTTATTCTATCTCTAATACAACAGTGTGTGTTGAGTCATGGTGACTGTTGGAGTGGTTTACCTCAGTGAATCTTCAAGCAACCTGTACACAGCCGTAAAACTTCTACAAGTCCCTAATTGCATGTTACCAGCAGGACAGTGTGTTTTATCCAGATTGAGTGAGCGTGTGTTATGATGCGAAAATAAGATGGTAAAACACACTGTGTGTCTGTAGCGGGATGGACCACAGTGTTCTTGCAGATGTTTATATATGTGGGTGGAGAGCATCGTGTCAGGGACCCAGCAGTAAGGCTCAGGAACACAGGGTGTGTGAAGAAAAGGAAGTGCTCAAAATGAACAAGATTAACTTTTTTTTTTTCAAAGTACAAAAAAAAAAGACAAGAGCAACTGACCTGCCAAATGACACAATAGTGGGGGTTATGGAGACACCAGCTAGTTGACACAGAGGCAAATTCTTATTTACTTATTGTGAATAAAATCCATAAAAAAGACCAGGACCCAGAGGGAAAGCCTTCAGATGTCTAACTTTGTATTAGCATCCAGAGTCTGATGTCGGGTTTTCCTCTGTGCCACAGAGCTCCATTGTTAAAACAGTGAGCTGCACTGTTGCACTGGCTGACATGTTCTTTCATCACCATCAACACTCACTCTGTAGTTGATTTCCACTCAATCCCACATTCACCATCCTGCTGCCAGAAATTCTCACAAGAGCATTCAACATGGATTAATTCACCACTGGATATTCTTCAACAAATTACACTATTTCCTCACAGTTTGAGCAATGTTCGAAACAACGGTTGGTCTCTGTTGTTTTTATTAAACTAACTAAGACTAGCCTATATAAGAAATTAAAAAGGACGTTTGGTAACACTTTATTTGAGGCCTATCTCTATAACACATGAAAACCATATTATAATGAGGTATAATGCAGTTGTAGCACTGTAAAACTATAGTTATAAACACTACTTAATGATAATAATGCTTCATAACAATAACCATAAACATAATAACTATAATATAACAATAATATAGTTATGTGTTAGAATTGGCTTATAAACATGTATAACTATCATTATAAACACTCATAAATTACAGTATCATAAGGCTTTATAACAATAACAAGTTGTCTGTAACACCATGCATTGTACGTCTGTCCGTCCTGGGTGAGGGATCCTCCTCTGTTGCTCACCCTGAGGTTTCTCCGATTTTTCCCTGTTAAAAGGGTTTTCCATGGAGTTTTTCCTCAGTGGATGTGAGGGTCTAAGGACAGAGGATGTTGTTGCGATGTCATGTGAAGCCCTTTGAGACAAACTGTTTGTGAAAACAGGCTATACAAATAAAATTGCCTTGCCTTGCCAATAAACATAGCACATTATAGAGCATTTTATAATGGCTTATAAGGTTATAATAGAGTTGTAATGCTCTATAATGTGTTGTGGAATTGTTAAAAAGCCTTATGACCATTTTTGAGTGTTTATAATGATAGTTATACACGTTTATGAGCCAATCATAACACATTATTTATAATGTTTTATCGATGTGGGCATTGTCAGCACGTTACTAACAATTATAACTTATTATAATAATAATATAGTGTGTTATGATTATTGTTATAAAGCATTTATGATCATTTATGAGTGTTTATAAGTATAGTTTTACAGTGTTATAACTGCATTATAACTTATAAGTATGGTTATAATGCGTTACAGAGATAGGCGTCAAAGTGTTACCAACCTTTTGAATTTCTTATAGTCTCAGTTATTTAATCGAGCATTACTCAAACTATGAGGAAATAGTGTATTTTGGTGAAGAATATCCAGTGGTGAATTAATCTATGTTGAATGCTCATGCGAGAATTTCCATTTCCAAAGACTCTGATCTTTAGAAGGAACCAGTAGAGCCGCACATAAAGAGAGTATGGGATATGGACTGTTTCACTTCATCAAGAGGTTGTCATCATTATGTCATTAATAAACAACAGCAGCACTTCAAATAAGAACAAAAAGCATTAGAATTGATTAAAATCTAAACAGTTTTGGAGGAAACTCAACTGCAATAATCACGACACATGTATTTTCTCTCTCTCTAGATATCTGGGCATCTGTGTTAAAGAAGACAAACTCTATCCCATCTTAGAGGTGAGTTCTTTCCTTGTTTTGTTCATGTCTCTGTTACAATGCAAGGTCACAGACTGGCTTCATTCCACACTGAGTCAGTTGAGTCAGGTGTTCATTATGTAACTGGACCCAGGTTCAGTAGTATTTGCTCTCAGATTTCACATCTTATCGTAAAGGTGGTGAAACACAAATAATCACATCTCACACCTGAATCAGCTTCATGTTAATATTCAGAACTTTCTATAATACTTTATACTTAACAAACCCCTTACTCCAACTGGATAACCCTGTGTTTCCTTCAGTATGTGAACGGTGGCTGTCTGGAGGAGCTTCTGGCCAGGAAAGATGTTCCTCTGTGCTGGAGAGAAAAGGTGGACCTGGCCTGTGACATCAGCAGAGGGATGATCTACCTGCACTACAAGAACATTTACCACCGAGACCTCAACTCCAAGGTAACAGCAGCCTCCTGTGTCAGTCCACTGGGCTCATTAAAGTTGTATCTCTCTCTTCTCATCACTCACTACAAGAGTTGCATCCCCCAGTGTGCTGCCACAGAGGAGACACTGCAGTTCATACCCCCCCCCCACAGGGACACACTGAGAACTTGAAAAGGTTCCGGTACCTTGAAGTGTCCCGTCAGAGCCTGGACACTGGGGATTTGAAACGTTTGTAACTTGAAAGGAGGCGACTCCGAAACAACATCAGACAGTGTAGAAAAGGATTGGGAGGGGTGGAGGTGGTGGGTTATCTCTCACTTTGTGGGTGGTGAATTCTATTTGTATTTACAGTGTTTTTATGGAATAGAATACTAGGCTTAAATTGTAACAGGATTGCAAGAAAAGTCTTTGAGTGGGACACTATGGGTCATGGGATAGTGTTATATGACATCTTGCTGACAGCTGGATATGGAGACCGTTATTATAACATAGAGAAAATTGAGATTAAAGGGATAGTAGCATTTTTTTAAAGTGGGGTTGTATGATCTACAAATAGTCCCTAAGTACTTTAATTGCAGTAGAAGACTCTCTGCACTCCTCCCGTTAGCAACACCAGCCCATAGCCCTGCCCAGAGATTTACAACATACATTATTGTGAACAGACCCAAAGAAACGGCCTATTTTCATGGCCTAAAAGAGGTTTTACCTGGAAAAAAAACACTGTTCCATTTTCTGCTATGATATAATTTTTTAATATAACTTCCAGCCCTTCAAAGTGCAGGAAAATCACAGTTTTTATTTGGACCTAACCAACTCACGTATCCCTCCGCCCAGGGTTAGCGTCCGCCGATTAGCAGTTGGTTAGCTCCAATTTCCTGCACTTTGAGGGGTTCGAAAAAATGATATTATGGCGAACAATGGAACTGTTTATTTTTTTCAGGTAAAATATCTCTTAGGCTGTGAAAATTGGCCGTTTCTTTGGGTCCATTCACAACAATGTATGTTGTAGGGCTATGGGCTGGCGTTGCTAACGGGAGGAGTGTAGAGAGCCTTACTACTGCAATTAAAGTACTTAGGGGCTATTTGTAGATCATACAACCTCACTTTAAAAAATGTTTACTATCCCTTTAACGTATTAAAATAAATTATTTTTCAAGAAGGTACAGAAAGATGGGCATCAGATATTTGGGGTAAAAAGCTATGTACTTACTGTGAAATAAAACAGATATTTGGCCAAGAAAACTATGTTTTATATAATTTGTCTAAAAAGAAAAGATCCCTGTGTGCTCAATTGAGAGCTGGTGTTGTTGGTCTTCATATGGAGACAGGCAGATATGTTGGCACAGCAGAAGACCATAGAATTTGTAACTTATGTGACATCCAAGAGTTGGAGAATGAAAGTCATTTTGTGTTCTACTGTCCTTTTTATGACTCTATAAGACAAAAAATGTTTAGTAAGGTAGATCCAAAAAAATTCTGTCAAATATATTTGCATTTTCTTTATTTCTTGAAAAGGCTTGGGCAATGAGACGAAGAGCGATGTAGTTGAGTTCTAATAGTTAGACTATAATTGTTTATTTATGTCACACCTGTGTGGTAGGTAACACCAACAGGAAGAACTGTTTAGTCTTTCTTTTTTTTGTATTTTTCATTAAATGTGTCTCATAATCTCATATTGGATGGACCCCAGTGGTGGCATGACATGAAAATGAAAAAAATCATTCATTCATTCATTCATCCATCCATTCATACAGTAGAGACTGTATGAGGAAATCTGCTCTATAGCCCATGTGCCTGCATGTAGCAGAGCAGCGGTGGGTAAACTAGTTGTTTGCCTGTCTCTGGTTTACACCAGGAAAAACAGACTGAACTCACACTCTGATAGTACAGCTGATCAGCGTGGTCAGAGAGAGAGCAGATCTCTGGCCGGAGTTCCTCCCAAGACAGATTTGTTCCCCACAATAGTAATTTGTGGTTGGTTTGTAGTCTCTTTAACTACCAAATTCTTTGGCGTTGTCCCATAGGAAAAACAGATGAGTGCCAGGGAGTACGTAGTCACAGTAAAATAAGGAAAAGGCAAAGCATCACAGTTTGCACGGTATGGGTGTGGTTAACATCAGTATCTTCTAAAATAGAACAACAACAAACAAGGAAATAGACAAACAGCTGTCATTCAGCTGAAATATGGAAATGTCAGAGAGGTCCATAATAGATGAAATATGATGTTCAAGCTTGTATGTTTCTAAGTAGTGGCATGTCATCATTTTGTCCTCTCCAACATTTTGATGTTGTTAATAAGTGAATATATTTTAGTGTGTTTAAAAGATGATATTTATCTGGTTTGGAAACCAGTTTGTTAATTCATTATTTTAAAATTTTGATTTTGTCTGTATTTAAAAGAAATACTGAACAGCCTATATTAAGTTCAACCACTTATCCCTATGTTGATTGTCTCAAATCAAATCTGTACAGAAAGTGATTGGTGCGTTTAAAGGTAGGCTACTACATTTTACTCTGTGTTGTATATGTGAAGTTTTGATAGGCTATACATAAAAATTGGAACCAAAACCCAGGTTGGTGTAATTCTCTCTGGAACCACACCAACTTCTCTGAGTCAGTCAGAAGACTGACAGCTCTGAGTCTGTCTCCTGATTGGCCGACTGTTTTCTAGGTAATCCGATAAAATAAAGCAGATTTCAGTGACTGCATTTTGTGACATCACAAAGTGACAGGAAGTCCTGGCAGCTGGTTTTAAGAGTCAGTTTCCAAATACAGGCTGTATGCATTTATCTGTGGACTGAGAATTTGATACTTAAAGCAACATTGCGGAGTTTCAGCTCAGTGCTTCCACCATCTGGTTGAGAAGCACTATCGTCTGGGGGGAAAACGAAACTTAAAGAAAACGAAACTTATCAGCCAGCGCATCTAGCGTTTATTTCCATTAATGAACGACAGTATTTCCCACATGTTTGCAAGGAGACTGTGTGGCAGGTGGTGGTGGTGGCGGCGATGACGACGGGAGGCGAACCGTAAGTTTCGCTTTTACCCACCTGGACACGGCAAAAGGGAGGGTGGGGTTGGGGGGGGCAGTGTTTCGTACCCGTGCAGGGAAGTTACATAGTGCGGTTTCAGCCGACGCGACCCCGCTCAGACTGCGGCAGCAGCGCCATTCATCCTATTAACCATTTTTCTACCATTCCAATGAGTCTGGAAACATTATTTTAAGGCCGAAAAACTCCGCAATGTTACTTTCAAGGGATAGTTCAACATTTTGGCAGATTGCTCCAATGCCAAAATCCCTATAGTCATTTGTCAGTCTAAGCTTTTTAGAACGACTGAGCCAAGCGGTGAGCTGCTCAGAGCTATGCTACGGAGGCTAATGGGATTTCTTGGTTTCCTTCATCAAACTCATCAAATACATAATCCAACAACTCCACAACGCTCTGGTGGACAAGTTGTGACCTGCACATTCACCACGCTATGAGATAATAACAGAACTGGAGTTGTTTTCAAGGTAAATTCATGCAAAACAGCTGTTGTCAGGTCACGTTGTGTTATTATCTCATAGCGTGGTGAATGTGCAGGTCACAACTTGTCCACCAGAGCGTTTTGGAGTTGTTGGATTGTGTATTTGATGAGTTTGATTAGCCTCCTGTAGCTCTGAGCAGCTTGGCGGTTCTAAAAATAGCTTACACTGACAAATAAAGGCATGACTATGGGCCAATTTGCCAAAATGTTGCCTAAACATGGACACAATGATAACTAACCCTTTATACTACAGTACAGCCTTGGTGGAGTTTTCTATTGTCTTGCTGTGAAGACATTTATTGAAAAGCAGTGATATTTTTGTAAGTTCAGTTTAACAACTGAGCTTTTTCAGAACATATCAGATACTGAATTACTGCTGCACAACAAATAACACTAAATTATCATCTCGCGCAGCTCCTGAGTCACAGGAATGAGCCGTCTTTATTTCACTTCTCTATTAGAGAAGATACAAAAGACTGGTGGAAATCACCACATTAAAGACAAACACCAAAACCAAGTTCCCATGAACTAAAAAGCTAAAAAAAAAAAAAAAACTTGACACATTTCCTTGAAGCCTGCTTGTCTTTGTTATTGTGCGTTGTGACGCAGTGTTGCCTATAGCTGCAGTCATGATCATACAAATCCCAGCCAGAGAAGTTGCACTTTAAAATTTGTTGAAAGAAAGTTTACTTGGATTAAATGGCTCGCTGTGCCCCGCAGCTCAACATGTGAAAGCTCTGACGTCAATGTTTCAGAACATCCAAAAGGCAAACGACATTCCAGACCCCCCTCCACCGCCACCCCCACCCCACCCCAAAGTGATGCAGTCATTGTGAATGCGCCTCGGTAACCGATTAGCTTGAGTTGAAGCTATGGAAAATTGAGGCCCCCTTTTTAATTAGTGCTTACAAGCGGCCTCTTTTTCTTCCCCTCTTTAAATCTACAAGAGCGTTCCATTTTTGTTTCCCCCCAAACTGTTACTTTCCTTGGCACAGAGGTGAGGGGCCGGGGCTAAATTTAGGGGTGAAGTCTGGGACCAAAGTTTTTTCCCAGGAGAGCCTCATAATAACAGGCTACTGCATGGAAAAGGCTTCTGGAGAAATTGGAGCCAGATGCTAAGAGGCTTCGACACACACACACACACACAAGAACACAAACAAACGCATGCACAGTCACAGCGCAGTCATAGACACACACCCACGCACAACCAGAAACAGAAACCCAGAAGATTTATTGAGAAACATGAAAACTGAAGCTCAGTGCTCTTTCTATAGATTTACACACATGCATCGGTGTCGCAGATATGCACCACACACACAGTGATCCCTCACACACACACACACAGAGACACACATACACACTTCAGGCCACCCACTCTTGTTATGCAACTGCAGCTCCCCCACTGTCTGCCTGTCATCACACCTCCAGCTCTCATCATCTAAACTCACTCAACCACGATTTGTCCTGTTTTCACAGAAATGATGAACTTCATTAAAAACCAAGATTCAAGAGAGTTTATTTGTCACATACAATAACACAAGATCACTGCAGTGAAATGATGTGTCATGCACAATACTCCAGTGACTGTTAAGTAAATAACACAGTAAGTACAAGTATAAGTAAAAAAAACCTTCTGGGCGCATGTTTTAGTTGCCATCTGACGCTGTTTTTTGCGGCTTTGAGGGATGTAAACAGCCTAACCAGCGAAACTTGCATCCGCTCCCATTCATTGCTGCTGTGGCGATGCAGGGACAGACACAACTACTGCAAAACAGGAGACTGAAAATCTTCAGATTCCTTCTTTTAGACTTAAAATGTTAGGAAAATACATCCCTGTTAAAACATGCATATTGGTGTTTGACCTCAGTTAATAACTGCCAATAATGTAATAATTTTGTCCATTTCAAATGTAATAAAGCCAATAGTGTAATAATGTGCCAATAATGTAAAAAATTTTGATTCTGCTCCAATAACGGTGACCTAACGTTTTTGCCGATAATGTAATAAGGCATTACATTATTGGCTGGTTATTCCGTTATTGGCCAGGAATCAAAAAACCTTTCAAAATGTAATAACTGGTGACCAGTCAAAATGCCTTATTACATTATCGGGTAGGAAAAAGGGTCAGAACAAGCTCAAAGTTTTGATTTAATTTTTTTTATTAATAAGCTTTTTACATTTGAAATCCAAAATTATTACATTATTGGCAGTTATACGTAAAAAAACAGCTTATGACTCCTTTAAAATGTTAGGAAAATACATCCCCGGGTTGAATTTGCCCGGAACTGTCCTTTAATGGTCAGAAGGGTCTTTTTTACAGCCAAGTTTGGCAAAGTGTTAGAGTACCTGGGAACTCAGAGTGCAACTGTCTGAAATGTTAGAACTAATAAGGACTTTTGAGATCATTGCTGTGGATGTATTCTGGATTTTAAACATATAATCTATTATACATTGTGCTTGATTGTTATAATTTAAAGGAGTCATAACCTGTTTTTTTTACGTATCCAGCCCCCCTTGGATCGTTTTGGATCAATTCGTAAAACTTATTAGAAAAAAAAAAATGTAATCAAACATTGAGCTTGTTCTGACCCTTTTTCGTACCGCGACTTTATCACGCGAGATTACGCGCGAGGTTTTGACTGGTCCGGATGTGCATTGTAGAATATGTAATGAGGCGCGCGTTGATTCGCCGCCTGCATGCAGACTCCAAAACATAAACAGCCCCCTGTCATGGCGCACACACTAAATGACGAACCTTACGGAATTCAGGCATTTATGTAGCCTCCACGGTGACGTCACCGTAGGAGCAGAATCAAAATCTCGTGCTTTAGGAAGGCACTATTCCTGTTCGGAAAAAGAGCCGAAGCGAAAAAACGGCGCCACTTTCAAACTCCAGCTTTTCAGGCAAGTTTCAACTGAGGTCAAACACCAATATGCATGTTTTAACAAGAGAAATTGCGATTTCCGGGTGATGACTCCTTTAAAATTTTCAGTAAAAACAAAATCCCAGGAGTGAGTCAGGCTGATGGAGGCTACCTGTAGCACAGTGTTTGTAAGCTGTACTGACTCCTCTTCACATGTGGTGCATGGGGGTGAATTATTTAGTGTGCTGGAAAGGTGCTGACAGCAGATCCCATTGAGCCCAGTGATAAGTGGAAAGAGCAAAGAGACTGTTTGTCTGGCAGCTGCATGTTCGCTTTGTTCCAGGGAACACACTCACACACACTCGATGCAATTGGAAGCACATTCACACATCAAGACTTGCCGGCTCTTTCCTCCTGCCGCTCTAGATGTCGACCTTACGCTGCCATCTGCTGACAGGATGTCACACTGCAGCTCTGTTAACACTACCTCCTGTTGTTTGTTGCTCCTGCAGAACTGTCTGATCCGGGTGACGCCTCGGGGCCGGGAGGCGCTGGTGACGGACTTCGGCCTGGCCAGAGAGGTGGTGGAGCTGCCGGTTAAAGATCCAGGCAGGAAGCTCTCACTGGTGGGCTCGGCCTTCTGGATGGCCCCCGAGATGCTCCGTGGGGAACCCTACGACCGCAAGGTAGTGGAGGAACCTCCTGTTTTTAGTTCACACAACTTTATTATTATACAGAAAATTAACTGGCAACCACTCTAATTGTCTGGCTTCGGCTTCTCATATGAGCAGGGCCGTTGCTAGGAATTCTGGGCCCCCTGAAAGAATACTAAAGTGGGCCCCTGACTTTTCCACTTTTTTTCTACTACTTATTCCACTACGGATGTATTATCATTTTTTATTTAGCCTACTTTGTTTTGATGCTAATACAGCATTACTATGAGTATTAGTCAGGGTCTAAGTGGAATAATTCAGTCATTCAAAGATTAGACTACTGTGGTTTTTTGTGGGCCCTACTGGCCGCTGGGCCCCTGGAATTATTGTCACCTTTCTCCCCTATACAACAGCCCTGCATATGAGAATATTGACATTAGGGTTTAGAGTTGTTCACTTTTTATTATTTATTTTAGATTTTTCAATTAACAATAGAAATGACAATAAAGGTACAAAGTACACATTATGTCAGTGAAGGTCCTCAGTCATTCAGGCAGTTGTAGTTGTTTAGTGCTGAAGTTGAAGACAACTGGACTTTTGGTTCTTGAAGACTGGCCAGACTTTAAGGCAAAGACCGGTCCATCTCAAAGACAAAACACTCAGACACAAAGTAAGCCGTGTTGTGGATGTGGTCCAGTGCAGTGAGGAATGCTCAGACCTCTACAGTGCATAGGTGAGACTACACATGATTCAATACACATGGCGCATGATAAAACAAAGAAGAGCCAGTTCAGCAGTTCATCCAAATCTCAAAGAAAAAAAACACAAGTTGTGACCTGCACATTCATCACGCTATGAGATTATAACGGAACGTTAAGAGATGGAGTTGTTTTCAAGGTAAATGCGTAGCCGGAACTACATTCCAGACATGACTGCTGGGCGGAGTGATTTCAAAAGCGCAAGTAGTTCTAAGTATTTGCTTTGTGTATCGTGATCTTACATAATTATACGTTATTATCTCATAGCGTGGTGAATGTGCAGATCATCACTTGTCTACGGGAGGGTTTTGGAGTTGTTGGATTGCGTATTTGTGCGAAAGTACCATGCAGAGCTCACGTCTCTGCCCCGCCGATCAGGGCCAGTTGAGAGCCAGCTCTCTTTTCCAATGATGCCCTGATTACAAAAACAACATGAATATACACAATACAAATCTAATCATAGTCCACATTACATACAGACTGCAGAGCAAGCTATCTAGAGAAACAAGGTGATGACGTTTCAGACAGTTCTGAGGGGGATAACATTAAAAGACCCGATTCTGTCCTGAATGTTTAAAATCAAGTATCTGTGTTCTGTCTTTTTGTGAGTATAGTGGACATTAATGATGTAGTGTACAATACATGTATTGTAAAAAAATATCACAACTCTAAACAATTTATATTGAAAGAATACAACATTATGTAATTGAACAAGTGGAAGTCATAAAGTGGTGCTGGTCAGTTATAGGTCGTACTCACATTAAACACTGTATCAAATCCTAAATGAAATATTATCACTATGGATTAACAGTATGTACTGTACCCATTACCTCAGTTCATCTGTTGATTGGTCAGAAAGCCGTCTCCTGCAGCCTGTCCATCAGAGCAGGTATCAGTGAGTCAGCCTGTACCACACAGGCAGCTGTGGACTGACTGTCTTCACATGTGGTGCTGGTGGGGGTGAATTATTTAGTGTGCTGGAAAGGTGCTGACAGCAGATCCCATTGAGCCTATCGATGGTGAAGTGGAGCGAGTAAAGAGAGACTGTTTGTCTGGCAGCTGCATGTTCACTTTGTTTTAGGAAACACATGCACATGATGTCTCAAAGCTTGTAAAGCAAATGCATTTATTTATTTAAGCTTTATTTACCCAGGCAAGCAATAGAACAAATTCTTAAGTGCAGCCTGAACCAAAGAGCAAAGGAGGGGAGTACTAAAGGTAAATTACAGAATGGCAGACAGTTAATAGATACAGTAAGTGCATTACATTAAAGCAGAAGTCAGCGGAATGTTCTCAGTCACTCTGCTCTGCTGTAAACCCAGGAGAAAACTTTCCTTGTGGGATACAAGCGTTATCCAATGAGGAGAGAGAACGGCATGAAGGGCTGTGTGTGCAGCCAAGGGATGCGCGTGAATGTGGTGACGTTGGGACGAGGACCAATAGATCCATGATGAGGGCGGGGTCTGCTAACTCATGGTGCGTTCAAGGCATCCCGTAACTCGTGTTTTTCCGACCTGTGAAGTCGTACCAGTTCGATCTGGTACGAGTTCACGGCTCGGAAGTTACGAGTGGCTGTTATAGTGACTTTCACAGGCAACAGGTAGGAAAAACACTAGTTACGGGTTGCCTGGAACGCTACAAAGTCGTAAGTCGTAACTTATGGTTACAAAAGCCTGCCTGGAACGCAGCATTAGCCAAAACGGCCGGATCGCTGATATCTGCTTTAAATACATTAAAACAGTACAAAACAGTGGGACGTGACAAGTAGTCCTACTCAACAGGTGCAAGAGTCAACTGTAACTTGTTGCAGATTTTGTTTAAAGGGATAGTTCAATATTTTGGCAAATTGGCCCGTTGCCATAATCCCTATAGTCATAGCAGCAGACCGCTTGCCGAATAACTTCACCCGACGGGAACGTGCATCAGCTCTTTTGCATGAATTTACCTAGAAAACAACTGGTAATGTTCTGTTATTATCTCATAGTGTGGTGAATGTGCAGGTCACAACTTGTCCACCAGAGTGTTTTGCAGTTGTTGGATTGTGTATTTGATGAGTTTGATGAGGGAAACCAAGAAATCCCATGAGCTTCCGTAGCGTAGCTCTGAACAGCTCACTGCTCTGCTCCGCCGTTCTAAAAACAGCTTGCACCAACAAATGAAGGCAACAAAATGTTGAACTATCCTTTTATAGACAGTGAGTGATGATCTGGACAGAGGTCATGCCTAAACTACAAAATGATGTGTCTGTCTTAATGACTGCATCCTGTCTACCTTGTCCCAGGTGGATGTTTTCTCCTTTGGCATCGTCCTCTGTGAAATCCTGGCCAGGATTCCTGCCGACCCAGAGATACTACCCAGAACACAGGTAGATCTCTGTCTGTCTGTCTGTCTGTCTGTCTGTCTGTCTGTCTGTCTGTCTGTCTGTCTGTCTGTCTGTCTGTCTCTCTGTCTATCTGTCTATCTGTCTATCTATCTATCTACTTTGACTGGCAGGTTGTTGCAGCATCTTGTCTTCTGTCTCTTCATGTAATCCCAGCCTGAGGACTCTGTGGGGGGCTACACCATCTGTTGCTTCTTCTTGTGAATTCAAAGAGTTATTTTTGACACACTTGCTAGTCGCTACACTATTTGGGTCACTGACATGCTGCAGAATAAAGGTGGGACTGATCAGAGGCTTCTCTGATGGTGCTGCGTAATGGGGAGGAAGCTAAACATCTGAAGTGCCTAAAACCTTTACACAGATGAGCCATTGCTCAAGTGACAAGTCAAACAAGTCACAGTCTCTTTTTTCCTATTCTGTTACGAGTTGCCTATTCAGTTTTTTTTCTGGTACTAGTTTCCATATGTCTGCTTCATTTATTTTCTTTTACATATTTTTTTATTTATTTTTCATTTATCTTTACCTTCCCTTCTTTCTCCCAAGTTTAGTTTAGTGCATTGTTTGTATTTGTTGTTTCTTCATGACCCAGTTGACTTACTTGTGTTCAGATTGAGCATTATGAACATTTTAAAATGTTAATATTGTAACTGAAAAAGTAAACCACGACGAGCATTTCTAGCTACCACTGGTAAAGAGCAGTTAATGCTCAACAAAACATATGTCAATATATTAGCTCTTTGTAATTAAAAAAAAAACATGTACAACACAACACTTGTGAGTCAGACCTCACCATATGTGTCATGAATGAGTCACACAAATGACAAATGCATATTCCTCATTGAGACAGTGTGAATAGCAGCATATGTTTAGGAAATATGTTTTTTTTTTTACTGTTTTATCACAAGCTGATAAAAGAACACCATTGTTCATTATTACATGGCAAGGCAAGGCAATTTTATAGGCCGTTTGTTTCAAAGGGCTTCACATAGCATCATAACAACATCCTCTGTCCTTAGACCCTCACATCCACTGAGGAGAAACTCCATAGAAAACCCTTTTAACAGGGAAAAATCAGAGAAAGCTCAGGGTGAGCAACAGAGGAGGATCCCTCACCCAGGACGGACAGACGTGACATAGATGTTGTTACAGACAAGAAAACAGTACATGTACACACACCGTGTGTACGGTGTATCACGCAGTGTAAGACACAGCTCCTAAGTGTCTTGTATGGTGTGGTGTAATGTTCCCTACAGTGACTGTTGATGTGAATGTGTTTCAGGACTATGGGCTGGATGTGAAATCATTCAGGGAGCTGGTCAGCGACTGTCCTCAGCGTCTCCTAGAGTTAGCAGCCAGCTGCTGTATGGTAGGTAGACACAAGAGGACTCATGGAATATCTTGTGTTTTTAAAGTGATACACCAACATTTTTTTTTGTGTCTTGCCTCACTCCTGAGTCCATGACCAGCAGATAGACACCATCCTTTCAACTGTGCGTGTAGTAACAAGGGAGATAGAGCCGTATCGCCTGTAATTAGCTTAGCTCAAACACTGGGAGTGTATGGGTAGTGGTAGCCTGCCTCCTACCCAAGCTGAAATCAGTCAGAAGCTGATTTCATTTTAGCTCTAAACTCTGTAAATATATCACTTCATCAACACTTCAAACATTTTTAGGTGAAAAAGTATCCATTTAGATCAGCAGTGTGTCGTTAATTTGTCTAAATACCAGCTGTTTACTATTTTGTTCGGACGAATTTGGCGCTACTCAAGCTAGCCGTTGTGACCAACGCACTTCTGGTTACTTTCACAAAATAAAACACCTGTTTCCCTTTACATACAGAAGTGCTTTTACTTTGAAATAGGAAGCTAACCTAGCGCATTTGACCGCTCAAGATGCCTTACCGGAGAGTTTTGTCAGCTCTGAGACGAAGATCGGTCCGTTTAGAGTTGCTGAAGAGTGTCTCTGATGACTTTAGGTGGAGGCAGGCTACCATTACCCATACACTTCCAGTGTTTGAGCTAAGCTAATTACGGGCAATATGGGCTCTTGCTTGTTACTGCACAGTCGAAAGGATGGTGTCTATCTGCTTATATATCACAGATTACATCTACTCATGTACTTTACTGTACTACATTGATTTAAATCAGTCATTTCAGTTGCAATAAAGACATCCTACTGAATGAACTTCATTGAATTCAATTAAAGGAATGAATGATTATATTTAATATAGTTAAAGTCTGCTGATGGAAGTGGAGTACAATAGAGGAGATGTAGCTATGGTTTTCTTCATGTAACAAATCAGATGAGACTCAGTCGTGGCCCCTACTGAGTGTGGCCCCCGCTTGCGGCCCCCTGTGGTGAACCTGTGATCTGTACATGATGCACCACTAAGGGAAAGTGACAGAAGAAAGACACGTGTTCACAGAGCTGCTCTCTTCTCTCCAACCCAAAGGTGGAGTCGTTCAGACGGCCGGCGTTCACCGAGCTGCTGGACGAGCTGGGAGAAGTCGCCGAGACCCTGGAGCCGCCACCGGCGCCGCCCAGATCTGACCTGACCACGAGCTGAGCTGAGCTGAGCTGTCAGCGCTTCACGTCAGGAGATCCTCCTCCTTTAAACTCAGCACACGGACCAGAGGGTCTGGGGATTCTTCATCACCGACTGGACAGGAAATAGGACTTGAATAATAAGCAAAGCCACACCTTGAGCAGGTGTTCGGCCTCTTCTGGCAACACCACACCTTCCCACTTTGCTCAACACCTGGTGGAACCCTGGTTTTCACTGCGGTGGTGCAGATATACAGTATTTAGATGTGTTTTCAGTGAAGCAGTGGAACATTTCCTGACTTCTCGTGGACATTACGCTTTGACACATTTATGTACATATTGGACTAGCAGTTAGACTGTTTCCCCGACTTTCCCCGTCTTCCTCCCGTCCTCATTGAGTGGTTTGTGTTGTAACCCGACGACACAGATCATGGTCTGTTGATGTGTTCTCTGCCTCTTCTGTCTGCTTGCCCGTCCTTCTTTCATCCTGCAGGCCTGGTACAGTATCCTCTGCTCTCTACTGGGACTTTAACAAAGAAACCATCAGATTTTACTTAAAGGGGACATATTCTGCTCATTTCTGCTTCTTGACATGGTACCTTGATGTCTAAAAGTAATGTTAGTAACATGCTTTGGTCAGAAAAGATTGAGCAAAGCTGGTTCTCTACACACCAGTTTCACAGCCCTGCTCTAAACGCTCGGCTCTGGTAGCTGAGGTAACTAGTCTGGCGCCGTTGACTCGCTGTTTTGGTGAGAAGACACGGGCCTTTCCGTCAAAATAAAAGCACCAAGCTAATAAAATGCGGTGAAATTCTTTAATTTAAGGAATATCATTTTACAAGAAAGTCCCTGAGCCATTAAGTTAACGTTTTGCTTTTATTGTATTACAAGTTAATGTCTATTTTATAAATTTTATCGTGGTGAACACTTTTATTTTGGTGAATTTGGTGATTTGGGTATCGGAATGCAGACAAAATCCAGAGTTAACTGACACCAGGCTCTTCGCTTGTCTGTGAGGTAACCATGGGAGCGAGGGCTTGATTATTCAAATCACCCGGCTTGTGATGTAATAAACCGGGTGAAATTAAAACGGCTCGTTAAGAGACACATTTTCTGACGATGGCAGTTTACAAAATGTTGACGTAATTGTCAAAACTTACGTTTAAGGGGTGAGGAGGCTCTCCAGATACGCAAATACACATAGCCTACTAAAGCAATGAAAACATGAGTTTTGCATATGTTCCCTTTAATATTATATGGGACAAGATACTGCTTCAGAAAACAGAGCAGCCACGGACAAACACAAGAATATTATGGACTGAATAGGCACAAACCTTGAAGTCAAACCCAATCAAGTCATATTTAATGTTAACATATCACATTGGAGCTGGAACAAAGAAAAAAACATTTTTAAGCCGTTACACTTTCTAATTTTAGCATTTGCAACAGTGTGTGGCTGCTTCTGTTCTTACTCAGTGCGTGTGTGTATCATCATGGCAACGTGTGGTCGTGGAGGAGCCGACGGCAGCAGCAGCAGCTTCCACAGAGCAGTGTGGCAGGTGTTTGGATGTCAGTGGACAGGTTTTTTTCTCGGCCCAGCAGCATCACAGCTGTGCAGGATGAAGTCACCAAACGTTGCAGGTGCGCCGCCGCCGACGGCGCGTCCGTCCGTCCGTCCTGTCAGACCTGAGCAGTTGTAAAACAGTTCAGTCATAACCGCTGAATTCTGAGGTTTTTCTCAAACTTACCATGACTTTCTCAACAGTAAAATCACATAACGACTCAGTTTTCAATAACCAAATGCACAGTTTAATGTCTTCACGTCTTTTTTTCCTTTGGTGTAATTTGTTGTTGTTTATGTGGGTATACTTTGAGCTGAACATTTGTGTGTAAATACTGAAGCTTTTATTTTTGGCTTTCTTCTTTTACTCTTATGAATTCTGCTTCCTGTTTTGGCGAATTGGAAGTGTCTGAGATTCCTTTAAGTTTACCAGTTTTGACAACTTTCTGGTTTGTGTTGTTGGTGATTTTTATTTTTTTTCAGGCAGCTACAAACAAAATGAACTCAGAAAAACCACTTTGTATTTACTGCTCTATTAACTTTCCTCTGCCTTTTAAAAAAAAATGGAACCATGTTAGCTAGTTTTTTTACATCGGAGATGCAGGTTTAAGTTTAAAGGGATAGTTCAACATATCGCTATAATAGCTATAGTCATAGCAGTCGGTTCTTTACCTTTATTTGTCGGTACAAACTATTTTTAGAATGGTGGAGCAGAGCGGTGAGCTGCTCAGAGCTACGCTACGGAGGCTAATGGAATTTCTTGGTTTCCCTCATCAAATACACAATCCAACAACTCCAAAAGACTCTGGTGGACAAGTTGTGACTTGCACATTCATCACGCTATGAGATAATAATGGAACATTGTGTTTTTGTTGAGTTTGACCCCATTAGCCACAGTAGTTGTAGCTCTGAGCATCTTGCCACTCGGCTCGTCCGGTCTAAAAATAGCTCACACCGACAAGTAAAGGTAACAAACCTACTGCTATGACTATAGCCATTGGCATTGGCCAATTTGCCAAAATGTTGAACCATCCCTTTAAGACGTATGGAACCATGACAGTCTTTTGTGTACAGAAACATAGAGTTTGGTAACAGTTCATAAAGGATGAGAATGTCTGAAGAAGAGAAAAAAACATAAAGATAATCTATAGTTTTATTTCCATTTAGACATTTACTCAGACAGCCTTCTCTAAGTAAAGCTTCATTCAGACTCACTGTTTCAGTCTTTATATCACAACATTGAGAACTAATGTAACTATTTTCGTTTATTCTTCTTGAATAAAATCTGGAAAAGAAAGTTTCAGTCTCTATTCATAACTTTATATTCTCTAACACATATCATAAAAGTGTTCATAAATGTGTTATGCACTGGGACAATTCAGTGTTTTGTAATAATAATAAGGTCGAGGGGGCCATAATTGAGCATCAGAGATCAGACCCCAGGGGGCCCTGCACCACTCACGAGAGACCATCTGACAGGAACTTCAGGAACAGATGATATACATACATATACATTTCTCTCTTTTTTTTGACCAATCAAAAGTGTTGCCTATTCTCTTCAATCTGGTAGAATGTAATATTGGTACTGCAAAAATTTCCAGAGTTATTGGGCTTTTACAGTAATTTTTCTGTCCATCCAAAAAAGCACTGACAGTGCGTTCACACCGGGTGTGAGTAAAATATTCGCCTCGCTCTACTCGCTCGAGTTTGTCTGCTGGAATATTTGTTACACGAACAGGCGAATTTTGTGTGTTTGTTTCACTTGCGTCGTGCCATTCGCGTCATTAACTACTGACCAGAGCGATAGATGTTTTTAATCTATTGCTCTGCTACTGACTACTCACTAACGGCTGCTGGATGGGACTCGTCAGCGGCTCTTCCCCGGCCGGCACGGCCGCGGAGCCGGTGGCGGATTGACAGTAGATTCACTGTGTCACGGCTCTGTGTCCTCTCCTAGTAGTGTCCACGCTACTAGTGCTGTTAGATCGCCTCGTTAGCAGCTCGTTAGTAGCTCGTTAGTCTCGCTCGCCAGACTCTCCTCCAAAGAAGAAGGAGAGTCTGGCTGCTCCGCCTATGATTCTGCGATCAGAGAAAAAAACGCTCCGGCCGTTTGGAATTTTTTCAACCAATCACAACCGCCTTGGTCGGCGCCGTAGCAACCAAGGGGGTAGATCGGACTACAGGCAGGCGGAGCTCACAGTCGGCCATATTGAAACAGGCAACTTGCCTCTGACTGTGGCTGCAGTTATAGCAGTAGATGGTGATCCATCATCTTCACTAAAAAAACGATTCATAACTCTGTGAAAAATGAATCAGTATGGAGCTATTACTTCAACTATTTGCATAATGTCACTAGAATGTTACCTTTACAAAAAAAAAGTACATGATTAAAATTATCCGTGATTTTGAGTGTGCTGCATCAAACTGCATAGACGTTCATAAAAAATCAAACCGTTTTGAAATCGGACAAAAACTGAGCAAGTTCTGGTCATTATAGCAGAACATACACCATAGGCTTATAATGCTCTGAGGGAGAGAGTTGCCTGTTCCAAGATGGCCGCCGTTCTGACTACGTTGTGTCATTGGGCAGCAGCGGTGGGTGAGTCATCTAGTTTTTATATATATCTATGGTAGCAACGCCGTAGTAACGGCGCGCTTGCAAAATATTGCCGGTTGGAAACTGGATTTCGGTCCGCGGTGTAAAGACGGCCGGCAACCGTTGACAAATATTTATTCTTTTGTTCGGTTTAACGGCGGTCGGCAACCGCGGACGGACATTTCATCTTCTGTTCAATTCAAGACACAGATGTATAATACATCCACGGTTCTGTTCCTGTTGTTGTTTGTTGATGTTTCCCTTTACTGGGCGGACTGTGAAAACTGCAGCACGGAGGCGGGACTTCCGCCGGGTGGCTCGTTCCGCCCAATCAGAGGCTAATCGCAGCTAAGCACTTCCGGTAGGCCAGACTAGTAGCTCGTTAATACCGTAGCAGAAGTGTCGATGTGTATTTATTACTTTTTTTTCCTCCTGTGTTGGATTTCGCGGGTGTGAATGCGGCGCAGGGGGGAGGGGGGATCGCAGAGGGTTACATACTGCTATTCCGACATGCCGCTATTTCGACATTGACTTCTAATTGTCGGATTAGCGGCATTAACATTATTTTTCAAGCGTCCCACTATTGCGACTTTTTTTTTTTTCATTGTTGTACTATTTTTTCAAACATTCCGCTTTTCCGACATTGATTACGTTTTTGTTTTTTCATTCGGGGACACTCATACACAAATGTGACCCGCTCTGGCGAAATG